>CM055119.1:77981356-78581356 GCA_029206835.1 Rana muscosa | reverse complement strand
AACACCCCTCATACCGCTTGTCGATCGAGAAGGCCTTAACAGAATATCTAGATCATAATACAAATACTGATATCTCTTCTCTCAAGCCCCGTACACACGATCGGTTTGACTGATGAAAACCGTCCGATGGATGGTTTTCATCAGACCAACCGATCGTGTATGGTACCCATCGGTCTTTTTTCCATCGGTTGTAAAAAATAGAACTTGTTTTAAAATTTTCCGATGGATAAAAAACTGATGGGAATTTCCGATCTTCTATGGGCAAGTCCATCGGTTAAAAAACCCACGCATGCTCAGAATCAAGTCGACGCATGCTCAGAAGCATTAAACTTAATTTTTCTCGGCTCATCGGAGTGTTTTACGTCACCGCGTTTGGAACGGTCGGTTTTTTGACTGATGGTGTGTGGCCAAGACTGATGAAAAACAGTTTCATCGGATTTCCGATGGACAAATCCATCGGACGAAAATCCATAGGTTATCCGATCGTGTGTACGGGGCTTTACTCTTTGGGAAGCTCACAAGCCAGTTATGAGAAGAATACTTCAACAACAACAACTAGGGGTACTTAAAAGAGAACGCATAGCACTTGCAAGACACTTAGAAACTAAGTTCAACGCATCTTACACAGAATTTCAAAATAACCCCACTCCCAAAACAAAAGAATGCTTTGAAAAAGCTTGACTTGAATATGACCTATTCCTCTCAGAATCTGCTAATAAATCAATATATAATACCAAACATGCATTTTACATGAAATCCAATAAAACAGGCACTTTTTTAGCAAGAGCGTTGAATTCTATCAATAAATCTTTCAAACCTATAAGACTCAAATTGTCCAACAATGCATATACCAGTAACCCCCTCAAAATTGTAAAAAAATTCAGTACTCACCTTAAAGCATTATATACAGAGACAAATAAATTTAATAGAAATATGGCTGACTCCTTCTTTTCAAATATTAATCTTCCCCAGATGTCTGAATCTCAAAAAAAGTTACTAGAAGAACCCATTACTAATGAAGACGTGATAGCAGCAATCAAAACGTTAAAAATAAATAAAAGGCCTGGTCCAGGCGGGTTCTCAGCTCTGTACTATCGAACCTTCACTGACACTATCTCCCCCCTATTAGCAAAAGCTTTTAATGACCTATTACAAAATAAATCTTTTAGACAAGAATCACTATTTGCTACAATTTGTATGATTCCTAAACCATTATCTGATGACACTCTAAGCACAAATTATCGTCCCATCTCCATGCTAAATACAGATATTAAAGTATTAGCCAAAATATTAGCGGCCCGTCTTAACAAAATTATCGGCACTCTTATACATACAGACCAGGTAGGCTTCATGCCCTCACGCCAAGCGGGAGATAGCGTACGCAGAGCAGTCCTTCTGGCTCACATTGCTAAGACGCGCAGAATTCCAACCTGCTTCCTCTCGTTGGACATTAAAAAAGCTTTTGACTCTGTCTCATGGCCCTACCTGAATTAAACCCTGCAGAAATGGGGCTTCGGCCCTAACTTCACCAACTGGGTTATGGCTTTATACAACAAACCTAAAGCACACGTCAAATATGCAGGCTATAGTTCAGACCCTTTTATCATAGAGAGAGGCACGCGGCAAGGATGGCCTTTATCCCCCTTATTATTTGCCTTACTCATTGAACCATTGGCACAAAAGATCAGATCTGACCCCACTATAACTGGTATTGAACTTGGTGGATATCAGCACCAGGGATGAGCCGAACACCCCCCTGTAGGGATGAGCCGAACACCCCCGGGTTCGGTTCGCACCAGAACCTTCGAACGGACCGAAAGTTCGCGCGAATTTTCGAACCCTATTCGTTATAATGGACGCGAACGTTCGAAATCAAAATTGCTAATTACAACGGCCAATATGCATGTTAATGTTATAAAACAGGTTTGGGGACCCGGGTCCTGCCCCAGGGGACATATATCAATGCAAAAAGAAATTTTAAAAACTAAAGTTTTTTCGGGAGCAGTCATTTTAATGATGCATAAAGTGAAAAAAAAAAAAGTGACATTTTCCTTTAAATATGGTACCTGGGGGGTGTCTAAATTATGCCTGTGAAGTGGCATGTGTTTCCCGTGTTTAGAACTGTCCTTGCACAAAATGACATTTGTAAAGGAAAAAAAGAAGCCATTTAAAACCACTTGCGGCTTTAATGTCATGTCTTGTCCTGGCCGCCATATGGCTGAAAATCCTTGAGAAAAATGGCATGGCTACCCCATCACCCCCCCCCCACCCCAGCCCCTTTGGGTCTTGTATGGATACTAAGGGGGACCCCGCACCCAAAATAAAACCCTATACCTACAACCCTATATACTCTGAACAGCAGTATATAGGTGGTGCAAACAAGACATGGACTGTAGGTTTGTTCTTAAGTAGAATCTGAACAGGTACATTATGAAGTGTAGCTACATCCCAAAAAAATCCATTTTTAAGCTTTTTGGAGAACATAGGGAGGGGTTATCACCCCTGTAACATTTGCTGTCTTTGCACATCTGTTCAGAACATGTCACCTCACTTTCCGTCCCAATGACAAATGTTTTTGGAAAAGTGGGGTTTTAATTGAAACAAGGATTGGTGATAAAGCATCAGTAGAGAGGAGATACCTTTTTCCCAAATTAAATCTAACAGGATAGAATTTTCCTTCCTAGGGGTAGATTTCCTCTCACTTCCTGTTTTCTCTTGCCGTTTGCAAGTAGGAGTCGTTTGTAAGTTGGATGTTTGAAAGTAGGGGCCTGCCGTATATACTCTGCAGAAATTTGCCCTATTAGATGTTGGTGTAGCCACAAGACTGGTGGGCACAGGAATGGGCCCTGCTGTGAGTTAATAGATCAAGATTTGTACTTGCATGCACCTGTTGAACCGGGCAGAAAAATTGGGCCTTTGGTGGTGGTGGTGGTGGTGGTGGACGGTGTTGCCACAAGACTGTAAGCCCTCACAGTTACTCTTGGTGGGTGCAGGAATGGGCCCTGCTGTGAGTTATTAGATCAAGATTTGTAATTGCATGCACCTGTTGAACAGGGCAGAAAAATTGGGCCTTTGGTGGTGGTGGTGGTGGTGGACGGTGTTGCCACAAGACTGTAGGCCCTCATAGTTACTCTTGGTGGGCGCAGGAATGGGCCCTGCTGTGAACTATTAGATCAAGATTTGTAATTACACGCCCCTGTTAAACAGGGGCTGAAAAATTGTGCCTTAGGCATTGGTGCTGGTGCCACAACACTGCAACCCCTCACAGATACTGTACTTGGAGCACAGCAGTCACACCTGTTGCGAAGCATCTTATTAAAAAATTGTAATTACACGCCCCTGTTATACAGGGGCTGAAAAATTGTGCCTTAGGCACTGGTGCTGGTGCCACAACACTGCGACCCCTCACAGATACTGTACTCTGAGCACAGCAATGAGACCTGTTGCAAAGCATTGCCTAAAAATTGTAATTACACGCCCCAACAGGGGCTGAAAAATTGTGCCTTAGGCACTGGTGCCACAACACTGCAACCCCTCACAGATACTGTACTCTGAGCACAGCAGTCACACCTGTTGCGAAGCATCTTTTTAAAAAATTGTAATTACACGCCCCTGTTATACAGGGGCTGAAAAATTGTGCCTTAGGCACTGGTGTGGTGGCATGGATCATTGACGAGGAGGAAGAGGATAGTCAGTGAACATAACAGGACAGTCACTCAGCATCAGCATAGGCAGTCTTGAAGGGATGTGACATTATAAATTATTCCGTTATATCCGCTTCAGGTGTCTGGTAGCTGGTGGTGATCCAAGACTGATTCATTTTTATGAAGGTCAGTCGATCAACCGAGTCGGTGGACAGGCGCACCCTATGATCGGTGACAAATCCTTCAGCAGCACTGAATGTGCGTTCGGAAAGAACGCTGGATGCAGGACAGGCCAGTAGCTCAATTGCATACTGTGCAAGCTCTGGCCAGTGATCCATCCTCAGGACCCAGTAAGCCAGAGGATTTTCGGTGGGAAAGGTGTCCAAGTCTGACCTTGCCCCTAGGTATTCCTGCACCATGTATATCAGACGCTGGCAATGGTTGCTGGAACCGATCATACCTTGGGGCTGCGGACTAAAAAATTGTCTGAACGCATCGGTCAGACGTCCACCTTCCCCACCGCTCCTTCTGCTACTGACCGAAGCCTCAGCAACTCGTCGTCCAGGACCAGGAGTTTGTAACCTCCCAGTTTCTGGGAACGCGTTGCACAGACCTTTCTGCAAGGCCTCCCTGAGATGTCTCATCCTCTGCTCCCTCTGCGACGGCAAGATAAGGTCCGCAACCTTACCCTTGTACCGTGGATCAAGGAGAGTGGCCAGCCAGTAATGGTCACTCTCCTTGATCCGAAGAACACGAGGATCCTTCCGCAGGCTTTGCAGGATCAGGGAGGCCATGCAGCGTAGGTTAGCTGAGGCATTCGGTCCGGAGTCTTCTGGGTCACTGAGGATGACATGATCGCCAGCCACCTCCTCCCAGCCACGTACAAGTCCACTGGTTTGTTGGGACTGTACATCATCCCTAAAAGACTGCTGCTGCTGATGCTGAGTGCCAGGCTCCACCTCCATGCTCACACAATCCTCCTCCTCCTCCTCCTCCTCCTCCTCTTCCTGTGTGATGGGTGGGACAGAAGGAACATTGTCTGGATAAAGGGGGCCTTGAGAGACAAGGAAGTCCTCCTCTTCCTGCCTCTGTTCTGCCTCAAGTGCCCTGTCCATTATCCCACGCAGCGTATGCTCCAACAGGTGGACAAGAGGTACAGTGTCACTGATGCATGCACTGTCACTGCTCACCATCCTCGTGGCCTCCTCAAATGGTGAGAGGACAGTGCATGCATCCCTGATCATGCTCCACTGACGTGGGGAAAAAAAGCCAAGCTCCCCTGACCCTGTCCTGGTGCCGTAGTCGCAAAGGTACTCATTGATGGCCCTCTGCTGCGTGTGCAGTCGCTGCAGCATGGCCAACGTTGAGTTCCACCTGGTGGGCATGTCACATATTAGGCGGTTCTTGGGCAGGTTCAGCTCCTTTTGCAGCTCAGTCAGCCGAGCACTGGCATTATAAGATCGGCGGAAATGCACACAGACTTTCCTGGCCTGCCTCAGGACATCCTGTAAGCCTGGGAACCTGCCCAAGAACCGCTGCACCACCAGGTTGAGGACGTGAGCCATACAGGGCACATGGGTGAGCTGCCCCTGTCGCAGGGCGGAGAGGAGGTTGGTGCCATTATCAGAAACGACCATTCCTGGCTTAAGCTGGCGTGGCGTCAACCACCTCTCGGCCTGCCCCTGCAGAGCTGCCAGAACCTCTGGCCCAGTGTGGCTCCTGTCCCCCAAACACACCAGCGCAAGCACGGCATGGCATCTTTTTGCCTGCGTACTCGCGTAGCCCCTTGTACGCCTACGGAGCACCGCTGGTTCCGAGGACAGAGCACTCGAAGAGGACATGGAGGAAGAAGAAGAGGAGGGGGTGGAGGAGAGAGGTGTGTCACAACCAGTAGTAGCATTTTGGAGGCGTGGTGGCGGAACAACCTCCAACACTACTGCACCTTGTCCTGCATCCCTCCCAGCTACCAATAGAGTGACCCAATGGGCCGTGAAAGAAAGATAACGTCCCTGTCCATGCCTGCTGGACCATGAGTCAGCGGTAATATGCACCTTACCGCTGACCGCCCTGTCCAGCGAGGCATGGACATTGCCTTCCACATGCCAGTAGAGAGACGGAATCGCCTTCCGTGAGAAAAAGTGGCGTTTGGGAACCTGCCACTGAGGAACCGCACATTGAACAAACTCACGGAAGGGGGCCGAGTCTATCAACTGAAAAGGCAGCAGTTGAAGTGCTAGCAATTTAGCCAAGCTAGCATTCAACCGCTGGGCATGTGGATGGCTGGGAGTATACTTCTTTCGACGGTCCAGCAGCTGGGGCAGGGAAATTTGCCTGCTACAATCGGACGTCGGTGTACTGCAAGTACTTGGTTGTGACACACCTAATTCTACACCTTCAGTCCTCTCAGAGCAGCTTTCAGAGAGGACTGAAGATATAGTGGGGATGGAGATCCCAGCTGATGAGGAGCAAGGAGAGGTCCGCTTTGTTCTTTGGTGTGGGTCTTTTATGTGTGCTTGCCAACGAGCTGCATGGCAGGTCGACATATGTCTGCTCATGCTTGTGGTGCCCAAGCGGCTGATGTTTTGGCCACGCGAGATACGCTTGAGACAAATATTGCAAATAGCAGTGGTGCGATCTGATGCACTCGTCTCAAAAAAGGCCCACACCAAAGAACTTTTGTGATAACGTGCAGAGGCAGCGCCCTGCACAGGCGGAGCTCTGCGGTGTGGTACAGTTGCTGTGCTGGCCTCTAGCTGGCCTCCAGGGGGCATCCTGCCTCGTTGGACATGTGACGCTGCATCCTCCTCCTCCTCCTCCTCTCTCCCTTCAGGCACCCACGTGGAGTCAGTGACCTCATCATCCCCTCCCTCTTCACCACTAGAGCAAACCTGGCAGTAAGCTGCAGCTGGTGGAACACTACTGCCAGATTGCTGTCCTTCAGCATCCCCTCTCTCTGCGCGCACACTACTGACTTCCTCAAGCTGGGTATCATCATCCGAGCCTTCGAATCGTTGGGCATCCTCCTGGAGCATGTACCCAACACTGTGCTCAAACAGTTCGGGGGACTCCTCAGGAGGACATGGTGGGTCTAGGGAAGGGGTGGCTGATGATGCCATTGAGTACGCGTTGGCAGCTGCTCTGCCAGTACCCTGAGCCTGGGTGAGAGAGGATGAGGAGGATGAGGAGGGCTTGGTCATCCATTCTACCAAGCCTTCGGCATGATGCGGCTCCACATGTCCAGCTGCCGAAAACAAAGACAAGCGTGTCCCATGGCCACGTGCTGATGACGATGCACGACCACGTCCACGGCCAGCACTGTTGTCTCTAGAAACAGAGCCTGCCTGCCCTGTGTTCTTGCCTCGGCACGCTCTGCCTCTCCTTGGCGGTCTTCCAGCCATTGTAGTCGGTAGTGTATATAGTATAAAAAATAGAACTCCTATGTGTGCTCACAACACACTGTAGGTCCTATGGGTGCTGACACTAACACACTATAGGTACTATGTGTGCTGCTGACAAGAAAATATAGGAGCTCTGTTTGCTGCCACTAACACACTAGAAGTCCTATGGGTGCTGCTGAGAAGAAAATATAGGAGCTCTGTTTGCTGCCACTAACACACTAGAAGTCCTATGGGTGCTGCTGAGAAGAAAATATAGGAGCTCTGTTTGCTGCCACTAACACACTAGAAGTCCTATGGGTGCTGCTGAGAAGAAAATATAGGAGCTCTGTGTGATGCCACTAACACACTAGAAGTCCTATGGGTGCTGCTGAGAAGAAAATATAGGAGCTCTGTTTGCTGCCACTAACACACTAGAAGTCCTATGGGTGCTGCTGAGAAGAAAATATAGGAGCTCTGTGTGATGCCACTAACACACTAGAAGTCCTATGGGTGCTGCTGAGAAGAAAATATAGGAGCTCTGTTTGCTGCCACTAACACACTAGAAGTCCTATGGGTGCTGCTGAGAAGAAAATATAGGAGCTCTGTTTGCTGCCACTAACACACTAGAAGTCCTATGGGTGCTGCTGAGAAGAAAATATAGGAGCTCTGTTTGCTGCCACTAACACACTAGAAGTCCTATGGGTGCTGCTGAGAAGAAAATATAGGAGCTCTGTGTGATGCCACTAACACACTAGAAGTCCTATGGGTGCTGCTGAGAAGAAAATATAGGAGCTCTGTTTGCTGCCACTAACACACTAGAAGTCCTATGGGTGCTGCTGAGAAGAAAATATAGGAGCTCTGTTTGCTGCCACTAACACACTAGAAGTCCTATGGGTGCTGCTGAGAAGAAAATATAGGAGCTCTGTTTGCTGCCACTAACACACTAGAAGTCCTATGGGTGCTGCTGAGAAGAAAATATAGGAGCTCTGTTTGCTGCCACTAACACACTAGAAGTCCTATGGGTGCTGCTGAGAAGAAAATATAGGAGCTCTGTTTGCTGCCACTAACACACTAGAAGTCCTATGGGTGCTGCTGAGAAGAAAATATAGGAGCTCTGTGTGATGCCACTAACACACTAGAAGTCCTATGGGTGCTGCTGAGAAGAAAATATAGGAGCTCTGTTTGCTGCCACTAACACACTAGAAGTCCTATGGGTGCTGCTGAGAAGAAAATATAGGAGCTCTGTGTGATGCCACTAACACACTAGAAGTCCTATGGGTGCTGCTGAGAAGAAAATATAGGAGCTCTGTTTGCTGCCACTAACACACTAGAAGTCCTATGGGTGCTGCTGAGAAGAAAATATAGGAGCTCTGTGTGATGCCACTAACACACTAGAAGTCCTATGGGTGCTGCTGAGAAGAAAATATAGGAGCTCTGTTTGCTGCCACTAACACACTAGAAGTCCTATGGGTGCTGCTGAGAAGAAAATATAGGAGCTCTGTGTGATGCCACTAACACACTAGAAGTCCTATGGGTGCTGCTGAGAAGAAAATAAAGGAGCTCTGTTTGCTGCCACTAACACACTAGAAGTCCTATGGGTGCTGCTGAGAAGAAAATATAGGAGCTCTGTGTGATGCCACTAAACACTAGAAGTCCTATGGGTGCTGCTGAGAAGAAAATATAGGAGCTCTGTTTGCTGCCACTATCACACTAGAAGTCCTATGGGTGCTGCTGAGAATAAAATATAGGAGCTCTGTGTGATGCCACTAATACACTAGAAGTCCTATGGGTGCTGCTGAGAAGAAAATATAGGAGCTCTGTGTGATGCCACTAACACACTAGAAGTCCTATGGGTGCTGCTGAGAAGAAAATATAGGAGCTCTGTGTGATGCCACTAACACACTAGAAGTCCTATGGGTGCTGCTGAGAAGAAAATATAGGAGCTCTGTTTGCTGCCACTAACACACTAGAAGTCCTATGGGTGCTGCTGAGAAGAAAATATAGGAGCTCTGTTTGCTGCCACTAACACACTAGAAGTCCTATGGGTGCTGCTGAGAAGAAAATATAGGAGCTCTGTTTGCTGCCACTAACACACTAGAAGTCCTATGGGTGCTGCTGAGATGAAAATATAGGAACTCTGTTTGCTGCCACTAACACACTAGAAGTCCTATGGGTGCTGCTGAGAAGAAAATATAGGAGCTCTGTTTGCTGCCACTAACACACTAGAAGTCCTATGGGTGCTGCTGAGAAGAAAATATAGGAACTCTGTGTGATGCCACTAACACACTAGAAGTCCTATGGGTGCTGCTGAGAAGAAAATATAGGAGCTCTGTTTGCTGCCACTAACACATTAGAAGTCCTATGGGTGCTTCTGAGAAGAAAATATAGGAGCTCTGTGTGATGCCACTAACACACTAGAAGTCCTATGGGTGCTGCTGAGATGAAAATATAGGAACTCTGTGTGATGCCACTAACACATTAGAAGTCCTATGGGTGCTGCTGAGAAGAAAATATAGGAGCTCTGTTTGCTGCCACTAACACACTAGAAGTCCTATGGGTGCTGCTGAGAAGAAAATATAGGAGCTCTGTTTGCTGCCACTAACACACTAGAAGTCCTATGGGTGCTGCTGAGAAGAAAATATAGGAGCTCTGTTTGCTGCCACTAACACACTAGAAGTCCTATGGGTGCTGCTGAGAAGAAAATATAGGAGCTCTGTGTGATGCCAGTAACACACTAGAAGTCCTATGGGTGCTGCTGAGTAGAAAATATAGGAGCTCTGTTTGCTGCCACTAACACACTAGAAGTCCTATGGGTGCTGCTGAGAAGAAAATATAGGAGCTCTGTTTGCTGCCACTAACACACTAGAAGTCCTATGGGTGCTGCTGAGAAGAAAATATAGGAGCTCTGTGTGATGCCACTAACACACTAGAAGTCCTATGGGTGCTGCTGAGAAGAAAATATAGGAGCTCTGTTTGCTGCCACTAACACACTAGAAGTCCTATGGGTGCTGCTGAGAAGAAAATATAGGAGCTCTGTTTGCTGCCACTAACACACTAGAAGTCCTATGGGTGCTGCTGAGAAGAAAATATAGGAGCTCTGTTTGCTGCCACTAACACACTAGAAGTCCTATGGGTGCTGTTGGGGTGCAATGCTGTGCTAACAGCACTGCGGTTGGTACTACTGCAATACTGTACTAACAGTAAGCACGCACCAGACTAATCCCCAGCAGCAGCTAATAACACACTAACTGTGCAATCAGCAGCAATGAACGATCAATGACTTAGGTAGCAATGGTTTAGCAAAGAAATAGCCAATGGTTTAGCAAAGAAGAGCAAATCTTTCAGTATCAAGCAAAGACAGAATCAGCAGACTAATCTCTCCTAAAGCCGGAACTCATGTGACCGGGGCCGATGGCGTGGCGGCCTTTTAAATGGTGGGGCGTGTACTAAAGCCCCTGAGCTGTAATTGGCTACAGGCGTCCTGCCTGTAGCCAATTATTGCTCTCCGAGTTTCGGGCGCTGTGATTGGCCAAGCATGCGGGGTCACAGTGCATGCTTGGCCAATCATCAGCCAGCAATGCACTGCGCCGGCCGCGCCGGCCGCAATGCATTGCGGGGCCGCTCGCATCACACGAATGTGATGCGAACGGCCCAAATAGTTCTGGGCTCGACGAGCGAGCGAACGCCCGATGCTCGATTCGAACATGGGTTCGAATCGAGCACCGGGCCCATCCCTACCCCCCTGTTCAGTTCGCACCAGAACCTGCGAACAGACAAAATGTTTGTGTAAACTTTAGAACCCTATTAAATACAATGGACTCGAACGTTCGAAATCTAAAGTGTTAATTATAAAGGCTGATATGCAAGTTATTGTCCTAAAAAGTGTTTGGGGACCCGGGTCCTGCCCCAGGGGACATGTATCAATGCAAAAAAAAGTTTTAAAAACGGCCGTTTTTTCGGGAGCAGTGATTTTAATAATGCTTAAAATGAAAAAATAAAAGTGAAATATTCCTTTAAATTTCGTACCTGGGGGTGTGTATGATATGCATGTGAAGTGGCGCATGTTTCCCGTGCTTAGAACTGTCCCTGCAAAAAATGTCATTTTTGAAAGAAAAAAAGTCATTTAAAACTGACTTGCGGCTATTAATGAATTGTCGGCTCCCGGCAATACATTCAAAAGTCATTGATAAAAAAAAAAAAAAAGCGTGGGGGTTCCCCAGAATTCAATTACCAGGCCCCTCAGGTCTGGAATGGATATTAAGGGGAACCCTGCCGCAAATTTAAAAAAAAATTGACGTGGGGTTCCCCCAAATATCCATTCCAGGCCCTTCAGATCTGGCATGGATTTTAAGGGGAACTCCACCCCAAATTTAAAAAAAAAATGGCATGGAGTCCCCCTAAAAATCCATACCAGACCCCTTATCCAAGCACGCAAC
Organism: Rana muscosa; assembly: GCA_029206835.1. Lineage (NCBI taxonomy): Eukaryota > Metazoa > Chordata > Amphibia > Anura > Ranidae > Rana > Rana muscosa. Next base: position 78,569,899 of record CM055119.1, on the reverse strand, counting down.
CTGGCCGGCCGCAGGGGAAAAGGGGGGGACGAGAGAGCGGCCCCCCTCCCTCCTGAACCGTACCAGGCCACATTCCCTCAACATGGGGAGGATGTCCCCATGTTGATGGGGACAAGGGCCTCATCCCCACAACCCTTGCCCGGTGGTTGTGGGGGTCTGCGGGCGGGGGGCTTATCGGAATCTGGAAGACCCCTTTAACAAAGGGGACCCCCAGATCCCGGCCCCCCTATGTGAATTGGTAAGGGGTACATTGTACCCCTACCATTTCACGAAGAAAGCGTAAAAAAATGTTTAAAAAAAACACACAAACACCTTGAAAAAGTCCTTTATTTAAAAACAAAAAAAAAACAAAAACATTCCAGCGGTGAAATCCAGTGTCCCGCGGCGATCCCGATGTCCAGCGCTGTCCTTTATTGGTTGTGCCTGAGCGGACCTGATGGGGAACTCCCTCTCAGTATTTTAAATGTATAGACCCGCCCCTTCTAAAGTTCCCCATCAGGTCCGCTCAGTGGACCAGATGCGGAACATGAGAAGGGGCGGGTCTATACATGTATTGCCAAAGTGAGAGCAGTTCCCCATCAGGTCCGCCCCCTCGGTATGTCGGACCCGCCTACGTCATTGGCTTGAGCGGGGAACTTCCTTCACTATGTAAATTTAAATTACACAGTGAAGGAAGTTCCCCACTCAAGCCAATGACGTAGGCGGGTCCGACATACCGAGGGAGCGGACCTGATGGGGAACTTTAGAAGGGGCGGGTCTATACATTTAAAATACTGAGAGGGAGTTCCCCATCAGGTCCGCTCAGGCACAACCAATGAAGGACAGCGCTGGACATCGGGATCGCCGCGGGACACTGGATTTCACCGCTGGAATGTTTTTTTGTTTTTTTTTTAAATAAAGGACTTTTTCAAGGTGTTTGTGTGTTTTTTTTAAACATTTTTTTACGCTTTCTTCGTGAAATGGTAGGGGTACAATTACCATTTCACACAGGGGGGGCCGGGATCTGGGGGTCCCCTTTGTTAAAGGGGTCTTCCAGATTCCGATAAGCCCCCCGCCCGCAGACCCCCACAACCACCGGGCAAGGGTTGTGGGGATGAGGCCCTTGTCCCCATCAACATGGGGACATCCTCCCCATGTTGAGGGCATGTGGCTTGGTACGGTTCAGGAGGAAGGGGGCTCCGCTCTCTCGTCCCCCCCTTTTCCCCTGCGGCCGGCCAGGTTGCGTGCTTGGATAAGGGGTCTGGTATGGATTTTTAGGGGGACTCCACGCCATTTTTTTTAAATTTGGGGTGGAGTTCCCCTCAAAATCCATGCCAGATCTGAAGGGCCTGGAATGGATATTTGGGGGAACCCCACGTAAAAAAAATTTTAAATTTGCGGCGGGGTTCCCCTTAATATCCATTCCAGACCTGAAGGGCCTGGTAATGGAATTCTGGGGAACCCCCACGCTTTTTTTTTTTTTTTATCAATGACTTTTGTATGTATTGCCGGGAGCCGACAATTCATTAATAGCCGCGAGTCAGTTTTAAAAGACTTTTTTTCTTTCAAAAATGACATTCTGTGCAGGGACAGTTCTAAGCACGGGAAACATGCGCCACTTCACATGCATATCATACACACCCCCCAGGTACGAAATTTAAAGGAATATTTCACTTTTATTTTTTCATTTTAAGCATTATTAAAGTTACTGCTCCCGAAAAAACGGCCGTTTTTAAAACTTCTTTTTGCATTGATACATGTCCCCTGGGGCAGGACCCGGGTCCCCAAACACTTTTTAGGACAATAACTTGCATATAAGCCTTTATAATTAGCACTTTAGATTTCTCCCATAGATTTTTCGAATTTGCCGCGAACACCCCAATTTGTTCGCTGTTCGGCGAACGGGCGAACAGGCAATGTTCGAGTCGAACATGAGTTCGACTCGAACTCGAAGCTCATCCCTAATCAGCACAAACTTTGTCTATTTGCGGATGATATCCTCTTATTTCTCTCATCACCCCAAGTTTCTGGCCCCAATCTCGTCCCCATACTCAATAAATTTGCAGAAGTTACTGGTCTATTCATAAATCCCAAAAAATGTTTAGCGTTAAACATATCCCTTTCGGAATTGGAACTGAGATCTGCGAAAATTGGCCTCCCTTACACATGGAATAGCAAATCGATTCCATATTTAGGGATACATCTCACACCATCCTTATCTGACTTATTGTCACTTAATTATCCCCCAATTATAAAACAGTTTACAAAACTGATGAAATCATGGTCACATCTTCCGTTATCGTAGTTTGGAAGATTAAATGCTGTCAAAATGACATTATTACCGAAACTTTTATATTTATTTAGAGTCTTGCCAATTTCTATCCCAGCCTATCATCTGCGAATATTACAAAGGAAATCACGGTCATTTATATGGGGATCTTCCAAGCCATGAATACAAACACATACACTCTATCTTCCCAAAATTAGCGGAGGATTAGGATGCCCTAATTTTGCCTATTACTACAGAGCAGCACACATAGCAAGTCTTACTAAATACCAGGCATGCCACGAAACCCCATTATGGGTGTCCATAGAAGCCATTGAGTGTGACCCTCTCCCAATATCCAACTTATTATGGATGTCGCCAAGAGACCGTAAAAAACTAAAAAACCCTATAACTAAACAATTAATTTCCCTTTGGGACAGATTCAAGACTAATACTTCTCTTCAATCCCTGCACAATCCTCTACTGTCATTCTTTAATAACCCAGCATTCTATCCTCCATGGATATATCCTAAATCCTTTAAAGATTGGGTGTCCAGGGATGTCTTATATATGCACAAATTTTTTAATGCATCGTCATTTATCACATTCCCATCATTATGTGAAAAATATGGTCTTCCGCAATCTGAGTTGTTTAGATATTTACAAATTAAAAACTTTTTTACACCCCTCTTGAACACTACAACTTCATTGTCACAACTGTCCAGTTTCGAAGATATTTGTCAAAAGAATCCCCATGCCAGAGGTGCAATATCCACTATATACTCGCATATGCTGATACATTCTTGTGGCGATAAACCGTCTTATGTTGGGAAGTGGGAGGAGGATTTGGAACGAACATTAGAGATTTCAGAATGGAACCAAATATGGTCAACAACTAAAACAGCTTCTCCCAACATAATAGCTAGTGAAGCCAATTACAAGGTCCTGACAAGGTGGTACCTGGTACCAGCCAGGGTAGCAAAATATGTGCAGAACTATTCACCACAATGTTTTAGAGGTTGTACGGATTTGGGCACGTATTTTCATATTTGGTGGTCATGTCCTAAAGCACAAACATTCTGGAAAGGTATATTTAAAATTGCAACTAAATTACTAGGGAAAACAATCCTTCCTGATCCTGCAATGGCCCTTCTTAACCTAAAACCAGACTCTATTCCACATACTCAATTCAAATTGCGGGGCGCTTTTAACCCCAAAGAAGGGATTAAAAGCCCCCGTGTTGCGGTGCTTCCGAAACACTTTTCAAGCGCTTTGGAAGCGCTGCCCATTCATTTCAATAAGGCAGGGCGTTTTGGGAGTGCTAAAAACAGCCCTCCCAAATTACCCCAATGATGCTGCTTGTAGGACTTTTCCTAACGACCCGCAAGCACACCGCCCCAGAGTGAAAAGACACACTGAAATGAATGGGAGGTGGTTTTCAGGCGCTATTTAGAGGCTATTTCTCGTGTTAAAACGCCTGAAAACCGCCTCAGTGTGAAAGGGGTCTAAGTCTGAGTTCAATTTGTAGTCTCTCTTTGGCACTGTTGCCTTTGGCATTAGGATGATGGATTACAGTGAATTCAGGTAATGGGTAAATAAGTTATCTCAGCCAATCAGAAGGAATTTCTTTGGCCACTGTGTATGCTGGGATAGGCTATTTATTTGGGAGGGGTCAGGTGATCGGGGTTCTTCCCGGCCTGGGTGGAGGTGTGTCAAACAGCTCCTGGCTGCTGCTAGGCCTGAAGCCTGAGCCCTATCCAGGAGTCATACTGGCTGCTAGGTTTACGTGAGGCCTAGTATCCAGTAATTCAAGGAGCAGCCTAGGTTAAGCCCGAAGCCTGGGGCAGAACCATGTGTGTTAGAGGCTCAGCCTAAGGGGAGCCTGTTCGTTGCCAGGGATAGGAGAAGCAGTGGCCGGAGGGATGGCCACTCCTGTTACCAGATGCAAGTTTGGAAGGTATAAAGTTCTGAAGAAGTACCAGAGCAGACGCTTCACTAGCCGAGGACGGTGACGTAAGAGGGAAAGCTTCAGTGGAGACTCATCCAGGAAGACAAAGGGTAGCTGTGAGTAAAGCTTAAACAAGTATGGTGGGTAGCTGTAAGTAAAGCGTGAAGATAAGTACAGCGGTTAGCTGTGGGTGAAGCTCAAGGGATCCAGCAGGTAGCTGAGAGTCCAAGAAGTCTAGTGAGACGGCGAGCTGAGCTTGAGGATCCACAGTCGGATACTGTGAGTTAAGCTGGAAGATCTACAGGGGGATACTGTGAGAGAAGACAGCAGTTGCTACAAGATACAGATGGCTGCATTTAGCTTAAAGGCCCTTTATCTGTTTTGCTGTCTGCCTAGTTCTATTTTTGTCTGTGGAGTTTGCCTAATTGCTATTGCATTTGCCTAAGGGTGTCCTGTGCCCTAACCCTCTCTCCCACCGCTCCTGTTAGGAGAAATAAAATCTCTTTGTTAATTTTTATAAAAGTGACTGGCGCCCAATCTTTCCACCTTGCACCACACCCACTACTGCACCCCGAGGAGGAATGTCAGTTCTTCCTGGCTCTGGGGGTCCCCATCAGGCACTTGGAAGTCGGGGAGACTGCCACATCTATAATTGCAGTTTTAGGTTAGAGCTGTAAATTGATCCCTAAAATTTAACAGGCTATTACCAATTTAGTTGTAAGAACAGGTGCAGTTGTGTTCTTTCATAAGATAGCCAGGGGCAAAACTTAACTATACTAAAATAGGTAGTTTGTGTTTATGGTTTCTATGTAATACATGGTAAGACCCCATTCACACAGGGGCAACAGGACTTCCAGCGTGACTTTGGGAGGCAACTTGGACACGACTTGAGTTTGAATCACAGTGCGACTTGAGGCGACTTCAGCGCGACTTGGGGCGACTTACAACATGACTGAAGTCGCCTCCAGGACAGGAGGCTTTCCAGTGGCCAATCAAACAAGAATCAGCTCTGTGGGAGGGACGGGTTTGTCTGAGAAATGTATGTTCTCTTTCTGTATTGTTGCTTCTGTTAAGACAGCGATCCGACTTCTGAGGCGACTGTTATTGAAATCAATGGGTACAAGTTGCCTACAGGTCGCCTAGAAGTCGGATTGAAGTCATACAGGAACCTTTTCTGAAGTCGGAGCGACTGCAGTCGTGTACATTAAGACTAGGGATGAGCTTCGTGTTCGAGTCGAACATACGTTCGACTCGAACATCGGCTGTTCGATCGTTCGACGAAGATTGAACGATTTGGGCCGTTCGCGCCAAATTCGAGTGACGCGAACGGCCCACAATGCACTACGCCATCGCAGTGTCATCCAGGCGCTGTGATTGGCCAAGCATGCACTGTGACCCCGCATGCTTGGCCAATCACAGCGCCGGCAGCGAGGAGAGCAATGATTGGCCACAGGCAGGATGCCTGTGGCCAATTATTGCTGAGGGTGTTTAGTACACGCCCCACACTATAAAAGGCCGCCAGCACGGCGGCCTAGTGTAGTGTGTTCCGGAGCAGGGAAAGAGAAGCATAGGCAGGGACAGTGACATTTATTTTTTTCTTGCTTAACCTGGATTCCTTTAGTTTAGGGAAAGAGAAGGATAGGTAGGGAGAGTGTCAGTGTGTTTTACTGTGCGAATCCTTGTTTCTAGGGACAGGGAAGGACAGTGAGGGAATTCTCCTTGTGCTATAGTGTGCTTTAAAAAAACATTTTTTCTAGGGACAGAAAACTATAGGTAGGGAGAGTGTCAGTGTGTTTTACTGTGCGAATCCTTGTTTCTAGGGACAGGGAAGGACAGTGAGGGAATTCTCCTTGTGCTATAGTGTGCTTTAAAAAAACATTTTTTCTAGGGACAGAAAACTATAGGTAGGGAGAGTGTCAGTGTGTTTTACTGTGCTAATCCTTGTTTCTAGGGACAGGGAAGGACAGTGAGGGAATTCTCCTTGTGCTATAGTGTGCTTTAAAAAAACATTTTTTCTAGGGACAGAAAACTATAGGAAGGAAGAGTGTCAGTTTCTTTCACTGTGATAATCCTTGTTTCTAGGGACAAAGAAGGAAAGTGAGGGAAATTCTCCTTGTGCTATAGTGTGCTTTAAAAAAACATTTTTTCTAGGGACAGAAAACTATAGGTAGGAAGAGTGTCAGTTTCTTTCACTGTGATAATCCTTGTTTCTAGGGACAAAGAAGGAAAGTGAGGGAAATTCTCCTTGTGCTATAGTGTGCTTTAAAAAAACATTTTTTCTAGGGACAGAAAACTATAGGTAGGGAGAGTGTCAGTGTGTTTTACTGTGCGAATCCTTGTTTCTAGGGACAGGGAAGGACAGTGAGGGAATTCTCCTTGTGCTATAGTGTGCTTTAAAAAAACATTTTTTCTAGGGACAGAAAACTATAGGTAGGGAGAGTGTCAGTGTCTTTTACTGTGCGAATCCTTGTTTCTAGGGACAGGGAAGGACAGTGAGGGAATTCTCCTTGTGCTATAGTGTGCTTTAAAAAAACATTTTTTCTAGGGACAGAAAACTATAGGTAGGGAGAGTGTCAGTGTGTTTTACTGTGCGAATCCTTGTTTCTAGGGACAGGGAAGGACAGTGAGGGAATTCTCCTTGTGCTATAGTGTGCTTTAAAAAAACATTTTTTCTAGGGACAGAAAACTATAGGAAGGAAGAGTGTCAGTTTCTTTCACTGTGATAATCCTTGTTTCTAGGGACAGAGAAGGACAGTGAGGGAATTCTCCTTGTGCTATAGTGTGCTTTAAAAAAACATTTTTTCTAGGGACAGAAAACTATAGGTAGGGAGAGTGTCAGTGTGTTTTACTGTGCGAATCCTTGTTTCTAGGGACAGGGAAGGACAGTGAGGGAATTCTCCTTGTGCTATAGTGTGCTTTAAAAAAACATTTTTTCTAGGGACAGAAAACTATAGGAAGGAAGAGTGTCAGTTTCTTTCACTGTGATAATCCTTGTTTCTAGGGACAAAGAAGGAAAGTGAGGGAAATTCTCCTTGTGCTATAGTGTGCTTTAAAAAAACATTTTTTCTAGGGACAGAAAACTATAGGTAGGGAGAGTGTCAGTGTGTTTTACTGTGCGAATCCTTGTTTCTAGGGACAGGGAAGGACAGTGAGGGAATTCTCCTTGTGCTATAGTGTGCTTTAAAAAAACATTTTTTCTAGGGACAGAAAACTATAGGAAGGAAGAGTGTCAGTTTCTTTCACTGTGATAATCCTTGTTTCTAGGGACAAAGAAGGAAAGTGAGTGAAATTCTCCTTGTGCTATAGTGTGCTTTAAAAAAACATTTTTTCTAGGGACAGAAAACTATAGGTAGGGAGAGTGTCAGTGTCTTTTACTGTGCGAATCCTTGTTTCTAGGGACAGGGAAGGACAGTGAGGGAATTCTCCTTGTGCTATAGTGTGCTTTAAAAAAACATTTTTTCTAGGGACAGAAAACTATAGGTAGGGAGAGTGTCAGTGTGTTTTACTGTGCGAATCCTTGTTTCTAGGGACAGGGAAGGACAGTGAGGGAATTCTCCTTGTGCTATAGTGTGCTTTAAAAAAAAAAAAATTCTAGGGACAGAAAACTATAGGTAGGGAGAGTGTCAGTGTGTTTTACTGTGCGAATCCTTGTTTCTAGGGACAGGGAAGGACAGTGAGGGAATTCTCCTTGTGCTATAGTGTGCTTTAAAAAAACATTTTTTCTAGGGACAGAAAACTATAGGTAGGGAGAGTGTCAGTGTGTTTTACTGTGCGAATCCTTGTTTCTAGGGACAGGGAAGGACAGTGAGGAAATTCTCCTTGTGCTATAGTGTGCTTTAAAAAAACATTTTTTCTAGGGACAGAAAACTATAGGTAGGAAGAGTGTCAGTTTCTTTCACTGTGATAATCCTTGTTTCTAGGGACAAAGAAGGAAAGTGAGGGAAATTCTCCTTGTGCTATAGTGTGCTTTAAAAAAACATTTTTTCTAGGGACAGAAAACTATAGGTAGGGAGAGTGTCAGTGTCTTTTACTGTGCGAATCCTTGTTTCTAGGGACAGGGAAGGACAGTGAGGGAATTCTCCTTGTGCTATAGTGTGCTTTAAAAAAACATTTTTTCTAGGGACAGAAAACTATAGGTAGGGAGAGTGTCAGTGTCTTTTACTGTGCGAATCCTTGTTTCTAGGGACAGGGAAGGACAGTGAGGGAATTCTCCTTGTGCTATAGTGTGCTTTAAAAAAACATTTTTTCTAGGGACAGAAAACTATAGGTAGGGAGAGTGTCAGTGTCTTTTACTGTGCGAATCCTTGTTTCTAGGGACAGGGAAGGACAGTGAGGGAATTCTCCTTGTGCTATAGTGTGCTAAAGCATTCCTCATCAACCATCTTTGAAATCCTTGTTTTTTTGGACAGTCAGGGAAATTGTCGTTGTGCTATTCTGTGCAAAAGCAATCATCCTCAACCATATTTAGAAATCCTTAAGTAAAGGGACAGAGAAGGACACCTGAAGGTAGCCCTTATTGCTTTTTTCCCATCTCCCTGCAGGCCATCTATTAGAATGTCTGGAAGGCAAACAAGGAGAGGCAGACAGTCAGGAGGCAATAAAAGAGGGCAAGCAGGCTCTGTGTCTGGGGGCAACAGTGCTGGTCGTGGACGCGGTGCATTGTCATCAGCACATGGCCATGGGACACGCTTGTCCTTCTTTTCGGCAGCTGGACATGTTGAGCCACATCATGCCGAAGACTTGGTAGAGTGGATGACCAAGCCCTCCTCCTCCTCCTCATCCTCTCTCACCCAGGCTCAGGGTACTGGAAAAGCAGCTGCCAAAGCGTCCTCTTCCCTGGTATCAATGTCAGACTCATCATCAGTCACTCCTTCCCTAGACCCACCATGTCCTCCTCCTGAGGAGTCCCCCGAACTGTTTGAGCACAGTGTTGGGTACATGCTCCAGGAGGATGCCCAGCGTTTCGAAGGGTCTGATGATGAAACCCAGCTAGAGGAAGGCAGTAGCGTGAGAGCAGACAGAGGGGATGCTCAAGAAGGACACCAATCTGGCAGTCATGTTCCAGCAGCTGCAGCATACTGCCAGATTGGCTCCAGTGATGAGGAGGGAGGTGATGATGAGGTCACTGACTCCACATGGGTGCCTAATAGGAGAGAGGAGGAGGAGGAGGATGAGGAGGAGGCACATCTCCAACGAGGCAGGATGCCCTTTGGTGGCCAGCGTAAGGGCAGTACACCGACGGAATCACACCGCAGAGCTCCGCCTGTGCAGGGCGCTGCCTCTGCCCGTCATTCAAAAAGTTCTTTGGTGTGGGCCTTTTTTGAGGCTAGTGCATCAGATCGCACAGCTGCTGTTTGCAACATATGTCTCAAGCGTATATCGCGTGGCCAAAACATCAGCCGCTTGGGTACCACATGCCTGACCAGACATATGTTGACCTGCCATGCAGCTCGTTGGCAAGCCTACCTCAAAGACCCACACCAAAGAACAAAGCGGACCTCTCCTTGCACCGCATCAGCTGGGATCTCCAACCCCACTATAACTTCAGTCCTCTCTGAAACATGCACTGAGAGGAATGAAGGTGTAGAATTAGGTGTGTCACAGCCAAGTACTTGCGGCCACTCTGCTAGCAGTACACCGACGTCCGATTCTAGCAGGCAAATTTCCCTGCCCCAGCTGCTGGACCGTCGAAAGAAGTTCACTCCCAGCCATCCACATGCCCAGCGGTTGAATGCTAGCTTGGCTAAATTGCTAGCGCTTCAACTGCTGCCTTTTCAGTTGGTAGACTCGGCCCCCTTCCGTGAGTTTGTGCAATGTGCGGTTCCTCAGTGGCAGGTTCCCAAACGCCACTTTTTCTCACGGAAGGCTATTCCGGCTCTCTACCGGCATGTGGAAGGCAATGTCTTGGCCTCGCTGGACAGGGCGGTCAGCGGTAAGGTGCATATTACCGCTGACTCATGGTCCAGCAGGCATGGACAGGGACGTTACCTTTCTTTCACGGCCCATTGGGTCACTCTTTTGGCAGCTGGGAAGGATGCAGGACAAGGTGCAGTAGTGTTGGAGGTTGTTCCACCGCCACGCCTCCAAAATGCTACTACTGGTTGTGACACACCTCTCTCCTCCACCCCCTCCTCTTCTTCTTCCTCCATGGCCTCTTCCTGTGGTTTGTCCTCGGAACCAGCGGTGCTCCGTAGGCGTTCAAGGGGCTACGCAAGTACGCAGGCAAAAAGATGCCATGCCGTGCTTGCGCTGGTGTGTTTGGGGGACAGAAGCCACACTGGGGCAGAGGTCCTGTCTGCTCTGCAGGGCCAGGCCGAGAGGTGGTTGACGCCACGCCAGCTTAAGCCAGGAATGGTGGTTTGCGACAATGGCACCAACCTCCTCTCCGCCCTCCGACAGGGACAACTGACCCATGTGCCCTGTGTGGCTCACGTCCTTAACCTGGTGGTGCAGCGGTTCTTGGGCAGGTACCCGGGCTTACAGGATGTCCTGAGGCAGGCCAGGAAAGTCTGTGTGCATTTCCGCAGATCTTATAATGCCAGTGCTCGCCTGGCTGAGCTGCAAAAGGAGTTGAACCTGCCCAAGAACCGCCTTATATGTGACATGCCCACCAGGTGGAACTCAACGTTGGCCATGCTGCAGCGGCTGCACACGCAGCAGAGGGCCATCAATGAGTACCTGTGCGACTACGGCACCAGGACAGGGTCAGGGGAGCTTGGTTTTTTTTCTCCACACCAGTGGGGCATGATCAGGGATGCATGCACTGTCCTGGCACCATTTGAGGAGGCCACGAGGATGGTGAGCAGTGACAGTGCATGCATCAGTGACACTGTACCTCTTGTCCACCTGTTGGAGCACACGCTGCGTGGAATAATGGACAGGGCACTTGAGGCAGAACAGAGGCAGGAAGAGGAGGACTTCCTTGCCTCTCAAGGCCCCCTTTACCCAGACAGTGTTCCTTCTGTCCCACCCATCGCACAGGAAGAGGAGGAGGAGGAGGAGGAGGAGGAGGAGGATTGTGTCAGCATGGAGGTGGAGGCTGGCACTCAGCATCATCAGCAGCAGTCTTTTAGGGATGATTTACAGTCCCAAGAAACCAGTGGACTTGTACGTGGCTGGGAGGAGGTGGCTGCGGATCATGTCGTCCTTAGTGACCCAGAGGACTCCGGAGCGAATGCCTCAGCAAACCTACGCTGCATGGCCTCCCTGATCCTGCAAAGTCTGCGGAAGGATCCTCGTATTCTTCGGATCAAGGAGAGGGACCATTACTGGCTGGCCACTCTCCTTGATCCACGGTACAAGGGTAAGGTTGCGGACCTTATGTTACCGTCGCAGAGGGAGCAGAGGATGAGACAACTCCGGGAGGCCTTGCAGAAAGGTCTGTGCAACGCGTTCCCAGAGACTGGGAGGTTACAAACTCCTGGTCCTGGACAACGAGTTGCTGAGGCTTCGGCCAGTCAAAGAAGGAGCGGTGGGGAAGGTGGCCGTCTGACCGATGCGTTCAGACAATTCTTTAGTCCGCAGCCCCAAAGTATGATCGGTTCCAGCAACCATCGCCAGCGTCTGATAAACATGGTGCAGGAATATCTAGGGGCAAGGTCAGACTTGGACACCTTCCCCACCGAAAATCCTCTGGCTTACTGGGTCTTGAGGATGGATCACTGGCCAGAGCTTGCACAGTATGCAATTGAGCTACTGGCCTGTCCTGCATCCAGCGTTCTTTCGGAACGCACATTCAGTGCTGCTGGAGGATTTGTCACGGATCACAGGGTGCGCCTGTCCACCGACTCGGTTGATCGACTGACTTTCATCAAGATGAACCAGTCTTGGATCACCACCAGCTACCACACACCTGATGCTGATATAACAGACTAATTGATTTTAACATGTCACATCCCTTCAAGACTGATGCTGATGCTGAGTGCCTGTGCTGTTATGTTGACTGGCTATCCTCCTCCTCCGAGTCCTCAATGATACGATTGATGATGATAGCTTGGAAGATCATTTTTGTTTATGGGTGCCGGCACCAGTGGCTAAGGCCCAATTTTTCAGCCCCTGTTTTACAGGGGCGTGTAATTACAGTTTTTTTAGCAATAATTTGCCATAGGGCTCATTGCTGTGCTCAAAGTACAGTATCTGTGAGGGGTTGGAGTGTTGTGGCACCAGTGCCTAAGGCCCAATTTTTCAGCCCCTGTTTAACAGGGGCGTGTCATTACAATTTTTGAAGCAATACTTTGCAACAGGGCTCATTGCTGTGCTCCAAGTACAGTATCTGTGAGGGGTTGTAGTGTTGTGCCACCAGTGCCTAAGGCCCAATTTTTCAGCCCCTGTTCAACAGGGGCATGCAATTACAATTCTTGATCTAATAATTCACAGCAGGGCCCATTGCTGCACCCACCAAGAGTAACTCTGACGGCTTACAGTGTTGTGGCAACGCCACCACCACCACCACCACGAAAGGCCCAATTTTTCAGCCCCTGTTCAAAAGGGGCATGTAATTACAATTCTTGATCTAATAATTCACAGCAGGGCCCATTCCTGCACCCACCAAGAGTAACTCTGAGGGCTTACAGTGTTGTGGCAACACCACCACCACCACCACCACGAAAGGCCCAATTTTTCAGCCCCTGTTCAACAGGGGCATGCAATTACAATTCTTGATCTAATAATTCACAGCAGGGCCCATTCCTGCACCCACCAAGAGTAACTCTGAGGGCTTACAGTGTTGTGGCAACACCACCACCACCACCACCACCACGAAAGGCCCAATTTTTCAGCCCCTGTTCAACAGGGGCATGCAATTACAATTCTTGATCTAATAATTCACAGCAGGGCCCATTGCTGCACCCACCAAGAGTAACTCTGAGGGCTTACAGTGTTGTGGCAACACCACCACCACCACCACCACCACGAAAGGCCCAATTTTTCAGCCCCTGTTCAACAGGGGCATGCAATTACAATTCTTGATCTAATAATTCACAGCAGGGCCCATTCCTGCACCCACCAAGAGTAACTCTGAGGGCTTACAGTGTTGTGGCAACACCACCACCACCACCACCACCACGAAAGGCCCAATTTTTCAGCCCCTGTTCAACAGGGGCATGCAATTACAATTCTTGATCTAATAATTCACAGCAGGGCCCATTGCTGCACCCACCAAGAGTAACTCTGAGGGCTTACAGTGTTGTGGCAACACCACCACCACCACCACCACCACGAAAGGCCCAATTTTTCAGCCCCTGTTCAACAGGGGCATGCAATTACAATTCTTGATCTAATAATTCACAGCAGGGCCCATTCCTGCACCCACCAAGAGTAACTCTGAGGGCTTACAGTGTTGTGGCAACACCACCACCACCACCACCACCACGAAAGGCCCAATTTTTCAGCCCCTGTTCAACAGGGGCATGCAATTACAATTCTTGATCTAATAATTCACAGCAGGGCCCATTGCTGCACCCACCAAGAGTAACTGTCAGGGCTTACAGTGTTGTGGCACCAGCACCACCATCAAAGGCCCAATTTTTACTACCACTGTTCAACAATTATATGTAATTAAAATTCCTGATATAATAGTTGACAGCAGGGCGTTCCAGCACCAACCAAGAGTAACTGTGAGTGCTTACAGTGTTGTGCCAACACCAACAACTAAGGGGCCTATTTCTGCAGAGTATATACGGCAGGTCCCTACTTTCAAACATCCAACTTACAAACGACTCCTACTTGCAAACGCAAGAAGACAACAGGAAGTGAGAGGAAATCTACCACTAGGAAGGAAAATTCTCTCCTGTAAGAATAAATATGGGAGAAAGGTGTCTCCTCTGTACTGATGCTTTATCAGCAATCCTTGTTTCAAGAAAAACACCACATTTCAAAAACAGTTGTCATTGGGACGGAAAGTGAGGTGAAATGTTCTGAACAGGGGCACAGACAGCAAAACAAATGTTACAGGGGTGATAACCCTTACCTATGTTTTCCAAAAAGTTTAAAAATAGATTTTTGGGCTGGAGCTACACTTCAACAATGTACCTGTTCAAAATTACAAACAGATTCTACATAAGAACAAACCTACAGTCCCTGTCTTGTATGCACCGCCTTTATACGGCTGTTCAGAGTATATAGGGCCTTTTTTATTTTATGTGCGGGGTTCCCCTTAATATCCATACAAGACCCAAAGGGGCTGGTAATGGGCTGGGGTAGGGGGGGGGGGGGGTCATGGGGTAGCTATGCCATTTTTCTTAAAGATTTTCATCCATATTACCGGGACCAGACATTACATTAAAGCCGCAAGCAGTTTTAAATGGCTTTTTTTTCCTTTAGAAGTGTCATTTTGTGCAGGGACAGTTCTAAACACGGGAAACACGTGGCACTTCACAGGCATACTTTAGACACCCCCCAGGTACGATATTTAAAGGAATATTTGACTTTTTTTTTTCACTTTATGCATCATTAAAATGACTGCTCCCGAAAAACGACCGTTTTTAAAACTTCTTTTTGCATTGATACATGTCCCCTGGTGCACAACCCGGGTTCCCAAACCCTTTTTAGGACAATAACATGCATAATAGTTGTTATAATTAGCACTTTAGAATTCGAACGTTCGCATCCATTGTATTTAATAGGGTTCTAATGTTCGTACGAACTTTCGGTCCATTCGCGGGTTCTGGTGCGAACCGAACCCGGGGGTGTTCAGCTCATCACTAATTAAGACGGCTCCATTCACTTACATTGATTTTCTCATGCAGCGCGACTTGAGGTGACTAGGGGCGACTTGGGGCAATTTGAAGTCGGATCCAAAGTCATCCCTGTGTGAATGGGCTCTCAGGCCTCGTACACACGACCGATTTTCTCGGCAAGAACCAGCAAGAAACTTGCTGGCAGAGAGGTCTTGCCGAGTAAATCGGTCGTGTGTACGCTGCTAGCGTGTTTCTCGTCGAGAAAACCGACAAGAAACCTCGACGAGAAAATAGAGAACCTGCTCTCTATTTTCTCGTCGAGATTCTCCTCGGCGTGTTTCTCGACGAGAAAAGTGAGTGTGTGTACACTTACCTGTCCGCCCGGAAGCCTGCGCATGTTCGAAATGAATTCGACGCATGCGCGGTAGCTTCCTAGGCATACGTAGGGTATACCAAGATGGCGGCGACGGCATCGAATGTGACGAGCGCATGCTCGACGTAGTCGATGACGTCACCGCGTACACTCCTTTCAAAGAACCGCGGGTTCTTTGAAACGAGCGTGTGTACACTCGGCCGGGACAAGTTTCTTGTCCAAGAATCTCGTCGAAAAAAACGACATGTTTTTCTCAACGAGAATCTCGGCCGTGTGTACGAGGCCTCAGAGTTCTCTTTTGTGTAATAATTCCTCAGATTATAAGTAGAAAAGTAGAAAAATACATAACTCTTACACAATTATGTTTCTTTACTCAGTAGTCATACACCAATCATCACACATATTTATCATTCTGTACATTTTAAAGATGTATTACACCCAAAACCAAAAACTTATTATATTGCAGCTTACTCATCATTAGATGTGGTGGCTACATCAGTTCTTTTCTTTGCCTTTTTTCCCTCTGTGTTCACCTGGTGATCTGGCCAGTAACACATCTTCTGTATAGGAGAGACACCACTCTGGAGGAATGAGCACAGGAGACACATCATACAGCAGTATTGTCAGTCTGGGGAGATGGGAAGTGTTAAAACCCAACTCCAGGCATCTTTTTCCCCCATGCAGTGGGGCTGAGCTCCCACTGCATGGGTTAACTGCTCATTTTGTCCAGGGGTGAGCACAGAGCCTATACTTACCTGTTCCTTCGATCCTCCAGAAAATGGCACTCCCCCACATCCAGCAGTGGACTGTTCCTGACAGTCCTTTTTTTTTATATAAGGGGCCCAGAGGTCCCCAGAGGCCCGGAGGTCCCCAGGGCCCCGGATGGAAACCTCCTTTTTTTTTTTTTTTTTTTATTATTCATTTTTTTATTCAGTTTTTTTACATTTTTTTTTTTTTAAGGGGCCCAGAGGTCCCCAGAGGCCCGGGGGTCCCCAGGGCCCCGGATGGAAACCTCCCTTTTTTTTTAATAAAAATTATTATTTATTTATTTTTTTTATAAAAAAAATTTTATAAAAATTATTTATTTATTTATTTATTTATAATTTTTTTTTTTTTTGTAAGGGGCCCAGAGGTCCCCAGGGCCCTGGATGGCAACCCCCCTTTTTTTTGTTTTTTTGTACTTCTGAAGCTGTGTAAGGGGCCCTAAAATTCCTGATGGCGGCCCTGGTTCCTGACATCTTCACGTCCAGAGCCAGTCTATGGATGTGATGGCGTTAGGAACAGTCCACTGCACAAGAAGGGTGGTGGCAGGAGCCGCAGGGACTGGTCTTATGCTGGGAAGACCAGAGTATTAGTTGAGTTTATCTTGGCTCTTCAATACACTAGACAAAAATGAGCAGTTAACCCATGCACTGCAGGCACAGTCCCATTATATGGGAAAAAAATTGCCTGGAGTTTTTTTCACACAAATAGAGATTTCTTTTGGTGGTATTTAATAACCACTGGGTTTTTTATTTTTTGCTAAATAAACGAAAAAAGACCGAACATTTTGAAAAAAACAACAACATTTTCTTTGTTTCTGTTATAAACTTTTGCAAACAAATAATCTTTCTTCATAAGTTTATGCCAAAATGTATTCTGCTCCATTTCTTTGGTGAAAATAACAAAAATCAGTGTTTATTCTTTAGTCTGTAGGAAAGGTTTAGAGTCCACAAACTATGGTATACTGTATAGATCTGAAATTTGATCAATCCTGAATTCTTGAGGCCTGAAAATGCCATGATAGTACAAATATTCCCTGAATGATCCCTTTTTGGAAAATAGATAGTCCAAGGTATTTAGTAAGAGGCATGGTGAGTTTTTGAAGTTGTAATCTTTTGTCCAAATTTTTTGGAAAGCGAATACATTTTTTTTTTTTTAAAAGTCACTATTTTTTTAATTCTTTACATACTGTCACCAGTGCAGTACAGCATTATCATAAAATGACACTGAGTAGTGACAGTATGTAAATTAAACTCTGGGGAAATGTTCAGATTTTTTTTACACATTTATGATATACCAGTGAATTTCGTGTTTTGTTATGATTAGCTGTGATTGGCCCCAGCTAATCAGTAATCACATAGTGAAGATGGGCTGTGATTGGCCCTGTATGTACCATGTGATCACTGTGACCATTTATAGCTAGCAACACAGTTTTACAAAATGAATGGCATGAAAGAAAGCCATCCATTGTTTACAATTGTCATGTGATCTGCTGTGATTGGTCACAGCGATCACATGGTACCAGCAATAGGCTGGTACAGTAATTAGTCTGGAAACAGGCCATCATTTGACTTTAGGCCGGGCAGGAACTTGTTAAACCTGTCTTATCCATGTAAACTGATACACTCTGCTGGAGAGCTTAAGCTTTTGAAAAAACAACAGACTTGCTGGCTGGATCACCAGATGAAAACAGTAGAAAGAAAAGCTACAAAGGGAAACTAATACAGCCATCACATGTAAGAATTTGTAAGCTACAATATAATAAATGTTTGCCTTTGGGTTTAATACTTTAACTTATGTGTGTTCACAGCATCTCCCCGCAGGGATGTAGTCCCAAGGGAGGGGGCGAGCGCGCTGACTAACCCCCAGCCAGAACGTCTCGGATGATGGGGGCGAGCTTACTGAGGAGGAACAGGAAGTGAGAAATTCAGACAAAGAAAAAAAACATTTAGAAGGGAAATCGAAGGAAAAGGTAAGTGAGCCAACAATGCACTAGCTTAACCACTTCAGCCCCGGACCATTTTGGCTAGTTAATGACCAGGCCCCTTTCTTGTTCATACATCACGGGACACAGAGCAGCATAGTCATTACTATGTGGGTTATATAGAATTACCTTCAGGTGCTGGCACTGGCAACTTCCAAAACAGGAAGTACCCTCCCCTATATAAGCCCCTCCCATCCGGGAGTACCTCAGTTTTTTGCCAGTGTCTAAGGTGTTGGCCAAGGTTAACATGTATTCATCTGGGCTTGTGTACAGGTTCTCTGGGCCTTAGCAAGCTATTCCGGATCCGACCAAAAAAGCTTCATAGCTAAACGGTCGGTACCCGGGCCTTGCAGAGAAGAGCAGGGTTTTGCCTGTAATGCCTCTCTTAGGAGGGCTGGACCCTGGGATCCAGAGCTCTGGTCATACCCAAAACCAAGAGGCTATCTGTGCAGGGTGCTATACAGGTCCAGGGGAGTGGAATCCTTGGGAACCCGGTCCCTGAAGGTCTAGTACAATGCCTGCCGTGAGAGGTGAAGTTTGGGCTTCTGTGGACCAAACAAAGTCCTGCGGCGGGGAAAAGGTAAGTGGGGGCCCCTCAGGAACTTGGTTCTATTGAGGGGACCCCCAAGCCTAATATGTCTTTCTGCCTGTTACCTAAAGGGTATTCCCGCTAATAGCTGTATATGCCTAAGAAATCCTAGAAATGTTTTTTCATAAGGGAAGTTTTAAAAAAACTGTAAACCTGGAAATGTTTTTTCATAAAGGAGGTTTTAAAAAAAAAAAAAAAAAGACAAAGGTGCGGTACCTGTGTTTGTCCACTAGAGGCCGCTGTGGAACGTCTTTTTTCTTGGGACTATTCCTTCCATGGTGAAAGTCCAGGCAGATGAGTGAGCTCTCTATCAGGGAAGCTGCATTCCTCTGTCATGCTGCCAAGTAGTTTCCTTCCATCCCAGAGTCCTGGTGAAACAGGGACCCTGGCTCCTCTCCCTACATGGCGCCAAGAGCGCACACGTGCACGCGCGCGCGCGCACACATGCTTTCCTTTTATAAGGTTTAGCTTCAAAAAAGGGGGCGGAGCCTGGCGGATGACGCGCTCTGTGCGCCCAGCGCTTCTGCGCATGTGCGGGCGTCCCAGCAAGATAAAAGGACTCAGTCCACGCTGCTTGCTATGGACACAGAGCATGAAAAGGAGCTGGTAGCATGGTATAGGGGCTTACAGCGGGCGGTTGATACAGGCATCCCCAGAAAGACGCATTAGTAGACACCCACTGATGTACATAGCAGCAAATTGCATTAGACTATTTCAGTAAGGGGTGTATTGCGGCTGGAATACCTCAGCTTTGAACTAAGGAATATGCCGCCTAAAAAACTCCGAGATATACCTCTCAGGAAGTGTAGGGGGTCTCCATCGGGCTCTGAGGATCTGGAGCAGTCATCTGCACCCTCCTCCCCTGAGAAATCAGAGGTTAATACCCATAAGGAACCCCCGGGAGTGCCAGGTACTGCGGCTGTCCTCAGTCCACCTGCTTCTGCATATATAACAGAGGAGGTTTTTTCCTCAACTCTGGAGGGATTGGAGCAGAGATTGGCTGCATTGATCGCTTCTTCTCTACAGGAAAGAACGCGCGCCAGATCTCCATCACCTCCATTAGAGTGCCTGTTGGCAGAGCAACAGTCCCAGGAAGGGACCGACCTACCTGAAGGGGATCAGGAGGAGGTTAGCTCTGTTTTTGAGGAATCGACAGTAGATGAACCATTTTCAGCATCACAGACTGAAAGATTGTGGGTCCAGACCCTAACTGACATGGTTCGATCTGCATTTAAAATGCCTCTTGTTGAACCATCAACTACTGCTGTCTCCTCATTGGGGTCGCTAAAAGCTCCCCAGGTTAATTGCTCCTTTCCAATACATCCATTATTGGAAGGACTTATATACCAGGACTGGGAACATCCTGATAAACTATTTGTTCCGCCTAAAAGGTTTCCGGTGATCTATCCCATGGAGGAAAAGTTCACCCAGAGATGGAATGTTCCTACGGTGGATGCAGCCATCTCTTCTGTGAACAAATCACTGACATGTCCAGTAGATAATGTTCAAATGTTCAAAGATCCAGTGGATAAAAAATTGGAATCTTTATTAAAATCTGCTTTTTCCACAGCAGGGGCTGTTACACAGCCAGCAGTGGCAGCTATTGGGGTCTGCCAAGCTTTAAAGGATCAAATGAAAATGGTCCTGAGGGATTTGCCAGACCAGCAGGCCCAGGCTCTGGCTGATCTGCCTAGAGCATTATGCTTTGCGGTTGACGCCATCAAGGATTCTATCCATCAGGCCTCCCGCCTCACGCTGTCTTTGGTACATATGCGTAGGCTTCTGTGGCTCAAAAACTGGTCTGCTGAAGCTCCCTGTAAGAAGCTCTTAGTTAGCTTCCCATTTCATGGGGAACGCCTTTTTGGCGAAGACCTGGATAAGTATATCCAGAAGATTTCCAGTGGTAAAAGTACTCTCTTACCGAGTAAAAAGAGGTCTAGGGGTCCATCTTTTAAGAGGACTACCTCTCCTATCCCTGCGACGTCTGCTACTAAGCAGTTCCGACGGCCTCCTCGGTCAAACTCAGGAGGTAAAAATCAGGGACAGCCACAGGGTAATAAAAAGCCCTGGATCCGAAGAGGTACTAAACCAGCCTCCAAGTCAAGCCTATGAAGGGCTGCCCTCACTCAAACGGGTGGGGGGAAGACTTCAGTTGTTCGCAGAGACCTGGCGGGAGACGATCAAAGACAGATGGGTGCTCTCCGCAGTAACTCTGGGATACAAGTTGGAGTTAAAAGAGTCTCCTCCGTCCCATTTTATGTGGTCAGGCATGCCAAGAGACCCTCTGAAAAGAGGGTCTCTCCTATTGGCGTTAGAACAACTATTGCTCCAAGGAGTAATTATGGAGGTTCCTATGGAAGAGTGGGGGTTGGGTTTCTACTCAAACCTTTTCAC
The DNA here is from genome assembly GCA_029206835.1 of Rana muscosa. Lineage (NCBI taxonomy): Eukaryota > Metazoa > Chordata > Amphibia > Anura > Ranidae > Rana > Rana muscosa. The sequence continues at coordinate 78,548,928 of CM055119.1, read as the reverse complement.
AGTCCCGAAGCCAAACGGGGACATAAGACCCATATTGGACCTAAAGAGTCTAAACAAATTTCTAAACGTCCGGTCTTTCCGGATGGAGTCGATCCGATCGGTCACCGCTGCCCTACAAGGGGAGGAATGGTTAGCCTCGATCGACATCAAAGATGCTTACTTGCATGTTCCCATCTTTCCAGGTCATCAAAAATTCCTACGCTTTGCAGTAGAAGGGCGCCATTTTCAGTTCAGAGCCTTACCATTCGGTCTGGCCACAGCACCACGAGTGTTCACAAAAATTCTGGCCCCACTGTTGGCCGATCTAAGAACACGGGGTGTAACGATAATGGCATACCTAGACGACCTGTTGTTGATGGACCACTCAGTTGCCAAGCTAGAAGTGGTAATTGTCGATACAATCAAGTATCTAGAGTCTCACGGTTGGGTCATCAACCTGGACAAGTCAGCCCTACAGCCAGTGAAAAACCTGGTATATCTAGGGCTACGGCTGGATTCAGACCAGAGGAAGATTTTCTTACCTCTAGACAAGGTATCCTCTTTGAGGGCCTTGGTCCGTCTGCTTTGTGCAAAAAGACAGCCGTCCATACGCCTGTGCATGAGGCTGCTAGGAAAGATGGTAGCATCATTCGAAGCTGTGCCATACGCCCAATTCCACTCAAGGAATTTACAAAGGGCCATATTGTCAGCCTGGAACGGAAAAGTTCAGGCTCTAGACTTCCCGATGGCTTTGTCCCCTTCCGTTCGGAAGAGTCTCTGCTGGTGGTTGATCCCCCAGAATCTCCAGAAGGGAAAACCCTTCAGCCCGATATCTTGGAAGGTGGTCACTACAGATGCCAGCCTTATAGGCTGGGGGGCAGTACTGGAGCAATGGTCTCTCCAAGGCAGATGGTCAAATGTAGTAAAAACCCTGCCCATCAATCTCTTAGAGATACGAGCAGCCCGGTACGCCCTAGTAGCCTGGACATCCAGACTCCAAGGGTCCCCTGTCAGAATTCAATCAGACAATGCCACAGCAGTGGCATATATCAATCATCAGGGAGGCACCAGGAGTCGTGCAGCCCAGAGGGAAGTAAGTCACATCCTGGAATGGGCAGAAAAGCATGTCCCATGTATATCAGCTGTCTTCATTCCAGGGGTGGAGAATTGGAAGGCGGACTTTCTGAGTCGCCAACAGTTATGCCCAGGGGAATGGTCCCTTCATCCCGAGGTCTTCCGAGCAATATGTCAGCGGTGGGGAACACCGGATGTAGATCTGCTAGCATCCAGATTCAACGCAAAGGTGGACAGATTTGTCTCCCGGACAAGGGATCCCCTCGCTTGCGGCTCGGATGCTCTGGTGTTCCCTTGGGATCAGTTCAGACTGATATATGCATTCCCTCCGCTACAATTGTTGCCTCGACTCCTTCGCAGAGTCAGGTTGGAGAAGAAGCCGGTGATCCTGGTGGCTCCAGCGTGGCCCCGAAGGGCCTGGTACGCGGAGATCATCAAAATGTCTGTGGGGAGTCCTTGGACCCTTCCACGTCGTCCGGACCTGCTTTCGCAAGGACCGATATACCACCCTTCCTTACTAACTCTAAGTTTAACGGCCTGGCTATTGAATCCCACATCCTAAAGAAGAGAGGTCTCTCTAACTCTGTGGTATCAACTATAATCAATGCCAGGAAGCCTGTATCCAGGCAGATCTACTATAGAGTTTGGAAGGCGTACATCACTTGGTGCGAGGCCAGAAAATGGCATCCACGTAAGTACGTTATAGGCAGAATTCTGGACTTCCTGCAGTGGGCTGTAGACAGGAAGTTTGCCTTAAGTACTATCAAGGGCCAGGTTTCGGCCTTGTCAATACTATTTCAAAGGCCCCTGGCTATGCATTCACTTGTCAAATCCTTTATGCAAGGTGTGACTCGTATTATTCCACCGATTAAGGCTCCCATATGCCCATGGGATCTAAATTTGGTTCTGTCGGTTCTGCAGAAGCAGCCATTTGAACCTTTGCGGCACATTTCCTTGGTTCTACTCACCAGGAAATTGATATTTTTAGTAGCCTAACCTCGGCTAGAAGAGTGTCGGAATTAGCCGCCATGTCCTGTAAAGAGCCATATCTGGTTATCCATAAGGACAGAGTAGTATTACGTCCTCACCCAGCCTTTCTTCCTAAGGTGGTATCGAGGTTTCACTTGAACCAGGATGTGGTTCTTCCTTCTTTTTTCCCCAAACCAAGCTCGGTAGAGGAAAAGTTATTGCATTCTTTGGATGTAGTAAGAGCAGTTAAAGCTTATCTAAAAGCCACTGCTCAGATTCGTAGAACGGATTCTTTGTTTGTTCTGCCGGAAGGCCCCAGAAAGGGTCAGGCAGCATCAAAATCTACTTTAGCCAAGTGGATTCGACAGGTCATAATACAAGCCTATGGCTTGAGAAGTAGACCGCCTCCGTTCAAAGTTAGGGCGCACTCCACGAGAGCAGTTGGAACTTCATGGGCAGTGCATCACCAGGCCTCCCTGGCGCAAATTTGTAAGGCCGCAACATGGTCTTCAGTACACACGTTTACTAGGTTCTACCAGGTGGACGTTAGAAGTCAGGAGGATGTCGCCTTTGGGCGCAGTGTGTTGCAGGCCGCAAAAGATCCTCATGCCTGATGGCGCCCAGCTTATGTATGGTGTATCCCCCCCCTCATGTGGCATTGCTTTGGGACGTCCCACATAGTAATGACTATGCTGCTCTGTGTCCCGTGATGTATGAACAAGAAAGTAGGATTTTTAAAACAGCTTACCTGTAAAATCCTTTTCTTGGAGTACACCACGGGACACAGAGCTCCCACCCCTCTTTTGGGGACACGTATTGCTTTGCTACAAAACTGAGGTACTCCCGGATGGGAGGGGCTTATATAGGGGAGGGTACTTCCTGTTTTGGAAGTTGCCAGTGCCAGCACCTGAAGGTAATTCTATATAACCCACATAGTAATGACTATGCTGCTCTGTGTCCCGTGATGTACTCCAAGAAAAGGATTTTACAGGTAAGCTGTTTTAAAAATCCTACTTTTTGTAATTCGGCACTGCGTCGCTTTAACTGACAATTTCGCAGTCGTGCGACGTAGCTCCAAAACAAAATTGACGTCCTTTTTCCCCACAAATAGAGCTTTCCTTTGGTGGTATTCGATCACCTCTGCGGTTTTTATTTTTTGCGCTTTAAACAAAAATAGAGTGACAATTTTGAAAAAAATGCAATATTTTTTACTTTTTGCTATAATAAATATACCCCAAAAATATATAAAAAAACCTTTTTTTTCCCTCAGTTTAGGCTGATATGTATTCTTCTACATATTTTTGGTAAAAAAAAATCGCAATCGGCATTTATTGATTGGTTTGCGCAAAAGTTATAGCGTTTACAAAATAGGGAATAGTTTTATGGCATTTTTATAAATTAATTTTTTTTTACTAGTAATGGCGGCGATCAGTGATTTTTTTCATGACTGCGACATTATGGCGGACACATCGGACACTTTTGACACATTTTTGGGACCATTGTAATTTTTACAGCGATCAGTGCTATAAAAATGCACTGGTTACTGTAAAAATGACACTGGCAGTGAAGGGGTTAACCACTAGGGGCGCTGAAGGGGTTAAGTGTGCCTAAGGGAGTGATTACTACTGTTAGGGGGCGTGGCTACAAATGTGATACGTCACTGATCTCCGCTCTGATTACACAGCGGAAATCAGTGACAGTGTCAGTAGGCGAGCAGGGAGATGTTGTGTTTACACTAACATCTCCCTGCTCCATCCCTCCGTGAGATGATCGCGGGGACCCCCGCGGCGATCGAGTCCGCGGGACCCGCGGTCCGACTCACGGGGAAGGTAGCGGGGTCGGGAGTGCGCCGCGGGTGGCGTGCGCGGGACCCCCATGTTGGGCAGTTCGCCTCCCTGGCGGTATGATTCTGTCTGGAATTATGTACCAAAAGCGGTACAATTATTTTGCATGGAAATTTCGTGTTATGTATTGTAGGCCTGCAATTCTTAGTAATTACTTAATTAAACCTGACCAAACAAGAGTCTAGTAGACATCCCGGCTATGATAACGTTTGAAACACAAAAATCATAAATTATAATATAATAAATAACTATAAATAATTATAACAAATAGTAATGTAATTATAATAAAAATTATTCAATAATGTAATCAAATCAAAAACACTGAAATTTGCTCAGTTGCAGAATTGTCACTGTCATTACTTTTAGAGTTTGATGACGAATTTCCCCACAAATCGCTATCGCTCAATTCTGCAAGTGATTCTAATTTATTATCGCTGTTTTCTAGCCGGTCTAAAACCACTTTTGATGTAAAGGGACACTTTTTGGTTGCTATGGACAATCTCCAGTTTCCAGGCAGAAAGAACAGTTTTTATAATATAAAAGTGCATGCAGGACACTGGACAGACCACTAGGGACAAAGGGGATGTGTAATTATTTGATACAGTACTGTAATCTGTAAGATTACAGTATACTGTATGTATACTGTGTGTTTCACGTTTTGAATTTGGCGCCGAACTCCATCCCTGTGCGTCGCAACGTCGCAGGGAACGGAGCTCAGCACTCGGCAGTGTGAATCGAGCAAGGAGACACTGCGGGAGGACATCGCAGGATCCAGGGAACAGATAGGTAACTTCCCTGTATCCGGCAATGCAATCCCGAGTCTGGCTCGGGGTTACCGCTCTTAGCATGGAAAACTCACCCCGAGACAGACTCGGGATTACCGCCAGGGAGGTTAAAGGCGACATACAGGTACGTTGATGTGCCTGTACGTGCCATTCTGCCGACATATATCTACTGGAGGGGGTCCTTAAGTGGTTAAAGGAACCTATTTAGAAAATAAAAGACTAACCTTTACAACCCCTTTAAGTGAGTTATTTCTAAGAATTACAGGCCTGCAATATAAAACGCCAAATTTCCATGCAAAACATTGTTCCGCTTTCAGCATCAAAAATTGGACATAATCATACCGCCAGGGAGGTTAAAATAACATTCTAGCTGGTTGTAACAAGGGCAATTCCACTGGTCAACATCTTGTGGGAACTTGAGGGGACATCCAAATTTTCATCCCTTTTAACCACTGATTGCATTTCAGGAAAATATACTGCATATTCCATTCTTCTTTGATCCTGATGCCTCCCACTGACTTCAGCTTTCCTAAACTGGATACTTTACAGTTTATATTGCTTCAACGATCTCGATAATGGGATCCCTGTACTCCCTTCCCCTTAAACTTGAGTTGGAAGTGCAAGGGAGGGTGTCCGTTTTTGAAAAATTTGTTTACCTAAATGAAAAATTTTGCATTTACAGCATCAGCCAACAATGGTAAATCTGTGTATTGTAGAAAATTGTCTTTGTGTTGAATGATCAGTGAAATGATATGGACTTCACATAGGGATAAGGAGGTTAGAAATGAGTTCCATGCACAAAGCTGTATTTATTAATGTCATTGTCAGTGGTTATAAGGAGCATGAGCAAGAATTAAAGTGCAAATCTCACAATTCCTGAACATCTACAGTGGATATAAAAAGTCTACACACCCCTGTTAAAATTTCTCTGATGTAAAAAAATGAGACAAAGATAAATCATTTAAGAACTTTTTCCACTTTTAATGTGACCTATAAACTGTATAATTCAATTGAAAAACAAACTGAAATGTTTTGTTAATCTGGTTGTATAAGTGTGCTGTGCACCCTCTTATAACTGGGGATGTAGCTGTATTCAGAATTAAGCAATCACATTCAAACTCTTGTTAAATAGGAGTCAGTACACACCTGCCATCATTTAAAGTGCCCCAAATAAAGTTCAGCTGTTCTAGTAGGTCTTTCCTGACATTTTCTTAGTCGTATCCTACAGCAAAAGCCGTGGTCCGCAGGGAGCTTTCAAAGCATCAGAGGGATCTCATTGTTAAAAAGGTATTAGTCAGGAGAATGGTACAAAAGAATTTCCCAGGCATTAGATATACCATGGAACACAGTGAAGACAGTCATCATCAAGTGGAGAAAATATGGCACAACAGTGACATTACCAAGAACTGGACGTCCCTCCAAAATTGATGAAAAGACGAGAAGAAAACTGGTCAGGGAGGCTGCCAAGAAGCCTACAGCAACATTAAAGGAGCTGCAGGAATATCTGGCAAGCACTGGCTGTGTGGTACATGTGACAACAATCTCCCGTATTCTTCATATGTCTGGGCTATGGGGTAGAGTGGCAAGCCTTTTCTTACGAAGAAAAACATTCAAGCCCGGCTAAATTTTTGCAAAAACACATCTGAAGTCTTCCAAAAGCACGTGGGAATATGTGTTATGGTCTGATGAAACCAAGGTTGAACTTTTTGGCCATAATTCCAAAAGATATGTTTGGTGCAATAACAACACTGCTCATCACCAAAAGAACACCATACCTACAGCGAAGCATGGTGGTGGTGGCATGATGCTTTGGGGCTGTTTTGCTTCAGCTTGAACAGGGGCCTTAGTCGAGGGAATTATGAACAGTTCCAAATACCAGTCAATATTGACACAAAACTTCTGTTAAAAAGCTTCTGTTAGAAAGCTGAACATGAAGAAGAACTTTATCTTTCAGCATGACAACGAACCAAAGCATACATCCAAATCAACAAAAGTATGGCTTCCCCAGAAGAAGATTACATTTTGGAATGGCCCAGCCAGAGCCCAGACCTGAATCCGATTGAAAATCTGTGGGGTGATCTGAAGAGGGCGGTGCACAGGAGATGCCTTCGCAATCTGACAGATTTGGAATTTTTTTTAAAAAAAGAGTGGGCAAATAATAAGTCAAGATGTGCCATGCTAATAGACCCATACCCAAAAAAACTGAGTGCTGTAATAAAAACAACACTTATGCCGCGTACACACGATCATTATTCACGGCGGTTTAAAAACCGCCGTGAATAATGACATTTTAAACGAGGGAACAGCTTGTTCCCCACACGCGGTCATTTTTCTCGTCATTTTTTAAAATGACGAGAAAAACGATCGTCTATGAGCTCCGCGGCAGTGTTTCCCTATGGGAAACACTGCCGCGGAAGAAATGTCAGGAAAAACGACGAGAAAAATTAGAACATGTTCTAATTTTTCTCGTCGTTTTTAATGCCGTTTTTCTCGTCGAGAATGCCCACAGACATAATGCCCACAGACGATCATTTTTCTCGTCAAATGGGAAAAATGTTGTTTTTCCCGACGAGAAAAACGGCCGTGTGTACGCGGCATTATGCATCCATATTATTTTAGTTTTTTATTTTTACTTCCCTGCACCTAAAAAATATCAGTTCGTTGTTCTACTGAGATGCACAGCTTATATGTCACAATAAGGGTGGAAAAAGTTCTGAAATTATTTATCTTTGTCTCATTTTTTTTTAGACTTTTTATATCCACTGTATATAAGTTATTACATAATTATTCCTGGTTAAAAGTGTTATATGGTTTAGCGTTATATACTTAGATTGTAATGTAATTATTTTAAAGTAGGGCTGTGGAAATTAACTATTAATTCCTCGATTAATCGATTAATTGCTTTGATCAATCAAAATTCTTTTGATCGATCAAAATTCGATCAAAATTCTTTGGGCTTGCCGTGTCCATCTGAAGGGCGCCTTCATATCTGCATGCCGGCAGGACCTTACTATCTGCCACACGCAAGGGCTGTTACATTTCCCTCTATCACTTCCCTCTATCAACCTGGGATTCTACAGCCATCCACTGGGAGTTGTGATAGTTCCCTTCACAGGACATCTACATGCCGACGGACTGATGTTAGCCCCTTCTCATCTGGATTCAGCAGTGGTATCGTTGTACACATTTTTATACCAGTATCATACTTAGATACATGTTTTTATGACTGCTTTTGCTACCGTAGATTTTATCTCCAGTGCAATATTTATTTTGTTACCTACTTGAAGACTATAAAAGTTTTAATGCTATTCCCAACAAGCGCTGCCTTTGTGTGTTTTTTGTATCCTGCTATCGATTTTTCCAGTGGTTGGTAGCTGCACTGGGAATCAGCCTGCAAGGAGATCAGCTAAAAGTAGTTGGATATCTATGTGCGTTATAATTAATCGAAATTAGTCGATTAATCGATTTAAAAAAAATCGATTAATCGAACACGAAAATTTTAATCAGTAACAGCCCTATTTTAAAGCCATTATCCTCTTATTTCAGATTACAATTGATAAATATGTGGATTGGAATTTAAGTATTTATTCTGTGCAGCAGAAATATGGCAAAATGTACATGAATCCCCAAGAAATACAAAAGGAAAGCACTCACATTGCCACATCTGTAAATTTAGAAGGGGAAACAAGAAAAACGGTGCTCAAAGAGTCACCATTGGGCTGGACTTTGGAGGCATAGAAAACGATGTGGAGGTTAGAAAATTTACAATTTATTGAAAAAAGTACATGGTATAGTCGAAAATGTTCAAAATTGATAAAAATCATATAAAATGATAAAATTTGTACAGTGAGCCCTTGTGTATCAACGCGTTTCACCGTTAGGCTTCTTCAGGATACAGTCAAGGTTCAAAGAAGTAACAAAAAGAAAGAGAACGAGTCTCACTGTCTTATAGTGGACTTGGCCTCATCTGTAAAGGTTTAGTGGTCAAATCGTTTTAAGTCAAAAATATCCAATATATAGGACGTTCCAAAGGACTGCAGAACAACAATCAGCAGACGACTAATCCTATTCACATCAGGACTAGAGGATTGCTGAGCAGGGGCATGTGAACATCATATGTGATAAGTGATTAGTAATTTTTATTTTTTTTGCCGATCCCGAAAATGATCCGATCCGTGGCTCTGATCCGAGGATCGATCCGATCCGTGAGTTTTTTTATCCGTTGCACCCCTAATTATATGTGTACACATCTGAATCAAAGATCCAAGCTCAGGTGACCATCAGCTAGCCCCGCCCCTCAATCATGGCTCGCCCAACCCATGGGGATGGGACTCCCACATTCCCACCCCCATGGGAGGCAGCCAACTGGCAATCCATGGAGGCCAAAACAGGGGCATTGCGGCACCGCCCCCTTCTAACACTGGCCAATGATGCAGTTATGGACATCAACAAATGGACATGACTAGCTCCAACATAATGAGGGGTGGAGGGGGGGAGGAACACAAGCAAATGCAAATTGAATCTGAGGCTAAAAGTTCTTACCCCTATGTGTAGCCACTCACAGGGTGACGTGGGCGATGGTGGAACAGTGGTTGGTGATTAGGGCAGTCCCGGTTGGTGCAGTGTCCCAGGCTATCCCCGTATGTCCATTGGGACACACTCAGTCCCGCAATCAGGAAGTGCGGGTGCCTCTTGCGTCCCAACCCACACTTCCGGCTGGACCGAATGTCACTTCCGCTCGCACGCACCCTTAGTGCATAGAGGGCCAACATTGCAAAAAAAAATCCGGGACACTTTTTTGCATGTAGGGGCATTGCTATAATTAGGGGGCGGGGCATTCGTTCGTAGGTGTGTCACACCCTAGTAGAAAAATGTGGCGCGCAAGTTTACGCGGGTAGTGGGAGTGGCTTAAATGGGCGTGGCTCAAAGGGTGTGCTTAGAGTCCGAGATGAATGAGGGATGGAGGGAGAAAGAAAGGGAGAAAGAAAGAGGGAGGGAGGGAAGGAGAGAGAAGGAAGGATGGAGGGACAGCAGGCCCAAAACATACACCACAATAGAAATATGTGTATTCCAGAGTTTAACAATCAGCAGATAAAGATACTCCAAACACCTGGTGTTAGCCCTTCAATTATCCCGGCACCCTGGTTGTTATGGTGTCAGGATGATTGAAGCGCATTATTTCTATTATTACATTTTAATATAAAATTAAATCATTCAACTCACCATAATGCCGAATCAGTGTTAGCCCCGAGTGTGTCACCTGCCACGTCGCCTGCTACCAGATGCCATCAGGTGCCACCAACGGAGTCCGTCCTTACATCAGGCGTACCCAGCGGAGTCCTTCCTTACATCAGGCGTACCCAGCGGAGTCCTTCCTTACATCAGGCGTACCCAGCGGAGTCCTTCCTTACATCAGGCATACCCAGCGGAGTCCCTCCTTACATCAGGCGTACCCAGCGGAGTCCCTCCTTACATCAGGCATCCCCAGCGGAGTCCTTCCTTATATCAGGCGTCCCCAGCGGAGTCCCTCCTTACATCAGGCGTACCCAGCAGAGTCCCTCCTTACATCAGGTGTACCCAGCGGAGTCCTTCCATACATCAGGCGTACCCAGCGGAGTCCCTCCTTACATCAGGCGTCCCCAGCGGAGTCCCTCCTTACATCAGGCGTCCCCAGCGGAGTCCCTCCTTACATCAGGCGTACCCAGCGGAGTCCTTCCTTACATCAGGCGTACCCAGCGGAGTCCCTCCTTACATCAGGCGTACCCAGCGGAGTCCCTCCTTACATCAGGCGTACCCAGCGGAGTCCCTCCTTACATCAGGTGTACCCAGCGGAGTCCCTCCTTACATCAGGTGTCCCCAGCAGAGTCCCTCCTTACATCAGGCGTCCCCAGCGGAGTCCCTCCTTACATCAGGCATCCCCAGCGGAGTCCCTCCTTACATCAGGCGTACCCAGCGGAGTCCTTCCTTACATCAGGCGTACCCAGCGGAGTCCCTCCTTACATCAGGCGTACCCAGCGGAGTCCCTCCTTACATCAGGCGTACCCAGCGGAGTCCCTCCTTACATCAGGCGTACCCAGCGGAGTCCTTCCTTACATCAGGCGTACCCAGCGGTGTCCTTTCTTTACATCAGGCTTACCCAGCGGAGTCCCTCCTTACATCAGGCATACCCAGCGGAGTCCCTCCTTACATCAGGTGTCCCCAGCGGAGTCCCTCCTTACATCAGGCGTACCCAGCGGAGTCCCCCCTTATATGATCAGGCGTCCCCAGCGGAGTCCCTCCATACATCAGGTGTCCCCCCATTGGAGCCCCCCTTAAATAGGTGTCTCCTGTCTCGGCCGCAATTACTGTTTCCCATTCCCCGAGGGGGAACAAAATAGAGGCGGAGCCGACCGCGTGGCTGCAAAAAAAAAATTAAGCTGCGGCACCGTCCACCCCTGCCCCTTTCCATAACAGACGGACCTGCAGCGGGGCGGGGTGGGGCGGGCGATGGCCCTGCCAGCTTAATTTCTTTAGCAGCCAAAACACGGATGTAGTACAATAGGAAATTAAGCTGCTGCGGCGCCGCCCACCGCGAGGAGGCGCGGGGTGTGGGCGGCGCCGTAGCAGCTTTATTTCCTATTGTACTACATCCGTGTTTTGGTCTTCTTAATCCGCCGGCTGTGGACCTCTAAAGGCGGCGGCCCGCGGCGGCGAAAAATCGCGGAAACCGGGAAAAAACGGATTTGCCGGGACATTTCCCGGGACAAAATAAATCCGGGAAAAGGGTTTGAATCCAGGGAATGTCCCGGCCAATCCGGGACAGTTGGCAACTATGTTTGTGTGCAGCGCATAACAGGACCGCGGCCCGGAAGTGCAGGTGTGTTTGCGTTCCACCCACCACTTTCGGTCCGCCTGCAAACATCACTGATGTGCCTCCCCAATAGTGAATGCCGCGTGCGCACACATGGCTCCCTCTTTTTGTTCTGTTGTAAAGTTGGCTACACACACAAACAAGGTGGATGGAGGGATCCCCCTGCCAGAACATAGTATTCTGACAGCTGCCTCTGCAGAGTAATCTAGAAAATGTTTCCAACATACAGGGGTATACCTTCAGCAAAAGCAAAATAAAGTGGTTATAATGGCTATATGTTTCGTAAAATAATAAACATGTTATACTTACCTGCTCTGTGCAATGGTAATGCACAGAGCTTTTTTTTTATCTCCTTTTCTGGGGTCCTCCACAGGTGCTCTCCGCTCCTCCTCTCCTGTGTGTGCCCCCATAGCAAGCTGGATACTATAGGGGCACTCATGCGGCGCAAGCTGGGCTGTATGCGTCTAAAGACCCCACCCCAGCTCCCTTCTTCTCCACATGAATAGGGCAGTGTTTTTATCTCTTTTTTTTCTTTACAAAAACATGTCCCTGACCCTCCATGCTTGTCATTCACCTAGGAGAATGTGAATATGCACGTCATATATCCCAGGAGGCCTTTAGTCTTTCATTAAGCAAGTCTTATTTTTCTCCTCAGTCTTCACGAGGGAATCGGGGGGCTTCAGTAACCAAAATTGCAGTGTTTATCCTCATGACACATACCAGGAAGCACCTCTATGGTTAACAGAGGACAGAATTAAAATTAGACTTGGGAAACTTAACATTAATAAATCACCAGGACCAGATGGCTTGCATCCAAGGGTACTTTGGGAACTCAGTCAAGTAATTGCCAGACCATTGTTCCAATTTTTACTGACAGTCTACTGACTGGAATGGTACCAGCTGATTGGAGAAAAGCCAATGTAGCACCAATATTTAAAAAAGGCCCAAAATACATCCCTGGGAATTACAGACCAGTTAGCCTAACATCAATAGTATACAAGCTCTTGGAGGGGATGATAAGGGACTATATACAAGATTTTAGTAATGAGAACGGTGTCATTAGCAGTAATCAGCATGGATTCACGAAAATTGTTCTTGCCAAACCAATCTACAGTGTTGTTCATCTTACGTTAAAAAAGTAATTAGTTACAGTTACAAATTACTTCTTCCAAAAAGTAATCGAGTTACTCACTCAGTTACTACATTGAAAAAGTAATTAGTTACTCAGCAAAGTAACTATATTGGTTATATTATATATACACGGGGGCGGGGCGGTAGAAGGATGATATATACGTAATTTTTTCAGTGTATAAAAATAATAGGAGGGATAACAATAAATAATATTGGTACTGTGCCCAATGCCTCACTGTGCCTCACTGTGCCCCATGCCTCACTGTGCCCATGCTTCACTGTGCCTCACTGTGCCCCATGCCTCACTGTGCCCCATGCCTCACTGTGCCCCATGCCTCACTGTGCCCCATGCCTCACTGTGCCCCATGCCTCATTGTGCCCATGACTCACTGTGCCTCACTGTGCCCCATGCCTCACTGTGCCCTGTGCCCCATGCCTCACTGTGCCCCATGCCTCACTGTGCCTCACTGTGCCCCATGCCTCACTGTGCCCAATGTCTCACTGTGCCCCACTGTGCCACATGCCTCACTGTGCCCCATGCCTCATTGTGCCCCATGCCTCACTGTGCCCATGCTTCACTGTGCCTCACTGTGCCCCATGCCTCACTGTGCCCGTGTCTCACTGTGCCCAATGCCTCAATGTGCCCAAGTCTCACAGTCACTGTGCCCGTGTACAGTACCTCAGATCGGCGGCGTCCCGACTCCCGGCGGCCATTCCATTATTCAAAAGCCGCGTCTCCTCCAGTCCTCCTCATCTGTGATAGGCGGAACACTCAATTTCCCAGCATTCAGTGTTCCGCCTATTACGGACATCCGCTCATCCTCATAACACAGACAAGGATGAGAGGATGTCCATGATAGGCGGAACACTGCCTGCTGTGAAATTGAGTGTTCCGCCTATCACAGGCGACGAGGACTCGGGAGGCGTGGCTTTTGAAAACTGCAATGGCCGCCGTCTGTCTGCATGACACGCTGTTCAGGTAGGCAGACGGCAGCTTGCAGTTAGTTAAATGTTAAATTACATCTACTCGCGGCGGCTGCGGCGAGTAGATGTAATTAGGGTAACGCCACCCAAGTAATGGGAACGGCGGTGCCACGAGGGTAAGAGTAATCAGTTAGATTACTCGTTACCCCAAAAAGTGGCTACGTTACCTAACGCCGTTTATTTAAACGGCGTTAGTTACAACACTGCCAATCTAATAACCACTTCCGGACCGCCGCACGACTATATACGTCGGAACTTTGAAGAGGGATATCTCGGTAATGGCAGCCACGGCCCCCACCCATCTCCATACCATAGCAGGGCGTCAAAACGTCACTTCCGCCCATAGCTCTTAAAAGGCCATTTTTTTTTTATTGTATTTTAGTCTTAATATGAGATCTGAGGTCTTTTTGACCACAGATCTCATGTTTAAGATGACCTGTCATGCTTTTTTCTATTACAAGGGATGTTTACATCCCTTGTAATAGGAATAAAAGTGACGCCAATTTTTTTATTTTTTTTAAAACAGTGTAAAAATAAATAAAATCAAGTAAAATAGATAACAATTTTTTTTTTAAGCGCCCTGTCCCGACGAGCTTGCGCGCAGAAGTGAACGTTCAAACCACACATGTGAGGTATCACCACGATCGTTAGAGCGAGAGCAATAATACTAGCCTTAGACCTCCTCTGTAACTCAAAACATGCAACCTGTAAAAAAAATTAAACGTTGCCTATGGAGATTTTTAAGGGTAAAAGTTTGACGCCATTCCACGAGCGGGCGGAATTTTGAAGCGTGACATGTTGGGTATCAATTTACTCGGCGTAACATTATCTTTCACATTATAATAATAAAAAAAATTGGGCTAACTTTACTGTTTAATTAAAAAAAGTGATTTTTTTTCCAAAAAAGTGTGCTTGTAAGACCGATGCGCAAATACGCTGTGACAAAAAGTATTGCAATGACCGCCATTTTATTCTCTAGGGTGTTAAAAAAAATATATAATGTTTGGGGGTTCTAAGTAATTTTCTAGCAAAAAAAAAATGTTTTTAACTTGTAAACATCGAGTCTGAAAAACAGGCTCGGTCCTTAAGTGGTTAACCTTCTATGAGAAGGTGAGTTGCCATCTAGATAAAGGAAGGCCAGTAGATGTGGTGTATCTGGATTTTGCAAAAGCCTCCATAGGCCCACTGATTTGCCAGGCTTTGAAGCATCCTTAACACAGAATGAAACCTCTGTAGCTCTGTAGTTCTGCTGGAGCAAGAAGCATCAACAATATGTGGTAGAGATAATGCACTCTATGCTCACTCCTGTTAAGGTAAGGTTAGGCTGACTACAGCCCACTGCTGGCTACAGAATTCATAAAAATACAAAAAGGTATGTAGCGCTACCCCCAGTTAAGAGAGCCGCTGATTTGATTTTGGGCCCTACACACAGTACCGCCAACCCCCAACAATCTTACTCGACCCACTCTGGCACAGTCAGTCTAGGGTTAAACTCCTATCGCTCTCACTCTCAGGTGTATTATACTTAATAATCTCTAAACAGTCAGACAACACGCTGAGGCAAGAATATAAAATATATATCAGCTTTACTGGTAACGAAGGATTCAAGGTATAACATGCAACATATACATGGGCCTGCAGAGCCCTGCATCAATCAATATACTAGGTGCAGCACAAAAATATGGCGCCGCGCAGTGTCCACCACGCGGACCTATTATGGCGTGCGCTCGCCTATGGCATAGTAACACAAACTTTCTAAACTCCCCGCCTAAGTCAGGCCTGACATGGGATGGAACTGAGTCTCTTTTCCCTAAGGAAGGAAGGTTTCTTCACCGGCCAGCTTTCGTTGGTGCACTTGAAGAAATAACCATTTGTAATCCACATTGGGTGGTAACTTGAAATAACAGGGCAAAACGGGGGCGGGGGGGTAGGTACTTCAACTCTGTCCCGGCTACCGGACCCCCCCAAGAAACACTGGTGAGCAAACAGCGGGCCTAGGCAGTCTACAGGCCTGAATACAACTCAGTCTATTGTTATGGGCAGGTGCCCGCTCACCACTCCAGGCGCGATCCCAGCCTGGGACTTCCACCTCCTGTGTGTCGCACACAGCGTCTGCTCCGATCGAGTCCTCGATCCAACTCACATCCTATCACGACGGGTCAGGATTCACCCAGGATCCGCAGTATGGTGGAAGGCTCTCCGGGCTTTAAGCAAGGCCTCAGGCTTCAGGCCTTGCCCCACAGCCGATCCGCGCAGGATGACTTGTTGCTTGAAGCGCCATGTCCCAAGAGAGCGAGCTCCGCCTCGCCTCTCACTTAAGTAACCCCTCCCATGAGTCTCTGCGGTGGAACCTCCGCCCTGGGGGCCAAATGGGGTTCTGGGTAACGTAGTCCTGGGGCCTTAAAAGAGACCCCGCTACAGGTATTTAGCACAATACTACATGTGCAGCAGCACAATTTATGAAATTGACGGGAAGGACCTTCATTGCAGGATCACCAGGTATTAGTTTATTGAACGCTTAGATTTAAATAGACACTATCACCTTGTACATACATATTGTGTACATACAGGGCAAAGTGAGTGTCTGAGAATTTTTTTTTACAATATACTGCATTTTGTTGAGTAACACTATTATTAGATAAAAAAACAAATGTGGTTGAAGTGTATGTCTACATGCACATTTCTCCATATTTTATCCCTTTAAAACACTGTAAATCAGCCCCATCTGGGTTCTCGCCCACTGGATTACAGAATGCCCCCCCCCCCCCCCCCTCAATACAACACTTCTTGGGATTTCAGTGCAGCTTACTACAAAAAGTTAGGGACTCAGTAAAATACTTTTCTGTACCTGCAACATATTTTAAAGAGACAAAACATGTGCATGTATTCCGGAAATGTTTTTATTTTGCCCAGACATGCACTTTACCTCTTACAGCTTGTTAAATTGATGCCACCCTAGCCACACACTATCAGGGACATGTAGTCTGTAGTTTGTATAAAGACTAGATGGCCATGGCACAGGGGCTGGGGTGAACAGGGATGTAATCATACGCAACTTAAGAAGCTGGACTGGCCAGCATTGCTTTAAAATATTTAAGAGAGACATATTTGAAGAGGCTTATGTCAAGGCTCAGGTGTTACCCGCTGGAGTTAATCAGCTTCCTCTCTGAAGGTGTCCTCTCTAGTCTGTCATCGCAAGCTGATTACAAAAGCCGATACCTCACCCGTAAGGAAGGAAGGAGCACAACGAGTGCAGCCAACCATGTAACATTCTATCTAGGGTTGCCTTCTTGTCCCATGTTAACCCATCCAATCCTGAAAAGACATGCAATGTCAGGCGTCATTTTGTTTCCTTCATGCTATTCCAAATGCGCCTTGCTATGTAATTTCATTGCAGAAAAATGTGCATTACAATTAATAGACTTCCTTTTCTCCTTACTGTTGTCCCTGACATGCAAAAGGGAGAAATTCTCTTATTTACATGTAGCGCCCATCCCCTTTTAGGGGTGCTATATACCCAAATTTAGGGGGCTGGTCTAAGTTAGTAGTTAGGCTCAGACCGTTCTCATTTATAGGTTGTGCTACTTTGTTTCCGCAGGTGGTATACTGGTGTGCAGTTCCCTGTGGTCTGTAGGTGGCGCTGCCCAAACAGGTCAGGGTTGAACCACTAGTAATAGTGCTGTGCCTTAGGGTGTCCTCTCTCGGCAGCAGTACAGTAGGCGTGGTTGGCCTGCTGTGCATGCCGAGAGTGGATACATAAGGGGCAGACGCCGTCTGCGTGGGAGTTCGGGAGTCAGTCGGTGAGGAGCCAGGAGTTCGGGTCACGTGACCTGGCCCTCCAGGCTATGGGGTCGCGTGCGCATCAGTCCCAGGCACCTTTAGCCCTGGGGGCTGCAACCTCAACACTGGGCCCAGCACCTTTAGCTGGAGCCCACTTCTGGGAAGAGGAGTCCCAGGGTGCCCCTTGCGAGGGGACCCGCTCTGGGAAGAGGAGGCCGGGGGAGGACCTTTCTGACGGACCGGTGAGAGTTCACGGTGAAAGAAGAGGCCCAGTAATTTTCTGGAGGGATTCATCTATCCACCAAGGGCCTAGTAATGTGCTTTTGCTGGCACCTGCCCTTGTATTCCAAAAGCTAAGAACAGGGCCGATCCTAGGGTCACAGGCGCCTGGGTGCAGAAATATTTCTGGTGCCCCCACGTGGGCGTGGTCATCTTACAAACTCCTCCCCTTACACATGTTTCTATGGCAACGACTCAAACACAGAGATGCTCCCCTAAGAAGTCGTCGTTACCCAGGGATCCTCCCATGATCCTTTAACAATAAAGAAAATACAGGAAGAGCATACACTAATGAGACCTGGAGGATAGTCTCTCTGATGCACACAGAGAGGGCTTCTGTTAAAGAGTCTGTTAGGAAGAGCCCCCAGACATAGTACAAGAGACGGTCAGAGAGTGCAGACATATTACAGGAGATGGTCAGAGACTGTAGACATATTACAGGAGACAGAGAGTGCAGACATATTACAGGTGATGGTCAAAGAGTGCAGACATGATACAAGAGACGGTCAGAGAGTGCAGACATATTACAGGAGATGGTCAGAGAGTGCAGACATATTACAGGAGATGGTCAGAGAGTGCAGACATATTACAGAAGACGGTCAGAGAGTGCAGACATATTACAGGAGACGGTCAGAGAGTGCAGACATATTACAGGAGATGGTCAGAGAGTGCAGACATATTACAGGAGATGGTCAGAGAGTGCAGACATATTACAGGAGATGGTCAGAGAGTGCAGACATATTACAGGAGACGGTCAGAGACTGCAGATTTAATACAGGAGACGGTCAGAGACTGCAGATATAATACAGGAGACGGTCAGAGACTGCAGATATAATACAGGAGACGGTCAGAGACTGCAGACATATTACAGGAGACGGTCAGAGACTGCAGACATATTACAGGAGATGGTCAGAGACTGCAGATATAGTACAGGAGATGGTCAGAGACTGCAAACATACTACAGGAGATGGTCAGAGACTGCAGACATATTACAGGAGATGGTCAGAGACTGCATGAGGGAATCATGTAAGTTTCTTTCCTGCAATCTGTGGTTGCTGGAAAGAAATTTGTACTGTATATTACCAGCCTAAGGCCCCTTTCACACTGGGGCGGTTTGCAGGCGCTATTTAGCTAAAAATAGCGCCTGCAAACCGAGCCTAAACAGCGGCTCCTTTCTCTCCAATGTGAAAGCCCTGAGGGCTTTCACACTGGAGCGGTGCGCTAGCAGGTCGGTAAAAAAAGTCCTGCTAGCCGCATCTTTGGAGCGGTGAGAGGAGCGGTGTGTTTACCGCTCCTTCCCATTGAAATGCATGGGATACCGCGGTAATACCGCCCGCAAACCGCGGCTGTAGCCACGGTTTGTGGGTGGTATTAACCCTTTATTGGCCGCTAGCGGGGGTTAAAACCGCACTGCTAGCGGCCGAATAGCTCAACAATCCCGACGGTGTAGCGCCGCTAAAAATAGCGGCGCTATACCGCCACCGCCCCCACCGCCCCAGTGTGAAACCAGCCTAAGTGAAAGTTAGTGAATGTCTTTGCAATTAATAAGCATGAAGGAGTTGGGGCAGTTTAAATTTCTTTTAAATTGTATTTTATTTATTTTATTACACAGAAAAACAAATCTTACACTGTATCTTTAATTTTTTTTTTTTCCTTTTTGCTTTCACAAGAGATGAACAACATCCCTTGTGATAGCATGGGCCATGACATGTCCTCTTTATGGAGGGATCTGGGGTCTTTTAGACCCCCATATCTGTCCTCTGGCCTCCAAAGCATAAGATCAAACCGAGATCAGTTTGATCAGATACTTGTTCAAGCCGGTAATGGTGTCATTAAATGAGCCCGAAACAGAAAGTGATAAAATCCTCATCACTTCCAGTTTCTGACATCACACGGTGGGCGGAATGACATCCATCCCTCTCACTGTGTCCCAGTAACCAGATGCTAATGGTCACATCTAGCAGTAAAGGTGGTGGTGGAACCCCCTTCCACTGCCTGTAAAAGTAATACAGGGGCTTCTTAGCCACTAGGATTACTTTTACTTTGTGCAGAATTCCTGGTGTTAAAAAATGATATCTTGATCATTGCTGTAGTGATGACCAAGATATCACCCTTCCAATCCAGCGACGTACTGATACGTCGCTGGACATGAAGCAGTTAAAATGAAGTGTAAATTAGCATTACACCATTTCTTATTATCATCAGCATTACAATTATCACACAGGCAGCACTGTAAGCAGGTGCTCTATCATGTCTATGTCACATTGATTTTGGGTGCTGACTTTGTTATGGCTGTTACATACAGTAAGTACAGCAATAAGTTAACAGCCATAACAAAGTCAGCACCCAAAAGCAATGTGACATAGAGACATGATAGAGCCATGATAGAGCACCTGCTTACAGTGCTACTGCTTACAGTGTGATAATTGAAATGCTGATAACCTGCTGTGCTGTGAAATACATAATAGGACACAGTGAGTATTCTATCCTCTAATCCCCACTCACTGTGTCCAGTGCAGCCACCATCTCCTCCTGCTCTTCTCTGTCAGCCGCTCAACTTCTTCACATCTTGCTAGGATTGCAGCCAAGAGCTGAACGGAGAATTGCAATATCACTCCGCCAGCCGGGACTAATAGAATAGTGGGGCGGCATGATGTACATGTGTCCGAAAATAAGAAAATAGTCCCTTCACTGCCTCCCCTCCACACTCACTCACATTTCCAGGCTGGAAGCAGAAATCAGTCTCACAGAGGAATCTGCAGCTGCTGTTTTCATATTTCCCGCCCACACATCCTTTCTCCAGATACAGCTGTACGCTGGAGATAGTGTGGGCGGGGCGGGAAGTCACTGGAGGAGCAGAGGTGGGAGGAGCTGTATTCCTCATTGATCTCCCGTCAGTGAGGGGGGGGGGGTGTTCGCTGGGCTGTGTAAGTGTCACTGTCACAGACACTTTACAGAGCTGCAGCCACCAGTCATCTCAGAATCTACAGACTGATTTCTCAGGTTACTGACATAGAGGGAGGCTTGCCCCCCCCCCTTTCTGGTGGAGCCCTTCCTGAAGTCGCTCTCCTCCCTGCCAATGAGGATGCAGGGGGAGGGAGCAGATTGGGTGGCCGTGGCAATGCAAGGCTCTCATATTATGCACAGAGGGAGGGGGAGAAATCCGCCCCCTCTTACTCTCCGCCCAGGGCACCCGCTCCGATCTCCTCTGACAGGAGGATGGATGGGGGATGGGCTTGGGCGGGATGAAATAGCAGCGGTGAGCGACCTCTGAATACCAGCAAGAAGGAGGAGGAGGGAGGGGAGCACTCTGGCGCTTGAGCGCCCCCACGTCTGTGGCGCCTGGGTGAACTGCACCCCTCGCACCCTGTCTAGGATCGGCCCTGGCTAAGAAGTTCGGGACATGATAGATTCTGTGGCAGAGGATCTCCCGATCGTATCTAAGGAAAGAACCTAATTAAGCGTCCGAGCATCACTTTGGCTGCTAGGATCCACTTTGCAGGAGACTATCCGGGGGAGCTGAACCCATTCAGGGATTGAGTGGTGATTGTAACATTTACTTGTGCCTGGACCTACCTCCCAAAACCTTGCTGTCCTGTCTCTTATCCACCCTTTCCTATCTGCTGAACATTGAAGAAAAATAAACTCAACATTGGAGTTTGAAGTGGTGTGGACATTGGAATTACTTGGGGGGAAAACAGAGACTTGTCCCTATATCTTAGGAGATGAGAACCAACTGATGGAAGAACCTAGCTGTGGGACCCAAATACATAACACCACTTAACCTCCTCAACCAGGAGGGTACGGGCATATAGTACGGTGTGCCCTTTTCCTGCAAGTGAGCCAAAGGTAGGAAAAAGGGTCCGTGTGCTACATACACAATGAAATCTGTTGCAAGAAAAGACATGCACCCCCGTTAAGAAAGTAGAAGTTTAAAAACTGTAGAATGAACCCTTTGGAACCCTCTAAAGCTCACCATTAGTGATGAACTTAGACATGTTCAGACTGATACCTGAACCTATGTGTGCAAGCCCGCCACTTATACAAGGGCCTGTAGAAATGCGCTACCGGGTGGGAATACTCCAGCTGTATATGACCGGCCTGTATTACTGGCAGCATAAAGACTTCCCTAGGTCACTTCCACAGTAAGACTGGGGACAAAAGCACTAAAAGAAGTTGGATGTCCTCCAGCCAGGAAATGAGGTAGGCTGTATCTGACTTGCTGAAACTGCAGTGGTGGTTGGTGGTAAACAGTGCACCCACAGCCACCCCATCTTCAGTCTGGTCGGGTGGGTCATCCGGAGCACTTACCGCATCTATGGCGGGCAGCACTTCACCCGGGCGCCAGGCAGTGGTCATCGCAGGCGGCTTCCCCTTCTCTCCTCTGCGGACATCACAGTGGCTTCCCCTTCTCTCCTCTGTGGGCATCACGGCGGCTTCCCCTTCTCTCCTCTGCGGGCATCACGTCAGCTTCCATCTCCTCCCTCCTCCTCTGTGGCCAATCGGAACACTTCTTCTTTTGACCAGGAGAATCCTGGCCGGGAGGAGAATTAGTGTGAAAATAGTGAATTTTCATTCGCTATTATCACACAACTGGGTGGGCTCGGCTCGCAGTGCTCTACGTCCTAAGCCCACCCTATTTTGAAGCCTATTAACCACTTAAGCCCCGAAAGGATTTAACCCCTTCCTGACCAGAGCATTTTTTGCGATTCTGTACTGCGTCACTTTAGCTGACAATTGCGCGGTCGTGCGACATTGTACCCAAACAAAATTTGCGTTCTTTTTTTCCTACAAATAGAGCTTTCTTTTGGTGCTATTTGATCACCTCTGCAGTTTTTATTTTTTGCACTATAAACAAAAAAAATTAGTGACAATTTTGAAAAAAAAGCAATATTTTTTACTTTTTGCTATAATAAATATCCCCCAAAAATATATAAAAAACAAATTTCTTCGACAGTTTAGGCCGATACGTATTCTTCTACATATTTTTGGTAAAAAAAAAACGCAATAAGTGTATATTGATTGGTTTGCGCAAAAGTTATAGTGTCTACAAAATAGGGGATAGATTTATGGCATTTTTATTATTATAATTTTTTTACTAGTAATGGCGGCGATCTGCTATTTTTATCGGGACTGCGACATTATGGCGGAAACATCGGACACTTTTGACACGATTTTGGGACCACTGATTACTGTATAAATGACACTGGCAGGGAAGGGGTTTAACACTAGGTGGCGATCAAGGGGTTAAGTGTGTCCTAGGGATTGATTCTAAAGCCCTATACACACGATCGGATTTCCTATGGATTCTAATCCGATGAATTTTTCCATCGGAAATGCGATGAAGCTGACTTCCATCAGTCTTGCCTACACACCATCAGTCAAAAATCCGACCGTCCCAAACGCCGTGACGTAAAACACTTTGACAAGCCGAGAAAAATTAAGTTCAGTGCTTCTGAGCATGCGTCAACTTGATTCTGAGAATGTGTGGGTTTTTTGTCCGATGAAGTTCCACACAGACGATCGGAATTTGCTATCGTTTTTTTTCCCCATCAAATAAATATAAAACATGTTCTATTTTTTTCTCACCGATGGAAAAAAGACCGATGGGGCCCATACACGATCGGTTTGTCCGATGAGAAAAGTCCATCGGACTGTTTTCATCGGTAAAACCGATCGTGTGTACACGGCATAACTGTAGAGGGGATGGTCTCACTACAACATGACAGACATCACTGCTCCCGAAGACAGGGAGTAGTAGATCCCTGTCATGTTGCTAGGCAAAACAGAGAAATGCCTTGTTTACATAGGCATATCCCCATTCTGCCGCTCCGTGACCTGATCGCGGACCGCCAGCGAACATCAAGTTAGCAGGACCTGCGGGCACGCTTGGTGGCAAATTTAAAGGGACATACAGTACGCCCATTTGCCAGCCCCTGTCATTCTGCCGACATAAATCGGCGTGCGGGGGTCGGCAAGTGGTTAAAGCCTCTGGCTCTAATTTACGTGCGTCAAACCCCCCCCCCCCCATTGGAATCCATGCACCTGGCGTCCCGCATGGGGGCCGGATGCAAGGACAGGAGCGGCGAAGCCCGTGCGCACCTAATGGATGGGGTCGCCCCCCTGTGAAGCTGTGAATGCATACTATGATAATCTCAATCTCACAGTGTGCAGTAAAATCAGAATAAACAATTTCAGTACAGAGAGAATCCTGTACGAATGTGGACTGGAACAAGACTGAAGGTGCTGCCGGAGTTCAGCTATAAGTACTGCACAGTCACCTGCAATTGTTCCTAAAATTTCAGATGACAGCTGGGTGTCATGCAACTATTTTACAGGTGAACTCTGATGTCATACATATGAGTAATCAGTAACACCCTCACATAAGTTACATTCTATTTCTCAGGCAGCAATAAAATGTGTATCAGCCAACACACACCTCTGCCACTTCTAATTAGAGATTGCGTATATCATCCTGTTGTCTTGATAAAACAATATCGCCACGTGTTTAAGGCAAGTGATGTCTTGGGATTTCAGTGGCAGAAATAGCACTATAACTAGTTACACTTTTTATGGGTATTTACATAAAACCCCAAACTTTCTATATGTAGCGGGTATTTAAATTTAAGGGAAGCATCTGGGTGGTAGTGTAACCCAGATGCACTGATTATTGTTTATGGAGGACTCTGGTGGTGTGAGGTTCCCTGGGGTCCGAGGGTGGCGCTGTTGCCCTGGGCCGGGGGTTGAACCCTCACTGCAAGACTGTACTCTTTTTGTCCCTTTCCGGCAGTTGTACAGCGGGGCGGGGAACCTGCTGTGATGCTGGGGAGAGGAGATAAAGGGGGCGGACGCCCTGAGCACGGGGTTCAGAGTCGGAGGACACCGCCGCACCCAGGCACCTTCAGCCTGGGTGCGGGCGTTCTGGAGTTCCGGGCACAGGGGCCCTTGACCTGGCCGGAGCGGGAGATGGAGTCCATCCCAGGCACCTTTAGCCCTGGGGTGAGGTACTATTGAGGAGGCCTGGGACCCAGTACCTTCGACTGGGTTCCACAAGGGTGGAGGAGTCCGAGGGGCCCTAAGGTGCTGTGCGCCCGAATCTGAGACGAGGAGGCCGGGGAGTGTAACCCTTCTGAACAGCCTGGTGCAGCATTTGCCGGTGACGGTGGGGCCTCCGGTAACTCTCTCGGAAGGATGTCTTCCCTCTGACTGGGGCCACAGCTTAAAGAAGGTAACTCCTGTTTCATGTTCGTCAGAGTTGCTGGTAAAGAGACTCAGAAAAGGAAAGAAGTACATTCACAGCCACTGTGCGCCATAACCGTTGGTGATATCTCAATGGTTTAATTTGATTAAGGATTGTGCCTTGACCTACTCCCCACCTATACTGAACTGTTCGTTGGTCACAACCTGTCTGTGCTAAGTGACGATTTATTGCTGTTAAAGAATAAATAAGAGTTGGACTTTTTCAGTGGTGTGGAACTCTGGTTACTGGGAGCAAAGGGGGGTCAGTTAGAGGAAAGACTTGACCCCGGGTTATACACACGACCTCATGGTAAAATACGTTCGGGCCTTCACCTCTATCTAGAAGAGTACATGGGCCGTGGTGGATCCCATCCCTCCTCCCAGGTTCCCCTAGACAAGACAGCAAGCCAAGAAGAAGAAGGGGTGAGAGGGGTGAGCCCGCTACATATATATAGATGGGTATTTACATAAAATCAATACGACAAGGTGACATAAACCAGTGTATGGCATAATCAAGGTATTATGCCATACACTGGTTTATGTCACCTTGTCTTATTGATAGGTTGGTTACAATCATTGTCACTTCACCTTTGAGCGCAGCTTTCACATCCCCCACTTGTTATTTTCTGTGTTATCTCACGGCAGAGCTGCTGCTGTTCTTTTTCTGTCAGATCATCATTTCAGTTAGCGCTGTATTTTTTCAAATTTTTGATATTTACATAAAACCCCAAACTTTCTATATATATATGTATATATATATATATATACATATATATATAGGTATTTACATCAGAAACTTTCACTCTAGGAAACCATTGTGATTCTGCTGCGAAGACATAGCTTATATAAACAAGTTCCTGATAGTAATGGTGAAAAATGTTCCATGAGTAAAGTACATTAAAGAATCTTTAACTCTACGACCTGATGAACAGGTTTCATACTTAGGCTGGCCATACACAGAGCAAAATTCTTTCATGCAACCACGGTATCAAAATGCCTTGATGGGTGGATGTCAGCCTGGAGATGTGGACATGCCTCCCCTTTTGCATGTAAACTGCTCTAGGTAATAATGCACACCTGATTCTGAGCCACCTTTATTGACAGAACTGAAATCCAATGACTGAAAGAGGTGGACCGAGGACAGTAAGGGCCCTTTCACACGGGCTTTCCGATCAGGTCTGCCTGTCAGTTTTTCCGGCGGACCTAATCAAAGCCTCCATTTACTCCTATGGGGCAGCAGATGTCAGCGGTGAAATGTCCGCTGACACCCGCTGCTATCCGATCCGATCCTGTCCGTGAAATCCAGACGGATGGTGACCCTATTTTCCATCTGTCTGGTGGATCAGATCGTATTGAATCGGATGAAAACGGAATGCCATAGGGGAGAGGGGGTTTCTAACAGGTCCGTCTCTGCACAGAGAGCGGAGACGCGCCTGTCATCCACCTGCTCAGGGGAGATCAGCCGATCCATCGCCCGCTGAGCAAAGCGAAGTCCATCGAGTGGACCGCCCGTGTGAAAGAGCCCTATGGTTTGGGAGGAAAGAGCTGGATAATGATGGACATCCTACAGCCATTACATGAGGAAGCTGTATCTTACTTTCTGCCACTTCTAACTGTGATAATTGTGCAATGAAATGAAAGCAAGCAATTTAAACACAAGGGAGGAGTCTGTACAACGGTGCAAGACTGAAGGTAAAGTTGGAGGACAGCTTTATAGAGATCTTTTTTAGTTGTTAGATGACTGTTTTTCATCTGTAAAGTTACACAATATGCCCTCTGGCTATATTGGCCTCTTTAACTTGGATTTGGTTTCCATAGTCTGGGTGCTAATACTTAGATGCATACAATTAATAGGAGTTATGAAACACATAATAGTTATAGTATGTTTCTCAGGCATACATTGGGAATTTGGGCACGTAAAACAACATCTCCGCTCAAAAATACCTGTACTCAGTATAAAGCATTAAAAGGGTTGTAAACCCCCTTTTTTAAATAAAAAAAACAAACAAGCCTATATTCACCTGCTCTGTGCAATCGTTTTGCACAGAGCAGCCCCGATCCTCTTCTCCTGGGTTGCCCCGCCGGCACTCCAGCCCCTCCTCTTCTTCGGGTGCCCCCGCGGAAAGCCCTTTCTGAGTCCCGCTGCTGCGTCTATTGATACAGACAATGGGACTTGGCCCTGACCCCGCTCCCGTGCCACTGGAATTGATTGGCAGCATGCTATCAATCTGTCCAATGAGGAGAGACACAGCGACTGGAGTTGCTGTGCTCCAGCACATCGCTGGATCGGATCGGGCTCAGGTAAGAAAAAGGGGGGGTCTGGAGGGAGCTGCAGCACAGAAGGTTTTTCCCCTTTAAATCTGATTGGCTATTATGAAAACTGACACAGGTTCATTTTCTACCAGTTTAAAGACCAGCCACAGCATTTTTTGGGCAGAATATCGCAAAACGGTGCAATTCAAATGCTGTTAGTCTTAGGATTTAGAAAAAAATATATTATTTTAAGAAAATAAAGAAGTTTTAGAGTAAAGCCCTGTACACACGATCGGATAACCTATGGATTTTCGTCCGATGGATTTGTCCATCGGAAATCCGATGAAACTGTTTTTCATCAGTCTTGCCCACACACCATCAGTCAAAAAACCGACCGTTCCAAACGCGGTGACGTAAAACACTCCGATGAGCCGAGAAAAATGAAGTTTAATGCTTCTGAGCATGCGTCGACTTGATTCTGAGCATGCGTGGGTTTTTGATCCGATGGACTTGCCCATAGACGATCTGAGTTTTCGATCGGTTTTTTATCCATCGGAAAAATTTAAAACATGTTCTATTTTTTAAAACCGATGGAAAAAAGACCGATGGGTCCCATACACGATCGGTTGGTCTGATGAAAACCATCCATCGGACGGTTTTCATCAGTCAAACCGATCGTGTGTACGGGGCTTAAGTGAAAATGTAAATTCCTACTGATCTGACAAGTGAAATAGGACATTCCAGCCATGAGAAAGATGGCCCAGATTTCTCTTCTCAACGTTGCATACAAAGGACTTACTGTTTCCTTGTTCACTGTGTATCTTCTACTGTATCAGTTATTTTCCTGGAGCTCTGTCATTAGTGTTGTGTTTCCTGCTTGTTATACAAAGATGCATTTATTATACAGTGCAAAAATATTCCATGCAAGTCTTTG
Source organism: Rana muscosa (assembly GCA_029206835.1). Classification (NCBI taxonomy): domain Eukaryota; kingdom Metazoa; phylum Chordata; class Amphibia; order Anura; family Ranidae; genus Rana; species Rana muscosa. The sequence goes on along the minus strand of CM055119.1, from coordinate 78,520,827 downwards.
TGCCTTTAATTTTATGTCTTTCTTTGCCAGAAGAAAAAGAGCCCTTAACTGTTTGGCCTTGTTCACCTTTATAATCCCTGAAATCATTAGCTACTTTTTTTTAAATGTATTATACTTTACAACATCTCACCTGGCCCTAAACAAAAGTTACAACAGTTGTGCCCTCCTTCCCATATTCTACATTTTCTAAACATTAAAACTTGGGCAAAGGAAATGTTCCACCAAAAAAAAAGAAAGAGGTTCCCTTAAGGTGTTCCTTTATAAGGTGGGTGGAGCTCAGGCTTAGGACCCTTGTTTTGTCAGAAGATAGGGAGAGAGAAAGCGCTGGGTCCAGGTGTGTTTGTTTTCTCCCCTGATGGAAGATCATCTCTACTATCCCCACCATCTCTAACATCTATCCAAAAGAGAGAATGGAAGAAGGGATGGTGAACAGGAGAGGCTGGAAGAGTATTCTACCAAAATACAGACGTTGGTGTTTCCCCTAGTCCCAGGGTTGCCAACCTCCTGAAAAATAAATTTACTGACCCAACACAAAAAAATTACTGACAGAGCCAAATTTTTCGTGACAGTTCAAAAAGCTAGCCAAAATGGCAGTTTTTAGTGCAAATAATAATATTAAAGCTACAAATATATGGCTAGTGCAATTAGCAATGTGCTTAAAAGTATAACAAAAAGCAAAAAACATATTTCTTCTTTTACATGAAGGTGAAGTTAATGTAACACAGCACAGAGTTTCTCCTTACATCAGAGTCTGCAGGGTTCCCCTTTACAATGCAATGGAGAACTCAGCAGACCCTGATGTCAAAGGGAACACTGTGGACTCTGATGTAAAGGAGAACTCTAAGGACTCTGATGTAAGGGGAAATGCTGTGGAGTCTGGTGTAAAAGGGAACTCTGATGTAAGATGGTCTCTGGTCACCAGAGTCCGCAGCGTTCCCCTTTACATCAGAGTTCCTACTTACATCAGGGTCTGCAGCATTGCTCATTACATCAGAATTCCCTTTTTCATTAGGGTCCACAGAGTTCCCCCTTGCACTGTAAATGGGAATTCTGAGGACACTGATTTAAACACTTCATTATCTGCCCATAGTCATAAGACGTCCACAGGAGGGATTAAGACGTCCACAGGAGGGATCTCCCATCCTGGGTGGACGTCATAAGACGTCCTGGGCTTCCCAGCCATCTAGGGGGCACCGCATCGCTCGGGACCCGATGCGCGTACCTGGCAGCCGCTATGTCCGCCGGGCACCCGCGACTGCCCGCAATCACAGCAGGACCGTGGATCTGTCAGATCCACGTCCTGTCAGAGGAGAGGAGACCGATGTGTGTTCCCAGTACAGAGGAACACTCCCCTTGTGAGTCCCCTCCCCCTACAGTTAGAATCACTCCCTAGGGAACATATTTAACCCCTTGATCGCCCCCTAGTGTTAACCCCTTCCCTGCCAGTCACATTTACACAGTAATCAATGCAGTTTTATAGCACTAATCGCTGTATAAATGTGAATGGTCCCAAAAATGTGTCAAAAGTGTCCGATATGTACGACACAATGTCACGGTCACAATAAAAATCGCAGATCGCCGCCATTACTAGTAAAAAAAAATAAAAAAATAAAAATGCAATAAATCTATCCCCTATTTTGTAGGCACTATAACTTTTGCGCAAACCAATAAATATACGCTTATTGCAATTTTTTTTTACCAAAAACATGTAGAAGAATACATATCGGCCTAAACTGAGGAAAAAAATTGTTTTAAAAAAAAAAATAATTGTGATATTTATTAAATCAAAAAGTAAAAAACATTGTGTTTTTTCCCCAAATTGTCGCTCTTCTTTTGTTTATAGGGCAGGAAGGGGTGAAAATGCCCTGTATTGAAGTGGTTAAGGGGGAACACTGGGAACACTGATAACCACAGACCACATCCTGCTTAGTGAATGCACATTTATATTAGTTATATTTATATCAGTGTCGCCCCTTACCTTAGTGTATTTACTCCTCCTTTACATCAGTCCATTATGGGCAGCTGCTGCCTGTAATGGACATTAAAGTTGTAATTTGGCTGAATTCTACAAACTATCTGTAACTATATGGGCAGTTGGTAACACTGTCTAGTTTTCCGACTGGGGAGCAGCAGTCAGCACAGTGTAAGGAGATCACAAAGCAAACATGGCTGTCTGTCCCCTGGAAACTTACATGTGGACCAGGTGTTTGAGTGCCCCCGGGAAGAAGGGGTTGACAATGTGCAGGCCAGGAGTGTGGGAAGACTAGGCCTCAGGTCCCTCTCCGTGCACGGGGCAGTAAGTGCTTAGTTACACTTTCTTTTAAACATGGCTTCAGACAGGCTTTGTTAAAGCTCTCTGGGCTTATTTACACTTGCTTTGGCTTAAACACACATTAACGGCTAGTTTACACTTGCTTCAAAACATGGCTTTGGACAGGCTTTGTTAAAGCTCTCTGAATGCTAGTCAAAGCCCCTGTCACTAAATAAAATGGTTAGCTTACAGTCCTGTTTATACCTGCTTTTGCTTTGCTTTGGCTTCTCTTCCAAAATGATACTCCATGTAGCTTTAGTGGTGCTTCAAAGCATCTTCAAAGCCTCCATAGAAGTCCATGGCAAAGTTCGCTTGAAGCCCCACCGAAGCCTCATCGAAGCCCCGCAAAGCCTCACCAAAGCCCAATCGAAGCTCCACCAAAGCCTCATCGAAGCCCCACCGAAGCCTCATCGAAGCCCCACCGAAGCCTCATCGAAGCCCCACCAAAGCCTCATCGAAGCCCCACCAAAGCATCATCGAAGCCTCACCGAAGCCCCACCGAAGCCTCATCGAAGCTCCACCAAAGCCTCATCGAAGCTCCACCAAAGCCTCATCGAAGCCCCACCGAAGCCTCATCGAAGCCCCACCGAAGCCTCATCGAAGCCCCACCAAAGCCTCATCGAAGCCCCACCAAAGCCCCACCAAAGCCTCATCAAAGCTCCACCAAAGCCCCATCGAAGCCTCATGGAAGCCCCACCGAAGCCTCATCGAAGCCCCACCAAAGCCTCATCGAAGCCCCACCAAAGCCTCATCGAAGCCCCACCAAAGCCTCATCGAAGCCCCACCAAAGCCCCACCGAAGCCTCATCAAAGCCCCACCAAAGCCTCATCGAAGCCCCACCGAAGCCTCATCGAAGCCCCACCAAAGCCTCATCAAAGCCCCACCAAAGCCTCATCGAAGCCCCACCAAAGCCCCACCAAAGCCTCATCGAAGCTCCACCAAAGCCCCATCGAAGCCTCATCGAAGCCCCACCGAAGCCTCATCGAAGCCCCACCGAAGCCTCATCGAAGCCCCACCAAAGCCTCATCGAAGCCCCACCAAAGCCCCACCGAAGCCTCATCGAAGCTCCACCAAAGCCTCATCGAAGCCTCACCGAAGCCTCATTGAAGCTCCACCAAAGCCTCATCGAAGCTCCACCAAAGCCTCACCAAAGCCTCATTGAAGCTCGACCAAAGCTTCATCGAAGCCTCACCGAAGCCCCACCAAAGCCTCATCGAAGCCTCATCAAAGCTCCACCGAAGCCTCATCGAAGCCCCACCGAAGCCTCATCAAAGCCCCACCGAAGCCTCATCGAAGCCTCATCGAAGCTCCACCAAAGCCTCATCGAAGCCCCACCGAAGCCTCATCAAAGCCTCATTGAAGCTCCACCAAAGCCTCATTGAAGCTCCACCGAAGCCCCACCGAAGCCTCATCGAAGCCCCACCAAAGCCTCATCGAAGCCCCACCGAAGCCTCATCGAAGCCCCATCAAAGCTCCACCAAAGCCTCATCGAAGCCTCAATGAAGCACCAAGCAAAAGCAGGTGTAAACAGGACTGTAAGCTAACCAATTTATTTAGTGACAGGAGCTTTGACTGGCGTTCAGAGAGCTTTAATTCAGCTTTAGCTTCGCTTTGTTTTGGAGAAATTGCAGGTGTGAGATATCAACACACACACAGGGCATCTGCCACGCTTCAACAAAGCTTCAAAAAAGCATCACTGAAGCACCACTGAAGCACCACTGAAGCCACATCGAAGCAACACCGAAGCCACATCGAAGCATCAAAAATACATCACAAAACTTGTTGAAACAGTAGGAGCTTTAGACCCCTTTCACACTGAGGCACTTTAAAAATAGGCGCTATAGCGTTAAAAATAGCGCCTGCAAAGCACCCTAAAAGAGCCGCTTCATTTAACTCCAGTGTGAAAGCCTGAGGGTTTTCACACTGGAGCGGTGCGCTAGCAGGGCATCAGAAAAAGTCCTGCCAGCAGCTTCTTTGCAGCGCATTAGGAGCGGTGAATACACCGCTCCTGCTCTGTAGCAGCGCTTTGCGAGTGCTTTTAACCCTTTTTAGGCTGCTAGTGGGGGTTAAAATCGGTCTGCTAGCGGCCGAAATGCGCCCCAAAAACAACAGCATCCATCTTTGCCCGTCTTCCTTCCAGGGCCGCGGACTGTGGCTCTGTGACTGGATGGAGCCGTGTGACATCACTCCTGAGCAATGAGTGCGGGAGCTGCCGGTCACGGCACACTCGCCTGAAGAAATCAAAGTCAGGGGGCAGAAAGTGTGTAATCCAGGGTCTCCATTATTTTTCGGAATCAGAAATTTTCTCCAGGAGGACTGCCTTAATCTTGGCGTGGACCTTTGTGACAGAGTTGTTTTAGGCATCCTAAATAAATAAAGGTTAATAAAGGTGTAGTACATGATTTTTACTAGAATATTTAGGAGGAGTGTCACCTGTAGCTGTTGCAAAGGCTCCCATAATATATTTTGAAAAGAACATCTGGGCCTGTTAAGCAGATGTCAATACAAATACTGAATTGTACCAGTTATGTACTGGTCAGAAGATTGGCATAGCCGTGGCCAGCTATGGCATCCCTTAGCTTTGGTAGCATTGATAGGTCTGCCCAACTTACAAAGGGACCACCCTCAGAGTAAAACTAGCCTGCATGCTGCAAGACACAGGTAAATCCAACTGGTTTGAGGTCAAACTATGTTTTATCCTATTACAAGCCTGGTCTGAGCACTTTCCGCCAGTCAAAACTAGATCTCACTATTATTTCTTCAATAGCAGTTGGGTTGCACTACAGGTTTATCACAGTCCAAACTGATAATGAGTCCAGTTTGAGATCTAACAAGGTTTGGCAGTCGTAGTTATGGTTAAGCCCCATACACACGGTAGGACTTTTTGACAACAAACTTCTAAATTCCAAGGTTTTCAAAAAAATCCTACCGTGTGTACGCTCCATCGGACAAACTTTTTCGGTTTTCATCGGACAAACAGCAAACTTTTCGTGCAACAAAAGTTCTACAGTGTAAAGTCCTAACGTGTGTACAGAAATCCATCGGACTTTAGTCCAAAGTACAAACACGCATGCCCAGAACCAATGTTAAAATCAACCAATAATAGCAGAATTTGACCAAAGGGTGGCGGTAAAGAGCAGAAAAAACACGTGATTTTGGGAAAGTTTGCAGAAAAAGTCCTGCCGTGTGTATGCTATGAGTGTTCCCGGCCAACGCCCTTCAAACAAAAATCCACGGAAAATTTTGTTTGAAGTCCGATCGTGTGTATGAGGCTTAAGGCTTTAGTGGTGTCATGGTAGTTAAACCGCCTCCCTCTTTTCACATATCACAGAAGTTTGAACCGGCCTTACTAAAGCATAACATCTTTTATTTGAAGACTACAAATAAAGAGCAGATGCCAAGAATTACTTCCAGAATGGAAGTACTATGCAACGTTCATACAGATACAACAACACATACTGAGAGTTAAGCCTCGTACACACGGCCGAGATTCTCGTCGAAAAAAACATGTCGTTTTTTTCGCCGAGATTCTTGGACAAGAAACTTGTCCCGGCCGAGTGTACACACGCTCCTTTCAAAGAACCCGCGGTTCTTTGAATGGAGCGAACGCGGTGACGTCATCGAATACGACGAGCATGCGCTCGTCACATTTGATGCCGTCGCCGCCATCTTGGTTCACCCTACCTATGCCTAGGAAGCTACCGCACATGCGTCAAAGTCATTTCGAGCATGCGTGGGCTTCCCGGCGAAAAGGTAAGTGTACACACACACAATTTTCTCGTCGAGAAACAGGCTGACGAGAATCTCGACGAGAAAATAGAGAGCAGGTTCTCTATTTTCTCGTCGAGATTCTTGTCGCTTTTCTTGATGAGAAACCATACACACGAACGAATTTCTCGGCAAAAAATCTCTGCCAGCAAGTTTCTTGCTGGTTTTTGCCGAGAAACTCGGTCGTGTGTACGAGGCTTCACACCCAACATACACAGCAAAAGAAGTGGTACTCTGCAGCATCAATACATACAAAAAAAGAACAAATATGGAAAATTACACCCAGCATACAGAAGATGAGAAGCAGAACCACATTGTGTTTACATACAAAGAACAAAAACAGAGAGTTATATCCTTGTGTATAACAAAAGAATTACTATGCAATGCCCATATGTGGAGGTTGTCAGTCTTTAGGAACAGTAAGAAAAAGAGCAAAATACCAATTTACTGGATTTTACACGTATGAACATGTAACGCTGGGCAATGTTACTGACTGCAGAACTTTCTTTGTCCACAAGCATGGGGTAGCTGGGTGAGTGCTGACAGACTGTGTACATAATCGCCACAGAGGGAGGAAGGATGTATGTTCCACAAATAAGAATTGTGTTGGCCGATAGAGGAGTGGCGAAAGACCATCAGAAGGTTTCCTGAGCCTCATACACATGATCGGACTTCCATCTGACTTTTCCGTGGATTTTTATCCGAAGGACGTTGGCCGCGAACTTTTTTTTTTTTTAAACGTAAATTTTTTTATTAGATTTTTTTTTCAAAACAAGACATACAATAGACAGCAAACAAACACATACGGAGCGAACATCGCCCAATCCATTACAGTGCAAAAATCTGGAAGTTGGTAAACAGTTGGCATATGCAAAGAAAATAAAGATCAGTCACAGTTCTAAATAGCAGGAGGTACAGTGCTCTCGGGAGTCAACCCAGTAGCCCCAAACCTTCATAAATTTTTTCGGACATCCTCTACCCTCATATGTCAGCTTATACAGCGATACAGCATGGTTAACGGTAGTGAGCCAAAAGGCAATATTGGGCAAGGATGGAGACTTCCAGTGGAAGGTTTTCGATTTCTTAGCATAAAACAAAACTATCCGCAAGAATGTTTGCATATTCTTAGACATATTATCATCATCAATATAACCCAGTAAACACCTCAGAGGATTACATACATTAGGTAATTGTGTCAGTGAACTAATGAAGGTCGTGACCTCCGACCAGAACTTTCGAATCGGAGCACACTTCCACATTAAATGAAAGAACGTGCCATCAGCCATGCCGCAACGAGAGCATAATGCAGAGGGTAATCTATTCAATTTAAACAGTAAGCATGGTGTAAATAGGATCTGTATAGCAATTTAGTCTGTATTACCTTGTCACGGGAAGAAATGACAAAGGGAACCTGGAGGGGCAAAAGCTCCTGTCAGATGTCCTCCGTCGTTGGCCGTGAACTTGGTATGCATACACACTTTTTCAGCCAACTTTCACCAAATCACATGGTTTTTCTGCTCTTTACTACCACCCTGTGGGCAACTTCTGCTATTGTTGTCTGATCTTTAGCATTGGTTCTGAGCATGCATGTTTGTACTTTAGACTTTAGTCCGATGGACTTGTGTAAACACAATAGGATTGGCCGACGTAGGACATTTGTTGCCGGAAAGTTTGTCTGTTCTCACAGCGAACATTTGTCCGATGAAAAAGCGAAAAAGTTTGTCCGATGGAGCGTACACACGGTCGGATTGTCTGCTAAAACAGGTCCGTCAGACGTTTGTTGTCAAAAAGTCCTATCGTGTGTATGGGCCTTTCAGAAAAAAACCTTTCCACTGTACCAAACAACTCTTTCCAGTTCTAGCTGCTCTCCACAGAATCCAACCTGACAGGCTCAGAGAAGTATGCTGACAGTGGAGGCATCGGGATGTGGCTCCCGGACTGCAGTTTCCCATGGTCTGCTTTAGCACAAATATCCACAACATGTAGTAGGCATCAGCCTATAGACACAAATATACAGGATTTTTTTTTTTAAATAATTGTACTTTAAACTACTCTGCACTTTGCCAATTCATAGAAAAACTCAATCCCACAATTATTTTGGCATCACTGACCAAAAGTTGCAGTTTAGTAGAGAGTGAACCAAAGGTCCACCTTTAGGCTGCATTCACACCTGAGCGTTTTGTAGCCTGAAGCCTTAAGCTACAAAACGCTGGAGGGGAAAAAATCCATTATTCTCTATGGAGATGGTTCACAACTCCACTCCAAAATGCCTGAAGCCGAACGCCTGAAGCTCAATCAAGTTCCGGGCCCTTTTTTGTCACGCGAATCGGGCAGATTTGGGCGTTTTAGGAGTCATAGAATGTAATGGAAACGCTCGATTCAAGCGTCTAGCGCGACAACGAGCGTTTCTACGGGCGCAAATTCGCTCAGGTGTGAATGCAGTCTGAGGCCTCATGCCCACGGACGTTTTTACAGCCGCATTTTTGAGCGTTTTTTACAGCTTAAAAACGCCTGTCCATGTTAGTCTATAGCTTCATGCCCACCTAGGCGTTTTTGAGCTGCAAATAGCATAGGCGTTTTTAAGCTGTAAAAAAAAACCAGGACCAGTGTGTTCCTTGGCGTCGACGTTAGGCATAAAAAAACGCGCAAAAACGCGCAAAAAACGCTGTGATTGCGTTATTGAGCTCCAGTTTTTTTTTTTTCGAAAAAAATATGGTCGAAAAATGTATACAATAACATGGGCAGGCGTTTTTAAGCTGTAAAAAACGCAGCTGTAAAAACATCCGTGGTCTTAGAGCTGAAAGCAGACATTTGCAGATGAGTGCCCCAATTTAACAGTTCTTAAAGGAGTAGTAAAGTTACATGTTTTTTCACCTTAATGCATCCTATGCTGTCAATCACATCCAATGACGCGGTGCGCGGGGGGCGGGGCCGAGTGATACAGTCGGCGGCTATGGCCGCCGCTGTATCACGGGAGCGCGCCCGCAATCACTCCACACCATGCGAGCTCACTCGAATTATGGTGTGGAGTCCTTGCGGGGAGGAGCCAAGACAGCCGCCGAGGTACCCCAGAAGACCAGGATCGGGGCCACTGTGTGCAAAACGAGCTGCACAGTGGAGGTAAGTATAACATGTTTGTTATTTTTGGGCAAAAAAAAGGGAAGCTTTAGTGCTCCTTTAAGGAAGAGCAGTACCCTTCACAGAGATCGCATTATTCCCCTGACAATTCCTTCATCTGCTTTTCATTCCATAAGAATATTGTAATCTTCATTAAGGCATAATCCACAGTCAGCCTCTACTTCTTGGATTGAGATTTTGTCTCAGAAATTACACAACCATGTAAATGTCTGAAGGAGGCAGGAGGAAATGCTTGACAACATCATTTCAGCCTAGGCAAAGTTACTAAAAGCCTCTTTTTTTAAATAAATGTTTTTCTTAAAAAAATTTAGGAATTTATTTATGCAATGGCAACATTATTTAAAAGGTCCACCAGGAGCTTTTTCAATGCAGTTTTATATAACTAGGCCTTTATGTGGAACGTACAGTGCTCTAAATATTACCTTCCAGTAAAACACAATAGACAGTGCCAAATGAGCATTAATGGGTGTGTTCTGTATACAGAATTATGAACATTCACCTGTGCGGATTTGTGCAGGTTATATGCACATGTTATTTTTATCTGGACAGAAATTGCTTGTGTCTGTCTTTATGCAACTGGCTGAGTGGGGATGTCAGAGGAAATGTCACAGAGGCTGTGAATGTCAACTAAAGTAAAGTACTCTTCCAACCAAGTAACTCAGTTAAACAGATTTGCTATTAGCCATGTAATACTCATGGGACTGAAAAGCAGTCTAAATACAAAGAGCATTCTAAAACACATTTTTTTTCAGGAATCAGATTGCCTGGGCTCATTAATGTAGTAATAATTATAGATTTGCACTTCTAATAACAGTAACCTATTGTGAACCAAAAACTTTTAATATGGGAGAGCAAATAGCAGTGATGTACAATAAAAGTTGGCCATGCACCAGAACAATTTAGTTAAAAAAAAAATGTTTTGGGAACATACATTTGATTTTATAAATGGTCAGTGGGATCAAATTGACTTCCATTTTCTACTGCAGTGATGCAAAAATTCAAAGGAGGAAGATGGAAATTTCTTCTCAAACGAACAAAGTTCTAACTGTGAGTAAAATGGGATATATTGAAATGAAAGCTTATTTAATACCTCTGGGATCCCATTCCAGTTGCAAGTCTGGACAAAATTTTAAAGGGTAGGGTCACTTTTTCACAACAAATGAAAAGGTAAACAAACTCTAAATATCCTGGCCACCCCTCCAGACCCATGGTGCCCTTTGCTGCCTGTGTAGAGGTCCATACACTGTATACTGCAATACCCAGTCCTGGTGTGAGTATCTGTCATAATGCTTGCATTGCAAAGTGCCATTGGTCAGCGCAGCCACATGACCATGCTGACCAATCCGAGGCTTCTTCTTCTGGTAAGGTGTTCCATTGGTCAGCACAATCACATGACCATGCTGACCAATCCGAAGCTTCTTCTTAGGGTAAGGTGTTCCATTGGTCAGCACAGTCACATGTATATTCTCTCCAGGGCTGTGTATTGTGGTTCACACACTGCTACACCGGGAGCGTGGAGCATCACAGCATCTATGTGCAATGGGGTCCAGAGAGGATATTTGGAGTCTTTTATTTTTTTGTGAAAATATGAACTTACCTTTTAAGAGTGTTGAAATGGAATTAGTTGACTCAATGATGGCAAGAAAGAATGTATGATTCTTTCAAAATACTGTATGTTCAAGCAAAAATCTAACCATGTAGGCTAGCTTCAAGGAAAGTTCCAGGTATGGCATTTTTTATATATGTAGCGCCCTGCTCCCAATGAGTGGGCGCTATATGGTAAAATTATAGTTTGTCTGAGCAATAATTTGGCTCAGGAGGATTGTTTTACAAATTGTACTCTATTTCAGTTCAGCTGGCTGCGTGATTTTCCCCCTGACAGTGGGTGTCGATATCACCACTGGTCAGGATAGGAAAGGCAGCAGGCTGGACGTGTTGGGTATCTCTTTCCCAGCAGCGGCTCAAGGGCGTGGTCAACCCGCTGTGCATGCTGGGAGGGGATACTTAAGGGACAGACGCCATTTTTAGAGAGGAGTCTCTCTGGAGAGTTGGGGGTCGCCGTCCGTTGGTGGTGGGCACCACCCGACCGACCCGAGGGGCCTGATGGCCTCAGGGAAGTGTTGGCAGTTTCCGCCTCAGGGCCATGTTGGCCTGAGGCTCCGTTACTGAAGAGTAGGCCCAGGAGTTACTGGGGGCCTACTGATCCAGGGATGATCCTGTGTCGCCTTACCTGCTGGAAGAGACCAAGCAATTGAGGACTCAATTGAAGGATGCATCCGGGTCATAATCTACCTCACAGTGCTGCTGGAACGGCTGGAAGATCCTGGCACGGAGAGCTGTGTTCACAATTCAGAAGGTAACCCAGCAAAGGGCTACATCAAGTCTGTGGCAGAGACTGTTCTATTTGCACCCAGTCTGTGGCAGAGACTGTTCTACTTGCACCAAGTCTGTGGCAGACTATAGGTGATCGAGCTATACATCGGTTAATAGGCCAGTGAGAGTGGGCCTATCCGGTGTTTGCTGAGTCCAGCGTGGAGACAGTTTTTCCTCTGGGCCTAGGAAAATTCTTGTGATCCGCAACTAAGGTACCTGAGTCCTCCCCATCCCTTTCTACCCCTCTGTTGGAACTTTATTCAATAAAACCCTTGAAAGAGACTTTGTGTTGGTGCAAACTTCTTCTGGACACTTCTTCAAGGAGAACCCCTGAGACGAGCATACGGAACAGTGAGGTAACGGCAGGCCCAAATTTAAACCAGCAGCTCCTACGAGGGTATCGCTACATATAGTTACATTGGTCCATCTTGGATCTATGTAACTACGCATATACCATACCTGTGTGTTCTGCCTAGAAGCTGGAAATCACTGTATAGTGATTTCCACTAGCTTCCAGGTCCTATGCCAAGCAGCTGCCCTGCTGTATTGTAAACACAGAAGGTCGGTCCCTCAGGACAGACACCGTTTAAAGAATGCTTTGCATTTTCTCAATGAATGCAAGGTGGTTTGTGCAGCACGCGGCTTTCTATGGGGGCACTCAGCAGGGGGGAGGAGCCAGAAACAACGGTTGGGGACCCAAGAAGAAGAGGTTCGGGGCCATGCTGTGCAAAGCCATGTTTGGTATTTTAAAGTACGGTAAATAAAAAGGGAAAGGTTTACAATCACTATAAGGACAGATTAGCTATGGCACCATGCAAGAGCAGAGAGATTCTGTTCTGTCTCACTTTCATAAATTTTTACCAGAGAATAGAGAAAATATTTTTTTTCTCAGGGCTTTTTTTTCTCAGAGAATAAGTGCAGGTACTTCTCCCTTCCGAGTCACCCCTTGTCTCTGCCCCCTAGCTATCTCTGTCCTTTTTAAAGAATACAGAACCAAGTATCATGTTGTGGTGCTAAGTAATTTGTACAGAATATGTTGTTGATAACAAGAAAAGCAGTATAATAGATCCCCTGCAGCCAGCAACTATAGACCCCCCACAACAATAGATCTCCCCAAGGCACGCTAGAACCCTGGCAACAATTGACCCCTCAGCTATGTGTAGCACTACCCCTAACAAGAGACACTGGTTATATCGGGTCTTCTGCTCTTACCTCGACTCTGCTCAAGGCCTCAGCCCCACTGTCACCTCTAGTTACACTTATTTGGCGGATCTAGAATAACAATTTCTCAATACCTTAGGGTCACCCTGAAATTAGTCCCAAGACTTTATGATAAACAGTTGAATGTACAGTATTAACAATTGAAGGTCAAGCAAGGCAGAGCATTACACAGTATAAACAATACACTAATGCCGAGTACACACGATCGGTTTTTCTTTTTTCATCGGACAAACCGATCGTGTGTGGGCCCCATCGGTCTTTTTTCCATTGGTATAAAAAAATATAACCTGTTTTAAATTTTACCGATGGAAAAAAAAAACAATAGCAAATTACGATCGTCTGTGTGGAAGTCCATAGGACAAAAAACCCACGCATGCTCAGAATCAAGTCGACGCATGCTCAGAAGCATTGAAGTTAATTTTTCTCTACTTGTTGGAGTATTTTACGTCACAGCGTTTTGGACAGTTGGAATTTTGACTGACGGTGTTGTCATGTACCTGGGTGTATTTGAACAGGGATCTTCCTGGTCCCAAAGCTGCAGCCTTACCTGTTGCGCTACTGAGCAGATCTGAACTTTTGGAAATGTCCTCTCAGTGTTAAACATTACCTTGGACTCACTAGCCCCACCTGCTGCCAGCTGTGGACAATTTTCAATCAAAGCAGCCCTTAAAAAGGAAGTGATGCTATCTCTCAGCGCCCGTTTGTGTGGAATAGCTCCCTGGGTGTTGTGACTGCTTTTGATCCTGATTTTCGTGTTGAACTTCTGCCTGAATTCCTGACTACTCTCCAGCCTGCTGATTTTGTACTTCACTGCCAGCTCGTGTATGACCTTTGCCTGCCTGACCACTTTCTGGATTTCGATCGTGTACCATTTTGCCTGATCTGTTGCCAACCTAATCTGCCTGACTACGTTTTCGCCTGAATCCTCAGCACACAAGTTCCACTTCGGACACTACCTATCACAGGTACCTTACATTACAAACGGGCCACAATGACAGTGGACCCTGCTGAGATTGTTAAGGCGATTTCACGTCAGGGACAATTGATTGGAGCTCATGAACAGCATCTTTCTTCCCTGGACGCCAAGTTAGATGAACTTTGTACTATGCTTAAATCTTGTTTGTCTGCTTCCTCTGCAACGGTCCAGACTCTGGATCCTACTCCTGCTACGATCCAACCCACCTCTTCTGTACCACCCAAACTTCCTATGCCTGACAAATTTGGTGGTGATACTGAGGACTGCAGAGGCTTTTTAAATGTTTGCCGTTTGCATTTCCGCAACAACCCTGGGACCTTTAGCACTTCTTCTGCCAAAGTGACTTTTGTAATTTCCTTGTTAAAGGGGAAGGCCCTGGCCTGGGTCTCTCCTTATCTGGAACGCAATGATCCTGTGCTGCAAGACGCTGACAAATTTCTGGCTTCTCTCCAGACTGTATTTGACAAGCCAGATAGAGCTTCTGCAGCTGAGTACTCACTCTTGGACATGCAACAAGGCACCAGGTCTGTGGCACAATATGCTATTGAGTTTCGTACCCTTGCTGCTGAGACTACTTGGGACTCAAGGGCATTACGTGCAGCCTTCCGAAAAGGTCTTGCAGATCGCATCAAAGACGAATTAGTCTATAAGGATTCCCCAGAAGACCTAGAGAAATTCATAGAGCTCTGTGTTCGTCTGGATGTCCGGTATCATGAAAGGTGCCAAGAGAGACTTAGAACTCGCAAGTTTCCTCGGCCAGTCTACCGTTTGGCCCCTAACTTCCAAGCACCACCTCAGCCAGAACCTGAAATCTCAGTTGAACCCCAGACACCTGTGGAACCCATGGATGTAAGCCGTCTCCACCTAACTGAGTCTGAGAAACAAAGGAGGCGTGCATTGGGCCTATGCCTATACTGTGGACTTAAAGGACATTTATTATCTGTCTGCCCTTCCCGTCCAGTAAAAGGCAGGGTCTAACCAGTGTTGGAGGAGCTGGCTTAGACCTTACAGGTATATCCTCCAAGACCAAGATTACCATTCCTGCAATTATCCATTTACCCTCTAAACTTGTCTCCTGTGAGGCTTTTGTGGATTCTGGAGCTGCTGGCATATTCTTGGACTACACTTTTGCTAAAAAAAATAATATCCCATTTGTTCCAAAATCTAGACCCCTGAACATTACCACCGTGAATGGACAACCCTTGGGAGATGGCATTGTAAAATTTGAGACTATAACAATCACCCTTCAGGTAGGCGTACTCCACAAAGAGGAAGTTGTCTTGTCTCTTATTGATTCTCCACTTCTGCCTGTTATCCTTGGTTACCCATGGTTACAACAACATAACCCTTCTTTTGATTGGGAAAATGGAGAACTAACCTCTTGGGGGTCGTTCTGTCATTCAAACTGTTTGTCTCAACCCAAAAGACTTCCTGCTTGTATGTTGGCTTCCGTGGCCATCCCACCTACCTTGCCTCATGAATACCATGCGTTTGCAGACGTATTTTGCAAGCAAAAGGCAGAGGTTTTACCTCCACATCGTTCTTTTGACTGTGCAATTAAATTGATTCCTGGAGCACCTCTTCCCAAAGGAAGGACCTATCCCCTGTCTTTGCCTGAACAAAAATCCATGGAGGAATACGTAAAAGACAACTTGGAAAGAGGTTTTATCCGACCCTCTTCTTCTCCAGTAGGGGCAGGTTTTTTCTTTGTTGAAAAAAAAGATGGGGGTCTTCGACCATGCATAGACTATCGAGGGTTAAATCAAATCACTGTAAAAGACTCCTACCCTTTGCCTCTCATTCTTGAACTGTTTGATGTACTTAAGGGGGCTGTTATCTTCTCCAAGCTAGACCTACGAGGGGCTTATAATCTAATTCGAATTAAAGACGGGGACGAGTGGAAGACAGCATTCAACACTCGTAATGGACATTTTGAATATCTGGTTATGCCATTTGGGTTGTGTAACGCCCCTGCTGTCTTCCAACGTTTCATGAATGAGATTTTTCATGATTTCAGCAACAGTTTTGTGATCATCTACTTGGACGACATTTTAATCTTTTCCAAGACTCATCTAGAGCACATCTCGCATGTAAAGCAGGTATTGCAACGACTGAGAGAAAACCATCTTTACGCGAAGATTGAGAAATGCAGTTTCCATCAAAGCCGTATTCCTTTCCTTGGATACATTATAAGTGCTGCCGGTTTCCAAATGGACCCTCAAAAACTTTCCGCTGTCTTGCAATGGCCCCAACCGACCACTTTAAGAGGGCTCCAAAGCTTTCTAGGGTTCGCAAATTACTACAGACGCTTCATCAAAGGTTTTGCCTCCATTGCGGCCCCCCTTACTGCTATGACTAAGAAAGGTACAAATTGCAAGGTATGGTCCTCAGAAGCAGAATTGGCTTTCCAGCAATTAAAAGACATGTTCAGCAAAGCTCCAATTCTTCAGCATCCAAATCCCGATCTCCAGTACATAGTTGAGGTTGATGCCTCTGAGGTAGGAGCAGGTGCCGTGCTCTCCCAGAGACAGCCTAAGTCTGGTAGAATCCATCCAGTAGCATTTTTTTCTAGAAAGTTTTCTCCAGCGGAGATGAATTACGATGTTGGGAATCGAGAACTACTGGCCATCAAATTGGCATTGTCTGAATGGCGACATCTTCTGGAAGGGGCTCCCAAACCTTTTTCTATCCTCACTGACCATAAAAACCTACTGTACCTTCAGACTGCAAGACGTTTGAACTCACGTCAGGCTCGATGGGCTCTGTTTTTCTCCCGTTTTAATTTTGTTCTTTCTTATGTTCCTGGGCATAAAAACAAGAAAGCCGATGCTCTTTCCAGACAGTTTGCTACCTCTGAAGAAGACCAACCTACCGAGCAGTATATAATCCCACCTCACAAAATTGCCGCACAGATCTCTACGGCTCTTTCCCAACAGTTACAAGAAACCCAGAATTGTGTTCCCCAAGGCTTGAAGATACCACCAGGTCGCCTGTTCGTAGCCCCTAGCCTCAGAAAACCTGTACTCCTCTGGGCACATGATGGTGTTTTATCTGGTCATCCTGGTGTCACCATCACTCTTAAGACCTTGCAGCGTCATGTCTGGTGGCCTCATATGAAAAGGGATGTTACTGACTATGTGGCTGCCTGCCCAACTTGTGCTGCTAATAAAGTACCCCGTACATTGCCTACTGGACTGTTACAACCACTTTCAGCACCTCGTCAGCCTTGGACCCATTTGACTATGGACTTCATTACAGACTTACCCAAGTCCGAGGGCATGACTGCTATATGGGTCATAGTGGATCGCTTTTCAAAAATGTCTCATTTTGTGCTGCTCCCGGGATTACCTACAGCGGAAGCACTGTCTACTCTCTTCCTTTCCCATATTGTGAGATATCATGGCATACCTACCAATGTCGTCTCAGACCGCGGATCCCAGTTTGTTTCCCGATTCTGGAGAGCGTTCTGCAAGAAACTGGGAGTAACGCTTTCACTCTCTACCTCACATCACCCTCAAACAGATGGTCAAACCGAACGCATGAACCAGACCCTAGAAACCTATCTTCGACATTATGTCAATGCCTTACACTCCAACTGATCTGAGTATTTGCCTTTAGCTAAGTTCGCCATTAATTCCCGTTGGCACAGTGCTCTTCATACCACACCATTCTACGCAGCCCTAGGCTATCACCCTCAGACTTTTCCCCTACTTTAGCCTTCTTCTGGTGTACCAGCAGCAGATCAGCGGGTTAAAAATATTCTGCTACATTGGAAAAAGATTTGCTTATTACTACGGAAGTCAGCAGGCAAGTATGCACTTTTTTCCAACAAACGAAGACGCCATATACCTCCATATGTGGTGGGGGACAGAGTTTGGCTATCAACCAAATATGTGAGACTGAAACAACCTTCTACCAAATTGGGCCCTCGATTCATTGGTCCTTACAGAATTATTGCTCGAGTCGGGCCAGTCTCCTATCGGTTGAAATTACCCTCCTCTCTCCGAATTCATCCTGTGTTCCACGTTTCCCTCCTCAAAAAAGCAATTTTCAATCGCTACTCCAGAACGCAACAGCTACCTCCTCCTGTTCTTGTTGATGGACAAAATGAGTTTGAAGTCTCCAAGATTCTTGATTCTAGAAGACAGGGTCGTGGCCTTCGGTATCTGGTTCATTGGAAGGGATATCCTGTCACAGACCGTTCCTGGGTTCCAGCCAAAGATCTGCATGCCCCTTCTCTTATTCGAGACTTCCATGCCTCCTTTCCCACTAAGCCCCGCTAGGCCCCCGGAGGGGTCCACTGGGGAGGGGGCCCTGTCATGTACCTGGGTGTATTTGAACCGGGATCTTCCTGGTCCCAAAGCTGCAGCCTTACCTGTTGCGCTACTGAGCAGATCTGGACTTTTGGAAATGTCCTCTCAGTGTTAAACATTACCTTGGACTCAATAGCCCCACCTGCTGCCAGCTGTGGACAATTTTCAATCAAAGCAGCCCTTAAAAAGGAAGTGATGCTATCTCTCAGCGCCCGTTTGTGTGGAATAGCTCCCTGGGTGTTGTGACTGCTTTTGATCCTGATTTTCGTGTTGAACTTCTGCCAGAATTCCTGACTACTCTCCAGCTTGCTGATTTTGTACTTCACTGCCAGCTCGTGTATGACCTTTGCCTGCCTGACCACTCTCTGGATTTCGATCGTGTACCATTTTGCCTGATCTGTTGCCAACCTAATCTGCCTGACTACGTTTTCGCCTGAATCCTCAGCACACAAGTTCCACTTCGGACACTACCTATCACAGGTACCTTACAGGTGTGTAGGTAAGACTGATGAAAGTCAGCTTCATCGGATTTCCGATGGAAAAATCCATCGGATTTTATTCCATCGGAAATCTGATCGTGTGTACGCGGCATGAGGGTTTCTTCAGGTAGTTAGGGCACCCGAACTAGACTTAACCCCAGTCAGCATAAACTGTAGCCCTCCTCACGCAATGAGTAATATATACAGATACTATGTGCAATAGTATTACAGCCACTAAAGTTTACATTTTTTTTTTTTTTTTATAGTTTAACCCCTTCATGCCTACGCCTTTTTTCTGACACTTGTTGCTTACAAGTTAAAACCAGTATTTTGCTAGAGAATTACTTAGAACCCCAAACATTATATATATATATATATATATATATATATATATATATAGCGGGGTGTTCCCCTTTAATGCAAGAGAGACTACATTACCCAGAACCCCATTCGGCAATGTTCCGCCGCAGAGACTCATGGGAGCAGTTATAAAAGGAGGAGGCGAGGCTGGGCTCGGTCTCTTTTTGGGACACGAGACTACACAGACTGATCCTCCTGTGCGGATGTGTCGAAGTGCAAGGCCTGAAGCCTGAGGCCTTGCTCAGCACCAAAGAGCCTTCCACCCTCTCTGTGAGCCTGGGTGGCATCTGACTTTGCTCAGCTACAGCCTTGTTGGATCGGGGACCCGATCGCTGGAGAGACTGAGTGTGTGTGTGACACAGTCAGTGGAAGTTTCCCGGACTGAGACCGTAGTCCGGGCGGGTGAGAGGGCATACGCCCAAACGATATACTGTTACTACATATAGGCCTATAGACTGTCGTGGCCCACCAGTTGTTCCTGATACCCTTATTGAAGAGCCGTACCATAGCTGAACTTACAGTTCGTATAGCCAAGTTCCCACCCATCTTTACCTACCCCATTGGATTACAAAGTTTGTACTCTGTTAATGTGCACCACCGTTAAAGATCTGCCGGTGAAGAAAAAGGACTAAGTTATAGATCTCAGAAACCAGGCCTGGTGGGGTTTCTAATGTGTTTTGGGTTACTGCGCCATAGGGCACTTAACTAACGGTCGCCCGTGTGGCGCACTTGTTGCATGTCAGCTCTTTAGTGCGTTAGCGTTGCAGGGCTCTGCATTACCATTGATTATTCTGTAAACTGTGATTACTGTTATATCTTTCCTACCAAGAGCTTAAGTAAAACCTTATACTTATTTAAATTTAGTATTGTCTCAATGCTCAGTTATTCATAAAGTATAAGATATACAATTTACTGTCAATACTAGCTGTGCCAGTAGGGGGTAGAGCCTATTGCCGGGGGTTGGCGGAGCTGCCATCAGGGCCCAAACTAAATCTGCGGCCTTCTTAGTTGGAAGTATCGCTACACGTGGGGGTTCTCGTCCGGGATCCTGATGCAGCAAGTGAACGCCAGAGGTGCCGGCATGGACCCCATGGATCCACGAGCGGTAGAAGAATGGTGCAAAGCCTCTAACGCAGAGCCAAACCAGTCGATAGTCATCAGCCTCCCTGGGGAGACATGGTCGACTGAAACGGTAGAGGAATTGATGAAGTCAGTGTCCCCAAATCACACACCGTGGGTGACGGAGATAAAGTCAGACCCAGACACCTCATATCAATATGCATTAGTGGAGTACTGGAACGGGATGCCAGAGGCCTGTAAGCGCAAGTGTGTGCGGACGCCAGACAACAGAACTTATAGGTTGGCGCACGCAGTAACTGAAAGAAAGGAACCATCACCAATGGGATCACCGCAGGCTGCGGCCCGTACCCCACCGGGAGAAAGGGACAGGGCGACGCCCCCGGTGGCACCTGCACCTGCCACTGTTATATCACCAGAACTGATAGGTGCGATAGGGGATCTGCTAACCAAGAGTCAGAAGGCAAACACGGTGCATGTAGAGACTAGCTACCGGAGACTAAAGACATTCTCAGGGAAGCTCCCTGTCCCCGCAGGGGAAGAAGACTTTGACACCTGGGTGGAGCAGGCATTGCAGGCAGTAGAGGCATGGGAGGTGCCTGAAGCGCAGAAGAGGCAACGAGTGATGGAAAGCCTTAAAGGCGCAGCAGCAGAAGCAGTGAAAAGCTTTCGGTTTGGGAACGCAGATTGCACGGCTCAAGACTGTCTAGCCATGCTGCAAGAAGAGTTTGGTCAATTGGAAAAAGTGACTGAGATGGTCTACCAGTTTGAACACACTTTCCAACAACCGGAGGAGAAACTTTCCGAGTATGTTAGAAGACTCAACAGGTTGTTGTGTAAGATTGTGTTGAAGAAGGGGATGAGGCCCCAAGACACAGATGCGGCAAGAATGAAGCAAGTCTTAAAGGGAGCGCTGCGCTCGGATCCAGTCTGGTTGCACCTGAAAACCTCAGGAGGAGGAACATTGCTGACTTATGCTGACTTGATAAAAATCATCAGAGATGAGGAGGCACTGCAACAGGACCAGCAGTTGATTAGGACAAGTGTTGTACCCGCACAGGTGCTAGTCAATCCAGTAATGACCCCTGAAAGAGATTCGGAAATAGACACCCTGAAAGCTCAAATGTCCAAGGTGTTAGAGATGTTGACCTCTCTGATGGAAAAAGACACAGAGGGTCCCAAGAGAGAAGTACCAAGGAAGGAATTATTCCCAGTTGCCTCAGCACCCGCATCTTTACAAGAATGGGGAGATATCGTCTGCTTTAACTGTGGAGGAATTGGACATATTGCAGCTACATGCTCCAGTCCCAAAAAGAAGAAAATAGACAACCGCAAGCCGGCGGGAAACTTCAGAGGGCCCCGGTGAAGGAGTCAACCGGGTGCCCATCACCTTCAGTGAGCTCCAAACTGAAAGCAAAGCAGAAAATAACAGGAGATAAAATGCCTTGGGGGAAACACAACATTCCTAAACAGAGATACACCCCAGAGAAAGGGGGTAAGACCCCTCAGAAGAGGCACAGCACTCCCCAGAGGGGGTGCACACCTAAGAAAAACAATAGTATCCCTCAGCGGGTCCTTACACCCAGTAAAGGGGGGGGGAGTCAATGCATACCAGGCTCAAGAAAGACTGAAGTCCAAAGGGGATTGGACGAGAGGAGGTTCAAAGAAAAAAAAGTCTGAAGGAAGTGACCCCTGCCGGGCCTTACCCGGAGAAGCTGGTAGGCCCATCTCCTATAGTGTCCATTCAAGTGGAGGGAGTCTACACCAGAGCAATCTTGGATACTGGGGCACAAGTAACCCTGCTATACAGAGACTTTTACGATAAGTACTTGAGTCACCTACCCATCCGGAAAATAGAGGGACTAGAGATATGTGGGATTGGAACCCAGAACTTCCCCTACGATGGCTATCTGCCTGTCAGGATGACCTTTGACCCATCTGTGGCTGAAAAAGCCGAAGTGTTTGACACTCTGGCAGTTGTGTGCCCTCGGCCACCAGGAGCCAACAAGAGCTCCCTGATAATAGGGACAAACACGGACCTGGTCCGAAGACTTCTGACCCCTCTAGTGAAAGAGAAAGGGGCAGCGGTCACCAAGATCCACCCCATGCTGAAGACAGCTTACCAAAGGCTGGTCTTAGAGCAGAAGACCCCAGGAGAGGGGATAGGGAAGGTGTGGGGACTTGGAAGAGGAGGGATAGTGCTGCAGCCCGGTGAAGTAACCTGTCTCAGAGCCACTGTGAAGCTTACTTGAGAGCAGCCTGGACCCTTTGTCATGTTGGAATCTGATCCAAGAGAAGGGTCCCACGGTCTGGAAGTGATACCAGAAGTGATTTCGCTGAAGGCCCTAAAGAAGGCCCATTGTAGAGTCCCAGTGAGTGTTAGGAACAATACGGATGGCCCCATGGAGGTCCCAGCCAGGATGCTGCTAGGCCAGGTGAGCCCTGCTGCCCCTGTCAACCTGTCAGAGGTGGGCGAAGGAGGAGATGCTTGGGAGAGTATATCCATGGAAAACCCGAATTTGCCCAGGGCTTGGAAAGAGAGAGCCAAGGCCCAGCTGAACAGATGGGAGAAGATCTTCTCTAAAGATGAGTTCGATGTGGGGTGTGCAAGGAGTGCCACCCATCGGATCCGCCTCCAGGAAGATAAGCCCTTCAGAGAGAGAGTCAGGCGGGTCCCCCTAGCAGATCTGGAGGATCTAAGGGAACAACTCTCAGAACTCAAAAGGACTGGAGTGATACGGGGATCTAGAAGCCCCTATGCATCCCCGATAGTGGTGGTCAGGAAGAAGAATGGGTCATTGAGGCTCTGTATCGACTACAGGACTCTCAACAGGAGAACCATACCCGACCAGTATACTACTCCAAGGATAGAGGATGCCCTACAGAGTTTGTCTGGAGCCAAGTGGTTCAGTGTTATGGATCTCAAGAGCAGGTACTATCAGATCCCCATGCACCCAGAAGACAAGGAGAAGACAGCTTTCATAACCCCAGTAGGGTTCTTTGAATTCGACCGGATGCCTCAAGGTCTGTCTGGAGCCCCAGCTACTTTCCAGCGTCTTATGGAGAAGACTGTAGGAGACATGAACCTTATTGAAGTCCTTGTGTACCTGGACGATGTCATAGTCTTTGGAAGAACCCTGGAGGAACATGAGGAGAGGCTGGAAAAAGTATTGAGGAGACTCAGTGAGGAGGGACTCAAACTTTCGCCTGAAAAGTGTCGGTTCTACCAGTCTTCTGTGAACTATCTGGGGCACATAGTGTCCGAAGAAGGGGTGGCCACAGACCCCGAGAAATTGGAGGCAGTTACCTCCTGGCCACGACCCACCACAGTAACAGAACTCAGATCCTTCTTGGGTTTCTGCTCCTACTATAGGAGGTTTGTGGAGGGATTCGCCCAAATTTCTAGACCATTGAATGAACTGCTCAAGACTGAGGGGGAAGAGGACGACTCAGGGCCCATGAAGCCGGGAGAGTCAGTCAGAAATCAGTGGAACCAGAAGTGTGAAGAGGCCTTCCAGGCATTAAAGGAGAGTCTAACCACTGCCCCAAGTCTTGGCCTACGCAGACCCAACCAAGCCCTATGAACTACACGTAGATGCTAGTCATGACGGTCTGGGAGGAGTACTTTATCAAGAACACGAAGGGCAACAACGGCCTGTTGCCTATGTGAGCAGGAGCCTGACCCCCTCTGAGAAGAACTACCCCACTCACAAGCTGGCGTTCCTGGCCCTCAAGTGGGCGGTAGTAGACAAGCTCAAAGACTACCTGTATGGGGCGGAGTTCACTGTGAAAACCGACAACAACCCCCTTACCTACCTTTTCACCACGGCCAAGCTGGACGCCACTGGACACAGGTGGCTGGCCGCACTGTCTGGATTCAACTTCAGCCTAAAGTATAGGCCAGGGGCTGGGAATAGAGACGCAGACGCTCTGTCCAGGAGATCTCATGCCCCCACCAGTGATATAGAAGATTGGACCCAAGTGGCACCGGACGGGGTGCGGGCCCTTTGTCAAGGAGCTGAATTCCAGGCCAGAGGAGGCTCCAGAGCAGAAGAAATAGGAGTTACCATGGTGGGAGTCCCAAAACACTACTGTGGAGTGACTCAATTGGACGAAGACAACCTGCCGAGATTGTCCAAGAAGGATTTGAGGAGTGACCAATTGGAAGACCCCATGGGGAGATTGGTCCTGGAGGCCCTGGAGAATCAGGATCCAAACAAACTCCTGTGTCATCCCTCAAAGGAGGCTCGCCTGTTGAGGAAAGAATGGGACAGGTTGCAGGTACATCAGGGAGTGGTCTACCGAAGGGGCCCCTCTGATGACTCAGAAGATAAGTGGCAACTGTTCCTCCCAGAGAAACATCGAGAGACTGTTCTGATTGCCCTGCATGACAATCATGGCCATCTAGGGGCTGAAAGGACCTTTCAACTTGTCAGAAGTCGGTTCTATTGGCCCTGCATGAGGGCAGAGGTAGAAGAGTACTGCCACTCATGTGCACGATGCATCCAGAGGAAGACTTTACCCCATCAAGCTGCCCCAATGGGCCATCTACAAAGTCAAGGCCCAATGGATCTGGTATGCATTGACTTTCTCTGCCTTGAACCTGACCTGAGTGGACTAGGAAATGTTCTGGTGGTAACCGACCATTTCACCCGGTATGCCCAAGCTTTCCCAACCAAAGATCAGAAGGCCTCCACCGTAGCCAAGGTACTTATGGAGAAGTACTTTGTCCATTATGGGCTGCCACCGCGGCTTCATTCAGATCAAGGAAGGGACTTTGAGAGTAAACTGATCTGGAAACTCCTGGATTCGTTGGGGATCAAGAAGACTCGAACTACACCTTACCACCCACAAGGGGATGCTCAACCGGAAAGGTTTAACCGAACCTTGCTCAACATGTTGGGGACTCTGGAAAGTGAGAAAAAGCAACATTGGAGCAAACACATAGCGGCCCTGGTACATGCTTACAACTGCACCATCAGTGATACTACAGGTTACTCCCCATATCGACTCATGTTTGGGAGAGAAGCGAGACTACCTGTGGACTTGGCCTTTGGCACCTCTCTGGACCATTCCTCAGCCACATCCCACAAAGGATATGTGGACAGGCTCAGACACAGCCTGAAAGTAGCCTATGAACAAGCTCTAGCGGCCTCAGATCAAAGGGGAGCTCGAAACAAAAGAAACTTCGACTTGAAGGTCCGGGTGCAAGACCTACAGCCCGGGGACCGAGTACTGTTACGCAATCTGGGGGTCCCTGGGAAGCACAAACTTGCAGATAGATGGAGATCTGAACCTTATGTCATCTGTAGGAAGTTGTCGGGCCTGCCTGTCTACAAGTTGAAGCCGGAAGGAAAGGTGGGCCCTCTGAAGACGTGGCATCGAAACCACCTGCTCCCTCTTGCTGAGGCAGTTAGAATACCTCCCGTGGGAGATTCCCCTGAACCGGCCTCTATCCTGGATACTCCTAGGCCGAATACTCGGTCGCAGGCTTCCCGAGATGAAGATGGAGAGGCCTCTCAACTTAGTGAAAATGAGGATGGAGAACTTAATTGGCTGTGGCCTTCCCCAACTCCAGGAACTTCTACCATAGACCTTCCAACCACTGAGGACACCACAGATGAAACACTGAACCCAGAAGCCACAGAGTTCATCCCCTCTAGTCCTTCAGCAGATTACTGTGAAGATGCCCATGATGGTTACTCAGAGGAAGAGGAGCCTGTGGCACCAGAGCCAGAAATCCCAAGAGAGCAAAGGGCTCGAAGAGTCATCCGGCCTCCTAAGAAGCTGACCTACCCACAAATGGGGAATAGCCCAGAGGATTCTGTGGTTACTGCTAGGAGGAATGCTGAAAATCCGGATCCCTCCACTGTCCATTTAGTGGAGGGCAACCCCAGCTCACTCTCTGGCACAGCTAGGCAGGCCACTCATGATAATGTGACCTGTGGGCAAGGGAATTCTACTCCTCAGTTTTGGTGGGAATTCCCTATGCCAACATCGTTTGTAGAATTGTCTAGAGTTGTACATAGTCTTTGTTAAGGTTATTCTTTGGGGACCAAAGAGTTCAAGTGGGGGGAGTGTGTAGCGGGGTGTTCCCCTTTAATGCAAGAGAGACTACATTACCCAGAACCCCATTCGGCAATGTTCCGCCGCAGAGACTCATGGGAGGGGTTATAAAAGGAGGAGGCGAGGCTGGGCTCGGTCTCTTTTTGGGACACGAGACTACACAGACTGATCCTCCTGTGCGGATGTGTCGGAGTGCAAGGCCTGAAGCCTGAGGCCTTGCTCAGCACCAATGAGCCTTCCACCCCCTCTGCGAGCCTGGGTGGCATCTGACTTTGCTCAGCTACAGCCTTGTTGGATCGGGGACCCGATCGCTGGAGAGACTGAGTGTGTGTGTGACACAGTCGGTGGAAGTTTCCCGGACTGAGACCGTAGTCCGGGCGGGTGAGAGGGCATACGCCCAAACGATATACTGTTACTACATATAGGCCTATAGACTGTCGTGGCCCACCAGTTGTTCCTGATACCCTTATTGAAGAGCCGTACCATAGCTGAACTTACAGTTCGTGTAGCCAAGTTCCCACCCATCTTTACCTACCCCATTGGATTACAAAGTTTGTACTCTGTTAATGTGCACCACCGTTAAAGATCTGCCGGTGAAGAAAAAGGACTAAGTTATAGATCTCAGAAACCAGGCCTGGTGGGGTTTCTAATGTGTTTTGGGTTACTGCGCCATAGGGCACTTAACTAACGGTCGCCCGTGTGGCGCACTTGTTGCATGTCAGCTCTTTAGTGTGTTAGCGTTGCAGGGCTCTGCATTACCATTGATTATTCTGTAAACTGTGATTACTGTTATATCTTTCCTACCAAGAGCTTAAGTAAAACCTTATACTTATTTAAATTTAGTATTGTCTCAATGCTCAGTTATTCATAAAGTATAAGATATACAATTTACTGTCAATACTAGCTGTGCCAGTAGGGGGTAGAGCCTATTGCCGGGGGTTGGCGGAGCTGCCATCAGGGCCCAAACTAAATCTGCGGCCTTCTTAGTTGGAGGTATCGCTACATATATATATATATATATATATATATCTAGCAGAGACTCTAGGGAATAAAATGGTGATTGTTTCAATATTTTATGTCACGCTGAATTTGTGCAGCGGTCTTTCAAATGCAATTTTTTGGGGAAGAAATACATTTTCATGAATAAAAAAATTAAAAAAACAGTAAAGTTAGCCCAATTTTTTTGTATAATGTGAAAGATGATGTTACGCTGAGTAAATAGATACCTAACATGCCATGCTTTAAAATTGCGCACGCTCGTGGAATGACGACAAACCGACACTTTAAAAAGGTTACCAGTTTAGAGTTACAGAGGAGGTACGGTGCTACAATGATTGCTCTCGCTCTAACGATTGCGGCGATGTGTGGTTTGAACAGTTTACTTTTGCAGGCGCGATTTACATATCCGTACATTTTTGGGTGCGAGCACGGAGGGATGGGGCACTTTAAAAACAAATATTTTTTTATTTTTTTTACACTGTCCCTTTAAAAAAAAAATGTGATCACTTTATTGCTGTCACAAGGAATGTAAACATCCCTTGTGACAGTAATAGGCAATGACAGCAGGTACTCTTTATTGAGGGATCTGTGGTCTATAAGACCCCAAATCCCTCCTTTGCACTTAAAAGCATTCAAAATGCCAAGTTTGGCTGTTTTGAATACTGTCATTTTTTAAAATTTGGCGCCTTTAAGGCTTCAGTAAACCAGAAGTGATATCATGACACTGCTTCTGGGTTACTAGATCCGAGATCAGATCAAAGCCGAATCCAGCTTGGATCTCCAGTCAGCCGGAGGATGTGCCGGCTGGTCGCTCAGGCCTCCCGGTGGGACGGAAGAGACCAGGCGAGCCACGGAAGGTGGCGGGAGGGGGGTTGTCCCCTACCGCTGCTTGTAATAATAGCTGAGCGGCTGTTTAGCCTCATCAGTTGTTATAACAAGAAAGTTGACTGTTGGCTCTGAAAAACGGTACAACCCCTTAAAACCGAAGGCCGCATATTTGCGTTACGTCGGCGTAAAGGAGTTAAAGTTGCACTTCTGTTTGTCAAAAAGCAATATTTTGTCTATTTATGAAACTATCACAGCAGCTAAATCTGTGTCTGTGGTGCATGTTCAAACGTTAAAACCATAAATAACATGTGAGATTTTGAGTTTGGCAATTGTAGAGAAATGCTTAAATAATGCATTACAATTTAACTAAACCCATTCGATTTTAGTCGACTGAAATGTACTGGAGATTTTAGTCAACTGAAATACGACTAAAACTAAAACAATTCAACAATATGACTAAAACTAAAATGGTATTTTAGTCAAAAGACTATGACTAAAACTAAATAAAAAATTAACGCTGACAACTACACTCAACATTGAGTACAATTCTCAAAGTTTGTCTTCTGCTGGCTACGTTGGGGCCCTTGGTGCACTTATTGATCATATATATGTATATAGTCCTGCACAAAGTGAGATAGTCTAAGAAATAATGAGTTCCTTAGGCCTATAAAAGGGGCCGGTAACAAGATAGCTTGGTGTTGTAAGCCCCGGCAAACAGGACAAGCAGTGCTTAAAGCGGAGTTCCAAATTTTTTTTTAAAACCAGCAGCTACAAGTATTGTAAGCTGCTGACTTTTAATAAGGATACTTACCTGTCCAGGGAGCCCACGATTTCGGCCCCCGAGGCCGATTCATCCACCGGCTCGGGTGCAGGTGCCGCCATTCCAACGAAGGGAATCCGGCAGTGGAGCCTTCAAGCTTCACAGACGGTTTTCTACTGAGCATGCGCAAGTCACGTGGCGCTTTGTAAATGGCCTGCTCGTCTTCTGGGACACGCACAGGTCCCATAAGAGAGCGGTGGAGAAGGAGGAGGGCTCGACACAGAAGAGGACATGATGTACTGCTCCACGGCCAGGCTAGGACAGAAGGAAATAGTTTCCTTCTCAAAAGGCAGGTAAGAATTTTTTTTAAATAAATAGATATCCAAAAAACGAGAGGTGGAGGGGTGGTTTTTAGCTTAAGACCACCTTGTAAAAGTGGGTGGAACTCCGCTTTAAAGTGATTATAAAGGATTCTTTTTTTTTTAAATAACAACTCTTTCTAAAACGAAAAAAACTATTTTGCCTTTAGTTATACTTTAACTTGTTGCTGCCTGCGTAACGTGTGTGGAAGCAAAAGAGTGGGCTTTAACATACACTCCACACATATGTTTCTGTGCTAAGAGCATGCTCACTGCACACTCCCAGCACAGAGACCGAGCTGTAAAGACATCTTTTGGTCCCCACTAACGATCGGTAACATGATCGCAGATCTTTCCCTCCCCCAGGCATTCAGAACCCTTTAAAGGGAAGTGGTTAAAGAGTATTTAATCCTTGCACTGTGAGGAGGCTGAACTATAGAATTTTTTTTTTGTGCCGAGAGCTGGGCTTTAAAGCGGAGTTCCACCCATGTTTTAGGTTATTAAAAGTCAGCAGCTACAAAAAGCATAGCTGCTGACTTTTAATAAACCGACACTTACCTGCCCCACGGTCCAGCGATGCGGCTGCCTGGAGGCTCGTTCCTCTCCCCCTCCTCTGCGCCATCATCGTAACTGTGGGCACCCAGCCATGACAGCTTACGGCTTCACGGCCGGGCGTGCACTGCACGAGTCGTGCTGCGCTCTCCTATTGGCCAGCCAATCTTCTGGGACCTGAGTTGTGTTCCAGAAGATCGCTGGCAGGGAGGGGCCACCTAAGGCAAGAGGAGGAGTCTCCTAGGTGGCCGAAAAAAAGAAGGAGGAAGTGGGACAAAAAGTCCCACTAAAAAGATGGTACACCCCCCCCCAAAAAAAAAACTTACATGCCAAATGTGGCATGTGAGGGGGTGAGGAGTGCTTAAAGCGGAAGTTCCACTTTTGGGTGGAACACTGCTTTAACATAATACCAGGTGATCCACCATGAAAGTCCGTGAACAGACATTTACTGCTATGAGCTGACAACTGACTCCCAAACTGTACTCCTGTATTATCAGGCTGTCACATGTGCCCCCGATGAAGACTACAAGTGGCTGTGCTGACACATATTGCACAGGCTTCATCCACTACTTTCATTATCTGGAAGCTGGTCCAGAGAAATAACTGTGCAGCCTCCATTTAAGTGAGTGCATGTATGTGGGAAGTGGTTGAAATGCTCCCTTTTGTGAAAAAAAACAAAGAAAACATTACATGTGTAGCAGGGCCTCACTCTCCCTCTCGGGTTTTCTCGTTTGATTGGCTTGTGTCTAGGGGTACCTGGGAGAGGAGAGTGCAGGAACACTACGCCAAGCTCTCCCCTTGTATGTGTATGAGGGTTGAGCAGAGTTACTTGAATTACCTCCGGGTCTGTTCACTGCATACGAAGCCTCCAGCTGTTCCGTGGAGATGTATCTGCCAATAACATAGAGCCCCACACCAATCAAAAGTCCAACACTCCTTTATTTCTCTACTTTCAGGGTGAACACAATCAGTTGAACTTTCAGTAACAGACAGACAGGGGTGTGGGTACGAGTAGGCCCAGGCACAACTGAACTCTCCTATTCCTTTGCTAGCGAATAGGCCTGGCGCACGGTCTCTGCCACCGACCGTGAGTTTTGGTCGCTGCCACCGACCGGATGAACCGTTGAGGCCCCTGCCACAGGCCTAATAGCAGGCCTCTGCCACTGACCTGAGTTGAATAGTTGGACCGCTGCCACCGGTCATTGAACATGAACCACCTTCCTCTCTGAACTTGGCCCCTGTTCGGGAAAGATATCCCTCCGGGCGGTCTCCAGAGGTTCACCCGGCACAGGCAATCTGCTGCACCAGGTCTTCGGATGAGTCCCTCCTCCGGTCCCTTATGCCTCTGGATTCGGGGGACCCAGCGGAAGGTACTGGGCCCCAGGCCTCCGGCTGAGTACCTCACCCCAGACTGAAGGTGTCTGGGATGGAACACGAACTCCAGGTGTCCAGGCCTAGGCCGCCTGGACACCGACCGCGAACAGCAGCCCTCAGGCTGAAGGTGCCTGGGACTCGAACCTCGTGGCGAAGATGTCCGCCCCCTTTATACCCTCTCCCAGCAAGAACGGCGGGTTCCCCGCCCCGCCGTACAACCGCTGCGAGAGGTCACAAAGGGTACGGCACTGCAGCGATGGTTCAACCACGGCCCAAAGTGACAGCACCACCTGCTGGGCCGCAGGGAACTATGCATCACTGGTGTCTTCACCAGTTTTAAAAGTATATACCCGCTACACATGTGTTCGATAAATTAAGAAAATACACGCCAGAAATCTTGTGACCTGACTTCCTCTGCTTCCTGCCGGTTATGACTCTTATCAGTAATATTATTCCCAGCTAGCTCTGTGGACTACAAAACACTCCCGCCATGTTATGGAGAAGAATAGAGTAGGAGGTGTTCTGTGTCTGGTCCTAGTGTAACAATGCTGCTATTCCATAGATACAGCATGATAAGTGAGCATTGTCACCCTAGGACCTGAAGGCCTGGTTCACATTTGTGTGGGTGGTTCCCGCTGTGGGTCTGCACCCATTCCTACAGCCGCAAACACCCGCACAGAAAACCCAGGAAATCCTCCAGGCCAGGGGTGCGCGCATGCATTGGTCCCAGGCACCTTTAGCCTGGGGCTGCAGCTTCGCCATTGGGCCCATCACCTTTAGCTGGGGCCCATCTCTAAAAGGAGGGGACCCACTCTAAGAAGAGGAGACCGGGGGAGGAACTTTCTGATGGACCGGTGAGAGTTCACGGAGAAAGAGAGGCCCGGTAAACTTCTGGAGGGATTCCACTATACATTTATGGCCTTGTAATGTGCAGCAACTTGCACCTGTTCTTGAATTACAAGCACTGAGAAGTTCGGGGCTCAGGGATTCTGTGGCAGAGGATCTCCCGATCGTATCTCCAAGAAAACTTAAGTGAACGCTTGAGTGTCATTCCGGTTGCTAGGACCGTGAGAGGGGACTATCCGGATAAGCAGAGACACTGGTGATTTAGTGGTGAGATTAAGTGCCGCGTGCCTGAACCTGCCTCCCTGTTCCTTTATTCTTCAACTCCAGCTTTCCTATCCAGTTTTCAGCATTGAAGAAAATAAACCTTCCTTCATTAAGGTTTAACCTTGACTGGACATTGGCCTTATTGGTGCACAAGCTACAGACTCTTCCCTATACTATATGCGTGAGAACCAACTGAGGGAAGGTAACTCGCTGCGGGACCCAACAATTTCTGAACACCGCTTACCCTCTTATTCAAGAAGGAACCTGGGCATTGTGGTACGGTGTGTCCCGCCTTGAGGAGGTAAGGCCAGGGATCCGTGTGCTACATATATATTATGTTATATATATAGTATGTACTTTTCAGAGTGTTTGAATCTGGTGAAGACATCAGTGATGACCAGTTCCCTGCAGCCCAGCAGGTGGCACTGTCACTTCGGACTGTGGTTGAACCGTCACTGGCAGTGCCATACCCTTTGTGACCTCTCGCAGCAGTTGTACGGCGGGGCGGGGAACCCGCTGTGCTTGCTGGGAGAGGGTATAAAGGGGGTGGACATCTTTGCCACGAGGTTCGAGTCCCAGGCACCTTCAGCCTGAGGGCTGCTGTTCGCGGTCGGTGTCCAGGCGGCCTAGGCCTGGACACTTGGAGTTCGTGTTCCATCCCAGGCACCTTCAGTCTGGGGTGAGGTACTCGGCCGGAGGCCTGGGGCCCAGTACCTTCCGCTAGGTCCCGCCGGGGAGGGACTATCCTAGGGTGCCCCGGGTGTTGGGCACCCGAATCCAGAGGCGTAAGGGACCGGAGGAGGGATTCATCCGAAGACCTGGTGCAGCATATTGCCAGTGACGGGTGAACCTCTGGAGACCGCCCGGAGGGATGTCTTTCTCGAACAGGGGCCAAGTTCATGGAGGAAGGTGGTTCATGTTCAATGTCCGGTGGCAGCGGTCCAACTAGTCAGCTCAGGTCAGTGGCAGAGACCTGCTATTAGGCCTGTGGCAGGGGCCTCAACGGTTCACCGGTTGGTGGCAGCGACCAATCTCACGGTCGGTGGCAGAGACCGAATAGGAGACTTCATTTCTGCCTGGGCCTACTCGTATCCACACCCCTGTCTGTCTGTTACTGAAAGTTCAACTGTTATGTTCACCCTGCAATGGAGAAATAAAAGAGTGTTGGACTTTTAATTGGTGTGGGGCTCTGTTACTGGCAGACACATCTCCACAGAACAAGTGGAAGCTTCGTATGCAGTGAGCAGACCCGGAGGTAATTTAAGTGACTTTGCTCAACCCTCATACACATACGAGGAGAGAGCTTGGCGTAGTGTTCCTGCACTCTCCTCTCTCAGGTACCCCTAGACCACACCAGCCAATAACCAGGAGAAGCGGAGAGGAAGAGTGAGGCTCCGCTACACGTGGGGGCTCCAGGTCCGGGATGTGTTCGTGCTACAATGGAGCTGGAGTTGTTGGAATTTGAATGTGTCTGCCCGGAAGAGTTCCGAGTAGGTCGGCCATATTGGCCACTGCGCCACAAGGCACACCCTCCCTGCTCAGTTCGTGGGCGTGACCCAGGGAAGGAGAAAGCCTGCGAACTGGGGCGCAAGAGGGGAGGAGTCCAATCATGTGAAGGACTACACGTGGGGACTTTGGCGCCAACAATGCAGTGCGCAATGGATCAGCAGAGAGTCGCCATGTTCAGTAACGCATCGTGGATTCCACTTCATTCTACTACCACAAGTCTGACTACTACTGCTGCTCTGGTGACGGATACAGGGATTCGGCTAAAGCCCCGGGGACGATTCGCCCTGTACTCATGCATGGATGTTGAGGCCCTGGGTTTGATTTTGTCCCGGCTGTTCGGGACTGGTCTGTCAGCTGAAGCCGTTCGGGCGCTGCGAGGCCTGCGGAGAATTCTTATTTGAGGTGGAACCACCCATCGAGAAACCCAGAACCATCCACCTCAACCGCGCAACAGGCAACACCACTCAAGAAGGAGGAATCGCTGCTTTGACAGCCATCCCTGTGCGCACTGCAGTGACCGCAGGGGAGGTCGCAATCACAGAGATACGAGAGAAATACGAGGATGCTGACTCAGTCACCACTGTTTCCCAGCGTCCACCGACAAAGAGGAAGACCGGCTTGGTTGCCCCGTCCAGCAGTCGCGGTGGATCACCCTGCTCGCCTACGCCCGCCCCGGATGGATCCGGTCGGAAGAGTCCCGGACATCCCTTCTCAACTTTGGGCCGAGGTAAGCCGGGCGGAGGGACTTGGTGTTGGGGCGGAGGTGTCGGGGATTCACGGCCCTGTGTGCCCACGGGGGGTAGCAATTCAGCCTCCACTACAGGCTACCAGCCCGCGGAGGAGTGTGACGCCTCCGACCTAGAGTTGCTCTTCGATCCGGAAGACGACGTCATCATAGATGAACTTTTTGCTAAGAAGGGCTGGGACAAGATGCCTCTCTCCTCGTCCCGCAGAGTCAGGGATCCACCCATGTCTACAGGGGATAGTACACCCTGGGTGGAGGCACCAGCGCCTGAGGAGGGATCACGTCCCCAGTCTGTCCTTCTACCTCCGGTGCCACCTGCAACTAGCACCGGGGAAAAGAGACTGTTGCTGCGGGCGCCTATGCCCAGAATGGAGGTGATCAAGGCACCTCGTCACCCGGACGCCATTGTCCTACCGGGTGAGGGAGACCGGGCCACTATGCCTCCGCTGGCGAGACTACAGCGCCTCTTCTGCCAAAAAGTTGCTAACGAGTACGGGTGGGAGTACCTGTACTTACCCAAGGAACTTTTGTATGAACTGGAAGTCAGTCGGAGACGCTAGTACAATGATTTTGTGTGGACGCACATTCAGGTCCCACATGCCCGCAGGTACCTTGCGTGTTCCCCCAAAGCCTCTCAACGGTTCAAGGACTGCAAGGCAGAATGGATGTTGGGTCGGCACATCCACGCAGACAAGGTATTGATTCGGCATAAAGAGGGGGAGGATGTTGAATACCATGTAGAGACCATTGACCAGCACTTAAAACCCCTTGTCTTGCCGCACCCAAAATTCTATTTGTAGGAGGAAAAAAAAAAAAGACTCCGTTCTTGCTTTACCTTGTTGCTGCTGAACTTTTCGGGGTTGTTTCCCGGAAAACCCAGTGACTGTACCCGAGTTAATGGGTGTTTGTGCTCTTTGGAGGAATTGAAGGACTGTTGGCGTTGTTTGTTCTTCATTCTTCCATCCTACAAAGTGATCATGGACTTTGGGGTAGTTAGAGCTGCAGATGGGAAAAATAAATCTTCAACAAGTGCAGTTGCCACGGCACTGTCACCAGTGCGGGTGCTGACGTCCCGAAAATGGCCGTCGATCCGTTTTTGCATGAGAGCCCCGGGACTCGTGGTGACCTCCTTTGCGGCGTTCCGTATGCCCAATCACACACCAGGGCATTGAAGAAGGAGATCTTGTCCACCTGGGACAAAATCCCCGTTGTCCTTGGATCTTCAGATCCAGGTGAGTCACCTGGTCAGGGAGTCCCTGACATGGTGGTTGAGATCCTCGGCTCTTCGGTCCAGAAAGTCGTTCCTCCCCGTCCAATGGACGGTACTCACGACGGACGCCAGCCTGATGGGCTGGGGTGGAGTCTGGGGAGTCCTGTCGGCCCAAGGGCTTTGGACTCCGGATGAAGCCCGTTTACCAATCACTGTTCTGGAAATTACGGGCAATCAGACTGTGCCTCTCCTCGGGTCGGAGAGATTACAGGGTCACTCCATCAGGATCCAGTCAGACAACGCCACGGCGGTGGCGTATGTAAACCATCAAGGGGGGACTCGGAGCTCAGCTGCGGCTTCCGAGGTAGCCCGTATCCTGAAGTGGGCCGAAAGAAACGTGCCGGCTCTGTAGGCCGTTTACGTTCCGGGCATAGGCAATGGGCAGGCGGACTATCTGAGTCGCCAGACGCTGGACCAAGGAGAGTGGTCCTTGCATATTTCAGCTCCTTTGCCGACGGTGGGGCACGCCGGATGTGGACCTGATGGCCTCTCGACTCAATCGCAAGGTGTCAAGGTTTGTGGCCAGATCTAGGGATCCGTTGGTGGCCCCATGGGGTCCTTATCACCTGATATACGCTTATCCTCCGCTACAGCTGCTCCCTCGTCTGCTGCGCGGGGTGGCGACCGAGGGAACTCCGGTGATCCTAATTGCTCCGGATTGGCCTCGGCATCACTGGTACGCTGATCTGGTACGTCTCGTCGCAGATGTTCCCTGGCGGTGGCCGATGAGGGAGGACCTTCTGTCTCAAGGTCCTATATTTCATCCGGCTTTACAGTCTCTGGCTTTAACGGCATGGCTGTTGAAAGCCAGGTGTTGAGGGACTGAGGTCTCTCGGACTTGGTCATTTTGACCATGTTAAGGGCACGGAAGTCTTCCTCCAGAAAGATCTGTCACCGTACCTGGAAAGCTTACATCGCCATGTGCGAAGAGCTGGACTGGCGTCCTCGGACGTATTCCGTCACCAGAATCCTGCGTCTTCTGCAGCGTGGAGTGACCAAAGCTTGTTTTGAGTACCATTAAGGATGAGATTTCGGCCTTGGCCGTCTTCTTTCAGCGACCTCTAGCGGGTCATTGCTTGGTGTTCACCTTGTGTTTGGGGTTCGCCATGTGCTCCCTCCTGTCAAGCCTCCTCTCCCACCGTGGGATCTGAATTTGGTGCTCTCGGCCCTCCTGGAACCTCCTTTTGAGAATATCAGGGATATTCCCCTCTTGTCTTGTCTCAGAAGGTGGCTTTTTAGTGGCAATCACTTCTGTTTGATGAGTGTCTGAGTTGGCGGCCCTGTCCTGCAAGTCGCTATATTTAGTCATCCATAAGGATAAGGCAGGGTTGCATCCGCGACCTTCCTTTTTGCCAAAGGTGGTGTCGACCTTTCACCTACATGGGGACATTGTCCTCCCGTCCTTGTGTCTTCACCCATCGCATCCCAGAGAGTTTGCGCTGCACATTTTGGATGTGGTACGAGCCTTGCGGGTGTACCTGTCTGCTACTGCTTCTATTCGGAAGTCTAACTCACTGTTTGTGACTGTCTCTGGTCCAAACAGGGCCAAGCGGTTTCGTCTGCCATAATTTCTAGGGGAATCAGAAAAACCGTCATTCAAGCCTGTGCTCTCAAGGGGCGGGCGCCTCCCTTTCCGGGTACGGCGCATTCCACCAGGGCAATTGGTGCTTCCTGTGTTTTCCGACATCAAGCGTTGGTTGCACAAGTGTGCAAGACAGCGACCTGGTCGTCTGTTCATACCTTTTTATGTTTTATAAGGTTGATGTGGCTGCATCTTTGGATGCTTCCTTCGGCCGCAAGGTGTTGCAGGCCGCTGTTTAAAGTTGCAACTCCTCTGTTGAGGAGCTCTGCCTTGTTTGGAGTGAAGTTTTTTGGTTTTTCCATTTATACTGCTCCCATCCCTCTTGACACTGCTTTGGGACATCCCACACGTTCAGTGAATAAGAGCCGCCATGTCGGTCCATGGATGATAAGAGAAAATGGGATTTTTTTGTACAAAATCCTTTTCTCTGACATCCATGGACCGACACGGCACCCACCCTTCCTTTTAAGTTTGTACTGCTTTGTTACGAACTGAGGTCTGCTAGCTGCAGGGGGTGGGTTATGTCCGGAGGGACCGCCCCCTGGGTGGGGCTGTTCAGCTCTGGCTTTTAGAATGTATATATAACATCTCACATTCTGCCTAGTTCTTCTCCTGCAAGTAGGGACATAACCCACACGTTCAGTGAATAAGAGCCGCCGTGTCGGTCCATGGATGTCAGAGAAAAGGATTTTACGGTGAGTACAAAAAAATCCAATTTTTTGTTCCTGGGTTTAGATATACTTAGAGCTAATATGTCTGCTTTGGATTAATGCCTGAACATTGATTTGCTGGCTCTTATTGCACTCAAGGACTTGGCAGTGAGTGTCTGCACTTGAGTTTCCAGCTCCATTCACTCCCTGTTGGATTCACATTGTATTCCTTTATTGTACATTAC
The DNA here is from genome assembly GCA_029206835.1 of Rana muscosa. Lineage (NCBI taxonomy): Eukaryota > Metazoa > Chordata > Amphibia > Anura > Ranidae > Rana > Rana muscosa. The sequence continues at coordinate 78,482,762 of CM055119.1, read as the reverse complement.
AGAAAATGCAAACTTGAATTGTGTTCAAATGACCAGTAACAGACTCTGAGTGTGGATGAGGATACATTTTATTTAAGACATTTGCATAGTGACTCAGTTCTTGGGTATGCAATGAGAAAACAAAACCTCACACTAAGTCCAATGCCAACTGACATCCTTGTTTACATGTGAATGACATATTTGTTTTCTCCATCATCCATATATAAAAATAATAACAGCAATACTAAAATTCTAAAATGTGTGGACATGCAACATTCTATGTGGAGTTGCCTTATTCATCAGCTTGTATGTTACATCCAAGGCTGATGTCACACGGGCCTTCCTGACTCTGGCAAGAGCCCACTCACCAGTCTCTATGGAATCGGTCCCTTGCTAGCTGGACCAGTAGGATATTGCTCACTCACTGCCCTCTTGCTAGCAAGTAAGCAATTCCATAAAGGTAGGTGGAAGGTTCTGTTGCGTGATTATGCCGCTGGGGAAGTGTCACCAGTGGAAAAGTGGCCTATATAATATTAGTCTAAGCAAGGCTTGCTAAATATTGCCAGTAGACAAGTCTGTGTACACTGCAGCAGTCACGTTACAGCAAAATTTATACAGCATGTCTCACCGCACCCCAACCGCAATGCAACCATATCCCATGTACATTGTTACAGCAAGGTGCAGCAGGATTTCACCCCGAAAAATGTGACCAGGAGGCAGCAAATTGATTCTAAGCCACCTGTCAAATGTACCATCCCGCTTAACATCCTGTATGTAAACACTCTTTAACCACTTGCTTACTGGGCACATATACCCCCTTCCTGCCCAGGCGAAATTTCAGCTTTCGGCACTGTCACGCTTTGAATGAAAATTGCGCGGTCGTGCGACGGGGCTTCCAAACAAAATTGACGTCCTTTTTTTCCCACAAATAGAGCTTTCTTTTGGTGGTATTTGATCACCTCTGCGGTCTTTATTTTTTGCGCAATAAACAAAAAAAGAGCGTCAATTTTGAAAAAAACACAATATTTTTAACTTTTTGTTATAATAAATATCCCAATTTTTTTTTTTTTAACTAAATATCCCCAAAAAATATATAAAAAAACTATTTTTTTCTCAGTTTAGGCCAGTACGTGATCTTCTACATATTTTTGGTTAAAAAAAAATCGCAATAAGCGTATAGTGATTGGTTTGCGCAAAAGTTATAGCGTCTACAAAATAGGGGATAGAATTATGACATTTGTTTTATTATTATTTTTTTTTACTAGTAATGGCGGTTATCTGCAATTTTTATCAGGACTACGATATTACGGCGGACATATCGGACACTTTTGACACATTTTTGGGACCATTCACATTTATACAGCGAACAGTGCTATAAATATGCACTGATTACTGTATAAATGTTTCTGGCAGGGAAGGGGTTAACACTAGGGGGTGAGGAAGGGGTTAAATCAATTTCCTAGGAGTGATTTTTACTGTGGGGGGAAGGGACTGACTGAGGGAGGTGACCAATCTGTGTCCCTATGTACAAGGGACACTGCATCGGTCTCCTCTCCCTGACAGGACGTGGATCTGTGTGTTTACACACACAGATCCACGTCCTTTGGCTGTGTAACGGCCGATCGCGGGTACCTGGCGGACATCGCGGCCGCCAGGCACACGCATCGGCACCTCAGTGACGCGGCGGGCACGCTCGCGCGCCGCCGACGGCGCTCGCGCGCCCCCCAGTGGCCGGAGGAGCAGAGGCCGTCAATAGACGGCTTCCCGGCCCTGAAGAGCCACCTTGTGGCCGTCATTTGACAGTGGCCCGGGCTCCAACAGGTTAAAGTGGTTCCATTCAAAAAAGGTTTTTTACCTTAATGCATTCTCTGCTGTCAGTCAAATCCTGTGAGGAAGGAGTGGGGGCATGGCCAGGCCGCACTGTGTGTCTATGGACAAACACAGCCCAGCTTAGGAGCATGCCCATATGGGTGTCCCCATAGCAGTGAACAGCGTCAGTGGGGGACCTCAGAAAAGGAGGTGAGGGGACACTCTGTGTAATATCATTGCGCAGAGCAGGTAAAGATAACATCTTTTTTATTTTAGCAATAAAAAAAGCTTTTAATGTCACTTTAAATGACTTTGGGTGCATGCACAATAATCTCATGGGCTGTAGCTCCCAGCAAGTAAATAAAAAAAGTTCATGTGGCCCCATCAGTTCAGCAGCAGAGAGGGGACTTAACCTGGGACAGAGAGGGGACTATTTATCATTTTTGGGTTTAACCAGTTCCTCGGTTCTTTCTTTCTTTAATCACTTCAATACAAGGCACTTAACCCCCTTCCTGCCCAGGCCAATTTTTAGTTTTCAGCGCTGTCGCACTTTGAATGACAATTGCGCGATCATGCTACACTGTACCCAAACAATTTTTTTATCATTTTGTTCCCACAAATAGAGCTGTAGAAAAATGTTTTTTTTCTTTGTTTCTGTTATAAAATTTTGTAAATAAGTAAGGTTTCTCCTTCACTGATGGGCACTGATGAGACTGCACTGATGGGCAGTGATAAGGCAGCACTGATGGGCACTGATAAGGTGGCACTGATAAGGTGGCTAGCGGCCGAATACCTCCGCAATTCCGACGGTATAGCGGCGCTAAAAATAGCGGCGCTATACCGCCACCGCACCCACCGCCCCAGTGTGAAACCAGCCTAAGACTCTGAATGCCTTGTATACTCACAAACATGTCAGGAAACAAACATATGGAGAATGCCTCCCCATAGTGTAATATTTCAAGATATAGCCTTTTATGAAAGTTAAAATTGTGGTTACATATAAAAAAAAACATTAAAACCACCAATGTATTATACACAAGAACCCCCGAAAAGCCCCCTCTTATGTCACTTCCGATCCGCGACTGCCTCAGAGACGCCCTACACGTTACGTCATGCCCACATGACTTCTTCAGGGGACTTCATAGGACAGATTTCACGTGACTTCAGGGGAAAACAACCACTCACACTTCTGTTTTTGGTTTGGTAATTTTCCACTGTATTATTTATAAGTATTGATTTAACTTGTACACAAAGGGAGCTCAGGAGTTGACACACTTTTTGTTTAGTTTATATGACATGTTTTTTATTTTTATTTTTACATTTTGGTTTACAATCGATTTAGAGCCCATTCACACAGGGGCAACTTTTGATCCGACTTCAAGATGCCCCAAGTCGCCCCTAGTCGCCTCAAGTCGCGCTGCGTGAGAAAATCAATGTAAGTGAATAGAGCCGTCTTAATGCACACTACTGCAGTCGCTCCGACTTCAAAAAAGGTTCCTGTACTACTTCAATACGACTTGTACCCATTGATTTCAATGGAAGTCGCCTCAGAAGTCAGATCACTGTCTTAACAGAAGCAACTTTCCAGGAAGAGAACATATATTTCTCAGGCAAACCCCTCCCTCCCCTCTCCCTCCCACAGAGCTGATTCTTGTTTGATTGCCCACTGGAAAGCCTCCTGTCCTGGAGGAGACTTCAGTCGTGTTGTAAGTTGCCTGGAGTCGCGCTGTGATTCAAACTCAAGTCGTGTCCAAGTTGCCTCCCAAAGTCGCGCTGGAAGTCGTGTTGCCCCTGTGTGAATGGGGTCTCACTTGTCAAGAGCCATGGCATGAAGCATTACTCTGCCTGGCTTATCCCTATCCAAGGTATGTCAGGCAGTATAGGGCACCATGATTTCTAATGGCAACCCTGGCTGTATACAATCAGTCACGGGGGCAAAATGTCAGAATACGATGGAGATCAATAGAGATTTCATATTCAGATAAAAGAAGTCTTAGCCCTCGTACACACGGCCGAGATTCTCGTTGAAAAAAACATGTCGTTTTTTTCGACGAGATTCTTGGACAAGAAACTTGTCCCGGCCGAGTGTACACACGCTTGTTTCAAAGAACCCGCGGTTCTTTGAATGGAGCGTACGCGGTGACGTCATCGACTACGACGAGCATGCGCTCGTCACAATCGATGCCGTCGCCACCATCTTGGTATGCCTAGGAAGCTACCGCGCATGCGTCGAATTCATTTCGAACATGCGCGGGCTTCCGGGAGGACAGGTAAGTGTACACACACTCACTTTTCTCGTCGAGAAACATGCCGAGGAGAATCTCGACGAGAAAATAGAGAGCAGGTTCTCTATTTTCTCGTCGAGGTTTCTTGTCGGTTTTCTCGACGAGAAACCCGATAGCCGCGTACACACGACCGATTTACTCGGCAAGACCTCTCTGCCAGCAAGTTTCTTGCTGGTTCTTGCCGAGAAAATCGCCCGGGTGTGTACGAGGCCTTACAGTGTATGACCAGCTTATCTAAGACTAAAAAGAAAGTTTTGGCTGGAATTATTCTTGAAGATATGCAGCATGTTTTTGTAGAAATTCTAATGATAAACAGCCGAAAATATGGTTATGAATAAAAATACTGCATCAAAGTGTAAAACGTGGAAAATAATAAAGCTGGTTATTACATTGTGACAGCTAATCGCCATCATCATTGTCATGCAAGGTTGCCATGTCATTAGCAAAATGCGTGGGATTCTTAGTATATGAGGTTATGTATCTTTGTAAACCTGGGACTTGCTGTTGGTTTAATAGACAGCGAAGTGGAAAATAAACAGCAGTATGCACACATACATTCTCTCCTGTCTAGTCACAGCGTACAGGGCTGGAGCTGTCTTGCAGGTGTCCCCTCCCAGTATCACTAGACCTGTCCTTCTGGTTTAACTCCACCTCTGTTTGTTCACAGTGAAACATTCACCTGCTGTCAGAGCACTACAGAAAGCAGTTTAGTGGCATCCAGGCAAAGTGACATCCAAGGGGGAGCCCCAACACAGCAAGTCCTTTCTTTTATTGCATCCTCTGGAATTACTAGGAGATTGGATTAAAGGCACACAGTGCGAAACTACGTGCAAGTTAAAACGGTGAGTACCTGTTGGCCTGTTAAACATCTACTAAGCTAAATGCAACTCTACATACTAATGAAAGGGGCTAACAATGGGCACATTGATTGAATAGAGGAAACCGATGAAAGCAAACAATTGAATTCATGATGTTGCTACGTAATAATTACACTGTAGTAAAAAGTTATGTTTTAAAAGATGGCAACTATAAATGATTAGGATATATGAGAAGAAATAATATGTGAACGCTTTTCAGATATAAAAATAAATAAATTGATGGTGTAGATCAGTGTTTCTCAACTCCAGTCCTCAAGGCGCCCCAACAGGTCATGTTTTCAGGATTTCCCTCAGACGATACGGCTGTGGTAATTACTAAGGCTGTGAAACCGATCAAATCACCTGTGCAAAATAATGGAAAGCCTGAAAACATGACCTGTTAGGGCGCCTTGAGGACTGGAGTTGAGAAACACTGATGTAGATATGTAAAAAAAAAACAAAAAAAAAACAGTATTGTGTTAAGCAGACCAAAGGGCAAGAAGCAACCTAGGAAAACGCTAATCATGATCACAGATAGTGATATGATCAAGGCTAGTGGAAAGCACCAGCAAAGTACCTGAGTTGTAAAGAACTGATGCTGTAGAATAGGGGGGGAGAGCCGATCACTTCCTCTCTCTCTGTACCTTTTGTGGGCCCCTTGGCAAGGTACCACGTAATACGAGAGAGGGTCTGGCACTACCCCAAGCTTCTTCTTGTTGTGTTCATTACTGGAAGCTTTGGCAAGTGGCTCATTGAAGTGAAAGTAAATTCTGGCATTAATGCAAGTCTTGTTTAAAGTGCTTCATCGAGTAGGCATTCCTTGTCCTGTAAACTTGGCACAGTCTGTGGGGAATAGAAACTATTCAAATGTATTTATTACCTGCAATGGTGTGCTGTGCTGCAACCCACAGCAACTAGGTCCACGAAAGTCAGCTTCTGATTGGCTGCAGCTTCTGATTAAATACATGCATTGACCTGTAGAAGGAATGTAGAAAAAAAGATATATATTTATAGCAACACACATCATGGCTGAACAACATTCGGTTACATATTAACTCTTGTTTTGAATACAAATTAGAGTTTTCTATACAGAGTCTTGCAAAATAACTGAATTTCTACAAATGCTCAAAACTGATGGTAACTAAGCAGATAGTACGGCTGGAAGAGATTGCAATAGAGAGATAATGATTTTAGTAGAATGGTACAGCGAGATTTATACACCTAGTGCAATAAAGCCATAAACTGCATCCTAGTATATGAGAGAATTTGCTGATTGGCTGGTACTGTAAAGATACCTTTCAATGTGGCTGTGACATAAAAGTTAAACCATAAATAAAAGACGTAAAGATAAACTAGTTGTTCAACTATGTGTAGAAGGTAAAAATTTAGACTGATTAAAAAAAAGATTCTAAAATCATTTGAGGAACAATGTTATTGTTTATAAGCCGATAGAAAACATTTTTTTTATTTATTTTTTTATTTCATGAATTTTTATTGAATGAATACACATAGGAATACAACATTGTGTACATAAAATATTAGGAGTATACAGTCTTCTGTAAGTAACAGTGTCGCGTTGACAAAATTATATATTTGCCCAAGATTAATACAATGTATGTACCAACAAACATAAAAAAAGATTGAATAAAAGGAGAAAACATAGTTTCCATGAAAATATATATCAATTTTTTTTACAGAGATACTGTTATGATATTTTATTACAATGTAAATGGGGTATAGGGAGGAAGAGGGGGGGGGGGGCGGGAATGAGAGAGAGAAAAAAAAAACTTCCCCCAATTGGGGGGGGGGGGGACCAGTTTTTTTCTATGCTGCTATCTTTATATTTTATTAATATGACACAAATTTGGAATAGGATAACTAATAAGTGACTTTGGATGGTTGTCATGGGTTAAATAATCCAGTACCAGTTCATAGATATGCTCCCTGCAAAGAAAACTGGAAGGCTGGTAGTATCATTCATTAATCATCTTACCCCTTTAATATATGGATTCATGCAACTTCCCATAGTGATGTTCCTCTTTATGTAGCTGATCCTTTATTGCACATTTTAAAGGTATGCTGACATTTGAAGTCATTCATGACAAGAGACTGCTCAGACAGTGGCTTAACTCATACGCTCTGTTAGATCTAGCTGGATTTGCCCGGTGTGTGTGGGCAAGAGTATTGGTGAAGGCAGCCAGGTTGTGGTGAGAACCAGTTTTGTATATTATAAGGATAATGTACTGAAGAGCAGTTTCCTAAACCAATCCTCATGCTACAATTGTCTTTATCAAACTTTTTTTAAGCATGGAGTAACCCTTAAAATAGTTTTTAGATGTCAGAGAACCCATCCACTAAAAATGTTTCACTTACAGCTTATGGCATATTACTAGTGTGATCAGTAAGTTGTACATAGTTTGAAATAAAAGAATAAAGAATGGGGTCTCGAGAAAAATAAAAAAATGAAATTAAGTGAATAATAATAATAATGACCACAAAAGATACAAAGACAGTAAATAATTTAGTGCCTCCTTAAAGTGGAGTTCCACCCGCGATTTGTTTTTTCTTAAAAGTCAGCAGCTACTAACACTGTAGCTGCAGACTTTTAATAAGGACACTTACCTGTCCTAGGCGCCTGCGATGATGGGCCCCCGACGGTGATCGCTCGGTCCTGGCGACTCCATCCTGACTAAGGGAAACAGGCAGTGAAGCCTTACGCACAGCGCTTTAGGAATGGGGGGCTGCCTCCTGGGATACACACAGTTCCCAGAAGGCAGCGCGCCCCATTCACCAGAAGACACCGCGACGGAGGATGAGGAAGAAGACCACCGCGATGGATGGAGAGGCAGAAGAGCTACTTCCGCATAGCAACCACCCTTTCTGGTGAGTATAAAAAAATTAATTCAATTTATTTTTTTCTATTTTTTTTTAATGATTTTTAGGGTAAAAAAAAAATCAGGGTGGAATTTCACTTTAACACTGGTGGTCAGTGTAGGCAGGAGATCAGTCTGCCACTGCTCTCTTCCTAAGGAACTCTTAGTAACCCTTGGAAGAACCTTGGATGGGAAAGGCTGTGCTAGAGTAGAAACAGTTTTTGTAGACCCATACTCTGCAATTCAATTTTGTTAACAGCTAGTACCCTCAACCTGGTCCAACCCAGAGCATGCCCCTGAAACCCTAGTCTGCTTATACCAGTGCCATGAAACATGAGACTGCCAAGTTACATAAAGACTTCTATGTCACGGCGAGCAAAGCAAGTTACCAAGAGACTGTAGAATAATAGGAAGACTACCATATTGTGGTAAGACTGTGAAGGTATACTCAAACTGCCACGTGGGCATGGAAGCTTGTATTTGGGTAGCTGGTTCTGAGTGGAATGACATGTACCATCCTTTCTTAGCACTAGACCATTTGACTTGATGGCACATGAAGGGTAGGAATTTGAATTTACCCAGTAAAGACTGCTCCTGATGGACCAATAAGGTTCTATACACACCAGTGAATAAGTATATCATAACTGACATGGCTTGATAAAACACAGCTTTGTCCGATGTTGGGTCAATTTACAAAAAGAATAGCCTCTTGCCTTTAGTAAATCAACCCTAGTATGTTCTTTATGTGCTGACACAAGTCAATACAGGCAGAATCTACAGCTCCATGGTGAACTGGGCTTATCATGCGTACACAAATCTATATGACAAGCTTAGTCAAACATGCGGTCAAATAGTAGCCATCCTGCACACGCTGACCTGTGTCCTAACCTAACATAAATGATGCAAAGAGCATTTTGCTACACTTATTATGTCAATTCTTTACACCTGCCAACTATAACAAGATGACTTTGTCATTGTCAGAAATTCTGTATGCAGTAGGGGGGATTGTAAAAAATATCTGATTGGCTGCTGTGAGGCAACATGGACTTCTTGGTTTTCCCCAGATACTTTGATAAATGGGACAGTGTAAAGACTGGCAGCTGAAACCACTCAGAAATGTTAATAACTGTCCCAACTTGCCAATACATTTAGTATATTGTGTTGGAAATTTAGGAGCATTTGATCAGCTTCCAACAACACCAATTCTACTAACCATGGCTTAGGTGTTGTTTGAGCGTTGGATTATTAAATGATCAAAACTGGCATTGGAAACAATCAAAAATGTGTTTTGCTAGGCACCAATTTGATTGATTTGCACTTCAAATTCAATTGTTGGGTCTCTCAAAACTAGGAAACAAATGAGTTGGTGCATGGAAGATTGCTGTGGTTGAATGATGGAAAATTTGCCAACAATTTTCAATGTGTACAGGTGGATCAGAGTATTGAAACAGTTGTAAAGGGAAACATTTGTTCAAAGTAAAGTGAGTCTAAACATCCCCTAAAAGTGATATCTAGCACTTACAATGTTTTTTTTTAATAATATACACGAGAATGTGGTCAGCTTGATGGAATTAATGATATCAGAGGTTTTTCTTTTAACTTTGCTTCTGTTTTTCATTTGTAATTATCAGTGTCCATGGGGGCAGATATATTTCAGATTCAGGTTCAGAATTACAATACTTTATTAACCCCAAAGGAAAATTACTATGTTATATATATATATATATATATATATATATATATATATATATATAAAAATTTGCTCATTACATAGGTGGGATGTGCTCCCGGCCATACACAGTGCAATTTTTTTTCCTGCAACCACAGGAAAGAAATTGGCTTGATTCCCCATACAAAACAGACAGTGTTAAATGCTGGAATCCCTCCTGCCGGGCGATTGTCTTCTTCCGGTGGGGGAAGCCATCTAGCGACAATTGCAGGTAAAACCCAGCCTGCTAGTTGTACCCAAGTTGATTGATCGATCAACTTGGTACATTCAGCCTGCCCATACACGGCTCGGATCTCAGCTAGTTCCTGCTGAACCGGCCGAGATTCGAACCGTGTATGGCCTGCCTACATATGCAGCACATTCATTGTACTGTTTCTCATAGTGCAGGCCTATCAGTTTGTTCAGACTCATAAAAATTAGACTGAGGCACCTATTTATTAATCAGTGGGGCAGCATTCTCATTGCCATACTGTTGCCTTTCAAAAAAAATGTTTCAGCGCAATAAATGTTTGTTTGGCTTTGTTTGTTTTCGAAGCAAGTAAAGCCCAAATAATGGGAAAAAATGAAGCATAGGAGGACAGCAGACAGCTTTCTGTACAGAACACTTTTAGGTGTTTGCAAAGCTTGCAAACTGCAGCTTGAAAACGCTCAGTACAGCTTTTTTTTTTTTTACTAAGCTAAAATACAACCCATTAATTGTAATGCGCCTATGCACACAGGAACGTAAACAAGCGGCATGCATTCTTCAATAAAAAAAAAAATGGCTTTTTTCGGCAGTAATTTACGCCTCATGTGCGCAAATGCGCACGATTGCGCACAAATGTGTGCAAATGACCCATTTATATGTGCAGAACAAGAAAGCGAGAATAAGTTTGCGCCCATTTGCCTGAAAATGAACACAAATTTGTGCGGACGCATATGTGCGAAAATACACGCAAACACATACAAAAAGAAAACGTCTGAAAAAGTAGATGCTCAAACAGGAGTATCGTGCACAAGAGGCCTTAAAACTGCAGTTTAGTTAGAAACAAATTGTGGAGTACAGCTTCAGTCACATAAGTTTGAATGGGCTGCATACGTAGGCAGGCCATACATGGTTTGAATCTCGGCCTAATGAAGTGTGGTCCCATGTCTTGCTGACTGCTGCTTACTAAGGGTGAGTAGTTGTCGGGACCCCTTCAGTGTTAGACCCAACGCTGTATCCTGGCCAAGGCCAAGGCCAACAAGGCCCAGGCCTAGGGCAGCACTTTGCAGGGGGGGGGCAGCACGGAAAGAGTCCCCGCCGGCTAACAGTGTAGCGGCAGTCTTATGGGGCGGACTGGGCAGAGATGCAAATTAGTCTAGCGCCCCCATAAAGCGGCCGCACTGCTTCCAGTATGCGGGCGGCCAGCATTCCGCAACTGGGGGGGGGGGGGGCGCTGCTTCTAATTTTGACTGTCCTATCATCCTGGACCACAAACCTTCCTCACTGTGCTATATGTTTTCTGCTGCACCATTGGCATGGTTATATCTTCTTAGTCCTCTCCAACAAATTATCAGAAATTTGTGCTCAAAGTAGAACTATAGGCAACACTTTTCTTTTTCATTTTGGAATAGAGTAAGGGACGGTTAAAGCCCCTGTCAGTTTATTTTTTACCATCCCTGTCCCATTGCAGAGATTTTCCTTCACTTCCTGCCCCATAGCCAAACAGGAAGTGAGAGGAATTCTATGCAAATTAAGGGAATCCATTGCCCCCCCCTCCCCCACCAGGCCCTCAGGACTAGTGTCCCCACTCGAAAATTTCAGGGTGGGTCTTAAACAGAAAGGGGCGTGGCCTTGACAGGAAGGGGTGGGTCATATTTAAAATAGGGGGTTCACAAGTTTAGTCAGGCCTAGGGCAGCACAAAACCTAAATACACTACTGGTTAGACCCAAAGCAGTTAACCCATGCAGGGCCAGAAGTTCAACGCTATGAAGAAGACTCAGCTTCACCGAAGAGATTTCTACAGTAATGAGCAATCAGAAATAAACTTTAATACAGATAAGTTATGTGACTAAAGCTATATCCCAAAATGTAAAAATACACTTCAGCTTGAAGGACACGGCAGGCTCCGCACCACCCTTTGCATTTTAGAGCCGGTTCACACAGGGGCGGCTTGGGATCCGACTTCAAGTCACCCCAAGTCGCGCAACATGAGAAAATCAATGTAAGTGAATAGAGCCGTCTTAATGTACACTACTGAAGTCGCTCCGACTTCAGAAAAGGTTCCTGTACTACTTCAATCCGACTTCTAGGCAACTTGTAGGCAACTTCTAGGCAACTTGTACCCATTGATTTTAATGAAAGTCGCCTCCAAAGTCAGATCAGTGTCTTAACTAAAGCACCTTTCCAGGAAGAGAAAATCGTTTTCTCAGGCAAACCCCTCCCTCCCCCCTCCCTCTCTCCCACAGATCTGATTATTCTTTGATTGGCCACTGGCAAAGTCCCCTGTCCTGGAGGCGACTTCAAGTCGTGTTGTAAGTCGCCCCAAGTCGCGCTGTGGTTCAGGCTCAAGTCGTGTCCAAGTCGCCTCGCAAAGTCGCGCACAAAGTCGTGTTGCTCCTGTGTGAACCGGCTCTTAGGAATTATACGTAAAATACAGGTGCAGTATGGAGTAAACAATAACGTTTCCTGTAGACAATATAATTCAGCTTCTGGCTATTTGATCTTATCTCAGCAGTCCTTCAATTCTATAGATATTTTCATTTGATTTTATCTAAAGAGAAGTTACATGGAAACAAAAGGCAGAATTTAAAATACAGTTCTGAAAATATGGCATACAGTAAAGTAAAAATATCAAAGGTCATGTCTAATTACAAAAATATAACAATATTATATTACAATATTTACTATAATAACTCAAAAAGTGTAGTTACCGTACTTAAAGTACAGCACAGGTCCTCTTTATCGGGATAATACATTGCTTCCTGTGACTGTCACATTGACCTATAGTGATGAGCCGAACACCCCCGGGTTCGGTTCGCACCAGAACCCGCGAACGGACCGAAAGTTCGCACGAACGTTAGAACCCTATTAAATACAATGGATGCGAACGTTCAAAATCTAAAGTGCTAATTATAACGACTATTATGCATGTTATTGTCCTAAAAAGGGTTTGGGAACCCGGGTTCTGCACCAGGGGACATGTATCAATCCAAAAAGAAGTTTTAAAAACGGCCGTTTTTCGGGAGCAGTCATTTTAATGATGCATAAAGTGAAAAAAAAAAAGTCAAATATTCCTTTAAATATCGTACCTGGGGGGTGTCTAAAGTATGCCTGTGAAGTGCCACGTGTTTCCCGTGTTTAGAACTGTCCCTGCACAAAACTAAATTTCTAAAGGAAAAAAAGCCGTTTAAAACTGCTTGCGGCTTTAATGTAATGTCTGGTCTCGGTAATATGGATGAAAATCTTTAAGAAAACCAGCAATAAGGCCTAGCTTCAGGAGTATATTTTGCAGGCAGGCCCGGACTGGGACAAAAAATAGGCCCGGGCATTTTAGACTGAGCAGCCCGGGGGGGCGCGGCGGCGCCGGTTCGCGGCGACGGTTAATGATGGGATGTGGGGTTCCAGCACCTTGTACCTCTGGACCCCTTTACATTACACAGCACCCTGGACCCCTTTACATTACATAGCACCGCACCTCTGGACCTTTTTACATTACACAGCACCCTGCACCTCTGGGCCCCTTTACATTACACAGCACCCTGCACCTCTGGACCCCTTTACATTATACAGCACCCTGCACCTCTGGACCCCTTTACATTACATAGCACTGCCCCTCTGGACCCCTTTACATGACACAGCCCCCCACAGTTTGTTACACAGACACCCCCTAACAGTTCTGGACCCCCTGCATGTTACACAGACCTCCCTACAGTGCAGAACCCCTCCCTACAGTACAGACCCCCTCCCTACAGTACAGACCCCCCTACAGTACAGACCCCCTCTACAATACAGGCCCCCCTCTACAATACAGACCCCCCTACATTACAGACCCCCCCTACATTACAGACCTCCCTACAATACAGACCCCCCTACAATACAGAACCCCCCCTACATTACAGACTCCCCTGCAATACAGAACCCCCCCCTACAATACAGACCCCCCTTCAGACCTATAATGTACCTCAGATCAGCACGGGACTGCATGTTGGGTCCCCTCCTCCTGTGTGGACATAAAGGAGGAGGGGGAGGCGGCTTCACTCTGCTCGGCTGTGTGAGACAGCCGAGCCGAGACTGATCAGATCATCAGTGCCGCGGCCACCTTGCCAGAGAGAAGGGGATCGTTGCGGGTCCCAGCCCCCTGATGTGCCGACGGGTGTCACTGTCACTCGAGTGCGGCTCCGACTCGCAGCTGAGAGTGCACTGGGGCAGTGGCGTAACTAGGGTTGGTGTCACCTGGTGCGGCAAAACATGGTGTCACCCCCCTCCTGTCTATCCTGCCCAGCGCCCTGCAGGCAGTGCACGGTCACGAGGCGCACCCCCAAATGACCCCTGTAAATTAAAGTATAGGGTGGTATTGGGCCGGCTGGGGCGATATAGGGCAGGTTGGGGTAATATAGGGCAGGTTGCGGTGATATAGGGCAGGCTGGGGTGGCATAGGCAGGTTGGGGTTGTATAGGGCAGGCTTGGGAGGTATAGAGCAGGTTTGGGTGATATAGGGCAGTTTGCGGTGGTATATGGCAGGCTGGGTGGCATAGGGCAGGTTGGGGTGGCATAGGGCAAGTTGGGGTGGTATAGAGCAGTTTGCGGTGGCATAGGGCAGGTTGGGGTGGTATAGGGCATTTTGCGGTGCTATAGGGCAGGTTGCGGTGGCATAGGGCAGGTTGGGGTGGTATAGAGCAGTTTGCGGTGGCATAGGGCAGGTTGGGGTGGTATAGAGCAGTTTGCGGTGGCATGGGGCAGGTTGCGGTGGCATAGGGCAGGTTGCGGTGGCATAGGGTAGGGTGCGGTGGCAAAAGGCAGGGTGCGGTGGCACGCATAGGGCAGGGTGCGGTGGCATAGGGAAGGCTGGGGTGGTATGGTGCCAGGTTAGGAATATATGTAGTGACATGTGCAGCAGTGTAGTAACTTACAGCATGCCTGGAGATGAAGATACTCTGGCTGCTGTGTCCTCGTTTCTTTCTCCTTCAGCTGTGGGATCAGCCAGAGCAGTGGCGGCTGGTGCTCAAAATTTTGGGGGGGGGGGGCGCAAACAAACTGAAAAAATAAAAACATCAATTGCCGCCACTGTGCCCATTAAACGCAGCCACTGTGCCCAAACGCCACCAGTTTGCCCCCTCAAATGCAGCCAATTTCCCTCCAAATGCAGCCAGTTTCCCTCCAAATGCAGCCAGTTTGTCCCCAAATGCAGCCAGTTTGTCCCCATATACAGCCAGTTTTTCCCCCAAATGCAGCCAGTTTTTCCCCAAATGCAGCCAGTTTTTCCTCCAAATGCAGCCAGTTTGTCCCCAAATGCAGCCAGTTTGTCCCCATATGCAGCCAGTTTGTCCCCATATGCAGCCAGTTTGTCCCCATATGCAGCCAGTTTGTCCCCAAATGCAGCCAGTTTGTCCCCATATACAGCCAGTTTGTCCCCAAATGCAGCCAGTTTGTCCCCATATACAGCCAGTTTCCCCCCAAATACAGCCAGTTTGTCCCCAAATGCAGACAGTTTGTCCCCCCCAGCCCTGCACTTACCTTCCTCAGGTCAGCGCCGTCCTTCTTCCGTCCTCGATGTCTTCTCCCGCCCTCGATGTCGCTTCAGCCAATCAGGTTACCGGTAACCAGACCCAGGGAACCTGATTGGCTGAAACGCCTGTCAGTGTTAACCAGGGAATGCACCCCCTGTGCGTCCTCTGGTTAGCTATTTGGAAGCCGATTACAGCCCTCAGGCTGTAATCGGGAAGCCTATCAGAGCCGCTGGCTTTGATAGACACTTCCAAACACCAACCAGCCGCTGTTATTCAGATGGCCGGCGCTCAACAGGGGGCCGGCCATCTGAATAGTGGGCGGCAGCGGCGGTGACAATTCATAGGTTCATGCAATGCATGAACCTATGTATTGTTGTGAGTGACGGGCGCAGGAGCGAGAGGGGGCGGCGCAGCTGCGCCCACTATGGACGCACCGCCACTGAGCCAGAGTGAACGAGTCTGTGGGAGGAGTGGAGGGGCAGCCACACCCCCAGCTCCGCCCACCAACTCCGGCTGCCTCAGGAGACATTGGAGACGATGGGGAAAATGTGACATGCAGTCCGGCGGCCCGCGGCGTCGGTATGCCCTATGGCCAGTCCGGGCCTGTTTGCAGGAAGCACACTCCGCCCGCTGTAAGTGCTGCAAATGCCTGTTGGTGTAACACACCAGGAAAACACAGCAATACGGGCTAACTTCAGGTGTATAATGTGCAGGAGGCACACTCCGCCCGCTGTAAGTGCTGCAAATGCCTGTTGGTGTAACACACCAGGAAAACACAGCAATACGGGCTAACTTCAGGTGTATAATGTGCAGGAGGCTTAGCAACAATGACACTGATACTCTCCCTGTCTATCCTTCTCTCTCCCTGCACACAAGGTTTAGCAAAGAATATGACACTGACACTGTCCCCTGCCTATCCTTCTCTCTCCCTGCACACAAGGTTTATCAAAGTATATGACACTGACACTCTCCCTGCCTATCCTTCTCTCTCCCTGCACACAAGGTTTAGCAAAGAATATGACACTGACACTGTCCCCTGCCTATCCTTCTCTCTCCCTGCACACAAGGTTTAGCAAAGAATATGACACTGACACTGTCCCCTGCCTATCCTTCTCTCTCCCTGCACACAAGGTTTAGCAAAGTATATGACACTGACACTCTCCCTGCCTATCCTTCTCTCTCCCTGCACACAAGGTTTAGCAAAGAATATGACACTGACACTGTCCCCTGCCTATCCTTCTCTCTCCCTGCACACAAGGTTTAGCAAAGAATATGACACTGACACTCTCCCTGCCTATCCTTCTCTCTCCCTGCACACAAGAATAGCACAAAGAATATCAACACTGTCCCTGCCTATCCTTCTCTTTCCCTGCGCCGGAACACACTACACAAGGCCGCCGTGCTGGTGGCCTTTTATAGTGTGAGGCGTGTGCTAAACCCCCTGAGCTATAATTGGCCACAGGCAACCTGCCTGTGGCCAATTATGGCTCTCCTAGCTGCCGGCGCTGTGATTGGCCAAGCATGCGGGGTCACAGTGCATGCTTGGCCAATCACAGCGCCGGGATTGCACTGCGATGGCGCAGTGTATTGTGGGCCGTTTGCGTCACTCGAATTTGGCGCGAACGGCCGAAATCGTTCGATGTTCGCCGAACGGTCGAACAGCTGATGTTCGAGTCGAACGTATGTTCGTCTCGAACACCGAGCTCATCCCTATTGACCTAACGCTTAGCTTTGACCCTTTGACAGCCTTGATGCAGCTCTGACAGGTAACAATCTAGTGAATGAACTAGTTCTAGTCCCGGCTGGCAAATATAAGAAAAGCTTCTACAGTGAACGGGAATAACTTACGTAACCCAGGGTCATGACTTAATATGGATCGTCTCATCACAAGTCATTGAAAAATTGGAAATTAGACCAAAGTTATTGTTGTCATCTTAATATTGTGTAGGTCTAGTAAGCTTAAAGTATAACTAAAGGCAAAACTTTTGTCTGTGTCCTGTTTACCATTATCATGGAAAGTGAAAATAAAAGAAAATCACAATTTTTGGGTTGCCTCCAGAAAAGTATATAGAGGGGAAATCTTTATAAAGGGACACTAGTTCTGGTGGTCTGGGGGGTCCCCAAGGGATTTCCTCTCACTTCCTGTTTGGCTATGGGACAGGAAGTGAAGGGAAATCTCCGTAATGGGACACAGATGGCGAAAAAAAAATCAAGTTTTGATTCATCTATGGGCAGGCTGGTTGTACTGAAGCCGATATAACAAGCCTGTCAGATTTTATGCATGTGATTACTCCCGACAGCTATAGCTGCCAGCAGTAATCATTGTGTTTTGCCCCAACGCAGAACACAATATAGCTGTGGGAGGGATTCCCCCATCACCACTTAATGTGTTGATGGGGGAATCAAGCAGTTTTCTTTCCTGCAACATGCAGGAAAGAAAATTGCATCATCTATGGCTTACCTTAGTGAGAAAAGTGAAAGGCACACTTTTTTTATTTTTTATTGTAGCAGTTTTCCTTTTTTCTTTTGTTGTTGTTTATTTGTTATAAAAATAATAAATAAAAAAATCTGAATCAAGAGTGTTAATTAAAACCGTTGCATAGCAATGCAAAGCAGGAATCAAAGCCTGCGTGTGTAATAAACTGATTATTATACAGGATTTATATAGCGCCAACAGTTTGCGCAGCGCTTTACAAATATGGCTGTTCCTATGTACATATATCATTGCAAATTATATCATTCAAATATCTATATGAAGCTGGTGTCTATGAAGTCTTTATCTATAATATAAAATGATAATTGAAAAAACAATATATTCCCGTTAAGCAGAATGCATACATCCCCTTGCATGAATAGAAAAAATTAATACAGAGAAAATATTTACAGAAAAGATATCATGAAACAGACAATTAGCAACTGTAAAATAAATCAAAATAAAAGTGAAGAATAAAAGCAGACCGTCACCTAAAAAAACGAATTGATTGCACCTGGCTCCAGCCCCTCTCTCTCCCATAATTGCATAATATTTTTGTGCTTTAGGCCTCATGCCCACGGACGTTTTTACAGCTGCGTTTTTTACAGCTTAAAAACGCCTGTATAATTGTATTTTTTTATTTTTTTCGAAAAAAAAAAAAAGTCGGAGCCAAAAAACGCGATTGCGGCGTTTTTGCGCGTTTTTTGACGCTTCGCGTTTTTTTATGCCTAACGCCGACGCTGAGGAACGCACTGGTCCTGGTTTTTTTTTACAGCTTAAAAACGTCTATGCTATTTGCAGCTCAAAAACGCCTAGGTGGGCATGAAGCTATAGACTAACATGGACAGGCGTTTTTAAGCTGTAAAAAACGCAAAAAAACGCGGCTGTAAAAATGTCTGTGGGCATGAGGCCTTAGGGTAGCACTTCCTTCAGCATATCTGCCCTAGCGTGGGTACACCTACGACTTGGGTACAACTAGCATGTCGGATTTTTACATTCAATTATTGCCAGTGGCTATAGCCGCCAGCAATAATCACTGTGTTCCCCCAACAGGAATGGCTTCCCACCTCCCCTTGCCAGGAAAACACAATAGCTCCATGGGAGGGATTCCTCAATCAACACTGAGGCTGGGTTCACACCTCCGACGGAGCAGGGGTCCGGTGCGTCCCTGCTCTCTGTTTCAGGGACAAATCAGGGCAGAATTCTTGCCTGAATTTGGTCCTGAAACAGAGCCAAAGATGCACAGCAAGCAGCTCAACAGCCACAAGATATGTGAATCGGCTCCATAGAGAGCCGGTCACATTCTACTCACTCTACTGTAATGCGAATTGGATGCTAAGAAACCCATAGGTGTGAACCCAGCCTTACTGTGTTGGTGGGGGAAAGAAAATCGCATCATCTATGGCCTGCCTTCTTTAACAAAGTTCACCTGGTTTTTGTGTAGAGTCTTCATTAGTAGAGTAAACACAATCTGATGTATTAGATTAGAGCTATTATAAATAACTATGATTGATTTTTTTACAGTTTTGATTGAGAATGAGAGTGCCTGCTACCCATTTTGCAGCCATCTTTTTAGGTTTTACAACCTGACAACCGACATTATTTATGAACAGAATGATATTACAATTTGTTAGAGGCCAAATATGATATTTTAATCAGATGCATATATCACTTAGAATATATAATGTGTTCTGTTCGTATTGTAGAATAAGGGTGCTTGGCATCTAACTGATCACAGCAGGAAATATGGAATATGAGTACAGTTTGGAAGCATAAAAGGGCAGTTTTGAGTTCAAATAAAATGAAAGTCACAGATGTGTAAGTGCTCCTAGAAAGTCTTACGGTTATTTACAACAGAGCTCTATTAATAGGCTTTGCAGACTCTTCCGAATACGGTTTATGATAGTACTAGATGTTTTACTACCCCCTGCCTGGCATCTAACTTTCCCAGCTTTTTGTTTGTGTCTTAAAGTAGCAATAAAACCAAAAGAAAACATGTATTGTATTGCAGATTACCAATTCTTAAATGTAATGGTTGCATTTGTTTTCTTTGTAGGCTTTTTCACCTAGTGATCTGGCCAGCAAGTGTTAGCTGAAATTTGTATCATTCCCCTCCCCCAGACTGACAATGCTTCTATCCAAAGGTTGCTCCTCTAATACAGGAGGTGTGTTACTGGCCAGATTAATAGGTGAAAATGGAGGGGGAAAAGCCTAAAAAAAGAAAATGAATGCAACCACCACATCTAACAGTTACATAGTTAGTCTGGTGGAAAAAAAGTCCATCTAGTTCAACCAATAATAAGGGGAAAAAAATACAATCCTATACCCACAGTTGACCCAAAGGAAGGCAAAAAACCCAACATTACTAAAATGCAATGCGTTACATTTTGTGACATCTTGTGTTATGCCTCGTACACACGATTCGATTATCGGATGATAAAAATCGCTTTCGGATTGATCGTTCGATAATCTGATCGTTTTCAACAGCCGATCGCGTCTGTCTGTCTAACAAAATCCGAAGGGACAAAGACAAAAACTTTGCTCGGACGACAGCCCATCGTACGACAATAGTTTAATCAGTACAGTATGCGTCCGCTAAAAATCGATAGAAGAACACCACGCATGATCGGAAACATGAAAATAAACCAGAAGGACACAGGGGTCACACGTATTTGACATCATTTCAGCTACGTAGCTACACACACCGGAAGATTTTTCCAGAATCGTACGACAATCTTACTTTTCATAGAGCACATTTTACATTGTTGTATTCGATATTCGTTTTATGCAACAAAATGCGAATGATACGTCGTACGTTAATCGGATCGTGTGTACGAGGCATACGTTTCTGTACACGTAAGTATTTGTAACTCTGCCCTCCTCCCCTCTTCTTGCTTGTCCAAGTGAATCAAGGTTGTCTTTTATCTTCCTCCATACCATGGATACAACTGAAACAAACACAAAGATCACCTTGTTTAGAGTCTCTGACCTCAGGCTCCATGTACACAGAAGCTCAAAAACGGTCGTTTTTAAAGCAGCAGAAAAAGCTAGCTTTTATCAGCGTTTTTCTACTAGCTTTTATTAGCGTTTTTCAGTGTAGCGTTTTTTCTTTTTTTTTTTACTTTTTTTTTTTCAATTGACCAAAAAACGCTAAAAAACTTTTGCGGCCAGCGTTTTTGAGCGTTTGAGCGTTTTTCTGCGTTTTGCGTTTTTTTCTGCCGAAAAACGGCACTTTGAACGTGAATTTCTTGCGTTCAGAAAAAAGCCCATTAACTCCACTGCTCATTAAAGCTAAAAAACGTTATGTGTACATGAACACATAGGCTAACATAGAGTAAAGTTAATGGGCTTTTAAAAAAAACGCCAAAACGCCAATAAACTGCAGTTTATCAGCTTCTGTGTACATGGAGCCTTAAAGTGAACCTGTTGCTTTGTCCTGCATGGACAAATGGACAATGCACTTTTTTACTTTAAGACAAGGTTTCTTAACCAAGGTTCCGTGAAACCCTGGAGTTTCTCCAGAGGTCAGAGGTTGCTGGGTGTTCCTTGAGCAATAAACATTTTCCAACTGGTATCTTTTTAGCTGTGTGTGAGGGGAGAAGTATTCCCACTGGTCAACAGCTTGGTTCTCAGTCTTACAGCCGGAGGGGAACAGATGCAGCATCCACCTAGGTAAGTATGATTAAAAAAAAAAAACAACCTTTTAGGCCTCATGCCCACGGACATTTTTAAAAACGAGCTGTAAAGCTAGGTTGGACGCCTGGAAAAAGCGGCGTTTAAAACGCGATTTTTACTGCGTTTTTCAGTAGCGTTTTTGCGCATTTTTAAGCATTAGCGTTAGGTGGAGTTTGCAAAGGACTCTTGGGAAATCTAATGTCCAGACAGGAATTTCCTGTGTTTACAGAGGTTACATTGTCCAATCATCTTTTTGCAGATAAAAAACGTTTTTGAGCGTTTTTAACGATTCGCGTTTTTTCAGCTCTTACGCCAACGCCACGGAACGCTCTGGTCGTGTTTTTTTTTTAAACACCTATGCCATTTGCAGCTCAAAAACACCTAGGTGAGCATGAAGCCATAGACTAACATGGACAGGCGTTTTTAAGCTGTAAAAAAATATATAGATCAGAGGAGTGTTAAAAAAAACTGTCTACTAATTTAGCAGGGGTTTCCCAGGACATTAAAAATATTTAAAGCGTTCCTCTGTATTAGAAAGGTTGAGATAGGCTGCTGTAAGGGCTTGTTGACGCATTGGCATGCATTATGCTACATTTAAAATAACAACAAAATGCATGGGTAAGACAAAACTCATTGATTTTAAACTACCTGCCGACCACTTACAGTAAGGGCTCTTTCACACGGAGGTCCGTTCAGGTCCGCCTGTCAGTTTTTTAGGCGGACCTAAAACGGATCCTCCATGTACCCCTATGGAGGCACGGATGTCAGCGGAGACATGTCCGCTGACATCCGCTCCGCCAAAGTGTGACGGAGGAAAACCCTATTTTTCCTTCCGTCGGCGGAGCGGATCGGATGACAACGGACTCTACGGTCTGTCGTCATCCGATTCCCCATAGGGGAGAGCGGCGCTCTGACAGGGCGGTCCCTGCACAGTGTGCGGGGACCGCCCAGTCATCCGTCGGCTCAGCGGGGATCAACGGAGCGATCCCCGCTGAGCAAGCGGAGCTTCACGGGGCGGCTCTGCACGGATCCGCCCCGTGTGAAAGGACCCTAAGGCTACTTTCACACTGAAGCGCTGGATGCGCGATTTGCGGGCGCTAGGGGGTGATTTTAACCCCCGCTAGCGTCCGAAAAAGGGTTAAAAACGCCCGCAATAACGCCTCTTTGTGGGCGTTTTGTGGGCGTTTTGCGGGTGTTTTGGAGGCGCTACCCCATTGATTTCAATGGGCAGGGGCGCTATAGGAGCGGTATTGTTACCGCTCCTATCGCGCCTCAAAGATGTGGCTTGCAGGAGTTGTTAGGCACACAGTTAACCCCATGATTGTCCCTAGATGTTAACTTCTTCCCAGCCAGTGTCATAAGTTCAGTGTACAGTATTATCACTGATCACTGTATTAGTGTCACTAGCGACGTCAGTGTCAGTTAGTGACGCTCCCAGTTAATGTCTGTTAGCGCCAGATTGCTCGCCACCCTATCACAGTCCCACTATAAGTTGCTGATCACCACCATTACAGTACAGGGTCTATAGCTACATAAATTCCAGTATAGATACCATAGATGTTATAACTTTTGTACAAACCAATTAATATGATACCTATTAGGATTTTTTTTTTTAACCATAGACATGTAGCGTACATTTATGAAGATTTATTTTTTTATTGGATATGTTTTTTAACAGAAAGTAGAAAATATCATATTTTTTTTTCCGTTTATATAGAAACAAAACCCAATGGTGATCAAATAGGACCAAAAGAAAGCTTTTTGTGTGAAAAAAAAAGATATAAAATGTAGTTTGTCTACAGTGTTGCATGACCGAGCAATTTCAGTTAAAGTAGCGGAGTGCTGAATAGCAAAAAATGCGCTGGTCATGAATGGGGTAAAACCTTCTGGAGCTCAAGTGATTAAATTGTTTCTAAACCCACAACAGTAAAATCTGTCTATCAGTCTGTATATGCAGTAAAGCATGCTTGTTATACTCACTGTGAAACCTAAGGGGTTAATCCACTGCATTGTGTAAAAAGGCTGTTTGATCCTGTATGGGTAGATCTTCCCTTCCTTTCAATGGCTCGGATAATTTCCTGATAACACAGAGCCTATGGTGTGTATTGCTAGAGAGGTTTTTTTTTTCTAGGGAGAGTGCATGTGATCAACACAGGGCCAATCAGCACTGTCCAGACAGAGGGTCAGGTCTCTTGCAGTCTCATAGGACAAGCTTTAACCAGTGTTTGGCTGGACACTGATAGAAATCACAAGACTGTTATATACTGCTGATGAGAAAAGATGTTTAACAGTTTATATTTACTAAAATAATTGCATTTCCATGTTCTGTGTACTGTGGGAGACCGGATATAGTAAATGCAGAAATCTGGGTTTAGTAACACTTTAAAGTGTCCTATTCACTATTATGCACTGTGCTAATGTTGATTATTAAAAGTCTAGTATACTGCATTTTGGGTTTGTTGAACATTAACCACTTGAGCTCCAGGTTTTACCCCTTTCATGACCAGGCTATTTTTTGCTATATAGCACTGCGCTACTTAAACTGGTAACTGAGCGGTTTAATCACCCCTGGGTTTTATTTTGTATCATATAAACAAAAAAAGACCCAAAATTTGGGGGGGAAAAAACAATATTTTTTACTTTCTGCTATAATCATATCCAGTAAAAAAATGTAAAAAAAACAATTTATGTATTCTGCTACATGTCTTTGGTAAACAAAAATACCAGTAATTGTATATTAATTAAGTTGCAAGAACGTTATAGCATCTTCAAACTATGGTATATATACTGGAATATTATTATTATTTTTTTTAAACTTATAATAGCGGTGATCAGCAACGTATAGGCTGGGTTCACACTGGTGCGATGTTAGACATTGTATGTGATTTGCACCGCACTGCTGTGCAGATCACATGCGATGTCTGTGAAATGCGAATTGGTGCAGGACCCTTTTTGTGGTAAGCACTGGAATCAGATCGCATGGGTGTTCACACCCATGCGATCCGATTCCTGCACCATTTGACAGTTCGCACTGTGATATGCAAACCGATCTGGGGGTGTCATTAAAGTGTTACTAAACCCACAACAGTAAAATCAGTGTGTATATGTAGCATAGCATGCTTGTTATGCTGTTTTATCCTGTATGCACAGATCCTCCCCCTCCTGCACTATCTATCTGGGGAAGGCCAGCTAACACCGGCAGGGTAGTCAACCTGCACATGCTCAGTTGTGTCTTTTATGCTGGAGAGAACATTTACTTGTTCTCAGAGCTTGCCAGGTCACATGATATTGACATCACACATGTTGGCGTGTATACAGGCTGCAGTGGAAATCTCCTTCTACGTGAACTCTCAGCACTGAAGAAACTGTGCAGTTTATCACGTAACTGTGGTATATAGATCATCCAAAAAGTGCCAGTATTTTAATGTAAAAAGAAGATTTATAAGCTGTGGGCATTGTGTGGGGTCGGATGAACTATTTTCATATTACTGGGTTTAGTAACATTTTTAGTTTCTATTGATGCCCGCAGCGGTTCGCATAGGGCAGTGTGAACTGCCTGCGAGTCCTATGGGATGCAGGAACCGGCACTGGAATCGCGCTGATTCCCGCATTGCGCTATCACAGTGGGACTGTGATAGTGCGGTGGACAATCTGACACTAACTGATGCTGTGGGGGAACTGACTAACTGGCACTGACATCACCAGTGCCACTAATACAGTGATTAGTGCTAATAATGTATACTGCCACTATACTAATGACACTGGCTGGGAAGGGGTTAACATTTAAGGGTAATCAAGGGGTTAACTGTGAGCCTAACAATGTTTACTGTGTGCTGTTTTTACTAAGCAATGTGCTGGATTTTACTCCATGCTTTGCAGGGGAAAAAAAAAAACCCAGCACATCGCTGCTGTCTGTAGACAGCACTGGGTTGTATACCAACACAGGACTCTCTTCTGTCACTCGCTCAGCTGATCAGCGGGTCCCAGCCATAAATGATTGGCTGGGACCCAGTGATCGCCTTGTGCTGCAGCGAATGACAGCTCGGTTTTCCTGGTGCAAATAGACCCAGAAGAAAGCCCCCCGACGTACAAGTACATTACGGTGCCTGCACACGCCGCCCCGCCGTAGTGTACAGTATGTACTGCAGCGGGTCTGCAAGTGGTTAATAATGATCATAATAAAAATCTAAATAGTCACCAATATACAACACTGGCTTTGATGGTCATTATCACAAGTTGACGTTATACATTATTACTGCTCATCACTCGTTGTTGACTTGTGGAAGAGAGATGCCTCCATAACATGTGTCACGTACGTATCAGTATATGGTTTCCATATATACGTACACCATATAATGTGTCAGATGTTTTTTGTTCTTCTCACAATGCTCTTCTGTCACAATGCTCTTCTGTCACAACAAGCAAAAAAATGCAGTGAACAAACAAATGCTAAGAAGTCGATTCTAATTAGAGGTTTAGTCATAGTAGGCTTCACATGTGAATAGCGGGGTCAAATTCCTGCTCCATTACCGCCAGCCCGACAGGAGGCTGAGTGTCCCAGCTCTGGAATGTGAGTGTGGCAATATTAATGTCACTACACTACTGCTGCATGGTCACACAGGGCTCATGTAATATATAACCTGACATTTAACTCCTTCACAGAACTGTCTCTTTCCTAACACAAACTGCTCATAGATTTATAGATCCCTCAGTGTACTATTTTCTTCGGTATTATTAGTGTTATTTATTGGCTACCTGGTTGCTATAGTTGATACAACCCTAACTATAACATGTGTAGCGGGTACTCGAAATTTAGGGGGGGGGGACCTGTGTCTAAATTTAGGGGGATGACCCGAGCACTAGTATGGTTCGGGCCTTCTAATTGGACCATTGAGGGACTATCCGGTTGAGCTGTACCCACTCGGGACCGAGTGGTGGTGATGAATCTGGGAGTTCTGTGCCTGAATCCTATTTAGTTCAACGATCATCTCTCATCTACTCTCTCTTATCTATCAAGCAACGACATAAAATAAACTCAACGTTGGAGTTTGAATGGTTTGGACATTGACTTTATTGGAGAGGGAAAAGTACAGACTCGTCTCTACACTGGAGATGGGAACCAGTGGAAGGAGGTAACTCGCTGCGGGACCCAGGTACATATACACCGCCTGACCTCTAAACTAGAGGACACGGGCTTGTGGCATGGGTGCCTCTCCTTTGCCCTAGGAGGAGAGGGTGGTGCTACACATGGATTAATAGGAACAGAATTCTTTATGGTTTTTGGCTGTATGCTGAACCTTTTAATTACAGTAAAACCTTGGTTTGAGAGTAACTTGGTTTGAGAGCGTTTTGCAAGACAAGCAAAATTTTTAAATACATTTTGACTTGATATACAAGCACTGTCTTGATTTCAAAGTTAAGTCACATCACAACTGAGTATAAAAGAGAAGAGAGGCGCCTCCTAAGTGTAGCAATATGGTTACTTTTGTTAAGGTACAACATTTAGAAACTCACATGGTTGAAGATTAAAACACGCACATCTAAGTATGCAGGCATCCGATGTAAAGATGTCCACATAGACCATCCTCCTCACTGCCATTGACATCGTCCCTTCCACACTGCACTCCATGAGCACTTCAAGCCTCGCTTTCAGAACGCTCTACTGCAGGATAGTAAGGATGAGCTCCGGCGTGTTCGCATTGAACACATGCAGAGCCCACCAGAAAATCGGCACCGCGCTGCGCTAATCACCGGCAGGGAGACCGTGTCCCGATGCTCGGCTGCAGAGATCGGGAAATGTCTCCCTGCCTGTGATTAGCGCAGTGTGCTGCCGACTTCCTGGCGGGCTCTGCATGTGTTCAATGCAAACAAGCCGAAGCTCATCCTTACAGGGTAGTTTTCCCGGTCACAATTGCAGACAGCTTAAGCCCAGATGCCTGCATACTTAGATGTGCCTCTTTTAATCATCAACCATGTGAGTTGCTAAATGTTGTACCTTCATTAAATGTAAACATATTGCTACACTTAGAGGCGCCTCTCTTCTCTTTTATACTCTGTAGCTCCTGCTGGATTTTGATTCTAATCCCATTCTGGAGGCTTCCATTTGTAGATGGATATTTTATGATTACACAACATATCACATTGCTATAATCTTTTTATATGGACTATAAACTGAAGGACTTATGAACAAATTGTTGTGGAACGAATCATTTGAGTTTCCATTATTTCTTATGGGGAAATTCACTTTGATATACAAGCATGCTTCTGTTATGAATTATGCTTGCAATCCAGGGTTTTACTGTATTTGTGTATTGGAGCTTGTCTAGAAACAAGCATGTCTTTAGACAGAACATGCAAAAATGTGTCTATTTATAAAATGTTTGTTTGTAATGTAATACTGAAGAAGGAGTACTTTGGTGCAGGGAGAATCAAGTCAGCCCATGGCAAAGTAGGACTATAGACAGCAATGGTCTTGTTCACAAGGGCTAAGCCAAGTTTTGCATGCAAAGTATAGTGTACTGAATGTGCACAACCATTCAGTATTGGGATCTTGTGATCTTCATTACATCTCTATAGGGACTTTTTCAGAAGAAATTGGTAAGCAGTGAACACCATTAAGGCGTTATACACGATCGGACATTCCGACAACAAAACCGTGGATTTTTTTTCCCGACGGATGTTGGCTCAAACTTGTCTTGCATACACACGGTCACACAAATGTTGTCGGAAATTCCGATCGCCAAGAACGCGGTCACCTACAACACGTACGACGGCACTATAAAAGGGAAGTTCAATACCAAGTGCGCCACCCTTTGGGCTCCTTCTGCTAATCTCGTGTTAGTAGAAGTTTGGTGAGCGACGATTCGCGCTTTTCAGCCTTGTGATTTTCAGTTCGTGATGTGTTTGCAGCGTGACGAATGTGCTATCTCCATTACGAACGCTAGTTTTACCAGACCGAACGCTTCCGTCTCGTATTTGATTCATTCAGAGCATGCGTGGAATTTTGTGCGTCAGAATTGGCTACACACGATCGGATTTTCCGGCAACAAGCTCACATCGGACATTTGTTGTTGGAAATTCTGACCGTGTGTACGCGGCATAACTCTACTTTTGTTGAGAAAAAAAACCATTCCCCTCTCTGTGATCTATGTACATTGCAAGGATTATAATAAACTTTGTTGCAGATTCCTACCTTTTGTTATTCTGAAGAAATCCCTGTGTGGTGGTCTGTATTCATGTGGGAAAGTGACTCTAATGGGAGTGGTTTCATAATTATCAATCAGCTGTGCACATGCAGGGCTCTAATAAGAAAAGCTGCTGGGCCTGCATCCCTTTAGACATGATTTCCTAGTGGAAGTATCTCACCAAAAATGACATTTTCGTTTTAGGGATGCCTGAAATCTGACTTGCATTTTAGGCTCTGTTCACATCTCAGCGTTTTTGGGCGATTTTCTGCTCTAAGCCTTAGAGCTAAAAACGCCCAACAAGACAAATCCCATTAATTTCAATGGCCCTTGTTCACATCTGAGCGTTCTGTTGCCTTGAGCAAAACGCCCGTCGCTCAAAAAAGTACATGAGCATCTTTTTTGGCAGATTACAGTTTTACTGCTTTTCATTGGTCACTTCCATCCCCTGAACTACAGCAGTGACATAGGGGTTAGAGGGTGAAACCACTCCTGGAAGTGGTAAAAGCCAAAGAGAATATAGGAGTTAGGAGACCCGAGACGTTGCAGAGGTCTTCTACTACAAGGAACAGTCCATAAGGATTTTTGTGTTGCCTACCAGGATCGTTTTAATCTTTTTTTGTGGATTTGTTTGAATGTTTTATGTTTAATAGTGTCTATGTTTTACAATGTACGGCACTGTTATACAATAAAGAAGGAACTAAGGCTGGGTTAACACATGTGTGGGCGCAGGTTCGTGCCTAGGGTCCAGTGCTTTCCTGTACATCGGTTCAATGGAGCCGGTTCACACATGCCTGGGGCAGCCGCGGTCCGGATTGAAAAAGGGTCCGGTGTGTCTTTGGGTCCGGTTCTGGTGCGAATTCAGGCTAAAATTTGGACCTGAATCGCACCTAACTGGACCCAAAGACACACTGGACCCTTTTTCAATCCAGCCAGCAGCCGCCCCGGACATGTGTGAACCAGCTCCATTGAAAGTCGGTCACACTTGCCTGTCATACGAATTGGATGAGGGGAAACCCGCATCCAATTTGCATATTTGTGAACCCGGCCTTAGGCTATTGGAAAAGTTAAAGTGGAATTCCAGTCATATTTTTGTTTATTAAAAGTCAGCAGCTAGAAAAACTTTTAAACAGACACTCACCTGTCCCACGATCCAGCGGTGCACTCACCCACGCTGTGTTCTCCCCATGTCCTCCCTCGACGGCGCTGGCATCTCTACTATGGGCACCCGGCTGTGAAAGCTTGCGGCTTCACAGCCGGGTGCCCACTGCGCAATGCGCGAGCGGCGCTGCGCTCTGTGACTGGTCCTGAAGTCATCTAGGACCTGTCATGTGTCCCAAAAGACTTCGGGAGGGAGAACTTACGCTTCCGATCGCCTAAGGTGGCCGGAACGGAAGTGGGAGCAGGTATCCATCAGAATCGAGTACCTGCTCCCCCCCCCCTCTCCAAAAGCTCAGTTTCACAAACAGGAGCTGGGGACAGTGCCGGGACAAGGTCATCCTGCGCCCAGGGCAAAGATACCAAGCTGCGCCCCCCTTTCCCTTAGGGTTAGGGTCAGGGTGCCCCCCATCCCTGCAATAAACCATTGCGCCAGGGGCAGCTGCCCCTCCTGCCCACCCCTTGTCCCGGCCCTGGCTGGGGAGGAAGGTCTTAAAGCGGAGTTTTCACTTTTGGGTGGAGCTCTGCTTTAAACTGGCATTTATAAAGAGAAAAATGTGGTGTAATGTGGAATGCAGTGAATCTTACATAGGATAATTAGGGGGCTTATTCACACAGCTGCATGCAGCATGCAGAGAAGTGTGTTTTATCTTTTTTACTATAACTGATCAGCGTTCAGACCAAATAAAGTGAATGGGTAGGCGTTGGCTCTATTGAATCACCTGCACAGTTGATTTGGACAGGTGCGCAGGGACCTGGACGCACAGGCTGTGTCTGGGTTTGTACACCTGTCCCTGCATACCTGTTAAATTCAGCTGTGCAGGTGAGTTCATACATCTGATGCACTTTATATGGGCTGCCTACACACAGCTTAGCATTAGTAAATAAATGGCTCTGCATGCTATACGGGACTGAGCGGCCCACTGAATGAGCCCTAAGGTGACCATAAATCCCAAATCAGTACTAAATGATTACACAGCAACTATTCAGCAGTTACCATATTTTGCTGGGTATACAAGCTCTCCAGTTCCATCGGGCTGCTTTGTTTATATTCCATGTGACTGAAGGTCAAAAGAAGTTTGCATGTTTTTCCCATGTCAACTTGTAAGCAAGCTTTTAGCAGTATTATCAGTGGGTACTATTTGAGCCCAATGTCTACACTGATCATGATGTGTAAATAGTAAGTAAGAGTTCCGTATAGACTGCGGGAAACCAAAAGATAAAAGTTCTAGATAATATATTTGCATTCATGTAACACATAAGGCATGTAAAACAAGCCATTTAGATAAGTATTACCAATAATAATGGCAGTATTTTATTTAGCTTATTCATTCGAAAATTGCTTTTTGGTTTCATCTTTAAACACTCTTGTGCATAAACTAAACTAAAGAGTAAATTTGTACAGCAACTAAATATAATGCTAAATAAACGAATCCATTAAAGTGAAATAAATCCAAAATACAATTCTGTGCCTTTTTATGTCTGTTTGCAGAACCTTTCCTTCCTGAATTGTTTACTTTCTTGTAAATACGAACACCGTGTGCACAATTATTAGGCAAGTTGTATTTTTGAGGATTTATTTCATTAGTAAACAACTACAGTGCTCTGGGTCAATCCAAAATGTAATTAATAAACCTCAAACCTGAATATTTAAGTAAGTAAGGGCTCTTTCACACGCAACGGATCCGTGAAGATCCGCCCTGTGAAGCTCTGCTTGCTCAGCAGGGATCGCTCCGTTGATCCCCGCTGAGCCGGCGGATGACTGGGCGGTCCCCGCACACTGTGCAGGGACCGCCCTGTCAGAGCGCCGCTCTCCCCTATGAGGGGATCGGATGACGACGGACCGTAGAGTCCGTTGTCATCCGATCCGATCCGCAGACGGATGGAAAAATAGGGTTTTCCTCCGTCACCGCTGACATCCGTGGCTCCATAGGGCTACATGGAGCATCCGTTCAGGTCCGCCTAAAAAACTGACAGGCGGACCTGAACGGACGGTCCGTGTGAAAGGGGCCTAAAAGTGAAGTTTTGGCTTTCTTAGGAGAACATCTATGTGTGCACAATTATTGGGCAACTATTAGTGTGCAGAATTATTATGCAACTAAATGAAACATGGAAATTCTCCCATCTGATTTAACCACTTCAATTCCGGGCACTTACCCCCCTTCCTGCCCAAGCCAATTTTCAGCTTTCAGCACTGTCGCTGTTTAAATGACAATTGCACGGTCATGCTACACTGTACCCAAACAGTTTCTATCATTTTGTTCCAACAAATTGAGCTTTCTTTTGGTGGTATTTGATCACGGCTGCGGTTTTTATTTTTTGCTAAACAAATAAAAAAAGACAGAAAATGTTGAAAAAAAATTGTTTTTCTTTTGTTTCCATTATAAAATGTTGTAAATAAGTACGTTTTCTCCTTCACTGATGGGCACTGATAAGGTGGCACTGACAAGGCAGCACCGATGAGGTGGCACTGACGGGCACTGACAGGCAGCACTGATGGGCATTGGTCGGCAGCACTGATGGGCACTCATGGGTGACACTGGTGGGCACTAATAGGCGACACTGATGGGCACTAAAAGGCTGCACTGATGGGTACTTACGAGTGGCACTGATATGCGTCACTGATAGATGGCACTAATAGGCATCACTTGTGGCACTGGCATTTTGGGTGGGCACTGATTGGCAGCTGCCTGGGCACAGATTGGCATTTTTTGGTGGTCTAGGTGGCATACCTGGTGGTCCAGTGGGTTGGCCATCCCTGGTGGTCCATTCTGGCATCCTGGTGGTCCTGGGTGGGCATCCGAGGGGGGGCTGCGCTGATAAACTATTAGCACAGACCCCCACAGACGCGAGTGAGGAAAAGCCAATCAAGGGCTTTTCCTCTTTACATCGCGATCAGCCGTGATTGGACATGGCTGATCACAACCATCGATCGCTGCTATGCACGCCCTCACGGGCACGTGGCGGCTGTTATCCTGCTGGACGTCATATGACGCCCAGTCAGGATAACGCAACCACCGCCCAGCCATCATTCTGCTATAGGCCGGGTGGGAAGTGGTTAAACACCATTCTGCCTCTTTGGGGAACCATCGGCGGGTCCCACCGGACCCGCTGATTGGCTCCCCTGTGGTCTACTGCACGAAATGACGTACAGGTACATTGTTTCACGCAATACAGCCGCCCTGCTGCAGTATATCTGCGGTGGCCGGTCTTTAAGTGGTTAAAGTCTAACTTTACAAATCATTTTATTTTTAATCCCTTCCCTCCCAGCTGCCTCTTAAAAAAACTTTACAAAGCATTACTGACCCTTCCCGTGCTTTAGTGTTGCACTCCATGCCTACTGTATACTGCTCCTTCTATGGGTTGAACGACACCAGGCTTCATTCAACTCAATTCCTGTGTGCCCAGGGGGGCCAAGGAAAGTTCCCCTGGCTGCATGTCATCACCCTTCCATTGGGCTCATAGAAGAATGATATAAAGAACAGCGCTCTTGTCACTACATGGTACTGTTCTCTGCATTATTGAGATTCGCTTGCCACCACTGCAGCAAGGAAAGGATCCCAGGGTGTAACATGACTGCACCGAAGTCAGCGCCAAAAAAAAGGAACCTTGTAATGCTTTTCATTAATACAAGCCATTTTCTGATTGGACAGGTTGAAAATCACAATGTGACCATCACCGCCCCACCATTCCACCTCATTCAGTCAGAGAATACCTTGTATTAATTGGAAGAAACAAGGCGTACTTTGAATGGTGGCAGTGGCAAACAAATAACCCTATGTTCTGTTGGGGAGGCTGCTTGCACAGAACGCAGAAGATCATAGCTGTCACCACAACAGCGCTAACAACAACAGTGATTGTCAGCTTCTCCAGTGGCCTATTAGGTACGACACATGCATACAAGTTGGACCAATGTAAGTTTGCAATACAACTAATTCCAGGAGTTCAGCTTTAGATAAAGATAAAAATGTACTAATTCACATAAGAAATCAAGGTCAGAACATAGTGAAGTCACTTAATCTGCAGTGTTTGACTTCACCAGACAGGGTTTCAGCCACTGAACAAGCATTTTCAGAAGGATAGGTCAAAAATGTCAGTCTACATATTTCTACGTTTTCCACTAATGCAAATGACAATGGGGAGATCACGATGGAAGAAAAGACAATAAACAGATGCCTGGCACTCTGACAAAGTGTAGTATGTCTACAATAAGGCCTGCCAGAATGATGGATCCCGAAGAGGCACACACTTTTGTTACGTACGAGGGCCCTCTGCAGGTTTATGACAAGTAGGAAACACCCAAACATCAATAAATGTTCAGGCGATCAAGGTTATAAAAATGCAAGACTTATTTCCTTGTAGTGTTACAGAATAGCTTGATAACAGTTCAAAGATCAGGATTAATTCACATGATTATTTATCAGAGTAAGTGACGGGTTAATGCACCCACCCAGGGAGTGGTTAGACTTCAGAGGACAGTCTGGATTGCTCTATGCTCTTTGCTTTCCTAATGTCACCATAAAATTATGAACCTTGATCCGTCAAACACAGCAGTAAATGCCCATTAAAGGGGCAGGCCTTTCTCTAATTTTAGTCTGCCAGCAGAGAAATTTGACTTTTTCGTATTAATGAGAATTACTGTTCTGCTGCAAACAAAAGGGAACATGTAACTATGATTATTAAGAACACTTTTATTAATGATGATGTTTGTAATATAGGTTGAAATGACAAGGAAATTCAGCAGATTAACAGCAGGTTAAATGGTCCCTATGAGATGGCTTTAACATTCTATTATATTAATTTATTTAAAATATTGATAAAATACCTTTGTAAATTTTATTTGCAGTCACGTGACCTCTAACACTAAATGTGTGTGATTAATTGAAGAGCAGGGAGCGAGATTCCCCCGCTCAGTAATGTCAGTGCAAGAAGGACACCACCACCCCAGGCTGTGCTCCATGGAGGACCTGTCATTGGACAGTACAGACTGAGCTGGCAGGTGAAGTTCAGTGAACTATGTATGCATATATGTATATAGTGTAGCCCCTGGTTCATATCGCTGCTCTGTCTGCTGCCTGCACTTCTTCTCCTCCTGACAAGCACATGAACTGCTGTGTGGACAGCCAGAGAGCCAGAAGGAAGCCCCGCCCACCACAAGGAGAACACAGAGGAAAGGGATATGGACTGCTGTGCCTCCTGGGACAACAAGAGCCTGCTGGGAGGAATTAAGAATTGTGGGGGATGTAGTCCCCAGACATTATGTTCCTATGTTTCAAATTGGCAATGGAACTACACTTCCCAGCATGACCGGGAGTTCTGTGGAGCGGAAAAGGAAGGACTTTTTCCAGGCTTGAGGCAGATGTAGAGAGGACATTGTGGGAGACAGACCATACATCAGGTTGTTAGCAGAACTTTTTGCAACTGCATCAGGAAGACTCAGAGAGGGTAAATAATACAATAGTTTAAAGTCCAACTCTGGGTAAAAATATCCCTACAATAGCTCTGCTTTTCAGTGGGTAGCTGACAGGTGGCTGGGAGGTGATATGTTGCCTCCTGGTTACCTTTTGAAAGACCATACCACTGCAGTGCAACTGTGGGCATTACACACAATTACAGAATTGTTTCAGGGGGGTCCTATTCATTTAATGGGGTCATGTTTGGTGGCTGTTAGTGATGAGCCGAACACCCCCGGGTTCGGTTCGCACCAGAACCCGCGAACGGACCGAAAGTTCGAACGAACATTAGAACCCTATTAAATACAATGGATGCGAACGTTCGAATTCTAAAGTGCTAATTATAACAACTATTATGCATGTTATTGTCCTAAAAAGGGTTTGGGAACCCGGGTTCTGCACCAGGGGACATGTATCAATGCAAAAAGAAGTTTTAAAAACGGTCGTTTTTCGGGAGCAGTCATTTTAATGATGCATAAAGTGAAAAAAAAAGTCAAATATTCCTTTAAATATCGTACCTGGGGGGTGTCTAAAGTATGCCTGTGAAGTGCCACGTGTTTCCCGTGTTTAGAACTGTCCCTGCACAAAATGACACTTCTAAAGGAAAAAAAAGCCATTTAAAACTGCTTGCGGCTTTAATGTAATGTCTGGTCCCGGTAATATGGATGAAATTCTTTAAGGAAAATGGCATAGCTACCCCATGACCCCCCCCCCCCCCCACCCCAGCCCATTACCAGCCCCTTTGGGTCTTGTATGGATATTAAGGGGAACCCCGCACATAAAATAAAAAAGGCCCTATATACTCTGAACAGCCCTATACAGGCGGTGCATACAAGACAGGGACTGTAGGTTTGTTCTTATGTAGAATCTGTTTGTAATTTTGAACAGGTACATTGTTGAAGTGTAGCTCCAGACCAAAAATCTATTTTTAAACTTTTTGGAAAACATAGGTAAGGGTTATCACCCCTGTAACATTTGTTTTGCTGTCTGTGCCCCTGTTCAGAACATTTCACCTCACTTTCCGTCCCAATGACAACTGTTTTTGAAATGTGGTGTTTTTCTTGAAACAAGGATTGGTGATAAAGCATCAGTACAGAGGAGACACCTTTCTCCCATATTTATTCTTACAGGAGAGAATTTTCCTTCCTAGTGGTAGATTTCCTCTCACTTCCTGTTGTCTTCTTGCGTTTGCAAGTAGGAGTCGTTTGTAAGTTGGATGTTTGAAAGTAGGGACCTGCCGTATATACTCTGCAGAAATAGGCCCCTTAGTTGTTGGTGTTGGCACAACACTGTAAGCACTCACAGTTACTCTTGGTTGGTGCTGGAACGCCCTGCTGTCAACTATTATATCAGGAATTTTAATTACATATAATTGTTGAACAGTGGTAGTAAAAATTGGGCCTTTGATGGTGGTGCTGGTGCCACAACACTGTAAGCCCTGACAGTTACTCTTGGTGGGTGCAGCAATGGGCCCTGCTGTGAATTATTAGATCAAGAATTGTAATTACATGCCCCTGTTGAACAGGGGCTGAAAAATTGGGCCTTAGGCACTGGTGGCACAACACTGCAACCCCTCACAGATACTGTACTTGGAGCACAGCAATGAGCCCTGTTGCAAAGTATTGCTTCAAAAATTGTAATTACACGCCCCTGTTAAACAGGGGCTGAAAAATTGGGCGTTAGGCACTGGTGGCGGCACCCATAAACAAAAATGATCTTCCAAGCTATCATCATCAATCGTATCATTGAGGACTCGGAGGAGGAGGATAGCCAGTCAACATAACAGCACAGGCACTCAGCATCAGCATCAGTCTTGAAGGGATGTGACATGTTAAAATCAATTAGTCTGTTATATCAGCATCAGGTGTGTGGTAGCTGGTGGTGATCCAAGACTGGTTCATCTTGATGAAAGTCAGTCGATCAACCGAGTCGGTGGACAGGCGCACCCTGTGATCCGTGACAAATCCTCCAGCAGCACTGAATGTGCGTTCCGAAAGAACGCTGGATGCAGGACAGGCCAGTAGCTCAATTGCATACTGTGCAAGCTCTGGCCAGTGATCCATCCTCAAGACCCAGTAAGCCAGAGGATTTTCAGTGGGGAAGGTGTCCAAGTCTGACCTTGCCCCTAGATATTCCTGCACCATGTTTATCAGACGCTGGCGATGGTTGCTGGAACCGATCATACTTTGGGGCTGCGGACTAAAGAATTGTCTGAACGCATCGGTCAGACGGCCACCTTCCCCACCGCTCCTTCTTTGACTGGCCGAAGCCTCAGCAACTCGTTGTCCAGGACCAGGAGTTTGCAACCTCCCAGTCTCTGGGAACGCGTTGCACAGACCTTTCTGCAAGGCCTCCCGGAGTTGTCTCATCCTCTGCTCCCTCTGCGACGGTAACATAAGGTCCGCAACCTTACCCTTGTACCGTGGATCAAGGAGAGTGGCCAGCCAGTAATGGTCCCTCTCCTTGATCCGAAGAATACGAGGATCCTTCCGCAGACTTTGCAGGATCAGGGAGGCCATGCAGCGTAGGTTTGCTGAGGCATTCGCTCCGGAGTCCTCTGGGTCACTAAGGACGACATGATCCGCAGCCACCTCCTCCCAGCCACGTACAAGTCCACTGGTTTCTTGGGACTGTAAATCATCCCTAAAAGACTGCTGCTGATGATGCTGAGTGCCAGCCTCCACCTCCATGCTGACACAATCCTCCTCCTCCTCCTCCTCCTCCTCTTCCTGTGCGATGGGTGGGACAGAAGGAACACTGTCTGGGTAAAGGGGGCCTTGAGAGGCAAGGAAGTCCTCCTCTTCCTGCCTCTGTTCTGCCTCAAGTGCCCTGTCCATTATTCCACGCAGCGTGTGCTCCAACAGGTGGACAAGAGGTACAGTGTCACTGATGCATGCACTGTCACTGCTCACCATCCTCGTGGCCTCCTCAAATGGTGCCAGGACAGTGCATGCATCCCTGATCATGCCCCACTGGCGTGGAGAAAAAAAACCAAGCTCCCCTGACCCTGTCCTGGTGCCGTAGTCGCACAGGTACTCATTGATGGCCCTCTGCTGCGTGTGCAGCCGCTGCAGCATGGCCAACGTTGAGTTCCACCTGGTGGGCATGTCACATATAAGGCGGTTCTTGGGCAGGTTCAACTCCTTTTGCAGCTCAGCCAGGCGAGCACTGGCATTATAAGATCTGCGGAAATGCACACAGACTTTCCTGGCCTGCCTCAGGACATCCTGTAAGCCCGGGTACCTGCCCAAGAAGCGCTGCACCACCAGGTTAAGGACGTGAGCCACACAGGGCACATGGGTCAGTTGTCCCTGTCGGAGGGCGGAGAGGAGGTTGGTGCCATTGTCGCAAACCACCATTCCTGGCTTAAGCTGGCGTGGCGTCAACCACCTCTCGGCCTGGCCCTGCAGAGCAGACAGGACCTCTGCCCCAGTGTGGCTTCTGTCCCCCAAACACACCAGCGCAAGCACGGCATGGCATCTTTTTGCCTGCGTACTTGCGTAGCCCCGTGAACGGCTACGGAGCACCGCTGGTTCATAGGACAAACCACAGGAAGAGGCCATGGAGGAAGAAGAAGAGGAGGGGGTGGAGGAGAGAGGTGTGTCACAACCAGTAGTAGCATTTTGGAGGCGTGGCGGTGGGACAACCTCCAACACTACTGCACCTTGTCCTGAATCCTTCCCAGCTGCCAAAAGAGTGACCCAATGGGCCGTGAAAGAAAGGTAACGTCCCTGTCCATGCCTGCTGGACCATGAGTCAGCGGTAATATGCACCTTACCGCTGACCGCCCTGTCCAGCGAGGCCAAGACATTGCCTTCCACATGCCGGTAGAGAGCCGGAATAGCCTTCCGTGAGAAAAAGTGGCGTTTGGGAACCTGCCACTGAGGAACCGCACATTGCACAAACTCACGGAAGGGGGCCGAGTCTACCAACTGAAAAGGCAGCAGTTGAAGCGCTAGCAATTTAGCCAAGCTAGCATTCAACCGCTGGGCATGTGGATGGCTGGGAGTGAACTTCTTTCGACGGTCCAGCAGCTGGGGCAGGGAAATTTGCCTGCTAGAATCGGACGTCGGTGTACTGCTAGCAGAGTGGGCGCAAGTACTTGGCTGTGACACACCTAATTCTACACCTTCATTCCTCTCAGTGCATGTTTCAGAGAGGACTGAAGTTATAGTGGGGTTGGAGATCCCAGCTGATGCGGTGCAAGGAGAGGTCCGCTTTGTTCTTTGGTGTGGGTCTTTGAGGTAGGCTTGCCAACGAGCTGCATGGCAGGTCAACATATGTCTGGTCAGGCATGTGGTACCCAAGCGGCTGATGTTTTGGCCACGCGATATACGCTTGAGACATATGTTGCAAACAGCAGCTGTGCGATCTGATGCACTAGCCTCAAAAAAGGCCCACACCAAAGAACTTTTTGAATGACGGGCAGAGGCAGCGCCCTGCACAGGCGGAGCTCTGCGGTGTGATTCCGTCGGTGTACTGCCCTTACGCTGGCCACCAAAGGGCATCCTGCCTCGTTGGAGATGTGCCTCCTCCTCATCCTCCTCCTCCTCCTCTCTCCTATTAGGCACCCACGTGGAGTCAGTGACCTCATCATCCCCTCCCTCCTCATCACTGGAGCCAATCTGGCAGTATGCTGCAGCTGCTGGAACATGACTGCCAGATTGGTGTCCTTCTTGAGCATCCCCTCTGTCTGCTCTCACGCTACTGCCTTCCTCTAGCTGGGTTTCATCATCAGACCCTTCGAAACGCTGGGCATCCTCCTGGAGCATGTACCCAACACTGTGCTGAAACAGTTCGGGGGACTCCTCAGGAGGAGGACATGGTGGGTCTAGGGAAGGAGTGACTGATGATTTGTCTGACATTGATACCAGGGAAGACGACGCTTTGGCAGCTGCTTTTCCAGTACCCTGAGCCTGGGTGAGAGAGGATGAGGAGGAGGAGGAGGGCTTGGTCATCCACTCTACCAAGTCTTCGGCATGATGTGGCTCAACATGTCCAGCTGCCGAAAAGAAGGACAAGCGTGTCCCATGGCCATGTGCTGATGACAATGCACCGCGTCCACGACCAGCACTGTTGCCCCCAGACACAGAGCCTGCTTGCCCTCTTTTATTGCCTCCTGACTGTCTGCCTCTCCTTGTTTGCCTTCCAGACATTCTAATAGATGGCCTGCAGGGAGATGGGAAAAAAGCAATAAGGGCTACCTTCAGGTGTCCTTCTCTGTCCCTTGAAACAAGGACTTTCACAGTGAAAGAAACTGACACTCTCCCTACCTACAGTTTTCTGTCCCTAGAATAAATGTTTTTTTTAAGCACAATATAGCACAAGGACAATTCACTCACTGTCCTTACAGGTCCCTGGAAACAAGGACTTGCAGAGTGAAATAAACTGACACTCTCCCTACCTACAGTTTTCTGTCCCTAGAATAAATGTTTTTTTTAAGCACAATATAGCACAAGGACAATTCACTCACTGTCCTTACAGGTCCCTGGAAACAAGGACTTGCAGAGTGAAAGAAAAAAAACACTCTCCCTACCTACAGTTTTCTGTCCCTAGAAAAAATGTTTTTTTTAATCACAATATAGCACAAGGACAATTCACTCACTGTCCTTACAGGTCCCTGGAAACAAGGACTTGCAGAGTGAAATAAACTGACACTCTCCCTACCTACAGTTTTCTGTCCCTAGAATAAATGTTTTTTTTAAGCACAATATAGCACAAGGAGAATTCACTCACTGTCCTTCCAGGTCCCTGGAAACAAGGACTTGCAGAGTGAAAGAAAAAAAACACTCTCCCTACCTACAGTTTTCTGTCCCTAGAAAAAATGTTTTTTTTAATCACAATATAGCACAAGGACAATTCACTCACTGTCCTTACAGGTCCCTGGAAACAAGGACTTGCAGAGTGAAATAAACTGACACTCTCCCTACCTACAGTTTTCTGTCCCTAGAATAAATGTTTTTTTTAAGCACAATATAGCACAAGGACAATTCACTCACTGTCCTTACAGGTCCCTGGAAACAAGGACTTGCAGAGTGAAAGAAAAAAAACACTCTCCCTACCTACAGTTTTCTGTCCCTAGAAAAAATGTTTTTTTTAATCACAATATAGCACAAGGACAATTCACTCACTGTCCTTACAGGTCCCTGGAAACAAGGACTTGCAGAGTGAAAGAAAAAAAACACTCTCCCTACCTACAGTTTTCTGTCCCTAGAAAAAATGTTTTTTTTAATCACAATATAGCACAAGGACAATTCACTCACTGTCCTTACAGGTCCCTGGAAACAAGGACTTGCAGAGTGAAATAAACTGACACTCTCCCTACCTACAGTTTTCTGTCCCTAGAATAAATGTTTTTTTTAAGCACAATATAGCACAAGGACAATTCACTCACTGTCCTTACAGGTCCCTGGAAACAAGGACTTGCAGAGTGAAAGAAAAAAAACACTCTCCCTACCTACAGTTTTCTGTCCCTAGAAAAAATGTTTTTTTTAATCACAATATAGCACAAGGACAATTCACTCACTGTCCTTACAGGTCCCTGGAAACAAGGACTTGCAGAGTGAAATAAACTGACACTCTCCCTACCTACAGTTTTCTGTCCCTAGAATAAATGTTTTTTTTAAGCACAATATAGCACAAGGACAATTCACTCACTGTCCTTACAGGTCCCTGGAAACAAGGACTTGCAGAGTGAAAAAAAAAAAACACTCTCCCTACCTACAGTTTTCTGTCCCTAGAAAAAATGTTTTTTTTAATCACAATATAGCACAAGGACAATTCACTCACTGTCCTTACAGGTCCCTGGAAACAAGGACTTGCAGAGTGAAAGAAAAAAAACACTCTCCCTACCTACAGTTTTCTGTCCCTAGAAAAAATGTTTTTTTTAATCACAATATAGCACAAGGACAATTCACTCACTGTCCTTACAGGTCCCTGGAAACAAGGACTTGCAGAGTGAAAGAAAAAAAACACTCTCCCTACCTACAGTTTTCTGTCCCTAGAATAAATGTTTTTTTAAGCACAATATAGCACAAGGACAATTCACTCACTGTCCTTACAGGTCCCTGGAAACAAGGACTTGCAGAGTGAAAGAAAAAAAACACTCTCCCTACCTACAGTTTTCTGTCCCTAGAAAAAATGTTTTTTTTAATCACAATATAGCACAAGGACAATTCACTCACTGTCCTTACAGGTCCCTGGAAACAAGGACTTGCAGAGTGAAAGAAAAAAAACACTCTCCCTACCTACAGTTTTCTGTCCCTAGAAAAAATGTTTTTTTTAATCACAATATAGCACAAGGACAATTCACTCACTGTCCTTACAGGTCCCTGGAAACAAGGACTTGCAGAGTGAAATAAACTGACACTCTCCCTACCTACAGTTTTCTGTCCCTAGAATAAATGTTTTTTTTAAGCACAATATAGCACAAGGACAATTCACTCACTGTCCTTACAGGTCCCTGGAAACAAGGACTTGCAGAGTGAAAGAAAAAAAACACTCTCCCTACCTACAGTTTTCTGTCCCTAGAAAAAATGTTTTTTTTAATCACAATATAGCACAAGGACAATTCACTCACTGTCCTTACAGGTCCCTGGAAACAAGGACTTGCAGAGTGAAATAAACTGACACTCTCCCTACCTACAGTTTTCTGTCCCTAGAATAAATGTTTTTTTTAAGCACAATATAGCACAAGGACAATTCACTCACTGTCCTTACAGGTCCCTGGAAACAAGGACTTGCAGAGTGAAAAAAAAAAACACTCTCCCTACCTACAGTTTTCTGTCCCTAGAAAAAATGTTTTTTTTTAATCACAATATAGCACAAGGACAATTCACTCACTGTCCTTACAGGTCCCTGGAAACAAGGACTTGCAGAGTGAAAGAAAAAAAACACTCTCCCTACCTACAGTTTTCTGTCCCTAGAAAAAATGTTTTTTTTAATCACAATATAGCACAAGGACAATTCACTCACTGTCCTTACAGGTCCCTGGAAACAAGGACTTGCAGAGTGAAAGAAAAAAAACACTCTCCCTACCTACAGTTTTCTGTCCCTAGAATAAATGTTTTTTTTTAAGCACAATATAGCACAAGGACAATTCACTCACTGTCCTTACAGGTCCCTGGAAACAAGGACTTGCAGAGTGAAAGAAAAAAAACACTCTCCCTACCTACAGTTTTCTGTCCCTAGAAAAAATGTTTTTTTTAATCACAATATAGCACAAGGACAATTCACTCACTGTCCTTACAGGTCC
This sequence comes from Rana muscosa, assembly GCA_029206835.1. Taxonomy (NCBI): domain Eukaryota; kingdom Metazoa; phylum Chordata; class Amphibia; order Anura; family Ranidae; genus Rana; species Rana muscosa. Next base: position 78,439,341 of record CM055119.1, on the reverse strand, counting down.
CTGGAAACAAGGACTTGCAGAGTGAAATAAACTGACACTCTCCCTACCTACAGTTTTCTGTCCCTAGAATAAATGTTTTTTTTAAGCACAATATAGCACAAGGACAATTCACTCACTGTCCTTACAGGTCCCTGGAAACAAGGACGTGCAGAGTGAAAGAAAGAAAACACTCTCCCTACCTACAGTTTTCTGTCCCTAGAAAAAATGTTTTTTTTTAAGCACAATATAGCACAAGGACAATTCACTCACTGTCCTTCCAGGTCCCTGGAAACAAGGACTTGCAGAGTGAAATAAACTGACACTCTCCCTACCTACAGTTTTCTGTCCCTAGAATAAATGTTTTTTTTAATCACAATATAGCACAAGGAGAATTCACTCACTGTCCTTCCAGGTCCCTGGAAACAAGGACTTGCAGAGTGAAAGAAAAAAAACACTCTCCCTACCTACAGTTTTCTGTCCCTAGAAAAAATGTTTTTTTTAATCACAATATAGCACAAGGACAATTCACTCACTGTCCTTACAGGTCCCTGGAAACAAGGACTTGCAGAGTGAAAGAAAAAAAACACTCTCCCTACCTACAGTTTTCTGTCCCTAGAAAAAATGTTTTTTTTAATCACAATATAGCACAAGGACAATTCACTCACTGTCCTTACAGGTCCCTGGAAACAAGGACTTGCAGAGTGAAATAAACTGACACTCTCCCTACCTACAGTTTTCTGTCCCTAGAATAAATGTTTTTTTTAAGCACAATATAGCACAAGGACAATTCACTCACTGTCCTTACAGGTCCCTGGAAACAAGGACTTGCAGAGTGAAAGAAAAAAAACACTCTCCCTACCTACAGTTTTCTGTCCCTAGAAAAAATGTTTTTTTTAATCACAATATAGCACAAGGACAATTCACTCACTGTCCTTACAGGTCCCTGGAAACAAGGACTTGCAGAGTGAAATAAACTGACACTCTCCCTACCTACAGTTTTCTGTCCCTAGAATAAATGTTTTTTTTAAGCACAATATAGCACAAGGAGAATTCACTCACTGTCCTTCCAGGTCCCTGGAAACAAGGACTTGCAGAGTGAAAGAAAAAAAACACTCTCCCTACCTACAGTTTTCTGTCCCTAGAAAAAATGTTTTTTTTAATCACAATATAGCACAAGGACAATTCACTCACTGTCCTTACAGGTCCCTGGAAACAAGGACTTGCAGAGTGAAATAAACTGACACTCTCCCTACCTACAGTTTTCTGTCCCTAGAATAAATGTTTTTTTTAAGCACAATATAGCACAAGGACAATTCACTCACTGTCCTTACAGGTCCCTGGAAACAAGGACTTGCAGAGTGAAAGAAAAAAAACACTCTCCCTACCTACAGTTTTCTGTCCCTAGAAAAAATGTTTTTTTTAATCACAATATAGCACAAGGACAATTCACTCACTGTCCTTACAGGTCCCTGGAAACAAGGACTTGCAGAGTGAAAGAAAAAAAACACTCTCCCTACCTACAGTTTTCTGTCCCTAGAAAAAATGTTTTTTTTAATCACAATATAGCACAAGGACAATTCACTCACTGTCCTTACAGGTCCCTGGAAACAAGGACTTGCAGAGTGAAATAAACTGACACTCTCCCTACCTATAGTTTTCTGTCCCTAGAATAAATGTTTTTTTTAAGCACAATATAGCACAAGGACAATTCACTCACTGTCCTTACAGGTCCCTGGAAACAAGGACTTGCAGAGTGAAAGAAAAAAAACACTCTCCCTACCTACAGTTTTCTGTCCCTAGAAAAAATGTTTTTTTTAATCACAATATAGCACAAGGACAATTCACTCACTGTCCTTACAGGTCCCTGGAAACAAGGACTTGCAGAGTGAAATAAACTGACACTCTCCCTACCTACAGTTTTCTGTCCCTAGAATAAATGTTTTTTTTAAGCACAATATAGCACAAGGACAATTCACTCACTGTCCTTACAGGTCCCTGGAAACAAGGACTTGCAGAGTGAAAAAAAAAAAACACTCTCCCTACCTACAGTTTTCTGTCCCTAGAAAAAATGTTTTTTTTAATCACAATATAGCACAAGGACAATTCACTCACTGTCCTTACAGGTCCCTGGAAACAAGGACTTGCAGAGTGAAAGAAAAAAAACACTCTCCCTACCTACAGTTTTCTGTCCCTAGAATAAATGTTTTTTTTTAAGCACAATATAGCACAAGGACAATTCACTCACTGTCCTTACAGGTCCCTGGAAACAAGGACTTGCAGAGTGAAATAAAAAAAACACTCTCCCTACCTACAGTTTTCTGTCCCTAGAAAAAATGTTTTTTTTAATCACAATATAGCACAAGGACAATTCACTCACTGTCCTTACAGGTCCCTGGAAACAAGGACTTGCAGAGTGAAATAAACTGACACTCTCCCTACCTACAGTTTTCTGTCCCTAGAATAAATGTTTTTTTTAAGCACAATATAGCACAAGGACAATTCACTCACTGTCCTTACAGGTCCCTGGAAACAAGGACTTGCAGAGTGAAAGAAAAAAAACACTCTCCCTACCTACAGTTTTCTGTCCCTAGAAAAAATGTTTTTTTTTTAAGCACAATATAGCACAAGGACAATTCACTCACTGTCCTTCCAGGTCCCTGGAAACAAGGACTTGCAGAGTGAAAGAAAAAAAACACTCTCCCTACCTACAGTTTTCTGTCCCTAGAAAAAATGTTTTTTTTAAGCACAATATAGCACAAGGACAATTCACTCACTGTCCTTCCAGGTCCCTGGAAACAAGGACTTGCAGAGTGAAAGAAAAAAAACACTCTCCCTACCTACAGTTTTCTGTCCCTAGAAAAAATGTTTTTTTTAATCACAATATAGCACAAGGACAATTCACTCACTGTCCTTACAGGTCCCTGGAAACAAGGACTTGCAGAGTGAAAGAAACTGACACTCTCCCTACCTACAGTTTTCTGTCCCTAGAATAAATGTTTTTTTAAGCACAATATAGCACAAGGACAATTCACTCACTGTCCTTCCAGGTCCCTGGAAACAAGGACTTGCAGAGTGAAAGAAACTGACACTGTCCCTACCTACAGTTTTCTGTCCCTAGAATAAATGTTTTTTTTAAGCACAATATAGCACAAGGACAATTCACTCACTGTCCTTACAGGTCCCTGGAAACAAGGACTTGCAGAGTGAAAGAAACTGACACTCTCCCTACCTACAGTTTTCTGTCCCTAGAATAAATGTTTTTTTAAGCACAATATAGCACAAGGACAATTCACTCACTGTCCTTCCAGGTCCCTGGAAACAAGGACTTGCAGAGTGAAAGAAACTGACACTGTCCCTACCTACAGTTTTCTGTCCCTAGAATAAATGTTTTTTTTAAGCACAATATAGCACAAGGACAATTCACTCACTGTCCTTCCAGGTCCCTGGAAACAAGGACTTGCAGAGTGAAAGAAACTGACACTGTCCCTACCTACAGTTTTCTGTCCCTAGAATAAATGTTTTTTTTAAGCACACTATAGCACAAGCACAAAACACACTGACACTCTCCCTACCTATCCTTCTCTTTCCCTAAACTAAAGGAATCCAGGTTAAGCAAGAAAGAAATAACAGTCACTGTCCCTGCCTATGCTGCTCTATCCCTGCTCCGGAACACACTACACTAGGCCGCCGTGCTGGCGGCCTTTTATAGTGTGGGGCGTGTACTAAACACCCTCAGCAATAATTGGCCACAGGCATCCTGCCTGTGGCCAATCATTGCTCTCCTCGCTGCCGGCGCTGTGATTGGCCAAGCATGCGGGGTCACAGTGCATGCTTGGCCAATCACAGCGCCTGGATGACACTGCGATGGCGTAGTGCATTGTGGGCCGTTCGCGTCACTCGAATTTGGCGCGAACGGCCCAAATCGTTCGATCTTCGTCGAACGATCGAACAGCCGATGTTCGAGTCGAACGTATGTTCGACTCGAACACGAAGCTCATCCCTAGTGGCTGTACTGCCCGCCGAACACGTCACGTAATATAAAGCAAAGCATCAATGCTGCGGTAGCTGTACCACCCCCTCTGCCCACCATATTACCTTAAAGGAAATGTAAAGGCAGAAGGTTTTTTATCTTATTGCATTCTATGCATTAAGATAAAAAACTTTCTGTATGTAGCAGCCTTCCCAGCACCCCCTAATTACCTACCTGAGCCCCTTCTCTCTCCAGCGATGTCCACGATGCCCTCAGCCACCCAGGACACTCCTCCTGATTGGCTGAGACAGAGCAGGGGCGCCATTGGCTCCCGAGGCTGTCAATCTAAGTCAGTCAGCCAATCAGGGGAGAGAGGGGGTGGGGCCAAGTCGGGCCCCGTGTCTGAATGGATACACGGAGCTCTGACTTGGCTTGGGTGCCCTATTTAAAAACTGCTGGCTGAGTGACACTCAAAGGAGGAAGGGGCTAGGAGCATTGAAGAGGGACCCGAGAAGAGGAGGATCCAGGCTGCTTTGTGCAAAACCAACTGCACAGAGGAGGTAAGTATAACATGTTTGTTATTTTTTTTAAAAAGAGCCTTTACAATCACTTTAGGTTGGCAGACAGTAAAACAAGGCCTGAATGATGCCTAAGGGCTATATCACACAATTTTTGTAGCAAACTATTGTAGCTTCAACGAATCTCTCTGCTAACTTTGTCCTGCGATTTGTAGCTGGCTATAGAGCTGCCGTAGCTGACTATAGTGCATGTCTGTGCATCCAGACATCTCTGGTGTGTCATGATTACTAGCAGTTGTATTAGACAAAAATTGCTGCAAAAAGTCAATAGCTCAGTATCTGAGCTACACATCACTGGAATCACACGGATCTTCCATGAGTGCAATTCAGTTTTTACTAGCAATGAAGACACTAGCGGCTACAAATGGCTGCTAGAAAATCACTTATGTAACACAGGCCTAGAGCTAACCACAGTTATCAAAAAACGGTTGGATGTGTAGGCTGGATCCAAGGTCTCCTGGCAAAACTATGCCCCTTAAAAGCAACATTTAAACCGCTCCTGTGCTGCTATTTAAATTGGTTGTAAACCCTTACATACTGTATACCCATACATGTTAATCCTTTCCCTCTCTTATCTACAGCCTTTTAAAACACACAAATCAAAGGCTATTTCTCAGCTCCAGCATGCAGGAGAAGGAGCCATGATGTCACACATTGCACAGCATAGAGCAGAAAGCTGAAAATAATCTGAGACCTGAGCGGAGGGAATGAACACACCCACTTCTACACAGTCTCATAGGGAAACATGCACAGCAGAGACTATCAATCACCTTCTGTGTGCTGAAGGGTAGGCAGGGCTGTTTTCCGTTGAGGAGACAAAAGTACACACTATAGAGAGGTATGTTTATTTAAATTTTTTGCTTTGGAGGAAACAACAGGAATTCTTAGGCTGAGTATCTAATGAGCCCATAGAGGCACCTTTGTCAAATCGGATTTTCATAAGGCATTATTTTGGAACGATCAGCCAGTTTACTCAGATGTGGTCATTGTGATAAGATAATTACTGTATTAGGTGATAATATTTTTGTGCTATGATTGACATATCCAAAATTATTATAATTATCATTTAATTACATAGTATCAGAAATTTCCTAAGTGATTTACAATGGAGACAAATCGCATACACCATTATTAAAAAACTGAAACATCATTGAATTTCCTACTCATTCATTTTTAAACCATATGATTAATGAGAATGGAACAAGAAAACAGTAATTAGTGTACTCAAACTTACTACTTTTTCCCAGACACATTTGGAGACATAGACATGCTGGAGTATTCATAGCTTTTAAAATGTAAAAAGAAGTTAATTATAGTGTCCATAGACAAAACGTTGTCCTTTGTTATTAACAGGACAGAAAAGTGACAACTGTCCAGATTCAAATCAAGGGTTTTTTGATAGGTTTTTACATGCATTCTCATTGCGTTTTCAGATGCAAGCAATTTTGTTTAGGCCAATAGAAAAAAAGATTACAAGGAGAAGAAGAATGGCTGTTAAGCATCACAATATACAGTATGTTATGTGCATTTTGTCAAGTGCTCTCATTGAAGTCTATTGAACCAAAAACACATGATCCTGCCTTTAAAAATTGCCTGTTCTCTTTGATGCAACAACCAGCAGCACATCGCTCATATCGCTCAGTTAAAATGAAAATGGAAATCTTATTGCTTTTGGAAATATGCAACAAATTACTCATGTGTGAACGGGGCCTAAGAGGATTTACTAGCTTTGAAGGGATTTCCTCTTACATATTGTGGTGTTCATAGGACAGGAAGTAAAGGAACACAGCAGAAGAGAATTTCAACCATTTCCTACTTCATCCAAAACAAAATAGTGGAGAGAAACACTTTAAAGCCAGCCATACATGGATCGAAATTTCTCCGGTTTAGCATTGACTGGTCTAATTTGGATCCAAGTATGGGCAGGCTGACTGTGCTCAAGTCAATCCATCAATCGACTTGGGTACAACCAGCCTGTCAGATTTTTTTAAATGGGATTACTGGCAGCAGGTATAGCCACTAGCAGTAATCATTGTGTTCTGCCGGTCAGGAAGACACTCCGCACCCTCCTGTCAGCAGAGCACAATAGCGCAATGGGATCACATGCATCATGCACACCCCCGCAAACATGCATAGAGCACAAAAGACACCAGAACAAGTTATAACTTAGATAACCAATTTTATTTAAACTCCATGTAAATTTTTTTTTTTTTTTGGATAATTATTGGCCACAGCCTGATTCACTGGTTAAAAAACATAATTCCATAATCCACCAAAACTTCATCTCTTAAAACATACTTTCCAACCAAGAGTTTATCAATACTCATACTCAACCCAGCCACTGAGACTCGAGCTGATTATTACTTGAACTTGACTTTCCTTAATTCTCCCCTCTGGCAACTCGCCCGAGGGAGCCACCACATGAATTGGCCGTGACGGGAAAAATGGGGGGGGGGGGTAGGGTGAGGAGCTCCTCCTGCTGGAATCTTCTGGTATCGCGCCACTAAACCTGCCTGGAACCGCCCTTAAATGGACCAGAACCAGCTTCTAGAATTTTCCCAATCTGACACCTGACTTCATTAACCAATCCCTCACTGATCTTCCAAATTTCCAGAACCCTCTAACACACCTGATCTGCTTAATCAAATCCCACTGACTGGGGGTTTTTTTTGTTTTTGACTTAGCTGAACTATTGACCCTCTACCCTACAGCTATATCCTGACCTCACCTAACCTCCTTATTAAAAACCTTATCTACTAAACCTTGCAGTTACAGTGACCCCATGAGGAAAGGGGAGCCTATAAGGCTACTCCCTTTCCTTCCCCATTCCCTCATCAACACTGATTGTGTTGATGGGGGAATCAAGCAATTTTCTTTCCTTCGACTCATGGTGGAAGGAGAGAAAATAAAATCATCTATGGGCGGTGGAAGGAGAGAAAATAAAATCATCTATGGGCTGCCTAAGTCCCACTCCTTAACCCCTTCCCACCGCCACCCCCTTTAAGAGCTTCTAAATGATAGGAGGTGGAGGCTGGCATTCTGGTCATGTGATTGTCTGTCACAGAGGTCACATGATCAGAAAGCTCCTGATCGCAAGTCTCCGCCACAAAAGTGTGTTTAAATAGGGCCGCATATATGGGGCATCTCAGTGTTAAAGCCCACCGGCCGAGAGGCTGCATATATCTGCTACGTCAGCGGGAAGAGGTTAAGTACTCAGAATTGATGATATTGATGATTGATGATATTTGGAAAGACTATGCATAGGTTGATAAACGTCTCGTGCCTTTTGTCACTAAATATTTGCACAACACCATTAAAGCAAAGACCGCTGGGAGCTAAAAGTATACTAAGAAGTCATCCACATTTCACTGATCAGACAGTTTTGCTGTCAGATGTTTGACCCGCCATTCTCTAATGAGATAAACCATGTCTTACCTTTAGATGCCAATTTTATTGCATTAAGGGGGAGTTCCAGCCATTTTTTATGTTTATTAAAAGTCAGCAGCTACAAAAAGTGTAGCTGCTGGCTTTTAATAAACAGACACTTACCTGGTCCACTGTCCAGTGACGCGGCCGAATGGAGCTTCGCTCCTCTCCCCCCCCTCTCTGCCGGCGCCTCCATTCTAACTGTGGGCACCCGGCCGTGACAGCTTTCGGCTTCATGGCCGGGCACTCACTGCGCATGCACGGGCAGCGCTGGGCAATCTGAGTGGACAGTCGATCGCCTGGGACCTGCGACGTGTCCCAGGTGATCGCCTACAGGGAAGGGGCCGCCAAAAGGCGATATGACGAGTCGCCTAAGCGGTCCCTGGGCGGAAGTGGGACAGGAAGTCCCACTCCTCCTGAAGCCCCCGCTCCCCCCCCCCCCCAAAAAAAATGACATGCCAAATGTGGTATGTAAGAGGGCGAGGAGTGGTTTAAGCGGAAGTTCCACTTTTGGATGGAACTTCGCTTTAAGTAGTCTTCTCACAATTTATCCTTAGTTTTGCAAAGTGGGGAAGGGTTAGTGCATTTTTTATTTTGTTTATCTGCTGTCTGTGTTACCTATTCTGGTGACTTCTGCCAGCTGGGACAGGAAATAAGGGTAAAAAAACACAGACAGCAATAAAACATTTATGTTAGATGGATAGCATTTTCGTCAGTTATTTTTTTGTTTCGTTTTTGGGTAGAATTCACTTATTTTCTTAGGCTTCATTTAGACGAGTGCTGGCACCCATTGTGCATGCTTCCTTTGTTAATGCGCCTGACTCTGCCCCAGACTGCGTGAGGTGGATGCAGGTGCAATGGCTACACTGCTGCAGGTGCACAGATCCAAACGCAAACAGTGTGCGTGCAAATCCACTCCTGCCCACATGCCAAAAGTTGACATGTGGCTAAATGTGGCTGCGGCATCTGCATCTACCTCTACAGGCTGCCTGCACTCATTCTGGGGTGGAAGGAGATGCAATAACAAAGGGAGCCTGAGCAAAGCCTTAACCTCCCTGGCGGTATGATTCTGTCTGGAATTATGTACCAAAAGCGGTACAATTATTTTGCATGGAAATTTGGTGTTATGTATTGTAGGCCTGCGATTCTTAGTAATTACTTACCTAAACCTGACCAAACAAGAGTCTAGTAGACATTCCGGGTATGATAAAGTTTGAAACACAAAATCATAAATTATAATATAATAAATAACTATAAATAATTCTAACAAATAGTAATGTAATTATAATAAAAATTATTCAATGTAATCAAATCAAAAACACAGAAAATTGCTCAGTTGCAGAATTGTCGCTGTCATTAGATTTAGTGTTTGATGATGAATTTCCCCACAAATCGCTATCGCTCAATTCTGCAAGTGATTCTAATTTATTATCGCTGTTTTCTAGCTGGTCTAAAACCACTTTTGACATAAAGGGACACTTTTTGGTTGCTATGGACAATCTCCAGTTTCCAGGCAGAAAGAACAGTTTTTAGAATATAAAACTGCATGCAGGACACTGGACAGACCACTAGGGACAAAGGGGGTGTGTAATTATTTGATACAGTACTGTAATCAGTAAGATTACAGTATACTGTATGTATACTTTGTGTTTCACTTTTTGAATTTGGCGCCGAACTCCGTCCCCATGTGCCGCAACGTCACAGGGAACAGAGCTCGGCACTCGGCAGTGAGGATCGAGCGAGATGACGGCTCGCAGACACTGCGGGAGGACATGGCAGGATCCAGGGAACAAGGTAAGTAACTTCCCTGTATCCTGCAATGCGATCCCGAGTCTGGCTCGAGGTTACCGCTCTTAGCATAAAAAACTCACCCCGAGCCAGACTCGGGAATACCGCCAAGGAGGTTAACCCACATACACACGGTACAATTATTGGTCAACCGAGCGTCTGATTTTTGTCAAAAGGGCGTGTGCCAGGATCTTCCATACTAACGGTACACAATTGTCGTACCATAAATACGAACGTAGTAACGTACTACGAGGAATTTCGGATCTTGAACGCCACCCTTTGGACCCCTTCTGCTAATTTTGTGTTTGGTGAACATTGATTCCGAGCATGCGTGTTTGTACTTTTGACTTTTGTGTGACCAATTTGTGTACACACCATACGAAAATCAGACGTGGAGCCGTTGTCCGCCGAAAATTTACGAGCCTGTCATCCAACATTTGTTGGCCGAAAGTTGGAATTGTCAAAAGGAGCGTACTAACGGTAAGATATTAGAACAACAGTCTGTCAACAGACAATCCCCTGCCAACAATCGTATCGTGTGTACGAGGCTTTACTGGTGCAAGGAGAAACACAAAAATTTGGTAAAATATCCTCAACATGGTGCAAGACATGACCCCTTACAGGGGATATTTATTAATGTTGGGTGGCACTGGGAAGTTGTGTGTAACATTTGTGACAGGTCTGTTGTAATACTTATGGTCTTTTGGTTACGTCAAGAACTGATGTTTCAGAGTGGATGGTTAGCTGTCTATTCACTGAAAATATTGTACCGAGTCGTGTTTTTTTTTTTTTTGTTTGTTCATGAATCTGTTCTTTGCAACTTGAAAATAACGTATGATAGCAGTGGTATTGTAACGTTGCTATGTATGGCAAGATGTGGCTCTTTTATAAAAGGCTTTAAAAAATCTTTTCTCCTAATGACGAACAGATTAAGTTTGAAAAAAACGTGGACTCTCTGGCTGAATTACTTGTAGCCACCCATTTAGGCCCGCTACAAGCTGATTGAGATGGGGGGCAGAATAGAAGCAACTCTATCTCCCCCCTTTTTTTTCTCCTCACTCTACTTTGCTGTTCTGCTAATTTCTTTGTTCTGACTGTACTTTAACCTTGCCTTTTTTTTTCCTGATAGAAGTGTAGATCCCCATAAGACAGTATTGAGCGCCCAACTGCAATAATATGATAGTGGCCTTAAGGGTGGATGCTAAGCTTTATCATTACTATGTGCAACTAAGATTTGGACTAGATCTACTTACCAAATTAAATGGGATTAAGAATTCATAATAGCTCCAATCCATCCTCCCTCTCCTAAAGCCTAGTACACATGGGCCAAATGTCGGACGACATCGGCTGGTTCAATAAAAAGCGCCCAACATTCAGCCTGTGTGTGTGGCAGCCAGTCCGACAGAAGCCGACCAGCTTCTGTCGGACGAGCATGCTCGAAAACCAGCAGCCAACCATCTGGCTCCTGATCAGCCATTGGCTGAGAACGCTGGCCAGAGTGTTCTTCCGGGGGGCTATCCCCCTGTCCGAACATAATAGCACAGCTGGGGAGATCGCTGTACTAATGTCGGATCGCCCGGAGCTGTCAGTTTTTTTTTCCATTCAGCCCAGTGGTAGTGATGTGTACCTGGCTTAGGATGCCTATTTTTAAATGGGCCATCTTGGAATGTACTCTTCAGTTATGCACAGCCATATGATAGGTGGGGCTTATAGTCCTTATACAGTATATTCTTTTCCTTCATCTCTTTTTTTATGGCAATATTTTCTACTGTGTTTTTTATGGTAATAGTGCTAACTGGTTTGTTTATGGAAACGTTCTTTATTCTTCACTTAAAAAACAATTACAAAAAATAGAAACACAAAAAGAAGTCCCATCTCGTCCCCTCTTCTTTAGCCCAAAATTCCCAAACGCCCGGATTTGCAAGGTGTGTTAACAATAATAATTTCAGGAGACGACTGTGTTAATCTTGTGGGTGGCAGAGACTAGGCTGCTGAATCTAAAAACAGAGCTGTGTAAGGCAAAAAGAAACATACATCAGTGCCAACTGTGTTTTAAAAAATCACAGTTTAAATGGCCATTGTTTTTCAGCACACATGGGGGGGCGCAGGGGTTTTGGGGGCCACAAAAGTCCTCCTAAAGATAATGCTATTAGTCCTTCTGTGAAGAAAATCTGCTATGGTGTTTTGTTTTCTTACAACAGATACAAATATAAAATGGAAACTCTCAATGTTGCTCACTCTCCAGGATAATATAAAGGCTTATGGCACTTTTACATGGGGTGGATTCAGCTCACCGCTCCCCTGCTGATCGAAGCAGAGCGGGTGGATGCTTTGTTTCTGTAGAGCAGCTCCTGTCCGTTTGCACCCAACTACCCTCCAATCCGATCCACTTAAACAGAAGAGAAACAGCTCCCCTTCCGTTTTTTTTAAGTGGACCAGATCGAACTCGGAGGTAGGCAGGTGTAAACAGACACAAGTCCACTTACACCCACCCACCTATAGGAATGCATTGACATTCCTATCAGGTTCATCTGAAAAACTGATAGGGATCCTGTTTAGATCACCTCTATGAAAGGGGCCTTACTCTTGTCTTATATTAAGAGGGTGTGTTTTATTTTGTGTGTGTGTCTGTGTATAGGGTAGTGTATTTCATTTAGTGGTGTTTCTATTTTTTGCCCTTTTTATTTATTTCATTGTTATTTGTGTACTGCCACTTTTTTCAGTGAAAAACATGAATAATGAGGTCAGTGAGAGGCAATTTTTGGGCACAAGAACAGGTCCAAGATAGTTTAAGGGACCTTCTGTAACCCCCAAGAGCCATTTAAAGAGTTTGTAACCCTAAAAAAAAAAAGTGAGCTCCTTTTCCTTTATAGCAGGTCAAACAGCACAGTGCTTGTGCTGTCTAACCTGCCCCTCTCTCTAAGCTTTAAAAAAACCTGGCTGATCCTGCCTGTTCCTGTGTCCCCCTCTGTGTACTGACCACGATAATCATTGCTGCTGATGCCCTGATACCGTGGTCAGTTTACATGCCTCCATCATCCGTAGATCACCTCTGTCCTCCTCACCTCCTCCCTCCCTGCCTGTCATCTCCATGTGTCTGTGTCTCTGCCCCCACACCCTCTTGCTGCTATTAGTAGAAAATAACAGATTCCAAATTGTCACTGCCAGACCCTCTATTATATCTAGGCATAAAACACGGGGTAAGTGTTTTTTTAAAATAAAGCTTTTAAATACCTTTTTCAGCTATATTCAGGCCGGTCATGTGACTCCCAACTGGTCTCCCACTCCAATTCAGGGCTACAGTGGGAGGGGCTGAGTGGACACATGACCTCCCCGGCTAACGTCAGAGGGGGATCTCGGCCCCTCCCACTGGAGCCCTGGATTGGAGTAGGAGATTGGCCTGAATATAGCTGAGAAAAGGTATTTACAAGCTTTGTTTTAATAAAACACTTACCCTGTGTGTTATGCCTAGATATAATAGAGGGGCTGGCAGTGAATTACACTTTCAAGGTAATAACCACTTTAAAGCCTATTGAACAACTAACAACCAACATCAACACCAATTAATTTTGCCAAACGGCAAGAATTTGTCCAAATCTCCCAACTGGAACCAAAATTAAAAGAATTATACTTTACACCTAGTTGATGTGATTGCCAAGTTCTCCATAGCAGAACATGACTCTTATCCGTGAATTTAAAAATATCCCCCATTAGTACACCCCCCCCCCAATTAAAAACACTAAACAGTTATTACACTTGTGAAATTTCTTACCGTTTAAGAGATATGTCCGATTAATTTTCAGGAAGTCAGCTCTAAGATTCAAAAAATGCAGCCTGTATTCTGGCAAAGAGGAGGTGTGATGCCGCGTACACACGACCGTTTTTTAATGTCATTGAAAAAAACTGAATTTTTCTCGACGTGATTCTTCTCAAGCCTGCCTTGCCTACACACTATCGTGGACAAAAATGTTTGAGTAAAGCGCGGTGACGTACAACACATACAACGGCACTATAAAGGGGAAGTTCCATTTGGATGGCGCCACCATTTGGGCTGCTTTTGCTGATCCTCGTGTTAGTAAAGTTTGTTGAGAGACGATTCGCGCTTTTCAGCCTCGTGCTTTTCAGTCCGTTACAGCGTGACGAATGTGCTATCTCCATTACGAACGCTAGTTTTACCAGAACGAGCGCTCCCGTCTCATACTTGATTCTGAGCATGCGCGTTTTTTTCACGTCGTTAAAGCCTACACACACCCGTTTTTCATGACGAGAAAAACGACGACGTGAAAAACGACGAGAAAAATAAGAGGATGTTCCAATTTTTTCATGGCCATTTTTCACATCGTGAAAAATGCTCTGAAGCCCACACACGATCGTTTTTAATGACCATTTTAAAAAATTGCATTTTTCTGGTCATTAAAAACAGTCGTGTGTACGCGGCATTAGGCCACTAATGGTGGCCGCAAGCGGTTAATTTTTTTTAACCATTGCCATTTGATCAAAACTATCAAATCCACAAAAAACAGCTATGACTTTCCTTCAAATCAATCTAGATGTTGTTTTAATTGGATTTGGATAATTTTGTATCAATTGGCAGCATGTAATTTTTCTCGTCATTAAAAACGGTCGTGTGTAAGCGGCATTAGAACAGTGATTGCATTGTATCCTCTTCTCTCTCTAAACTGTAATCAGCCTACATTTCCCATGATTCCTTGGGATGGGAGTGAATGTGGGAGGTACACTAGGCTTGTACATGTAAATGTGAACTCGCCCACTTCAACATAAATCGCACTCCTCATTCTGCAGCCAGCAAGCCATACTGCCGAGTAACACACACGGTATGATAGGTTGCATTTAATATAAATGCAAACCAGTCCAACGTGTCAGTGTCCACCAGTGTAGCTTATCAGGGACCACCAGTGCTGCATGTCAGGGGCCACCAGTGTTGAATGTCAGGGACCACCAGTGCCGCATGTCAGGCACCACCAGTGCAGATTATCAGTGCCCATCAGAGCGGTGTCACCAGTGCAGATTATCAGTGCCCATCAGTGCGGTGACACCAGTGCAGATATTCAGTGCCCATCAGTGCAGTGACAACAGTGCAGATTATCAGTTCCCATCAGTGCGGTGTCACCAGTGCCTTATCAGTGCTCATCATTGCGGTGCAGGGATAGTTACAGATAATCAGGACAGAGCGCATCTCAGGCTGACAGGTCTGTATGTGAGAACACCGCTCGCTGTACAGCCCCGCCTTCCTGCACTGGAATTGTGATAGACAGCACAGAGCGCACTGTTCCAACGTGCAGGGAGGCGGGGCTGTACCGTGAGCCGTGCTTTCACATACTGTAAAGATCTGTCAGCCCGAGATCTGCTCTGTCCTGATTATCTGTAACAATCCCCGCACTGGAGAGAGAGATGGCGGGTGGGCGGTGCTGGCGGGGGGCGGTGCTGGCAGGGAGAAGGAGGAGGGAGTAGAGGAGGAGGACACCACCTCTATGGGCGGCACAGACCAGGTTTTGTTTTCTGTCTTTCCTTGTGCTATTGCCCTGTTCTCTTCCATTTTATAGAGAAGATGCACCTCTTCTAGCCATTCCTTAATCGTACCCTGCAGATTTTGTAAGTTTGCAGACTTACAAAGAAAGGAAGGGTCTATAAGTTTTATCATAGATATTGTGACAGGGGTCACTTTGGGCACAGGGTGAGCAAGAAAATAATGGACATTAAGAATATATCTTGGACTACCTAAAATGGGTCTGTAATATTAATCCACCATATTCCCCAGGATATCTGTAAATAACTAGTTACTGTTTGTTGATCCTGAACTCAACAAGTTAATTGAGAGATGCTGATGTGTCACCTGCCTGTTGTGATGTAAATGAACCTAGGATGGCTTCTGAGGATCTTTCATTGTGATAATTAACTCTGTACTTGTGTGTATTGTAAATTAGCAGACAGACAGTCTGGGGAACATAAAGGTTATGCATAGCGTTGCGGCTCACAGGGACAGAGTTCGGCGCCAAATTCAAAAAGTGAAACACACAATAAACATACAGTATACTGTAATCTGTAAGATTACAGTACTGTATCAAATAATAACACATCCCCTTTGTCCCTAGTGGTCTGTCCAGTGCCCTGCATGCACTTTTATATTATAAAAACTGTTCTTTCTGCCTGGAAACTGGAGATTGTCCATAGCAAACAAAAAGTGTCCCTTTATGTCAAAAGTGGTTTTAGACCAGCTAGAAAACAGCGATAAGTAGAATCACCTGCAGAATTAAGCGATAGCGATTTGTGGGGAAATTCGTCATCAAACACTAAATCTAATGACAGCGACAAATCTGCAACTGAGCAAATTTCAATGTTTTTGATTTGATTACATTATTGAATCATTTTTATTATTATTATATTATTATTTGTGTGACAGAATGCAGGTAAAATCACCAGGTTGAGTCCAGGATGGAAGGTATATATGTCCTAGATTCTGGCCTTATGCCGATTTATACCACTAGGGGGAGTGCGGGGAGTCTTGCAGGGGAAGAGTTAATGAGCCCAGCTGAAGTAAGTGGGCTCATTAGGGCCTCTACAAGAACTCCCAGCATACTAAGGGAGATGCTCCGACCTGGAACCAGATCTGTGTGAATAGTCTGGGGAGTGTGATCTCTGTGCGGTGAGCCAAAGCCTGTGTGGTTACTGTAATAACTTCAAAAAGCAGGGAGCTAGGGACTGGGACAGCATAAGGCTGTACCCAGTTGTTAGTTAGGGACACCAATGTGTGTAGTAAGCGGTCAAGCTGACCAAGATTTCTTTTTGTTTGTTTCTTTTTGTTTTGCTGCTTTTCCCCTGTAAATAGTGTAAATAAACCGCACCTTTTGTTTTTGCAACTACAAACTCTGTCTGCTGTGCCTGTTTTTGTGTGGTGAACCCAACCAGGGGGTCACACACACCTGCTGCCGAGCTAACCCCCTCAGATTTGTTATAATTATTTATAGTTATTTATTATATTATAATTTATGATTTTGTTTTTTGAACTTTATCATACCCAGGATGTCTACTAGACTCTTGTTTGGACAGATTTAAGTGAGTTATTCCTTATGCCGCGTACACACGACCGTTTTTCATGGCGTGAAAAATGCCATTTTTTAAATTGGTCATTAAAAACAATCGTGTGTAGGCTCCAGAGCATTTTTAACGACGTGAAAAATGGCCTAAAAAAAATAGAACCTGCTCTATTTTTTCACATCGTTTTTCACGTCGTTCTTTTTAAGGTCGTGAAAAACAGTAGTGTGTACGCTTTTACGAGGGGAAAAAAATGTGCATGCTCAGAATAAAGTATGAGACGGGAGCGCTCCTTCTGGTAAAACTAGCGTTCGTAATGGAGATAGCACATTCGTCACGCTGTAACGGACTGAAGAGCATGAGGCTGAAAAGCGCGAATCGGGTCTCACCAAACTTTACTAACACAAGGATCAGCAAAAGCGTCCCAAAGGTTGGCGCCATCCGAATAGAACTTCCCCTTTATAGTGCCGTCGTACGTGTTGTACGTCACCGCGCTTTGCTCGAGCATTTTTTTTCACGATAGTGTGTAGGCAAGGCAGGCTTGAGAGGAAACATGAAAAATCACGTCAAGAAAAACGTCGTTTTTTTCAGTGACATTAAAAACGGCCGTGTGTACGCGGCATAAGAATTGCAGGCCTACAATATAAAACGCCAAATTTCCATGCAAAATAATGGTACCGCTTTCAGCACCTAAAATCTGACAGAATCATACCGCCAGGGAGTTTAAAGGGGTTGTAAAGGTTTGTTTTTTATTTTCTAAAAAGGTTCCTTTAACCACTTTAGAAAATAAAAAACAAACCTTTACAACCCCTTTAGGTAGTTAAGGTCATGGAGTAGCCTAGCCAGTCTCCAGACCTGAATCCTATAAAAAAAATGATGGAGGGAGCTGAAACTTCGAGTTGCCAAGCGACAGCCAAGAAACCTTAATGATTTGGAGAAGATCTGTAAAGAAGAGTGGACCAAAATCTCTCCTGAGATGTGTGTAAACCTGGTCACCAACTACAAGAAATGTCTTCCCCCCTTCAAATACTTATTTTACTCACTTAACTGTAACTACATTTTTAACATTTGTATCATGTGTTTTTTCTGGATTTTTGGTTGATATTCTGTCTCTATGATTTAAAATAAAAATGATAGACCCTTAATTTCTCCTCTCCATATAAGTTAGGAGATAAATGCAGTAAAATGCTGGCTGGGAAACTTAAAGAAAGAAAGGCGACAACATATATACCTCAAATAAAAGGGGGAAACGGACAATTAATATCACTACCAAAGGAAATAGTCCAGAGGTTTGGAGAGTATTATTGGACTAGAGACCAAAATTCAATTATATCTTAAACTTTAAATCTATTAAATATAATAAAACAAATAATCTTTAAACTGTGGTATGATTGGCCGCGGCCCTTTTATTATGGTATGACGATACAACCAATAAAAAACCATGTTTAATTATTTGACAATATAATACTTTCCATTCTTATATAAATTAACATACCAAAAGTCCAGCTTTAAAAGCTTGAACCTACCAACTGATACCAACCAACTACTATCCCTTTCAAAAGAAAGGATATTAAAATGGGGAAGGACCGCGACAAGGGGAGGGAGGGAGGGATGCCTTTTCTTCTGCTGCAGCCGTTGTTCTGTTTAAAACCGTTGGCTTGATGACTTTTATAACCTCTTCTTTCTTTTTATAGGTTCGTTGAATCACCTGACCAACTGAAGAATCTTCTAGAAGTTATATGTCAGCTGACAGGTAAGTAACCAATAATAACTGTATTTTTTTTAATTTTTTTTAATTACACTGTAATACCCTATTGATTTGTTCCTATTCTCATAGGTAGGGGGAGCTATTGCGTTCCCCCTACTTTCATTCCTCTCTATATAATCTGGCTTCAACACCATCACCCCTTCCTATACTGGAGGAATATCTTTCCTCAGCACGGCTACCTCGGCTATCATCTTTAACCCGGCATAATTTAGAAACACCTATCTCAACTGAAGAGCTATATACTGCATTAAAAACGGTTAAGCCCGGGAAGGCTCCAGGTCCGACGGATTTTCCATACAGTACTATAAAAGTTTTAGTACATGGCTGGGCTATCAGATGGTAAAGGTACTCAATGCATTGGGCAGGACTGCCACACTACCCCCGGAGGCGCTCATGGCGCATATATCAGTAATACCAAAGGAGGGGAAGGACCTGGCGGAGCGTGGCAGCTACCGGCTCATTTCATTGTTGAATGTTGACTTAAAATTACCGTATTTATCGGCGTATAACACGCACTGGCGTATAACACGTACCCTAACTTTCAGAGGGAAGTTTCAGGAAAAAAACTTTCCACAGCCCCCTGTGTATAATACGCAGGCACAGTTTACCCTCTATTTTCAGGGTAAAAAAGTGAGTGATATACGCCAATAAATACAGTATTTACTAAAAATACTTTCCACTCGGCTTCAATCATCTCTTTGTCAGCTAGTGGAACTGGATCAAGTAGGGTTTATCCCGACCCGCGAGGCGAGGGATAATACCATTAAGGTACTGAACTTTGTCTATGATGCCAATAAAACAAATATCCCCTGTATTTTCCTAAGCACAGATGCAGAAAAAGCATTTGATAGAATAAACTGGCATTTTATGCTGGAGACTCTCAAGCAAATGGGCCTGGGAGACCGCATGATTCAATGGATAGCCAGGATCTACACTACACCACAAGCATCAGTTAAAGTAAATGGATTTTTTTCGAAACCCTTTAAGATCACAAATGGCACGCATCAGGGATGTCCCCTGTCGCCAATACTGTTCGCCCTTACGCTTGAGCCTTTACTCAATAAGATCTACCAAAATCCGGATATCCAGGGGTTGCGTCTGGGAGATAAGAATTATAAAGTTTCAGCATACGCAGATGATCTGCTGTTTTCCATGTCCAGTCCGCACACCTCACTGCCTAACCTTTTGAAGGAAATTGAGAACTACGGAGCCTTATCAAATTTTAAAATGAACTATACTAAATCTGAAGCGATGGGGGTAAGTCTGCCCCCCTCAACTCGAAAGACTATACAATCAAATTTTAATTTTAAATGGGTATCTACTGCATTGAGTTATTTGGGCACACATATACCATCAAATATAAGAAATACATTTTCAGCAAATTTTTTACCTTTATATAACTCAGTACGGTCTCTATTAGAGAAGTGGCAACACGGATTACATTCGTGGTTTGGCCGCTGTAATATTATAAAAATGTGTATCCTACCAAAATTTGTATATCTTTTTCAGCCGTTACCCATTGATATCCCAGCAGTTTTCTTTCGCCAGATAGGTACTCTTTTTACAAAATTTATATGGGCGAAGAAACAACCTAGGATTAGTAGAGGACTCTTGGTGTTGCCTAGGTGCTATGGGGGGAGTGGCTCTCCCTGACGTACGTGAGTATTATCAAGCAGCCCACCTGGGAAGGGTAGTGGATTGGTGCAGACATGCGGAATTTAAGCAATGGATAGACATGGAACAACAGCTGAGCCCAATACCCCTTCGTAGAGCACTCTGGTGTTATGCGGTGCTACCGCCGTCCCTTAAAAACATCCTATTATAGGGGTTACTTTACGAATTGGTGCTAAGATATGCTGTAATCCTAGATACTCCCCGATGCAATCACCTCTGTATCCCATTTTAGGAAATCCCAGTTTCCAACCAGGGATGGAAAAAGGAGCGTTCAATAAATTGGAAGAAAAGGGATGCTTTCAAGCATCACACTTCTTGCAAGCAGAGGCTTGGCCAAAAACTGCAACATTGACACAACTAGGAGGATACTATGAAATAAACCCTTGGCAGGCATTACAACTTTGCCATTTCTTGGGAACTTTTTGTTGTTTGGTAGGGTCTGGGGTATTTAGTAAAAAAGAATTAAAGGGAGGATTAGACCATGTGGTATCTGGAATTCAATTCAAGTAAATTATAAGCGTATAAATGGTGAATGCCTACGTTAAGATGGAGGAATTTTAAGACAATATTAAATGTAATGAAATAAAGAATCAATTTGTAAGTAGAAATGTGATGTAATTATGTATTCTCTACCACCCTTTATGTAAATAAAGAACTGAAAAAGACCCTTAATTTATTTGTTAGTGGGCAAACTTACAAAATCTGAAGGGGATCAAATAATTATTTTCCCCACTGTAGCAGTCTTTTGTCTCCTATCTGTGTCTGGTTAAAGCTTGTAGGAGGAGTTTTCATTCTCCTCTGACTGTCCTATAAGGCTGCAGAACCCCTGACCCTCTGTCTGGACAGTGTTGATTGGCCCAGGGCTGATCACAAGCAACCTCCCAAGAACAAAAACTCTCTAGCAATACACACCAAACTGAGCATGTGCAGCTTGTCCCCTAGAATCTGTTTTATCAGTAGATAGATTGGGGACTGTGGAAGAAGGGCAGGAACAGAGAAGGCATGATCAAACAACCTTTTTACACAATGCAGAGGTTTAACCCTTTAGGTTCCACAGTGAGTAAAACAAGCATGCTTTACTGCATATACAGACTGATTTTACTGTTGTAGGTTTAGTAATACTTTAACACAGGTGGTGAGGAGGCAACATATCAACTCCAAGCCACCTGTCAAATGCTAAGTATCAAATATGGACTGGTCCCTGTAAAGATGTTCTCAGTAGGGTCTCCTTTCTCTCTTCTTCCTCACACATTAAGGCTTCTGCAAATAGTATGGCACTTTTGTTTAAATTGGCTGGTTACAGCTTTCGATCTGTACCCACTGATAATATCCTCCTGAAGAAGTAAACATTGTTCATGAAACTCATTAAAGGGAAATCTGGGGTCTCTGGATCATGTCAATCATTGTGAAATATCAACATGCTATATATATATATATATATATATATATATATAGCACCTCCAACCCTCTCTCCCTTGGCTTTGGCTCCTCGCAGGAAGAGAGGGCACACCCAGCTATATGCCCGTACCCTCCCGTGTAAAGAGGTTGAGCAGTGTTATGAAACAGGTCTCCACAGCCAGGTTCTCCAGAGAATGGCTCTTATCTCTATGCTCAATAAAGACAAGTCTCTATTTCCCCCAATAACTCCAAGGTCCACACCAGCCGTAACTCCAATGTAGAGTTTATATCTCTTAAAGCACAGTCTCTGATAGGAAAGGTTGGAGAGAGAACAGGACAGCACAAGGTGTGGGAGAGGTCCAGGCACAAACATAATACACTTCACTGCTTGGCTTCTCAAGCAGACTTAGCCCATTTGGATAGTCTCCCTAGATAGGGAATAGCAGCCAAAATGGTACTCTAACTAAACACAATCACTACACAAACTGGTGATCTTGGTCTCTGCCATAGACCTGGTGAACTTGGTCTCTGCCACAGACTTGGTGAACTTGGTCTCTGCCACAGACCTGGTGAACTTGGTTTTCAAAGCTTGGCCTCTTTGTAAGGAGAAGACATCCCTCCAGAGAGTTACCGGGCCCCTTCCTTCACTGTGACTTCTCACCAGTCCCTCGGAACGGTCTTTCCCTGGCCTCCTCGTCTAAGATGCGGGTCCCCTCGCAAGGCGGCACCCTGAGATTCCTTGATCCTTTATGGGCCCCAGCCAAAGGTGCTGGGCCCAAGGCCTTTAGTTGCAGCCCCAGGGCTAAAGGTGCCTGGGACTGATTTACCGACCACCTCCCCTGGGCCAAAGGTGCCCAGGGCGGACAGGAACACACACTCCATGGAAGTAGGACTCCCGACAACGAACCACCACAAACAGGCAGCGTCCGCCCCTTTTATATCCTCTCCCAGCATACACAGCAGGCCAACCACGCCCCCTGTCTGGTTGCCGAGAGGGGACACACAAGGCACAGCACTGTATCAGCGGTTCAACCCTGGCCCACTACGGCAGCGCCACCCGCAGGCCACAGGGAACAGTACACTGATACTCTTCCTGCAGACAAAATGGTTGATAATGTCCTAACAATTTGGGTGTTTGAGCACCCCTAAATTGAGGACCCCGCTACACACTACCCCCACTAAAATAGACACTGCCCCCAGTGTCTGGAACAAACCTATGCCTCTCAAGCCTGAGTCAACATAGACCTATTCCAGAAACTATGTACAAAAAAAACGAAATTTTGAAAAAAAATTGTTTGTTTGTGCCGGAACCTGAACATGGGGAAAGGGAGTTAAAATGAAGAGATGAAGGAAGAATAGCAGAAAACAAATGTGTACGTCCCATTCTCAAATGTCACATATATCAAGGCAAACCAGGCAGTGAAGACTTTCGGCTTCACTCCTGATTCCCAACTGTGCATGCGCGAATCAGGCTGCGCGTTCTGAATGGTGTGTTTTCGAGAAGACAGTGGGGGGGGGAGAAGGAGGGGCTTGACATAGCGTAATTCTCTGGAAGTGGGAGCAAATACCTGGATTTGACAGGTATCTGCTCCCCCTCCCCCTGAAAGGTGCCAAATGTGACATCGGAGGGGGGGAGGAATCCGATCAGCGGAAGTTCCATTTATGGGTGTAACTCCTCTCTAAAATAGGCCTGGATAAATCAAAAGGGAATATATGTCTTTAAAGAATAATCTGAAAAACTTTGGCTATGCATATGATCTACCAGCCTTGATTTGTTAGTTTTAAGTTGGTTTTATGTGATGTATATAAAGTGTAAAATTTTTATGAGCTATATCTGTTGTATTGTTATATGGGTTATGACTTTAGGGGCCAAAATATCCCATTGATGCTGTGTTTCTAGAGTTACCTTGTTACTCTGGTTGGCGATGGGGGGCTCACCCCAGGACATCCCTTGGCTGCCCATGTAAACAAAGCCTAAGAAAGTTGTCACACCTGCATCTCTGTTTCAGACATGAGCCAGGCGCTGGCAGAGGGGTGTTTATTTTGTACGCAGTGAAAGCACTCATATACGGTACTTTCATACATATAACCTATTCACTGAAAACAACCTCAAAGGCAGTCATTCAAATTCCAGCTGTCAGTTAGTAGAGTTTCTCAAGGTAAAACAAAACACACTTTGTTGAGGACAGTATTCCTCTCGCATTCATGTGCTCCCACCCATGTTATCAATCAATCTCCAATAGTTATAGTACATAGTATACAAAAGCAAGACAAAAAGGCTGCATAAAGAAAAAATGTGCATTAACTCACAGATTGTATCTAAGGGCAGCAACAGACCAACAGATACCTTAAAAATAACTACTGTAGATGGCTATTAAACCTGGCTGTCCTCAGAATGTCCCTTAGTACCCACCATGGCAAGCACAGCATTGGACTCAATTGACTAAAGAATAGCTCATGTCATGAGATAACTGAATCACGTGACACATTATGAGATAATGAAAATGTCATTGCAATCACCTCATGAGGTATTTACCTTAAAACGCAAAAACACTCAGTAAAAACTTCCATAAAATGATGTTAAACTCAATTCACTAAATAAATAAATGCATGAGTTAAATAGGTAGTAGTCCAGGTATGAGGAATTTAAGGTAGTTCTAAAGCCTTCTTCTTTGAATTAAGGTAGAAAAATGTAGGCATCAAATTTGGCCCCTCACCCCCCCCCCCTTATACTTACCTGAGTCCTCATTTGATTCAGCGCTGTGCACACCTGCAGCTCTTCCCTTCTCTCACTTCCGTGTCTCACTAGCTTTGCTGGGGTACCGGGAGACATTGGCTCCCAGTACGGGCAATCAAAGCCAGTGATGAGGGAGTAGGGGGCAGGGCTCAGGAGTGAGCATGCAAGAGTGCCCCCATGGGAAACGGCTTTCCATGGGGCACTGGACAAAGAGGAGGAGCCAGGAGCACCAGTGGAGGACCCAAGAAGAGGAGGTTCAGGGCCACTCTGTGCAATTCCTTTGCACAGAGCAGGTAGGTATAGAGATGTTTTTTTTTTTTCCTTTACAATCACGTTAAGGAATGTAAAAATATAATAGCCAATTTTGAGTAGTCTCTACCTTTTTGGATCAGTTTCTCAACCTTAATGCATAGAAATCTAAATATGAAAAAACACAAAATCATTGGATTTGATTTACCGTATATACTCGAGTATAATGCCGCATACACACGACTGTTTTTCACGACGTTAAAAATTTAATTTTTTAAATTGGGCATTAAAAATGATCGTGTGTATGCTCCAGAGCATTTTTAACAACGTGAAAAATGGCCTAAAAAAATGAGAACCTGCTCTATTTTTTCACGTCGTTTTTCACGTCGTTCTTTTTAACGTCGTGAAAAATGGTAGTGTGTATGCTTTTACGAGGGGAAAAAAACGCGCATGCTCAGAATCAAGTATGAGACGGGAGCGCTCGTTCTGGTAAAACTAGCGTTCGTAATGGAGATAGCACATTCGTCACGCTGTAACGGACTGAAAAGCACGAGGCTGAAAAGCGTGAATCGCCGCTCAACAAACTTTACTAACATGAAGGGTGGCGCCATTCGAACGGAACTTCCCCTTTATAGTGCCGTCGTACGTGTTGTACGTCACTGCGCTTTGCTCGAGCGTTTTATTTTCATGAACGTGTGTATGCAAGACAGGCTTGAGAGGAAACAAGAAAAATCACGTCGAGAAAAACGTTGTTTTTTAAAATGACATTAAAAACAATCGTATGTACGCGGCATAAGCCGAGTTTTTCAGCACATTTTTTTGTGCACCTGATTCCGGCCAAACTTGGCACACATGTAGCCCCACTTTTCCTCTACAAGTGTGCAAAGTTTGTTGTCCGGAGGACCTACGGCCGGGGAGCACCTATTTTTCAAAGCCAGGCACCCCTTTCATAGACTCCCATGTTAAACGGTCATTTCTCTGGTGATTTTGGGGACCCGGTACTGGTCGGCCCTAGGTCCCCCGGACCCTAAGCTTGGCACACATGTAGCTCCACTCTTCGTCTACAAGTGTGCAAAGTTTGTTGTCCAGAGAACCTACGGCTGGGGAGCACCCCTTCCTTAGACTCCCATGTTAAACGTCAGTCTAGTCACACAGCGCCGGAGATCAGGTAGGGAGATTGGGCACAGTGAGGCATGGGCACAGTGAGGCATTGGCACAGTAAGGCACAGTGAGGCATGGACACAGTGAGGCACAGTGAGGCATGCACATGGACACAGTAAGGCAAAGTGAGGCACAGTGAGGCATTCAGATGGACACCCTAGGCTTATACTCGAGTCAATACGTTTTCCCAGTTTTTTGTGGTAAAATTAGGTGCCTTGGCTTATATTCGGGTCGGCTTATACTCGAGTGTATACGGTACTTAAAGGATAACTAAAGGCAATAAAAAAAATTGGGGATAGAGTGAAGATGGATTAAAACCCCTGTCAGGTTTCTTTTATTGTTGTCTGCACTCCCCTTAGACCCGGTTCACACAGGGGCGACTCCGGACGAGACTTCTGGTCGCCCTGAGTTGCCCCAAGTCGCGCTATTTTTAAAAATAATTGAAGTGAATGGAGCCGTTTTAATGTACACGACTGCAGTCGCTCCGACTTCAAAAAAGGTTCCTGTACTACTTCAATCAGACTTCTAGGCGACTGCTAGACGACCTGTACCCATTGATTTCAATGGAAGTCGCCTCAGAAGTCAGATCACTGTCTTAACAGAAGTAACTTTCCAGGAAGAGAACATACATTTATCAGGCAAACCTCTCCCTCCCCCCTGTCTCCTGTCCTGGAGGGGACTTCAAGTCGTGTTGTAAATCACCACAAGTCGCGCTGAGGTCGCGCTAAGGTCGCCCCAATTCGCGATGTGATTCATGCTCAAGTCGTGTCTGAGTTGCCTCCCAAAGTCGTGCTGGAAGTCGTGTTGCCCCAGTGTGAACCGGCTCTTAGGGAGATTTGCCTTCTCTATTTGTCCTGTTTACTGTTATCAGTAAAAGAAAAGTTAAAGAAAATCCCAAATTTTGGGTTATCCCCAGAAAAGTAATAGAGGGGAAATCTTCCAATGGGGACAATGGTTCTGGTAACCTGGGGGTCCCCAGGGGTTTCTTTGAATTTTTAGGGATTTCCTCTCACTTCCTGTTTTGACTATGGGACAGGAAGTGAAGGGAAATCTCCCCACCAACAACTTATTTTTTAATGGTAGAAGAAGGATATTTATATATGTACGTGATTTTTTATAATATTTTTATTCAATTAACCACTTAACGACCGCTCACTGTATATATACGTCGGCAGAATGGCACCGACAGGCACAATCACGTAGAGTGTACGTGATTGCCTTTGTATAGTTGGGGGGTCGGACCCCCTCCTATACAGTGAGCGGTGGCTAAGTGTCCGGGAGCGTTCCGGGATGAGGGGGCAGCCATTCGTTTCTGGCCATCCCCTCGCGATCGCTCCCGGCGAATGGAAATGCCCCCTCTGTCTGTGTCAGACAGAGGGAGCAGGAGGAAGTGATGTCATCTCTGGTGCGGCGCTCACATATACCGAGCGCCGTACAAGAGAAAACATCAGGTCAGTGCACACAACACTACACTGACACCAGGACACATAGGGACATAAATCGCCCCCCCAGGCCCCCCAGACACCCCAGATCACCCCCCAGATCACCCCCCCAGCCCCCAGTCACAGTGTCACTGATTGCAGTGACCATTTATTTAGTGATCACTGCAATCAGTGACATTTGTGACTGTAAAAGTGTCACCAAAGTTTAGTCTTAGGTCCAGTGTAGCCCCCTAACCCCCCAATAAAGGTTTTGTGCGATTTTGGCATTTTATGGCCTTCGAAACTGTGATAGGTAGTGAGGAGTGAAATCAAAAATTTGTGCCTAGAAATCCTGAAGGCGGTGCTTGGTTTTCGGGGTCCCGTACGCGGCTAGGCTCCTAAAAAGTCCCACACATGTGGTATCCCCGTACTCAGGAGAAGCAGAAAAATGTATTTTGGGGTGTAATTCCACATATAACCATGGCATGTGTGAGCAATATATCATTTAGTGACAACTTTTTGTAATTTTTTTTTTTTTTTTGTCATTATTCAATCACTTGGGACAAAAAATATATATTCAATGGGCTCAACAGGCCTCTCAGCAATTTCCTTGGGGTGTCTACTTTCTAAAATTGGGTCATTTGGGGGGTTTTGTGCTATTTTGGCATTTTATGGCCTTCGAAACTGTGATAGGTAGTGAGGAGTGAAATCAAAAATTTGCGCCCTTAGAAATCCTGAAGGCGGTGCTTGGTTTCCGGGGTCCCGTACGCGGCTAGGCTCCCAAAAAGTCCCACACATGTGGTATCCCC
Organism: Rana muscosa; assembly: GCA_029206835.1. NCBI lineage: Eukaryota > Metazoa > Chordata > Amphibia > Anura > Ranidae > Rana > Rana muscosa. The sequence goes on along the minus strand of CM055119.1, from coordinate 78,411,330 downwards.
GTACTCAGGAGAAGCAGCAAAATTTATTTTGGGGTGAAATTCCACATATAACCATGGCATGTGTGAGCAATATATCATTTAGTGACAACTTTTTGTAATTTTTTTTTTTTTGTCATTATTCAATCACTTGGGACAAAAAAAAAAAAAAAAAATTCAATGGGCTCAACATGCCTCTCAGCAATTTCCTTGGGGTGTCTAGTTTCCAAAATGGGGTCATTTGGGGGGGGGGGTTTGTACTGCCCTGTCATTTTAGCACCTCAAGAAATGAGATAGGCAGTCATAAATTTAAAGCTGTGTAAATTTCAGAAAATGTACCCTAGTTTGTAAACTCTATAACTTTTGCGCAAACCAATAAATATACGCTTATTGACATTTTTTTACTAAAAACATGTGGCTGAATACATTTTGGCCTAAATGTATGACTACAATTGAGTTTATTTGATTTTTCTTATAACAAAAAGTAGAAAATATCATTTTTTTTCAAAATTTTCGGTCTTTTTCTGTTTATATCGCAAAAAATAAAAATCGCAGAGGCAATCAAATACCATTAAAAGAAAGCTCTATTTGTGGGAAGAAAAGGACGCAAATTTCGTTTGGGTACAACATTGCATGTCCGCACAATTTACAGTTAAAGCAGCGCAGTGCAAAATTCTGAATTCACCTCTGGTCCTTTAGCTACCAAATGGTCCGGGGCTTAAGTGGTTAAACACACGTGTCCTAAAAAACCAGCTTCCCTTTGACTAGTATTCTAGTCACCTTTCTTCTTATTTTTGTATTAATACATATGCTGCAGGGACCGCACTGAGTTGGCATATTTCTATGGTTTGAACCATTTTACCTCTTTATTAGCAATAAAAACTGACAGGGGTTCTAATGCTTCTACACTGTATCCTTTCCATTGGATATCACAAAGATAAAATATACTAAATGGTTTCATGAGATAAATACCTCATATGTTGATTAAATAACTCATGCTTGTTATTGTGAACTGCAAAAATTTTTTTGAAAACAGCTATGAGCTACCTTTATGTCAGATTTTAAAGAGTAAAATAACTCTTTGTGAAATGGGCCGATTGTCTTTATATATGTAACAAAAATTTACAGTTTCTAAAGATAACAGAGAAATCATGGTGGCGCATTGTAAAGTTTTATAACCACCTCTGTGATTTAGTTCTTGAAGAGCTAAAACCAACACTGGTTTGTGTATAGCTTGCCATACTAGCCACTTCGCAACCTGGCTACCAGGCAGCAGGAAAGGCCCAACTGGGTGGGAAGAGTGGGATTGCGGGGATCAAGTGTTATTTAAGATCTGCCTAGCTCCTACCCAGCGGCGGCCCGTCTATATGTCCCGCCCCCATAATCCATGCGCCCGGCCTCTAATTTACATGTAGGGCGCCGGACGCATGGATTTCAAACGTTTTTTTTTTTTTAGAAGCACATGATTAGAGCCTGAGGCTCTAATTAGCTTCAAAAAAGGGTGGGCTCAGGGTGCAGAGCACTGCGCCCAAGCCCACCCAGTTGTGTGACAATAGTGAATTAATATTCTCTATTGTCTTCCTGATTCTCATCCTGGCTTAAGAAGTGGATCCTGAGACCCGATTGGCAAAGAGAAGAAGCGATCCTATTGGCTGCCAAGGAGGAGGAGGGAGGAGACAGAGAGGAAGCCACGCTGCCGGGAAGCAGAGGAAGGAGGAGACGCATGGTGAAGCTGCCGCCCGGAGAAAGCCTGCAACCTAGATGGGGTGAGTGACCGACAGGGGGGGTGCTGGAGACCCAACCAAATGACTGCCGGGGGGGGGGGGGGGGTTGGTGGACGGATTAGAGAAATATATACCACCGGCCGCCACTGCTCGAAACTGAGAATGCATATTGTAGGTAAAGCTGCTCTTAATTACCAAAGATTATACACACCTCCTTTTATCACCAATGAAAATGAAAGCAAGCATCTGATTCATTGTGTTTGCAACAAAGTTATCTCCCTCCAGTTATAAAAGAGACTCCTGTGGTCCATTGTTACATTACACTCATACAGGGGCCACAGATGTCTGAAACTGACAGTAAATTTAGCTACTTTTGTTGCTTTTTACTTTGATTGCACACATGGAAAAAGTGCTGCCTTCAGATAAATGGATGGCACTAGAATTACAAAGCAGTAAGGCAAAAATTAAGTTTAAAAATAACTTTATTAAAGAGACTTTTGGGGTTATTTACGAAAGGCAAATCCACTTTGCACTACAAGTGCAAAGTGCACTTGAAATTGCACTGAAAGTGCACTTGGAAGTGCAGTCGCTGTAAATCTGAGGGGTAGATCTGAAATGAGGGGAAGCTCTGCTGATTTTATCATCCAATCATGTGCATACTAAAATGCTGTTTTTTATTTTCCTTGCATGTCCCCCTCGGGAAACACAGTTCAGGGGCGGCCTGTCCATGAACAAGTCAAATGCAGTTGATAAGGAGGTCAGCAGCAGGTCCAATTCACCTAATGCCGCGTACACACGGTCGGAAATTCCGACAACAAAACCGTGGATTTTTTTTCTGACGGAATGTTGGCTCAAACTTGTGTTGCATACACACGGTCACACAAAACTTGACGGAAATTCCGAACGTCAAGAACGCGGTGATGTACAAGACGTACGACGAGCCGAGATCAATGAAGTTCAATAGGCAGTTAAGCTCACTTAAGCTCTTCTGCTTGATTCTGAGCATGCAAGTTCTTTTTGTGCGTCGGAATTGCATACAGACGATCGGAATTTCCGACAGGAACTTTTCTTGCTGGAAAATTTGAGAACCAGTTCTCAAATTTTTGTTGTCGGAAATTCCGACAGCAAATGTCCAATGGAGCCTAAACACGGTCGGAATTTCTGAGAGTGTTGGATGCTTGTGTCCCCGTCTAATGCCTTGGTTTCATCCTTTAAAGTCTATATCGCTACTCACTCCTGTAGTGATGTAGGGGTCCAAGAAGAACTACAGCATGCAGCAGGGGACCCGGGTATCCAACGCTCTTAGAAGTGCTCATGTCAGATAGGTTTGCATTCTCACTTAAAGCAGGTCACAAGGAGGTCAAGTGCAGGCCAAATACACCTAATAATGTCAGAAGTGTCTCAGAATGATGTCATACTGATGCCATTGACACAAGCCCAATGTCAATACAGGAGGCTATATGGAGGCTACAATGCTGGAATGGAGGGAGGCATGAAACACGTAGCACCGAAGAGATCAGAGTAAATGTGCTTCTATTCCATTTATTCTGGATTTTTAAAAGCCTAATAGGGTCCATTGAACTACCAGGGATGGATGTATGGTGTTAAGCAGACTGTTATCACATTTTTTTTCTAATGCTATAGATAGGAACTAACCGTTTTATGCAGGAATTCTTTGCTTCCATATGACTCGGGGTGTGGCCAGGCCCCAGGGTTTGTCCTTTTTGCTCTGCAAATTGTTCCTCTTTCCCATCTGATAAAAAGGAGATGAATGTTGTTTGATTTTGCTGTTTGTGTAACTTCAGCCTGGGATTCTTGGCACTTCTTGGCAGGTTTTCCGCTATTGATTTTGCACAGTGGAGGTGCAAATTTATCTTTGCTACCAGTATCTCCAAGTGATACTTGAGCTGCTATTTGCTGATGTGTGATAGAATAGGTGAAAATATCAAAAGTTTGCTGGCCAGCTGAACAACAGAAATGTAGAAAGGAAAGCAGTGTGTGCATATGTAGATAAAAAGAAGTACATGAAGTGTCTACATACTGGTCTACTGCTTTTACGAAGGATAAAATATGTATTTACAGATAAATGTGTGATTTCTGTAAGGAAAAAAAAAAATTTGAATTGGGAATAGGCATTTGTAAGAATCCGATTTTTCATTTTTATAGGGAATGTATAGCCACCCCTATCAGATTATTTTTTGCTGCCCAGCTGAAAAGAATTACCTTCACTTCCTGTCTTGGAGACACAACAGAAAATGAGAGTGGGTTTCTCATTTTAAATAGTTGTCACCAGAACATTTGCCCCCCATTGGACCTCTTTTCTGGTGCCAACTTTTCAACTTTAATGTCTTCGGACAATGGCAAGAAAGACACTTGGAGGGATGAATGTTAACATCGGGAACACAAACAGTAATACAATTTGAGAAAGAAACTTTCTCCTCTCTAGCCACAACTAGAAAAAAGCTTTCTTTACACTTTGGGGTTGATTTACTAAAGCAAATCATTTTGCAGGGGAATTTTCCCTTTGCTTAGTGAATGTGTAGAAACCTAATCTTGGTGCATCTTGATTGGATGATAGAAGTTAACAGAGCTTCTCCTTATTCACTAAGTTAAGGGAAATTCCATTTCAAAGTGAACAGCCTTTGAGTAAGTCAACCCTATTAAATTAGAACGATAGGTAAAACTTATTTTTCTATTTCAATGGTTTTTATTAATCGTTTACGTTGATCGTTAAAGAACCGTCAGTAGAACACCGAATAGTCCTCGCTTGCTCCACGTATATCGAAAAAAGTAAATTCTGTTGAACATGAAAACAAGCATCCAAGCATGGAAACAGTACAACAATTCAACAATTGAATTCTAGGCTTAATACAGACAAATATGGACCCGACTCGCGGGATAGGTCCTTTATTGCGCCCCCCCCCCCCCACATAGATTAGCTAGTACGGGAGGCAGGACAGTGAGTGTCGAGATATTGGAGTAACAGGGAATCTATCTGTACTCTGTGGTAGACTCATTCTATCAGCCATCCCGTACGTTGTGTGTATGTAGAGCAGGGGTCTCAAACCTGCGGCCCTCCAGCTGTTGTGGAACTACAAGTCCCATCATGCCTTTGCCTATGGGAGTCATGCTTGTAACTGTTTAGCCTTGCAATGCCTCATGGAAATTGTAGTTCTGCAACAGCTGGAGGGCCACCAGTTTGAGACCCCTGATGTAGAGTAACTTGGTCTCTGCGAGACATTCCAGCTAGAGTAACAAGACAGCAAGATAGTCTATGTGGCTTGATACCATAGCAGGTAAGATTCATTCAACAATTGTTTAACCTAACTGCCCCCTATAAGGGAACCTATGATCAACAATATTCCTAGAGAAGTCTAGGTTAACCAGAACAAAGGAAAACTGAAAAATCATGGAGGCATGGTGCCAGAGGTAAGCATGAGATAAAGCTATGGTAGAAGAAGAGAAAAGAAGAGAGAAGTGGGAAAGGTGGGTCCATCCGGGAATCCGTGGTCGGTCATCTGAGTGGATAGCTTAATGGCCTGTAGGTAAGCGAGCCATGGGGACCATGTTTTCTCAAAGAGGGGTTGTTTGTCATTTAGAATGCTAACTATTTTCTTGTTTAAAAAAAATTTTTTTTCATTTTGGATAGAGTAAGGGGAGTTATAACCCCTGTAAGGTTTATTTTTGCCTTGTTGGCCCATTGGGGAGATTTACCATCACTTCCTGTCCTATAGCCAAGGAAATCCCTCCTAATTAGGGGAATCTCGTGGAGACCCCCAGGAACTAGTGTCCCCTTGGAAGATTTACCCTCTATTACTTTTCTGGGGACAACTGAATTTGTGATTTTCTTAATCATAAGGCTAAACAGGACAAAAAGAAAGGGTAATTCTCCTTAAAGGAGAAGTATGGGAATCACAGAAGTCACAGAAGTGAAAAACACATTGCACTCCTGTTTCCCATAGGAAAAGCTCAGCGAAACAAGCTCAGGCTGGACTTATCCTTTAATGGGGGCACAGACAGCAATAAAAACTGTCAGTGGCGGCTGGTGCTTGGCTGTTTGCCACCCCCCCAAACAAAAAAACGCATGAATAGGAGGCGGCCATGGATAGATTCATGCTATGCATGAATCTATCCATTGCATATAGGGGGTGGTGAGGAGAGAGGGGCGGCACCCGGACGCCCCTAATGGACAGGCCGCCCCTGAACTGTGTTCTAATCCATCTCCACCCTATACAAAATAAAACAAAAACTTTTGCGTTTAGTTATACTTTTAGTTGTTAAAATAGTGTCAGGGTGTAAGGCCCTATAGAGGCTCACCTCTCTCTTGTTTGGGCTTAAGGCTGATTATAGACAGTCTGTCCATGCTGTTGTCCGAGGGAAAAACTGTCTAAACTTGCAAAATATACTTTTTATCATATTATTTGAGGTGAACAACCTGTGGTGTGGGGTTTGAAACCATTCTCTTGTACTACAAGACATAGGATACATATGTTACATGGTATGATATGAAATCAGAGGTACCTAAGCCAGTGATTGCAAAGATACGATATTGGTATCCCTCTTTGTTTGGATACACTAATAATATCCTGATTTATACCAACCTGTCTAGCTACCCTTGTGTATATTACAGCAAATTACAGGAATACTTGCCAGTTGGTAAAGAAAAGTGACGTAATTGACTGTGCTGGGATCTGAATGGTTTCTGGGCGTTGCTGAATCTTCTTCACTATAGGTGTTTCTAAGTAAATTTTCTTGGTTGTCATTATTTTCAGGGCAGATAAACTGGCTCATTCTACCAAACAGGAGAAGCAAACCTGAATTGCAGCTCCCAGGCAGAAAAATTAACTCTTTCCTCACAGCACACCACAATGATAATATGACGACCTGATGGAAAAGCTTAAATACCATATAGGCTAAAGACAGACAAACCTCAAATTTGTACCCAAATTATTGGATCATAAATATTAAATAGAAGTGGTTTATAAATCCTAGTGCAGAGGGGCTGCCCATAGTTAATAGTCAAATTTCTATTACATGTATTTCAAAAGTTAAAGCGGAGCTCCAGCCCCCCCCAGCAAAAAAAATTAAAGTCAGCAGCTACAAGTACTGTTGCTGCTGACTTTTAATATTAAGACACTTACCTGTCCTGGAATCCAGCAATGTCGGCACCGCAGACGATTCTTCGGTCGGCTCTCCGATGCTGCCGCCACCATTACTTGTAAGAGAAACCAGCAGTGAAGCCTTGCAGCTTCACAGCCTATTCCCTACTGCGCATCCGCAAAGCGTGCTTTCTAAATGGCCCGGCGGAGGTGGAAGGAGGAGGGGGGCTGAACTTCCGGGGGACCTCGCCGCGGCGAGGTCTCCAGAAAGTGGGGGAGGGTACCTATCAAAAACAGGTACCCGCTCCCCCCTCCCGAAAGGTGACAAATGTGGCAGTTGAGGGGGGGGGCAGCAAACAAGCGGAGCTTCCACTTTTGGGTGGAGCTCCGTTTTAAGTTGGAACCTGATTTGTTGCTGTGGTCAACAGCTCCTATTTTTATTCTAGATTTCATAAATCATCCTTGTGGTAACACATATGGCCTCATTCACATAGACAGTAGTCTTTAGTGCCCTCTAAAAAACAATCTGCAGTGGATCAGTTTTCAGAGAGTGGTTAAGCACTGACGTTCAGGTGGCTGAACTGTTGCTGTTTTTTTTTTTCCAGCAAAAGGCATATATTACATTGAAATACTGTGCTGCAACCTTTCGCCAAGCATTTGTACTCGTGGTTGTAGCGCAGTACCATTGACTTCAGTGGCCGAGTTTGGCAGGCGGTGCTGCCTGTTAAACTCAACATGACTGTTGAGTTAAGTTAATTTACCAGGGTCATGAAACAAAGCATTGCAGCCACAGCATGGATGTGAATTCATGAAGGTAAAAAACCTTCAGCCTTTAGAACCACTTTTTTCAAACCCTGCAAGATAATTGCACAACATGCTAGTATGCATTGCATACTAGCACATTATGAAATACTTACTTTAGAACAAAGCCTTTTCGCGCTGTTGCCACTGACAGGGCTTCCATCTTCACCCGGTCTTCCTACTGAGTTTGTGTCCTCCGGCCGTCTGATTGGCCATGCTGTGATCACTCCCACCCATGTGCGGAAGTCACGGACCGCGGCACAGAGCTCTGAAGGGAGCTCTGAAGGGACGGCACAGGTATGCCGTCACTTCAGAGTGCATGCGTTAGTAAAATCACCGGCTGCATGCAGTGTGAATATTTCCCCAATCACAAAGTTCTCCCTGCTGTATTAAGCAGGGAAAACTCCATAGGGCACCACAGACTCCACATCATATCTTGCATTTTATGAATGGAGATATCTGCTGTCCTTTTTTGAATTAGCCTCTGACAGCCTGTGGAGGATTCCAATAGGGGAAATTTTGGTGGGCATCCAGGCCCAAAGATAAACACTACCTGACAAAGCTTCCCAATGCTACTTGCTTCCTGCACCTTACTACAGGCCAGACATTCTATATAATTTTTTTTTTTTTAAAATGCATATGCTAAAATATTCCCTGGATAAAATAGAATTAGGCCGGCCTTACACAGTTCGAAACTTGGCCAGTTCAGCAGGAACCGGCCGAGATCCGAACTGTTAATGGGCAGGCTGAATTTATCAAGTTGATCATTCAAAGCTTCCCTTGCCCCCGACGGGAGCAGACAATTGCTGATTGAGTGAGTGAGTAACTTGTATAGTGCTGCAAATGCGAACTAAATCGCCTCAAGGCGCTTTGCATCCATTGTCGTTGAGATCCTTCAGAAGAGGTGGGTCTTTAGTTTTTTCCTGAAGGCCCGATGGTTTTCTTCCATGTGGATGTTCATGGGTAGTGCATTCCATAGCCCCGGTCCTTGGACAGCAAACCTTTGTTCTCCCTTAGCACCGCCGGGAGCAGACAATTGCTGATTACCCTGTCGGCGCTGTTTGTGTTGATGAGGGAATCGTGTGAATTTATTTCCTGCAACTCTTGGTTGGAGGAAAGAAATTTTCACCGTGTATACTACTCTGTATAACCTGTTTGGCAACTCTTTATCTTTTATCTCAATTTCAGAGGTGACAGATAACAATACAGATAGGGCACCACAGAACATGCATATTGACACAATTGCATAACCAAAAGGAATAAATTGGCCTCTTTTGTCCTCTCTTTGACACCGGTCAGCCTGAGGCCTTCCAAGTCCAAGCTGCTCATTTTACATTGTGATTGAAAACGCGCCATTCATGTTGCTTTTTTCTCCACAGCAATGCAGCACACAGACGGGAGGGACCTCTAAAAATGTCACACACCCACAAGGTGGAACAGATGTCATAGGCACACATAGCTAGCTGTCACATTCCAATCTATGAACAACTGAATCGGAAACGTGACGTCTGTTCAGACATCAAAGTCTGTGTTTACCGCATCATACCCTATAATAAGACATGAAAGCTGCATTGTGAATAAGTGCATGGAATCCTTGACCTCACCATTCGCGTACAGCGACTAGCATTATGAAAGTATTTTGACAGACAGCATTAGCAAGTATTACACACTGGAATAATTGGCTGTTTAGTTTAGGAAAGATAAACTGCCAAGTGTAGAGATGAATTAATTGTTGTCATTTACAAAGCATGGCATTCCCCCTACGCTTCTGGCCCACCTGTCTCCATGACTATTCAAAGAGGCCTGTTTCATGTTTCTGATGTCTGGGTTTGGGTGACCAGACATCCCCGGTTTCTGGGAACAGTCCCCGGATTGAGGACACTGTCCCCGGACCAAGTCTGTCCCCAGTTTTGTCCTCGGATTGGATTTGAACAGGGGCTGGGGCAATTTCAAAGACAGACAGTGCAGAATTAAAAAAAAAATCTGAATTACACCCCCCCCCCCGTTCCTACAAGCTTAGGTGGGGGGGGGGGGTTGTATTTTTTCCCATTATCTGTGCCCCTTTCTGATGGTCATGTGCTGGTCAGAGCGGAGAGAATATTTCTTCAGTTTTGGGTGCATGCCCATTCAGCTCCGCTCGCATGTTTTTCTGCCTTGGCTCAAGTCCCAGCCAGCCGCCTGCCTGCTTATCTCCTTGCCTTCCCTGGCGGAGTGATCTTCCTCCGCTCCCCACCCAGTAGTAGCCGGGGCCCGGAAAGTAAGACTTGACAAGTTGTGAGGCGGGCGGCGGCGGCGACGGGCATAGAGTCGCTGATTGCCGCCATTACTAGTAAAAAAATAAATATGACCCCGGATTTCATTTTAAAAATCTGGTCACCTTAGTCTGGGTGCCAGGGCTTCTTCCTGTACCAGTGTAGGCCCACCTGTGACTGTCATTAAATAAAGAAGCTGGCCTGCTTACCCTCCACCTGAAACTGATAGCTGCAGCAGGTATGAATGTAAAACTCCTGCATTTCTGAAGGTGTAGTAGTTGGAACTGATATGAGTTATAAAGGAACAGAAACAGGGGCTTATCTAAAGGTGCAGAAACTGGGTCTAATTGAGGCTGATTTACAGCATGCTATTGTTCTTTGGAACACAAATTTTCTATTGCTTGTAAACAAACACTTTATGTGAAAAAGGTTGCTGACCCCAGCAAATGCTGCAAATGCATATCTCCCAACTGTCCCTGATTTCGAGGGACTGTCCCTGATTGGAGCAATGTCCCTCTGTCCCTCATTCCTCCTCATTTGTCCCTCATTTTGGTCTGATCTATATAGATGTATATAAAATGCACTTTTTATCTATCAAAAAGTGTTTCCCAGCGCTAAACCTTTCATCTGATTTCTAAATTGCTGCATTTGTAAATTCCAAAAGCCAATATAAAGGAATAGTAGTGGTAAAAAAGCACTTGTGGGTTTAACCAATCTTGTTTTTTGTTGTAAAATTCTCCTTTAAGGGGGCGTGTCCTATGCCTGCATACTTTTGCTGATAGGTGTCCCTCATTCCCATCTCAGAAAGTTGGGAGGCATGCAAATGTCTGTTTACAATATTATTTACAGACAAACATTTTCTTGTGTGTACATTCCACAAGCTGTCAGCATTCTGATGAAAGTGATCTGGCAGCTGTGCAGCCGACTGACTGCTTTCTGTGCCCCCCAGAACTGTAGGGCCAATATTCTAGGACCAATATTTACAGGTAAAGCTACTTTAACACTGGGGCGGGGGGGAGTTAGCGGTAAAGCGCCTCTAGCGGTGCTTTACCCCTGTTATAGCAGCTCTTTTACGCTGCTAGCGGGGGTTAACTGGAGGAAAGGGTTAAAATTGCTGTTGCCAAAGTGCTTTGCAGGCGCTTCGGCAGCGCTGCCCATTGATTTCAATGGCAGGGGCGGTTTAGTAACAGTGTATACACCGCTCCCGCATCGCCCCAAAGATGCTGCTTGCAGGACTTTTTTTCCGTCTTGCAAGCGCACCGCCCCAGTGTGAAAGCACACTGGGGAGGCATGAGAGGCACTTTTCAGGCCATTTCACCTATGGATAATATAGTGTAGCGGGTGGTTACATTTAGGGGGAAGCATCTGAGTGGTAACTAGGCTCAGATGCACAAAATGTTAGGTCTCATGGACCATTTCTATCCCTGGGAGATAGTACTGGTGTGTAAGTTCACTGGGGCCTATGGGTGGCGCTGTTGCCATGGGCCTGGGTTGAACCGCAGTACAGGGTTGTGTCCTTATTTGTCCCCTCTCGGCAGCAGTACGGCGGGGCGGGGAACCTGCTGTGCCTGTCGGGAGAGGATATAAAAGGGGGCGGCCATCTTCCAGAGGGGTCGTCGGTTCCGCGTTCAGGCACCTTAGGCCTGGGTGCGTGTGTGTCGCCTCCGGGTGCCCTAGGCCCGGGGGCCTGGTCGGGTTGTCTCTGGGTGCCCTAGGCCCGGAGACGGAGTTGCTGTTCCATCTCAGACACCTTCAGACTGGGGTGAGGTACTTTGGAGAAAGGCCCAGGGCCCAGCAGCCTTCGGCTGGGATCCGCCGGGGACCGAGACTCCCAGGGATCTGCCTTGCGAGGGGACTTGTATCCAGGACGAGGAGGCCAGGGAGGTGACCCTTTCTGAAGACCCAGCGCAGAGTCGTGGTGACAGATGGGGCCTCTGGTAACTCTCAGGAGGGATGTTCTTGTCCTATAAGGGCTAGTTCACTAACGGAAGGAAGTGCGTGTTATTTAAATCACAGTGGCAGTGATACTACGCACCCAAGGTAGCAGTGACTTTCATCTTTTTCAGGTTGGTCAGTGGCAGTGACCAACCTCATGGTCTGTGGCAGAGACCGTGCGCCAAGCCTGTTTGTGCTCATCAGAGCAGGAGAAACCCAAATTCAAGTTTGTGCCTGGACCTCCTCCCACCTTATCTGACCTGTGTCTTGTCCCAACCTGTCTGCTCTCAAAGAGACTGTTTATTGTGCACGAACGAATAAATAAGAGTTGGACCTTTCAGTTGGTGTGGACAGTTGCTTACTGGGGAGAATTAAGGACTTGTTTCTGACTACTGCAGAAACAAGGTCAGTACTGGAGGCTTTTTGACACTGGCTGCAAGCAGGCCCGAGAAACTAACACCACTCAACCTCCCTATTCAGGAGGGTACGGGCTTGTGGTGCCGTGTGCCTCATTCTTTTCCTGCGGAGGAGCCAAGCAGAAGAAAAGCAGGTAAAGTCTGGGGTTGGTGCGCTACACTAGGATACTGAAGTTTGTCATTATCTTGTGGGCATGCACAATTTAAAGCTTGACATGTACAGTGCCTTGAAAAAGTATTCATACCCCTTGACATTTTTCACATTTTGTTGTGTTACAACCAAAACCATGAATGTATTTTATTGGGATTTTGGCACATAATTGTGAAGTGAAAGAAAAATGATATATGGTTTTTATTTTTTTTGCAAATATAAATCTGAAAAGTGTGGCGTGCATTTGTATTCAGCCACATCTGATACCCCTATCTAAAATCTAGTGGAACCAATTGCCTTCATAAATCATCTAATTAGTAAATAGAGTCCACCTGTGTGTAATTTAATCTCAGTGTAAATACAGATCTTCTGTGAAGCCATCAGAGATTTGTTAGGCTGGATTCACACTTATGCAGTTTTAGTGCTTTTTGCATTTTGCAGATTTTCACTACAGCCCATTTAACATGGTTTCCTATGGAACACGTTCTGTAGTGCAAATCTGCAAAATGCAAAAAGCACTAAAACTGCATAGGTGTGAATCCAGCCTTAGAGAACCTTAGTAAACAAACAGCATCATGAAGGCCAAGGAACACACCAGACAGGTCAGGGATAAAGTTGTGGAGAAGTTTAAAGCAGGGTTAGGTTATATAAAAATATCCCAAGCTTTGAACATCTCACGGAGCACTGTTAAATCCATCATCTGAAAATGAAAACAGTATGGCACAACTGCAAACCTACCAAGACATGGCCGTCCACCTAAACTGACAGGCTGGGCAAGGAGAGTATTAATCAGAGAAGCAGCCAAGAGATCGATGGTAACTCTGGAGGAGCTGTAGAGATCCACAGCTCAGGTGGGAGAATCTATTAGTCGTGCACTCCACAAATCTGGCCTTTATGGAAGAGTGGCAAGAAGAAAGCCATTGTTGAAAGAAAGCCATAAGAAGTCCCATTTGCAGTTTGCGAGAAGCCATGTGGGGGACACATCAATATTGCGGAAGAAGATGCTCTTGTCAGAGGAGACCAAAATGTAACTTTTTGGCCTAAAAACAAAACGCTATGCGTGGCAGAAAACTAACACTGCACATCACCCTGAACACACCGTCCCCATCATCATGTTGTGGGGATGCTTTTATTCAGCAGGGACAGGGAAGCTCACGTATGCGTTCGCTTTTGCGCGCAAGCTCGGCGGGAAAAGGCGATTTAAATTTTATTTTTATTTTTTCTTATTTATTTTACTTTAGTTTTTATTTTGACACTGTCTTTTTAAAAAAAAAAAATTGGGTAACTTTTATTCATGTTACAAGGAATCTAAACATCCCTTGTAATAGAAAAAAAAGCATGACAGCACCTCTTAAATATGAGATCTGGGGTCAACGTGATTGTCTCCGCCACTACCGGCGAGTCCAGTAAGCAGTGGAGACCCCCGGAGCGTGGCGGGAGGGGGGCACCTCTCCTGCCACCGATAAAAGTGATCTTGCGGTGCAGAGACCACTTTTATCTGAAAGCAGACTGCCCGCTGAAGAAGAGGATACCAGGTTATGGCATCCAGCTTCTGCCATAACAACGATACCCCTCTTCAAAGAGCCGCCGTATAATGACGGCGGGCGGTCCGTAAATGGTTAACAATAGTAATAACACAATTTAAAATATAGGGTGATTAGTAATAACAACTAGGCACTTGGTATCCAGATCAGCATAAACAGTAGCAAGGTCAGCTAAAGTACAGCAGTGAGCAGTAATAAAGCTTGATTTACCGAACAGAGGAACTATACTGCCAAAGTGCATTAATGGCAAATATGATAGGCCTAGACAGACTGGATGTGCACTGTCTAATGAAATTAACTAAATTGGAGAAGAGAACAAAGAAGATTTGCTGGATAGTTCTGAAGGAAGGGCAGTCCTTTATGTTTTTCTGCTGGCTTTCATTGGGGCCCTTAAGGAAGCCTTGGTGCACTTAAAGTGTAACTAAAGGCAAAAAGATTCACTGTCTTTAATTGTCCTGTTTACTGTTATTGTTGAAAGTAAAAGAATAAATTTTGGGTAGGCACCAGAACACTAATAGAGGAAACATTTTGCAATGGGGACACTAGTTCTGCTGACCCTGGTGACACACTGGGATTCCCTCACTTTGCAGGGACTTCCTCTCATCTGTTTTGGCTATGGAACAGGAAGTGAAAGGAAATCCCCCCCCCCCCAATGGGACAATAAATTGGCAAAAATAAAATGGGCATGGGTTATAACCCTCCCTTACTGTATTCAAAATTTAAAAAAAGTTTTGCCTTTAGTTTCACTTTAAAAGGGTTGTAAAGGTTTGCTTTAAAAATAAAAAAACATGTCATACTTACCTCCGCTGTGCAGTTGGTTATGCATAAAGTGGCCCTGATCCTCTGCTTCTGGGGTCCATCCACGGCGCTCCTGGCTCCTTCTCTTCTCGAGTGTCTCGCTGGAGAAGCGCTCTCCGATGGGGAACCTGTTTGGGCGCGCTCCCGTATCTTGCTGCTGCATCCGTAGACACAGACAGCACCCCCCACGCCTGCGTCATTGAATTTGATTGACAGCAGCGACGGGAGCTAATGGCTGCGCTGCTACCAATCTATCCAATCAGGACACGAGAACTGGTGTGCTCGTTCCCGTTGTGGGAATTACTGGGTTCAGGTAAGTATGAGGGGGGCTTGGGGGCACTTCTGCAGCACAGGCGGTTTTTCACCTTAATGCATAGAATGTATTAAGGTGAAAAACGGCGAGGGTTTACAACCCCTTTAACAACAGTTTTAGTAAACCAACACAGCAGTATAGGTGCGGTAAAGATGCAGTAAAGGTGCGGTATAAGTGTGGTTCAGAGGCAGTAAAAGTGCAGTATAGGTGTAGGATACTTAATGTCCTACTTGCAGTAACTCAGTGCCTGCTAGCAGCATGTACAATGGGCAGTGTCTTCTCACCAGTCTTTCCACAGAATGCCTCCAGAGATTCAGCTGTGGGAGATAGAGGGTGAGAGGATGCTCTGTTCTCTTTGCAACAGCGATGCAGATGCGATTGCTGCGGTCTGTGCTGCACTGCCTTGCATGTCTCTGATGGTCTGGCCTCTCAGCACTGCAGTCTAGTCAGAATGAAGCAGATGTGCTCTCATCTGTTCCGTCTGCGCAGAGAGAACACCTAGCTGAACAATTTAAGAAAAGCAGCTCCACTCCTCCTCCTTGCCCCAGTGTGTCTTGGGAACCATAGTGCAAAGGGTCTATAAGCTCCACAATATGGCTTACTTTCTGGACTACAAATCATGCTTTTTCAGTTTAGGCAATGGAAGCAGCAATGGTGATGTGTAAAGAACATAATCCTATTACAATAATTCAGAGCTTATCTTTTAATGGACCTGGCTACAGTTAAGTGATGTTTTGCTGGTTGCTTTTAATTGCATATCACTTTTCAAATTCACATGTCCATTTTTGCTATATTTTGTTTTGTAAAGAGTAATATATGGTAAATATGCAGCTCTTTAAGGCTACTTTCACACTGAGGCGTTGCACCGTCGGCGGTAAAGTTGCGCTTTACTGTCGTTTTTGCGGCGCTATTCAGTCACTAGCGGGGCACTTTTAGCCCCCACTAGCGACCGAAAAAGGGTTAAAACCTATTTGCCGGCGGTTCGGCACTGCTGCCATTGATTTCAATGGGCAGGGTGCTTTAGGAGCGGTGTATACACCGCTCCTACAGCGCCTCAAAGATGCGGCTGGCAGGACATTTTTGAGCGTCCTGTCAGTGCACCGCTCCAGTGTGAAAAACCCACGGGCTTTCACACTGGAGTGAAAGGAGCTGCTCTTTCAGGGCACTTTACAGGTGCTATTTTTAGCGCTATAGCACCTGCAAAGTGCCTCAGTGTGAAAGTAGCCTAAATCCCAAAAGGACAATCTAGAAACAAATGTTCAATAGTAGTTCAATCCGCCATAGGCAGGAAATAGGGAGACCCATCACCAGTCCGACAATACAGCCGCTTACCCCATGTGGTAAAAATTATTGAAGTGTCCCGTTGTCAACGTGACGCGACTACATGCTGGGACACGGTGGCCATCTTTCTGGCGGGGAGAGGCTGTATATATATATATATATATATATATATATATATATATATATATATATACAAACAGAGCTTGCTTTTGTTTGTCATTAATGTGAGTGCAACTTCAATCATTTTTATCTGAATAAATACTGTTATAATATACTGCGCAAAGAGGTTTATCTTCTTTTGTCTGCATGGGATGACATATATTTGATGATTACTGCTGGAGGGTAATTTTTTGAACAAGGAGAGTCACATCCAGGTTTGCTGTATCCACTATCCAGTCTGCTGCCACTGATGCCGCGTACACACGATCGTGATTCACGGCGGTGAAAACACCGCCGTGAATCGCGGCATGAAAAAAAATGAAAAACGAGGGAACGGCATGTTCCCCCACACACGACCGTTTTTCCCGTCATTTTTTTCTTTGACGAGAAAAACGACCGTCTGTGGGCTCCGCGGCAGTGTCTCCCTATGGGAAAACTGCCGCGGAAAAAAATGATGGAAAAAACGATGAGAAAATTTAGAACATGTTCTAATTTTTCTCGTCGTTTTTCCTGCCGTTTTTCTCAATGAGAAAAACGGCATAAAGCCCACAGACGATCGTTTTTCTCGGCGAAAAAAAAAATGTCATTTTTCCCGACGGGAAAAATGATCGTGTGTATGCGGCATAAGTGTATGAAGATTGATGGGCTTCTTTCTTTTTCTTACCTGAGTTTACTTTACATATGCTTATGTCAGGGCTCAAAAATTCAAAGCTACTAGCCAGGCCTTAAGGGTTACTCGCCACCAGTTTCCCCAACCGATCCATACCATGCACCGCCCCTAATTCCCCCCCCCCCTAAACACGCCCTCATAAATTATCTCATGAAATTACACTTAAATGTTTTATGCAGAATTAAGTTACAAAAATAAATATTAACAACAACTTTATCAGTGCAGCCTCACTAGTGCCCATCAATGCAGCCTCACCTGTGCCACCATTTCAGCTTCAGCTCACCTGTGCCTGCCATTGCAGCCTCAGCTCACCTGTGCCCGCCATTGCAGCCTCAGCTCACCTGTGCCCACCATTGCAGCCTCCGCTGACCTGTGCCTGCCATTGCAGCCTCAGCTCACTGTGCCACCATTGCAGCCTTGGCTCACCTATGCAGAGGATCATCACAAGGAAGAGAACATGGAGGAAGAGAAAAGCCACGGGATTACAGAGTGGATAGCCCGCTGTTACAGCTGAGTTTACATTACAATTGCCTCCACAGTCCAATGCTGGGACGTGTTCTGTCTATCACAGGCGCGGGGTCAGGAGGTGGGGCTGTGTGTAACCACGAGCGAAGCGGAGGCAATTGTAATGTAAACTCAGCTGTAACAGCGGGCTATCCGCTCTGTAATCCCGCGGCTTTTCTCTTCCTCCATGCTCTCTTCCCCTGGGGCGATCGATGGGAGAACGGCTCCCAAACAACCCCACATGCCGGCTGTTCTCGCCCCCCCTCCGCGCTCCCAGGCAGCCCAGCTCCTCGCCAGAAACAATTTTCCACTCACAAAATGCGAGTAGGCAAGTGGAAAATTTGAGGGCTGCTTATGTGATGAGGGTCCACCACATGGTGTAAGCGGCTGTATTGTTGGGTGCTGGTGACGGGTCTCCCTATTCCCTGCCTATGGCAGATTGAACTACTATTGAACATTTGTTCCTGGATTTTCCTTTTGGGATTTAATGCGCTGCACATTTACCATATATATATCTTATTATTGACTTCCTTCAATATTGTGCTGGCTGCTGCTGCTGATATCTTATTGAACTAACTGATACTAAAGATCTTTAGTGCAACATATTTTTTTTTTTCTTGTAAAGAGTAATGTTCACCTTCCTTTCTAAGCAATCAAAAAACTGTTTTTATTATTTTTAAACAGTGGTCTCCAAACTGCGGCATCTGGGCTGGATGCAACCCTTTGCTCACCTTTTTGTGGCCTTTGGTGCACTGTTCTTCCCACTAATACGAGGCACTATTCCTCCCATTGATACAAAGCACTATTCCTTCTGCTGATACCAATATTTAGGCACCATTCCTTCCACTGGTACCAACAGTGGGGCACTATTTCTTCCACTAACACCAACAGTGGGCCACTAAATTCTCTCCACTGACAACAATAGGGCAAAATTCCTCCCACTGATATAAAGAGTGGTATTAGTGCAAAGAATAGTGTCCTATTATTGGTGTCAGTGGGATAATTAGTGCCCAATTATCCCACTGACACCATCAATAGGACACTATTCCTCATACTAATACCACTAATGGGGCAGTATTACTCCTCATATATCCACACACGCTATGCAATAGTTTTACTCCCATTAACCACCAAGCCTGAAACATTGTTCACTCCTCTGATGCTGGGGCATTTTCTATCCCACTGGCCACAGTCTGGCCCCTTCTAAAGTCTGAAGGATCTAAGGTAGGGGTCGGCAACCTGGCGATAGCGGGCAGGTGACATATTTCGCCCATTTCTTACCAACCCCCGGAACCTGGACAAGAGCAGAGAGGGCATTTACAGGAATCTATCCCCTGTATTTACCTCTTGTAGCAGCTGAAAGCTGGCTTCTCCTCTTCTCTTTCACGCTGGAATTCAGCTGCTACAGGAGGATTGGTTCCTGTAAATGCAGCCCCTCCTGTCCGGGTTCCCCTTCCTTCTGCTGCCCAGACCCCCCATCACCTGGTCCCCCCCCAATGCTTCCGGATTCCCCTTCTCTCCCTCCTGCCAGCTGCTGTGTTATTTACTGGCCCCTCCCTTTTCTGAAAGAACACAGTGAGTGGTCATTACTGGTGTGGAGCTGAAGGGCACTAATGAGGAAATCTGCTGAGCCTGCATCTCTTTACACGTGTTCCTATTGAAAGTATCTCTCAAAAAATAAAAAATTTTGTTGCAAGGGATGCCTGAAATCTGATTTGTATCTTAGGCAGACTTCTGGGAAAATTGGTGAGCCAATTACACAAGCAGGAAATTATGTTTCTGGGGAGTGGTCAGTACACACTCTGTGTATAGTAAACTCCAGGAAGCCATATTGCAATGTATTCTCAGAAAATTACATTGGCTGCAATTTGAAAAGTAAAGGTAATTTTTAATAACATTCAATTACAATATGATTAGTGTCACAATTGTATGTGCTATATTATTTTTTCTTTATTTGATATTTTTTTCCCCCGCAAAAGTGGAGTTACCCTTTAAGTTTGTGAATGAAGAAGGAGACTGCCCGGCCATTCCTGTTCATTCATTCTGTGCAGCTGAGACTGCAGAGATGAAGTTTGAGCGCTGTGTCCTCAATCTCTTTTCTCTGTCTCAAAAGTGAGACATCAGAGGTTTAGACCCCTGCTATTTCACTAAAGCCCCCCAACAGGGCCTCTAACAATTAAAAAAAAAAAAAAAAAAAAAAGATAATAAAAAAAAAAAACGACTGATACTGTCCACTACCCTACTGACACCAACCTCTGCCCTCCTGACACCATCCACTGCTCTACCGACACCGTCCTCTGACAAAGTTCACTGCCCTACAACACCGTCCACTGCTCTACTGACTGACAATGTCCACTGATCTACAGAACTCTTCTGCTGACTGACACCATCCTCTGCCCTACTGACACCATCCTCTGCCCTGCTGACACCGTCCTCTGCCCTGCTGACACCGTCCTCTGCCCTACTGACACCATCCTCTGCCCTGCTGACACCAATCACTGTCCTACTGACACTGTCCACTGCTCTACTGACAGACAGTGTCTACTTTAAAGGTAGGCTAAATTTATATTTTACAATGGCATTTGTGTTATTATATTATTATTATAAGTTTTCCTCACTATTTAGTGAGGTCTTGCTAGTTAATATCTTTAGCAAGATCCCCCTATTATATGTCCTGATCCCTGTTCCTGTACACCTGGCAGTTTTGGCCAATACTTGCCCATCTTTGCATGTGTAGCGCCCTGCCGCTATTGGGTAGGCGCTAGTGTAAATTTAGTTGTCTGAGTTATAGTTCAACTCAGAGTGATTGTACCAAATTATGGGTCTCTGTTTCAGTTCAGCTGAGTTACACATTTTCCACCTTCCTTTGGGGGTCGTTGTCACCACAGGTCAAGGTTGGAACTGCAGCTGGCTGGATGTATTGGGTACCTCTTGCTCAGAAGCAGCTCAGTGGGTTTGGTCACCCCGCTGTGGATTCTGGGAGAGGGTACTTAAGGGGCAGACACCGTTTTGGCGGGGTCTTCTGATCCTGACCTGACAGCCCTCCTGGCCTCAGGGATGTGTTAGCAGTTTTATGCCTCGGGGCATGCGGACCCCCCGAGGCTCTGTTACTGAGAGTAGGCCCAGAAGTTGCTGGGGCCTACTGATCCAGAGATGGTCCTTTGTCGCCTTGCCTACGGGAAGGGACCGAGCAATTGAGGACTCAAAAATCTACCTCACAGTGCTGCCGGCCTGGCTGAAAGATCCTGGCACTGTGAGTTGTGTTTTGGAACTTTACCAAGTGTGTGGTTACACAAGTCTGTGGCAGAGACTTTTTGAACGAGCTTGCACCGGCTGCTAGGTCAGTGAAAGAGGCCTATCCGGTGGATGCTACATACAGTGTGGAAGTTATTGGTCCTCTGGATAAAGGAAAGTACCCGTGATCCGCAAAACCTAAGGTACCTGAATCTCCCCAACCCTCCATCCCTCTGTCTGAAGTTCTTGAAATAAACCCTTGAGAAAAAGAGACTCATGCCGTGTACACACGATCGATTTTTTCGGCGGTGAAAACACCGTCGAGAAAATCGACGTGAAAAACGAGGAACAGCTTGTTCCCCTACACACGGCCCTTTTAAATTAAATTTTTTTCTTGGTCGAAAAAAACGACCGTGTGTAGGCTCCCCGGCAGTGTTTCCCTATGGGAAAACTGCCACGGAAAAAAATGACGGGAATCACGACGCGAAAAATTAGAGCATGTTCTAATTTTTCTCGTCGTGATTAATGCCGTTTTTCCTGTCTGGAAAAATTACAAAAAGCCCACACACGGTCGTTTTTCTCGTACAAAAGAAAAAATGACATTTTTCCCGACGGGAAAAATGATCGTGTGTACGCGGCATAAAGCCTTGTACACACGACCGAGAATCTCGTTGTAAAAAAACCCGTAGTTTTTCTCGACGAGATTCTTGTCAAGCTTGAAGAGATTCTTGTCAAACTTGACGAGATTCTTGTCAAGCTTTCCTTGCATACACACTGTCAATTCCAAATCTCCTCTTTGTAAAGCGCGGTCACGTACAACGCGTACGACGGCAGTATAAAGGGGAAGTTCGATTCCAATGGCACTACCCCTTGGGCTGCTTTTGTTGATCTCGTGTTACTGCATGTTAGTAAAAGTTTGGGGAGAGACGATTCGCGCTTTCCAGTCTTCGTGCTTTCAGTTAGTTTTAGCGTGACGAATGTGCCATCTCCATTACGAACGCTAGTTTTACCAGAAGGAGCGCTCCTGTCTCATACTTGATTCTGAGCATGCGCGATTTTTTAAGACTCGGAAAAGCATACAAATGACTGGTTTTCTCATCGGGAAACAGGCCGACGAGAATCCCGACGAGAAAAAACGAGAATCCTGATGAGAAAATAGAGAGCAGGTTCTCTATTTTTCTCGTCGAGATTCCCGGCAGTTTTCTCGACGAGAAACCATACACACGAACGGTTTTCTCGGCAAGAAAGCTCTCCATACATTTTTCTTGTCATTTCTTGATGAGAAAACCGGTCGTGTGTACTAGGCTTAAGTGTTTGGTGCAGACATTTATTAACAACTCTTCAAGGAAGACCGCTAGACGGACGTGGTGAGCAGTAAGGAAACGGCAGGCCCAAATTTTAAACCAGCGGCCCCTCCGGGGGTATTGCTACACATGTTTCAAAGAGAATATACCTGTACAGATCAGAAAATGTTATTGTATCTCTCTTCTGTGTTAGCATACGCTATCAAACCAGAGTATTATTATAAATATATATACTGCTTTTTTTTTGCATTGATTACAAGTGACCAGCAAATTGATGCAACCCAGCTACCATATACAATGTTGATATATCTATATCCTGTAGAAATCCCCTAGCCAGCCAGCTATATGGTGTAGAAACCTTATACCCCTCCGCCTAATGTCTCCAACAGAGGATCTTTGGCAGAGGAACAGAAGGACACCTGCATGCTATGAAATATTAACCGAATAGGGGGCGTGGGGCACACGGCAGAGAGCAGGCGCTGAGGTGTAGAGTTACTAGGCCTTTGTCATCCACACATGGGTGGCTCAGAGTTTTCGTGTGCCCTTAACCCCTTACTGACAGGTACTGCCATGCCAGCAAGCAAGCTAGCTTTGTCACCTCTGCTGAGTTCAGATGTTGTTCCTCTAGTATGGTGGGATAATTTATGTGCTATATTTTATTTACAGATTGTATTTACTAAGCTTGTCATATGAACATATTGCAATTAATGTTAAACTAAATAAAAAAAAATGTGAAAAGGCATTTTTTTTATTGCATAAAGGATATACAGTCCTTTATTGAATGTACACTGAGCTGCACCTGCACGGCTTGGCATACATTCTCAGCACAGTGCCAGTGTGCCGAGATGAATGAATCCCGTACACATGCAAAGAAGTCATGCCATACCCGTTGGCCAATCTAGAGGCCGTAAACCTGGCACCTGGAAGAAGCCTGTAAAGAAGATGTCATCGGCCATCAAGGGATTCAGTGTCGCATTGCTGGAATGCAGGTGAGTATTATGTGGACTTTAGTTCTGCTATAAGCTTCTTTGTTTCTATGACAGCAGCACGCTTCTCATTATGCACATACTATTGAATGGTGTTATGCATTAAGAGCTATGTAAATGAGGTCTAACAGTGAGTTTGTTTTCCTCAGTTTAGTAATAGTGGCCCGTACACACAATCAGAAAATCGTATGAAATCGACCGCTTTCGAAGCGGTTGCACGATAATCTGATCATTAGTACACAGCTTTGGAGACCCAATCATGACAGTTCATCCTATATTATCTGATGGGACATGCAGGAAAAAATTTCTTGTACGATACCAAATCGTACAATTTCTGTTTAATCAGTATAGTTGTCCTGCGAAAATACAATACAAATACACTACAATTCATTACATCACTTTTGAATTTTTATTCTGTCGTACGAGAATTTTCATCAATTTAGTAAACTCTTCATTTTCGCTATGAGACTAGCATGCAAAAACAAAAAAAACCCAGACGATCAACGAAGTAGATGTTTGGATTTAGGATGATATCATTTATTAGGTAACTGTAGTGCAAGCTTTCCAGGCACCCTGGCCTCTTCTTCAGGCAATAACTCTGTTTATGAATCTAATTAAACAGAGGAGTGCATTCTTAGTGTAGCGCCCTCACTCCATCCGTTTTGTCTAGGGGTATGTTGTATGTGAGAGTAAGATGCGCTACGGCCCATGTCCTCTCCATGGCAGTGAGTGAGGTGAAGGCCAGTACCAGTTATTTTCCTCGGGCCTGTGCGTTTCAGTTAATGACCAAGTCTTGCTGTGCTGACACTTCCCTTTGCTTCCATTAACCAGAGTACCACACACCGATTAGGGTCCAACACTTGTTTTATTGTCACACTCACAATCAAACAGTTCTTTGCCAGCCAACTGGTTGAGACCCAATAACAGTTCAATACGGTGGGGTGAGCAGGTCGAGGCACTATCCTAATTGTACGCTAAACCACTGTGGTTTCACCAGCGGTTACTATAGCCTTGGCTAGAGAGAACTTGGAACTTGTGAGTCTCTACCAGCGACTCAATAGAATGCAAATAGGAGTACCTTCGCTGCGTTGTGGCCCCTGTCAGGGGGAAGATGTCCCTCCAAGGGAGTTACCGGAGGCCCATCCGTCACCGGGTTGATGCTGCTCCGGACTATTCGGACGGGTGACCTCCCCAGCCTCCTCACCTCAGACATGGGCCCCATCCACCTCAGGGACCCTCGGACTCCTCCGCCCTTGCGGGACCCAGTCGAAGTCACTGGGCCCCAGGCCTCCAGTTTAGTACCTCACCCCAGGCTGAAGGTGCCTGGGATGGACGCCAACTCTGCTCCGACCAGGCCTAGGGCGCCTGGGCCGGAACTCCGAACCGCCCGCACCCAGGCCGAAGGTGCCTGGGCGCGCGATGCAGGAAAAAGACCTCGTGGTGAGGG
Organism: Rana muscosa; assembly: GCA_029206835.1. Lineage (NCBI taxonomy): Eukaryota > Metazoa > Chordata > Amphibia > Anura > Ranidae > Rana > Rana muscosa. The sequence continues at coordinate 78,386,736 of CM055119.1, read as the reverse complement.
CGTCTCTCCCCTTTATCTCCTCCCGCGACGCCACGGCGGGTTCCCCGCCCTCGCCGTACCATCGCTGGCAGGGGACAAAAAGGCCAGCACTGCAGCAGGGAATCTACCTTAGACCTGTGGGAACCCCGCCACCCACAGGCCAAGGAGAACAACACACCACCAAGTCCTCCATGAATTAACAATGGTCTAAATCCTTTCATGATTTATACACACCTGGGTCATACTACCACCCAGGTGTATCCCCCTAAATTTAAACCCCCGCTACACTAGCAATGAATGACCTGTAGCAACCCTACTTTGCTCTGGTACCTTCTAGCATAACATGAAAGGCATTGTGGGCCAGTTCGGGGAAAGCAGGCAATACTCAGACCTCCCATGTGCTGGATTACTTTGAATCAGGTCATCAGGTAGGAAAAAGCATAAAATCGCGAAACAAACCCAAAGTAGATTTTTGAATATGGCAGATGTCAAATTTGTTACTTTTTCTTTCAAGTGTTTCCTCAGTACTTATGGCCCATCAAAGTGAACTTCTAACCAAATCATTTGTTTTGGCTGAGTTTTTATTCCTTCTGTATAACAGAGACTTGACAGGGCATACACATTTATATGCAGATGCATACAAGTAAATATGCGTAAATTGCAACAGTGGCTGAAGAATTTTACGCATGTGTACGTGAGGTCTTTAACCACTTGCCGACCGCCGCGCACACATATACGTCGACACAATGGCACAGGCAGGCATATGGGCATACCTTTACGTCCCTTTAAATTTGCCGCCCAGCGGGCACCCGCCGCTTGCCTCGTGAGTGTGCTCGCAGGTCCGGGGAACTCAATGTTCCCGGGTGGCCAGCGATTGCGGTTGGCAAAGGCAGAACAGGGGAATTCCTTTGTAAACAAGGCATTCCCCTGTTCTGCCTAGTGACATATCACTGATCTACTGTTCCCCGTGATCGGGAACAGTGATCAGTATCGTGTCACTGGTAGCTCCTCCCCCTAACAGTTAGAAGCATTCCCTAGGACACACTTAACCCCTTCAGCGCCACCTAGTGGTTAACCCCTTCACTGCCAGTGTAATTTTTACAGTAATCAGTGCATTTTTATAGCACTGATCGCTGTAAAAATGACAATCGCATATCGCCACCATTAGTAGTAAGAAAAAAATTGATAATAAAAATGCCATAAAACTATCCCCTATTTTGTAGACACTATAACTTTTGCACAAACCAAACAATATACGTTTATTGCGATTTTTTTTTAACAAAAATATGTAGAAGAATACATATCGGCCTAAACTGAGAAAAAATTAGCTTTTTTAAAAAAAAAAATTGGGGATATTTATTATAGCAAAAAGTACAAAATATTGCTTTTTTTTCAAGATTGTCGCTCTATTTTTGTTTATAGCGCAAAAAATAAAAACCGCAGAGGTGATCAAATACCACCAAAAAAAAAAGCCCTATTTGTGGGAAAAAAAGGACGTAAATTTTGTTTGGGAGCCACGTCGCACGACCGTGCAATTGTCCGGTAAAGCGACGCAGTGCCGAATCGCAAAAAATGGCCTGGTCTTTGGCCAGCCAAATGGTCCGGGGCTTAAGTGGTTAGGTATACACGGCATTTTTATTCAGGATCTTTCTGCTGGCAAGATCCTACATATAAACTTCAGTAAATTATACCATGTAATTAAAATACACCTATCATTGCTGGATCTTGCTGCCAGAAGCTGGCAATAAGATTCTGCGTGAAATGTTATCTGTGCACTGTACGCATGTAAAGGACAAAACAAACAGAAGGCGCCTCTAAGTGCAGTAAACACAAGACTTAAATTGCCCAAAGATAAAAACACACTTGCTAGAATTAAAAATAAACAAGGCTCAATATGGTATATAAGGTAGGAAGTTCAGTGGCGGGTTGTCCCAGAGCTGATCCAGTTTTCAGCTAGATGGAGAAAGTCCCAACCGACCAGCAGAGGGGGGCTGCAGAAGGAAGTACCAGGAAAGACAGCCGCGCTGCCGGGACCAGCGTGGGACGCAGGACCCGGACGTGACGTCAGCAGGAAGTGACCGGGACCAGTGTGGAGTGCAGGTGCCAGGATGTGACATCATATCTACACCTGCACTCCACACATGTGTTTACTGCACTTAGAGGTGCCTTCTGTTTGTTTTTCCACTACCAGAGAATTGCTTCCCTCTTGGAGTGCTGTTCAAGTGCTGTCTTAGACACCTGTTTGCCTGATCTGCATCCATCCCATACTGAGGACATTATCTCTGGCCAGTCCTGTTATCCAGAGCGCCCTACATTCCTGTACCTTTAGCAGCCAAGGATGCATACCGACCCTGAATGTGTCATTTATCAGCAGCCGTGCATGTGCAGAATGATCAGCCTTGAGTCATTCATGAATCCATCATCTAGGGTCTACATGTAAACATCAATAGCGTGCAGGGATGTGCAGTCAGGGGAGGCAGGTGAGGCAGAGCCTCACCTGCGATGAACATTAAAGAAAACCAAAAAAACAATCAAAAGGGAAGTTTCCCCCACAGGGGGTTTTTTAGGCAGCAGAGGTTGAGAAAATAATGGTAGAGGTATTTTCTAAAAATTAGAGCAATTATCCCACACATAAAAATAGTGGAATCTCTGGTTGGTCATGAGATGATCCCCAGCTCTCCACTTGGATGGTCGCATATTTTCTGGTATCCTACATGCAGGTAACATACAATTCCTTTACGAGTTTTGTAATACCTGGGTTCTGCTGTGCAATTCACCGCACGACAGAACCCTAGGACAGCGATATACAAATATATTAAAGATTCTTATATTTCAGATTGGCTGGCCCTAATTGGCCCACAATCTCAAAAACCTTCTTGGGACTACTCCTGGGACTCCTTATGAAATGGATAATCCCCCTACTCTTATTAAGGTAACCACTTGGTATCCCCTCCGACTGCTCACATCCCTTTTTAAACTTAATTTATATTTATTTTTTATTTTCACTTTCAGTTCATCACTTTTCACATCCTCAGCACCACCTCATCGGCACTTATATACATGGTTGTTATTTCACCTATTCATACACATTCACTCATCCTTGTACCTCACTACCCCCTCATTACATAACTCAGGTTATTCACTCTTTCTTTTCTTTGTTTTTCATTTCACTCAGTCACACACAGTTTCTTTCCTTTTTTCCCTTTTTTCCTATTCACATTCACATCCACACACCACTTCACTTTCCATCCCCATTTTCACCCACTTGACTATACCCATCGCCCCTCTCCCACTCATCCCTTTTTCCATTCCACTCTTACCCTTCCCCACTTCCTTTTCTTTTCCCACATCCTTCATGTAGCCTTTCCACTCCAACACCCAATTCCCTTTTCCCTTTCTTTTTCTATTACTTTTCTTTCTTACACTTTTCTAGCACACATTCACTCCGTCATCCAAGTTGGTTCCCAATGATTACCATATAGACACAACATGCCCATACTAAGTAACCTCTGATCTTATTTACATACAACATACGCATGCTTGATGCGACTTAATATATAAATACCCTCTACACATCATGTTTGTGCTCAATCGCCACACATGAGGTGCAATGTATCAAACCAACACGCGCATGTGGGTTTTGCCTTGAAGCTTTACTGACCGTCCATTTATAAACAATTAATATTTTGCACTAAACCCTTGAACCCGTGTTTGTGCAACAAACAATGTACTCTACAATAGTGTCCCCTGTTGATCTGCTACAGGTTCTTTCCCTCCCCCGTGCGCCGCCTGTGCATGGGGAACTCCTCCTACCAGTGTGACTCCTTGTATGCCGCGAACGGCTGGATGGGACGCCCCTTTTTGGAGGCATCGACCGGCCGGGGGATCCTTTTTGTGGGACCATGTGAAGACCTTTTTTAAGGACCTCTGGTTACGGGACTCTCTTCAATACAGTGTGATTGGTAATTATGCACTAGAATGCTCATTACTACCAATAATATGCCCTTTAATCAAAAAGTGTTTGAATTATTAAATATAATTCTCCCACAGTATACTTATCCTCTGAAGAGACCCTGAAGGGTCGAAACGCGCCAGGCTTCATGAACTTACCAGCATTTGTCGACATACAATGTTGTGTATTACACTGTACCTGTACCACATGTATTGTTTTTTATAGTCCTCTTTACCAGAGCTCATATCCTAATTGTCCAATGTCAATTTGTTATGGTTGTCATCAATAAATTTTTAGAATTTTTAGAAAATACCTCTACCATTAGTTTCTCAACCTCTGCTGCCTAGAAAACCCCCAGTGGGGGAAACTTCTCTTTTGATATTATTCGGGGTGCGCAGCATCATTCTCTTTTCTCCTATAAGTGTCTTCCCCTCAACCAAAAAACGATCAAGCTTTGAGAGTCGTAGCTTAGTGACCTGGGTTCACAGAGACCCCAAATTTTAGGGGTAGGTAGTCGAAGTCCTACCCCACCACTGGTCAAAATTTGGTGCTCTAAAATGTTAAAAGCTACATACAGTGCGGCGGTTTAAATACAAGCTGGCACATGCTGTTTGCAGCAGACTGAGAGGATGAGTTTACAGTGCCTCTGACTTCTTGTCAGAGGCACTGAGCTCAATGGACAGCTTGGAGCCTTGAACCAAAAGTAAAGCACCATTGGTCCAAGCTGTCCAATAAAAATGATGCAGTGGAGGCTGTCCTCTCACTGCAGTGTCATATAAGGGGGCATGTGTCTAAAAGACAAATCTCCCTTCCACCCCACCCTCTTAACTACAAGGAAAAAACATGGGTTTATGGGTATAGGGTTTACCCATAATCCCATGTTTTTCTCACACAGTTAAGAAAAGGAATCTGCTGCTGCTGAAAAGGTACCTTTTTAATCAAGCTAAATAATATATTATTATGCCATATGTTATAACATAAGAATTTATTATTTAACAATTCACTCTGAAATTACTGGTTTGAAGTTATAACTTCAAACTTTCGTATTTGTCTGGGGAAATCTGATTGACTGCCTGCGTCCTGTAGCCAGTTCCTCACCAGCCACTGACCTCACAGCACGTCCCCGATAGCGTGTAACCTGCAACATCAGAGGCACTTGCTGAATAAACACTATTAATGACATTTCTCCCCTGAGTAGTCCAATGGTTTTGCCTGTGGCCAATACTGCTGCCTGCTCCTAGCTCCTGCTGTCTAGCATCCTATAATGCTTGGAAGCATTGGCTCCAATAGAGTGCATTTGTGCTGGATGCTATACACATGTAAATGTTAGCACAAACATTTACATGTCTACAACGTTAAATTCCGCTTTATAAATCTCTGAACACATGATCTGGGAATGTTTTCTTAAGGATCTGAACACTGCATTAGAATATACTGTATATCTAAAAGCTATCATGTGCATGGACTCATTGGCTACAATAGAACCACATTTAGATCCATATAAAATACTGTACTAATCCAAATGCAGCATTTTTGCATTTGTATGCATGAGGCCTTCCCTCTCTTGCCAACAGGATAAGTGCAAGAGTGGAAAAACAGACCGCAATAAAAATGAACAGAAGGCTTCAGCCAGCAATGGTTCAGGATCTGAGGGACTGCTTGGGTCCTGATGATGTGGAGAACCAGGCTGCTTTCAAACTAGTTCATTCCTCTACTCATTTACGGACCTTGGGTGCAGGCGTAGAGTAGGGTGACCAGACGTCCCCAGTTTCCGGAGACAGTCCCCGGATTGAGGACGCTGCCCCGGAGTCCATCTGTCCCCGGAGTCCATCTGTCCCCGGAGTCCATCTGTCCCCGGATCTGTCCCTGGATCTGTCATCTCAGCAGAGGGGCCCGGAGGTAGAGCGGGTGGGGACTCCCAAATCCTGTCCACCAATGAGCTAATCCCCCGCGGTGTAGCTGTTTACAAAACATACATCTCCGGGCCCCCTGTGCTCAGTGGGGGACAGTAAGCGGACTATTTCTCCATTTCTGTGTTTAGGAGGATTAATCCGCCACAGCGTGCTACACAGTTGAAGCCCAGCCTCTTCAATATGAATACACCATGACCGCCTAAACCCGAAAATTAAGAAATAGTCCACTTACTGTCACCCAGCTCCCACTGACCACAGGGGACCCGGAGACGTTTGCATACAATAATTCCATAAACACATACCACATACACTGCATATATAATTTGAGGAAAATATTCTTATAAAATAGTTGACCATTTGCCAAATCCCCGGATATCATTTTAAAAATCTGGTCACCTTAGCGTAGAGGAACAGGAAAGTCGAGGATGAATTGATGGAGACATAAGATGCAAATGTTCATTTTTTATTTTAAGTAAACGCCTTGGGAAGTCAAGTTATAAATAATATCAGTCAAGATTCACATGGCTTTCACCCAGGATTCACACACTTTTATAATGTACTCGATCTACTCATGTGGGTGAATGGTACGTAAAAGTTGTGTAAAGACGTTTATAAATAGTCCCCTTGGTTGATCTGCATTTCTGTTTTTGACATCTCAACCTAGTGAAATAGGGAGGCACCAATCCAGTGCACAACATCTATATTTCTACAGATGAGGTAAACTGACTCACCTTTAAATCAGAATAATTGAGGAATAAGATCCCCATGTAGTGGCATGAGGGGAGACCTTTGACACTTCACCAGTAGTGATGAGCCGAACACCCCCGGGTTCGGTTCGCACCAGAACCCGCGAACGGACCGAAAGTTCGCACGAACATTAGAACCCTATTAAATACAATGGATGCGAACGTTCGGATTCTAAAGTGCTAATTATAACGACTATTATCCATGTTATTGTCCGAAACAGAGTTTGGGAACCCGGGTTCTGCACCAGGGGACATGTATCAATGCAAAAAGAAGTTTTAAAAATGGACGTTTTCCGGGAGCAGTCATTTTAATGATGCATAAAGTGAAAAAAAAAAAGTCAAATATTCCTTTAAATATTGTACCTGGTGGGTGTCTAAAGTATGCCTGTGAAGTGCCACGTGTTTCCCGTGTTTAGAACTGTCCCTGCACAAAATAACATTTCTAAAGGAAAAAAAGCCATTTAAAACTGCTTGCGGCTTTAATGCAATGTCTGGTCCCGGTAATATGGATGAAAATCTTTAGGAAAAATGGCATAGCTACCCCATCAACCCCCCCCCCTACCCCAGCCCATTAACAGCCCCTTTGGGTCTTGTATGGATATTAAGGGGAACCCCGCACACAAAATAAAAAAGGACCTATATACTCTGAACAGCCGTATACAGGCGGTGCATACAAGACAGGGACTGTAGGTTTGTTCTTATGTAGAATCTGTTTGTAATTTTGAACAGCTGCATTGTTTAAGTGGAGCTCCATGCCAAATTCCTTTTTTTTAGCTTTTTGTAAAACATAGGGAACGGTTATCACCCCTGTCACATTTTTTTTGCTGTCTGTGCCCCTGTTCAGAACATTTCACCTCACTTTGCGTCCCAATGACAACTGTTTTTGAAATGTGGTGTTTTTATTGAAACAAGGATTGGTGATAAAGCATCAGTAGAGAGGAGACACCTTTCTCCCATATTAATTCTTACAGGAGAGAATTTTCCTTCCAAGGGGTAGATTTCCTCTCACTTCCTGTTGTCTTCTTCCGTTTGCAAGTAGTAGTAGTTTGTAAGTTGGATGTTTGAAAGTAGGGACCTGCCGTATATACTCTGCAGAAATTGGCCCCTTAGGTGTTGGTGTTGGCACAACACTGAAAGCACTCACAGTTATTCTTGGTGGGTGCTGGAACGCCCTGCTGTCAACTATTATATCAGGAATTGTAATAACATATAATTGTTGATCAGTGGTAGTAAAAATTGGGCCTTTGATGGTGGTGCTGGTGTCACAACACTGTAAGGCCTGACAGTTACTCTTGGTGGGCGCAGCAATGGTCCCTGCTGTGAATTATTAGATCAATAATTATAATTGCATGCCCCTGTTGAACAGGGGCTGAAAAATTGGGCCTTTGGTGGTGGTGGTGGTGGTGATGGTGGTGCTGGTGCCACAACACTGTAAGGCCTGACAGTTACTCTTGGTGGGCGCAGCAATGGTCCCTGCTGTGAATTTTTAGATCAATAATTATAATTGCATGCCCCTGTTGAACAGGGGCTGAAAAATTGGGCCTTTGGTGGTGGTGGTGGTGGTGATGGTGGTGCTGGTGCCACAACACTGTAAGGCCTGACAGTTACTCTTGGTGGGCGCAGCAATGGGCCCTGCTGTGAATTATTAGATCAATAATTATAATTGCATGCCCCTGTTGAACAGGGGCAGAAAAATTGGGCCTTTGGTGGTGGTGGTGGTGATGGTGGTGCTGGTGCCACAACACTGTAAGGCCTGACAGTTACTCTTGGTGGGCGCAGCAATGGGCCCTGCTGTGAATTATTAGATCAATAATTATAATTGCATGCCCCTGTTGAACAGGGGCTTAAAAATTGGGCCTTTGGTGGTGGTGGTGGTGGTGATGGTGGTGCTGGTGCCACAATACTGTAAGGCCTGACAGTTACTCTTGGTGGGTGCAGCAATGGTCCCTGCTGTGAATTATTACATCAATAATTATAATTGCATGCCCCTGTTGAACAGGGGCTGAAAAATTGGGCCTTAGGCACTGGTGGCACAACACTGCAACCCCTCACAGATACTGTACTTGGAGCACAGCAATGAGGCCTGTTGCAAAGTATTGCATCCAAAATTTTAATTACACGCCCCTGTTAAACAGGGGCTGAAAAATTGGGCCTTAGCCACTGGTGGCGTCACCCATAAACCAAAATGATCTTCCAAGCTATCATCGTTAATCGTATCATTGAGGAGGAGGAGGAGGATAGCCAGTCAACATAACAGCACAGGCACTCAGCATCAGCATCAGTCTTGAAGGGATGTGACATTTTAAAATCAATTAGTCTGTTATATCAGCATCTGGTGTGTGGTAGCTGGTGGTGATCCAAGACTGGTTCATCTTGATGAAAGTCAGTCGATCAACCAAGTCGGTGGACAGGCGCACCCTGTGATCCGTGACAAATCCTCCAGCAGCACTGAATGTGCGTTCTGAACGAACGCTGGATGCAGGACAGGCCAGTAGCTCAATTGCATACTGTGCAAGCTCTGGCCAGTGATCCATCCTCAAGACCCAGTAAGCCAGAGGATTTTCGGTGGGGAAGGTGTCCAAGTCTGACCTTGCCCCTAGGTATTCCTGGACCATGTATATCAGACGCTGGCGATGGTTGCTGGAACCGATCATACTTTGGGGCTGCGGACTAAAGAATTGTCTGAACGCATCGGTCAGATGGCCACCTTCCCCACCGCTCCTTCTTTGACTGCCCGAAGCCTCAGCAACTCGTTGTCCAGGACCAGGAGTTTGTAACCTCCCAGTCTCTGGGAACGCGTTGCACAGACCTTTCTGCAAGGCCTCCCGGAGTTGTCTCATCCTCTGCTCCCTCTGCGACGGTACGATAAGGTCCGCAACCTTACCCTTGTACCGTGGATCAAGGAGAGTGGCCAGCCAGTAATGGTCCCTCTCCTTGATCCGAAGAATACGAGGATCCTTCCGCAGACTTTGCAGGATCAGGGAGGCCATGCAGCGTAGGTTAGCTGAGGCATTCAGTCCGGAGTCCTCTGGGTCACTAAGGACGACATGATCCGCAGCCACCTCCTCCCAGCCACGTACAAGTCCACTGGTTTCTTGGGACTGTAAATCATCCCTAAAAGACTGCTGCTGATGATGCTGAGTGCCAGCCTCCACCTCCATGCTGACACAATCCTCCTCCTCCTCCTCCTCCTCCTCCTCCTCTTCCTGTGCGATGGGTGGGACAGAAGGAACACTGTCTGGGTAAAGGGGGCCTTGAGAGGCAAGGAAGTCCTCCTCTTCCTGCCTCTGTTCTGCCTCAAGTGCCCTGTCCATTATTCCACGCAGCGTGTGCTCCAACAGGTGGACAAGAGGTACAGTGTCACTGATGCATGCACTGTCACTGCTCACCATCCTCGTGGCCTCCTCAAATGGTGCCAGGACAGTGCATGCATCCCTGATCATGCCCCACTGGCGTGGTGAAAAAAACCCGAGCTCCCCTGACCCTGTCCTGGTGCCGTAGTCGCACAGGTACTCATTGATGGCCCTCTGCTGCGTGTGCAGCCGCTGCAGCATGGCCAACGTTGAGTTCCACCTGGTGGGCATGTCACATATAAGGCGGTTCTTGGGCAGGTTCAACTCCTTTTGAAGCTCAGCCAGGCGAGCACTGGCATTATAAGATCTGCGGAAATGCACACAGACTTTCCTGGCCTGCCTCAGGACATCCTGTAAGCCCGGGTACCTGCCCAAGAACCACTGCACCACCAGGTTAAGGACGTGAGCCATACAGGGCACATGGGTCAGTTGTCCCTGTCGGAGGGCGGAGAGGAGGTTGGTGCCATTGTCGCAAACCACCATTCCTGGCTTAAGCTGGCGTGGCGTCAACCACCTCTCGGCCTGCCCCTGCAGAGCAGACAGGACCTCTGCCCCAGTGTGGCTCCTGTCCCCCAAACACACCAGCGCAAGCACGGCATGGCATCTTTTTGCCTGCGTACTTGCGTAGCCCCTTGAACGCCTACGGAGCACCGCTGGTTCCGAGGACAAACCACAGGAAGAGGCCATGGAGGAAGAAGAAGAGGAGGGGGTGGAGGAGAGAGGTGTGTCACAACCAGTAGTAGCATTTTGGAGGCGTGGCGGTGGAACAACCTCCAACACTACTGCACCTTGTCCTGCATCCTTCCCAGCTGCCAAAAGAGTGACCCAATGGGCCGTGAAAGAAAGGTAACGTCCCTGTCCATGCCTGCTGGACCATGAGTCAGCGGTAATATGCACCTTACCGCTGACCGCCCTGTCCAGCGAGGCCAAGACATTGCCTTCCACATGCCTGTAGAGAGCCGGAATCGCCTTCCGTGCGAAAAAGTGGCGTTTGGGAACCTGCCACTGAGGAACCGCACATTGCACAAACTCACGGAAGGGGGCCGAGTCTACCAACTGAAAAGGCAGCAGTTGAAGCGCTAGCAATTTAGCCAAGCTAGCATTCAACCGCTGGGCATGTGGATGGCTGGGAGTGAACTTCTTTCGACGGTCCAGCAGCTGGGGCAGGGAAATTTGCCTGCTAGAATCGAACGTTGGTGTACTGCTAGCAGAGTGCCCGCAAGTACTTGCCTGTGACACACCTAATTCTACACCTTCATTCCTCTCAGAGCAGGTTTCAGAGAGGAGTGAAGGTATAGTGGGGTTGGAGATCCCAGCTGATGCGGTGCAAGAAGAGGTCAGCTTTGTTCTTTGGTGTGGGTCTTTAAGGTAGGCTTGCCAACGAGCTGCATGGCAGGTCAACATATGTCTGATCAAGCATGTGGTGCCCAAGCGGCTGATGTTTTGGCCACGCGATATACGCTTGAGACATATGTTGCAAACAGCAGCTGTGCGATCTGATGCACTCGCCTCAAAAAAGGCCCACACCAAAGAACTTTTTGAATGACGGGCAGAGGCAGCGCCCTGCACAGACGGAGCTCTGTGGTGTGATTCAGTCGGTGTGCTGCCCATATGCTGGCCACTCAAGGGCATCCTGCCTCGTTGGAGATGTGCCTCCTCCTCATCCTCCTCCTCCTCTCTCCCCATAGGCACCCACGTGGAGTCAGTGACCTCATCATCCCCTCCCTCCTCATCACTGGAGCCAATCTGGCAGTATGCTGCAGCTGCTGGAGCATGACTGCCAGATTGGTGTCCTTCTTGAGCATCCCCTCTCTCTGCTCTCACGCTGCTGCCTTCCTCTAGCTGGGTATCATCATCAGATCCTTCCAAACGCTGGGCATCCTCCTGGAGCATGTACCCAACACTGTGCTCAAACAGTTCGGGGGACTCCTCAGGAGGAGGACATGGTGGGTCTAGGGAAGGATTGACTAATGAAGATAATGATACCAGAGAAGAGGACGCTTTGGCAACTGCTTTGCCAGTACCCTGAGCCTGGGTGAGAGAGGATGAGGAGGATGAGGTGGGCTTGGTCATCCACTCTACCAAGTCTTCGGCATGATGTGGCTCAACATGTCCAGCTGCCGAAAAGAAGGACAAGCGTGTCCCATGGCCATGTGCTGATGACAATGCACCGCGTCCACGACCAGCACTGTTGCCCCCAGACACAGAGCCTGCTTGCCCTCTTTTTTTGCCTCCTGACTGTCTGCCTCTCCTTGTTTGCCTTCCAGACATTTTAATGGATGGCCTGCAGGGAGATGGGAAAAAGAGCAATAAGGGCTACCTTCAGGTGTATACTGTGCAGGAGGCTTAGCAACAATGACACTGACACTGTCCCCTGCCTATCCTTCTCTGTCCCTAAACACAAGGATTGAAAATATGGAACAGCAAAATTGGTTTAGAACAGAATAGCACACTGACACTTTCCCTCACTGTCCTACTCTGTCACTCCCTACAAACAAGATTTAGCACAGAATAGCACACTGATAATTTCTACGAGTGTCCTTCTCTGTCCCTAAACTCAAGGATTGAAAATATGGAACAGCAAAATTGGTTTAGAACAGAATAGCACACTGTCAGTTTCACTCACTGTACCTCTCTGTCCCTAAACTCAAGGATTGAAAATATGGTTCAGCAAAATAGTTTTAGAACAGAATAGCACACTGACACTTTCCCTCACTGTCCTACTCTGTCCCTCCCTACAAACAAGATTTAGCACAGAATAGCACACTGATAATTTCTACGACTGTCCTTCTCTGTCCCTAAACTCAAGGATTGAAAATATGGAACAGCAAAATTGGTTTAGAACAGAATAGCACACTGTCAGTTTCACTCACTGTACCTCTCTGTCCCTAAACTCAAGGATTGAAAATATGGTTCAGCAAAATAGTTTTAGAACAGAATAGCACACTGACACTTTCCCTCACTGTCCTACTCTGTCCCTCCCTACAAACAAGATTTAGCACAGAATAGCACACTGATAATTTCTACGAGTGTCCTTCTCTGTCCCTAAACTCAAGGATTGAAAATATGGAACAGCAAAATTGGTTTAGAACAGAATAGCACACTGTCAGTTTCACTCACTGTACCTCTCTGTCCCTAAACTCAAGGATTGAAAATATGGTTCAGCAAAATAGTTTTAGAACAGAATAGCACACTGACACTTTCCCTCACTGTCCTACTCTGTCCCTCCCTACAAACAAGATTTAGCACAGAATAGCACACTGATAATTTCTACGAGTGTCCTTCTCTGTCCCTAAACTCAAGGATTGAAAATATGGAACAGCAAAATTGGTTTAGAACAGAATAGCACACTGTCAGTTTCACTCACTGTACCTCTCTGTCCCTAAACTCAAGGATTGAAAATATGGTTCAGCAAAATAGTTTTAGAACAGAATAGCACACTGACACTTTCCCTCACTGTCCTACTCTGTCCCTCCCTACAAACAAGATTTAGCACAGAATAGCACACTGATAATTTCTACGAGTGTCCTTCTCTGTCCCTAAACTCAAGGATTGAAAATATGGAACAGCAAAATTGGTTTAGAACAGAATAGCACACTGTCAGTTTCACTCACTGTACCTCTCTGTCCCTAAACTCAAGGATTGAAAATATGGTTCAGCAAAATAGTTTTAGAACAGAAGAGCACACTGACACTTTCCCTCACTGTCCTACTCTGTCCCTCCCTACAAACAAGATTTAGCACAGAATAGCACACTGATAATTTCTACGAGTGTCCTTCTCTGTCCCTAAACTCAAGGATTGAAAATATGGAACAGCAAAATTGGTTTAGAACAGAATAGCACACTGTCAGTTTCACTCACTGTACCTCTCTGTCCCTAAACTCAAGGATTGAAAATATGGTTCAGCAAAATAGTTTTAGAACAGAATAGCACACTGACACTTTCCCTCACTGTCCTACTCTGTCCCTCCCTACAAACAAGATTTAGCACAGAATAGCACACTGATAATTTCTACGAGTGTCCTTCTCTGTCCCTAAACTCAAGGATTGAAAATATGGAACAGCAAAATTGGTTTAGAACAGAATAGCACACTGTCAGTTTCACTCACTGTACCTCTCTGTCCCTAAACTCAAGGATTGAAAATATGGTTCAGCAAAATAGTTTTAGAACAGAATAGCACACTGACACTTTCCCTCACTGTCCTACTCTGTCCCTCCCTACAAACAAGATTTAGCACAGAATAGCACACTGATAATTTCTACGAGTGTCCTTCTCTGTCCCTAAACTCAAGGATTGAAAATATGGAACAGCAAAATTGGTTTAGAACAGAATAGCACACTGTCAGTTTCACTCACTGTACCTCTCTGTCCCTAAACTCAAGGATTGAAAATATGGTTCAGCAAAATAGTTTTAGAACAGAATAGCACACTGACACTTTCCCTCACTGTCCTACTCTGTCCCTCCCTACAAACAAGATTTAGCACAGAATAGCACACTGATAATTTCTACGAGTGTCCTTCTCTGTCCCTATACTCAAGGATTGAAAATATGGTTCAGCAAAATAGTTTTAGAACAGAATAGCACACTGACACTTTCCCTCACTGTCCTACTCTGTCCCTCCCTACAAACAAGATTTAGCACAGAATAGCACACTGATAATTTCCCTCACTGTACCTCTCTGTCCCTACAAACAAGGATTAGCACAGAATAGCACACTGACACTTTCCCTCACTGTACCTCTCTGTCCCTACAAACAAGGATTAGCACAGAATAGCACACTGACACTTTCCCTCACTGTACATCTCTGTCCCTACAAACAAGGATTAGCACAGAATAGCACACTGACACTTTCCCTCACTGTACCTCTCTGTCCCTACAAACAAGGATTAGCACAGAATAGCACACTGACACTTTCCCTCACTGTACCTCTCTGTCCCTAAACTCAAGGATTGAAAATATGGTTCAGCAAGATTGGTTTAGAACAGAATAGCACACTGACACTTTCCCTCACTGTACCTCTCTGTCCCTACAAACAAGGATTAGCACAGAATAGCACACAAGGAATCCAGGATTAGTAAAGGAAAAATAATGACACTGTCCCTGCTTATGCTTCTCTTTCCCTGCTCCGGAACACACTACACAAGGCCGCCGCGCTGGCGGCCTTTTATAGTGTGGGGCGTGTACTAAACCCCCTCAGCAATAATTGGCCACAGGCATCCTGCCTGTGGCCAATCATTGCTCTCCTCGCTGCCGGCACTGTGATTGGCCAAGCATGCGGGGTCACAGTGCATGCTTGGCCAATCACAGCGCCTGGATGACACTGCGATGGCGTAGTGCATTGTGGGCCGTTCGCGTGACTCGAATTTGGCGCGAACGGCCCAAATCGTTCGATCTTCGCCGAACGATCGAACAGCCGATGTTCGAGTCGAACGTATGTTCGACTCGAACACGAAGCTCATCCCTATTCACCAGCAACAACAAGACATTCTGTATAACAGATATATATAAGAATCTTGTGTTTAACCTGCTGCATTCACTACAGAACTGCAGTTTCAATTGTAAATGGACAAACTGTGGTCCAAGCTGGTAGTTTGGAAAAGATGTCATGTTGTGGTCTATATGGACGGTGAGACACACAGGATATTATTATTATTATTATTATTATTATTATTATTATTATATCCTGTAATAAAATCAACCAAGGAGCGCTGGAGCCCTTTCCTTCCATATTGAATTAAACAAATCTGTTGGAATTACAATTTTAAACCGCAAATGTGATTGATACATGGTTGTTAATCTTTGAAGACAAATGTGTTTTAGTTGAATCTGTGTATTCACTCAGAGCTCAGTGTTAATACATACTGTATATGAGAGCTGTTTTACCTGGCAAAGGATTGGTATAGTATTTCTGCCTCTCCAGTCCTGGGAATTACACAGCTCTGTCACATAACAAAGCCCTGATTAGCAGGGGGGAGGACTTGATCTTCCTCAGGTTCACTTACAGGTCTTGTCCCTCTCCCACCATCCCCCTTACCAGTGGCTGGACAGTAAGGCTCAGTTCACATATATGCAAATTTGGTGCGTTTTGAACCGCATCCAATTCACATGACATGTGACTTAAACCGGCTTTCTATGGAGTCGGTTCACATATATGCGGTGCAGCGGCAGTGCAAATTCACTGTGAATTACAAAAGAGTCCAGTGCGTTTTTTGAGCACTGCGGTTCTGTTGAGAATGCAAATTCCATGCTATTGACTTCTATGTGAATGCATCTGAATTGCACATGTCATCAGTTTTGAACATTAATTCGATCCAAAAAATAATAATTTCGGGGTCCCCCCCCCCCCAAATCCATACCAGGCGCTTTCGGGTCTGGTACGGATTTTAAAAGGAACCTCACGCCAAAATTAGAAAAATATATGGCATGGGGCCCCTCTAAAATCTATACCAGACCCTTATGTGAGCATGCAGCCTGGCAGGCCCTCCTGAACCATACCAGGCCACATGCCCTCAACATGGGGGGGGATGATTTGCAGAGCCCCCATCCCAAAGCACCTTGTCCCCATGTTGATGGGGACAAGGGCCTCTTCCCCACAACCCTGGACTGTGGTTGTGGGGGTCTGCGGGCATAGGGCTTATCGGAATCTGGATCCCTGCCCCTCCCCCTATGTGAATGAGTATGGGATACATTGTAACCCTACTCATTCACCAAAAAATGTGTCACAAAGAAATAAAAACACAGTTTTTGACAATTTCTTTATTAAAAATAAGAAAACAATGTCCCATGATGTAGATCCATGATCAATCACGACGCCCGCTACCACCGCTGACTCAAAAAATGAAAAAATAAATAAAAAGCTCTGCCTGTTACGAAGGCTATTGCCGCGTGACAGTTCTTAAATAGTTAAGAGGCGGGGCAACTCGGCAACATACTCTGGTAGTACCACCCCACTGGTGTATGCTGGGTCAGTAGATGTGATGGCTGCATTTGTTTTCTTTATTAGGCTTTTGTTCTTCTAATTTCATCTGGTAATCCAGCCAGCCAGTCTGTTGTTTTTCATAGCACAAGCTCTCCAGCAAAATGTATCAGTTACAGAGATTTAGGGGTGCAACAGATCAAAAAACTCATGGATCGGATCGTTCCTCGGATCAGAGTCACGGATCGAATCATTTTTCGGATCAGCAAAAAAAAAAAAAAAGACAAGACAAATCTTGTTACACCCACCGGAGTTTTAGGTTTCAGAGTTATTTTCAACACAAAATGGAGCTTATGTGCTTAAATACAGTATTTGTAAATCCCATGGACTGTTTAGATGTTAAATTTTAAAAGCAGCAGTCCATCGGATTTACAAATACTGTATTTAAGCATATAAGCTCAGTTTTGTGTTGAAAATAACTGTGAAATCTAAAACTCCGGTGGGTGTAACAAGATGTCCGCTTGCCCCCTTCTCACTCTATCATTACTGTGCAGGAGTGTGGGGTGTAGCAAGATGGCGGCGACGAAACGTCACTTCTTGACGTGACAGCGGCCACCGCCGGATGTACCAAGATGGCTGCCGCTCCGGAGCTGGGCTAAAGCCGCTGCCTTTCCTATGGCCGAGGCCGCGGATCACGTGGTGTGCCGATCCGAACAGGTTGACCCGTTTGGATCACAGATCGTGACGATCCGTTGCACCACTACAGAGATTAGATAAACCACACAAACACCGGCAAAGGTGCTTACAATTCACTCACAGAAAAAGGGCAGCGCTCACTGAGAGAGATATCGGAGAACAGGCTGAGAGTGTCTTCCCTTCACTCGATATGTAGTAATAACTGAAATATCCAGCTGACAGCTTGAATCATCCAATTGTAAAAATCTTTATTTGCCACGGGATAAGTATAGAGTAGAAAAGCGTACGCATTAGTCTTAGTTTTGGTCTTAGTCATAGCATAATGAACTCTGGACTGAACATACAACGCTCCACCCGCAACATACAGGTACTATCAATTAAGTTAAATAAACTAAATTAATAGCTAGCGGCAAAGGGGATCCACATCCAAAACAATACAAAAAGGAAGGAAAAAGTAGTAAAAAAAAATATTTGCAATAAAGTACAGCACACCAAACCTGTATATAACCTGATATGCAAGAATACAGACATGTATAAAGTATGAATAAACATAAATACCACTAAAAGATAAAAATGAATGCATGATCCACACAATACAGTAATCATTTTGGCTACTCACACACTGTTATCCTCGATATTATCATCAAAAGGTGCTGATATAATTCAGTTCATAATAACAAGCCTTGCACCGGATTAAACAGAAAATCCACGATAATATCAAGAGACAGGTGATACATCCCAATTCAGTATAAATAAAACATATATACCGTATATACTTGAGTATAAGCCAAATTTTTCAGCAAATTTTTTTGTGCTCAAAATGCCCCCCTCGGCTTATACTCGAGTCACCTTTTTGCGCCCGATCTCCCGGACTTTGGGGACCCGGTACCGGCCGGCCGTAAGTCTCCTGGACCCCAAACCTGGCACACATATAGCCGCACTCTTCCTCGACAAATGTGCAAAGTTTGTTGTCTGGGGGACCTACTGCCGGGGAGCACCAATTTTTCAAAGCCGGCACCCCTTCCGTAGACTCCCGTGTTAAACGGTAATTTCTCCGGTAACTTTGGGGACCCGGTACTGGCACACATGTAGCCCCAGTTCTCCTCTACACGTGTGCAAAGTTTTCTGTCTGGGGGACTTATGGCAGGGGAGCACCGATTTTTCAAACCTGGGCACCCCTTCCATATACTCCATTGTTAAACGTAAGTCTAGTCATGGACACAGTGAGGCATGGACACAGTGAGGCATGGACACAGTGAGGCATGGACACAGTGAGGCACAGTGAGGCATGGACACAGTGAGGCATGGACACAGTGAGGCATGGACACAGTGAGGCATGGACACAGTGAGACATGGACACAGTGAGGCACAGTGAGGCATGGACACAGTGAGGCATGGACACAGTGAGGCACAGTGAGGCATGGACACAGTGAGGCATGGACACAGTGAGGCATGGGCACAGTGAGGCATGGGCACAGTGAGGCACAGTGAGGCATGGACACAGTGAGGCATGGACACAGTGATGCATGGACACAGTGATGCATGCACATGGACACAGTGAGGCAAAGTGAGGCACAGTGAGGCATGCAGATGGACACCCTAGGCTTATACTCGAGTCAATACATTTTCCCAGTTTTTTGTGGTAAAATTAGGTGCCTCGGCTTATATTCGGGTCGGCTTATACTCGAGTATATACGGTAATGCATAAATGAGCAAGAGCACATTCACATGTCTGAAATAGTAGGAAAACTCAGAAAAAACTCTGAGAAAATTCTGAAAAATTACAGGAAAGAAGGCATGAGGGGAAACTGCTGAATAGTAAAGCTGAATCTGACCACTAGAGAGGGGTGCTTACAAGGATCAGCTTTTATTTATTCATGCAAAAGCTTTATCCTAAAAGAAAAAAAAATCTGTTGTAACTGCTTATACAGTGTGAGCTGGAGTTTGGCTTCAATTTGTCAGTGGTTCCAAATCTGCTAATACAGCGCTACCCTCCTCCAGACTGACAATGCTACTGTGCCTCCTGTCTCATTCCTCCAGAGTTGTGTTTCACTAGTACAACAGGTGTGTTGCTGGCCAGATCACCAGTAGGGATGAGCTTCGTGTTCGAGTCGAACATACGTTCGACTCGAACATCGGCTGTTCGATCGTTCGACGAAGATCGAACGATTTGGGCCGTTCGCGCCAAATTCGAGTGACGCGAACGGCCCACAATGCACTACGCCATCGCAGTGTCATCCAGGCGCTGTGATTGGCCAAGCATGCACTGTGACCCCGCATGCTTGGCCAATCACAGCGCCGGCAGCGAGGAGAGCAATGATTGGCCACAGGCAGGATGCCTGTGGCCAATTATTGCTGAGGGTGTTTAGTACACGCCCCACACTATAAAAGGCCGCCAGCACGGCGGCCTAGTGTAGTGTGTTCCGGAGCAGGGATAGAGCAGCATAGGCAGGGACAGTGACTGTTATTTCTTTCTTGCTTAACCTGGATTCCTTTAGTTTAGGGAAAGAGAAGGATAGGTAGGGAGAGTGTCAGTGTGTTTTGTGCTTGTGCTATAGTGTGCTTAAAAAAAACATTTATTCTAGGGACAGAAAACTGTAGGTAGGGACAGTGTCAGTTTCTTTCACTCTGCAAGTCCTTGTTTCCAGGGACCTGTAAGGACAGTGAGTGAATTGTCCTTGTGCTATATTGTGATTAAAAAAAACATTTTTTCTAGGGACAGAAAACTGTAGGTAGGGAGAGTGTTTTTTTTCTTTCACTCTGCAAGTCCTTGTTTCCAGGGACCTGGAAGGACAGTGAGTGAATTGTCCTTGTGCTATATTGTGCTTAAAAAAAACATTTATTCTAGGGACAGAAAACTGTAGGTAGGGAGAGTGTCAGTTTATTTCACTCTGCAAGTCCTTGTTTCCAGGGACCTGGAAGGACAGTGAGTGAATTGTCCTTGTGCTATATTGTGATTAAAAAAAACATTTTTTCTAGGGACAGAAAACTGTAGGTAGGGAGAGTGTTTTTTTTCTTTCACTCTGCAAGTCCTTGTTTCCAGGGACCTGTAAGGACAGTGAGTGAATTGTCCTTGTGCTATATTGTGCTTAAAAAAAACATTTATTCTAGGGACAGAAAACTGTAGGTAGGGAGAGTGTCAGTTTATTTCACTCTGCAAGTCCTTGTTTCCAGGGACCTGGAAGGACAGTGAGTGAATTGTCCTTGTGCTATATTGTGATTAAAAAAAACATTTTTTCTAGGGACAGAAAACTGTAGGTAGGGAGAGTGTTTTTTTTCTTTCACTCTGCAAGTCCTTGTTTCCAGGGACCTGTAAGGACAGTGAGTGAATTGTCCTTGTGCTATATTGTGCTTAAAAAAAACATTTATTCTAGGGACAGAAAACTGTAGGTAGGGAGAGTGTCAGTTTATTTCACTCTGCAAGTCCTTGTTTCCAGGGACCTGGAAGGACAGTGAGTGAATTGTCCTTGTGCTATATTGTGATTAAAAAAAACATTTTTTCTAGGGACAGAAAACTGTAGGTAGGGAGAGTGTTTTTTTTCTTTCACTCTGCAAGTCCTTGTTTCCAGGGACCTGGAAGGACAGTGAGTGAATTGTCCTTGTGCTATATTGTGCTTAAAAAAAACATTTATTCTAGGGACAGAAAACTGTAGGTAGGGAGAGTGTCAGTTTATTTCACTCTGCAAGTCCTTGTTTCCAGGGACCTGTAAGGACAGTGAGTGAATTGTCCTTGTGCTATATTGTGATTAAAAAAAACATTTTTTCTAGGGACAGAAAACTGTAGGTAGGGAGAGTGTTTTTTTTCTTTCACTCTGCAAGTCCTTGTTTCCAGGGACCTGTAAGGACAGTGAGTGAATTGTCCTTGTGCTATATTGTGCTTAAAAAAAACATTTATTCTAGGGACAGAAAACTGTAGGTAGGGAGAGTGTCAGTTTATTTCACTCTGCAAGTCCTTGTTTCCAGGGACCTGGAAGGACAGTGAGTGAATTGTCCTTGTGCTATATTGTGATTAAAAAAAACATTTTTTCTAGGGACAGAAAACTGTAGGTAGGGAGAGTGTTTTTTTTCTTTCACTCTGCAAGTCCTTGTTTCCAGGGACCTGGAAGGACAGTGAGTGAATTGTCCTTGTGCTATATTGTGCTTAAAAAAAACATTTATTCTAGGGACAGAAAACTGTAGGTAGGGAGAGTGTCAGTTTATTTCACTCTGCAAGTCCTTGTTTCCAGGGACCTGTAAGGACAGTGAGTGAATTGTCCTTGTGCTATATTGTGATTAAAAAAACATTTTTTCTAGGGACAGAAAACTGTAGGTAGGGAGAGTGTTTTTTTTCTTTCACTCTGCAAGTCCTTGTTTCCAGGGACCTGTAAGGACAGTGAGTGAATTGTCCTTGTGCTATATTGTGATTAAAAAAAACATTTTTTCTAGGGACAGAAAACTGTAGGTAGGGAGAGTGTTTTTTTTCTTTCACTCTGCAAGTCCTTGTTTCCAGGGACCTGTAAGGACAGTGAGTGAATTGTCCTTGTGCTATAGTGTGCTTAAAAAAAACATTTATTCTAGGGACAGAAAACTGTAGGTAGGGACAGTGTCAGTTTCTTTCACTCTGCAAGTCCTTGTTTCCAGGGACCTGGAAGGACAGTGAGTGAATTGTCCTTGTGCTATATTGTGATTAAAAAAAACATTTTTTCTAGGGACAGAAAACTGTAGGTAGGGAGAGTGTTTTTTTTCTTTCACTCTGCAAGTCCTTGTTTCCAGGGACCTGTAAGGACAGTGAGTGAATTGTCCTTGTGCTATATTGTGATTAAAAAAAAACATTTATTCTAGGGACAGAAAACTGTAGGTAGGGACAGTGTCAGTTTCTTTCACTCTGCAAGTCCTTGTTTCCAGGGACCTGTAAGGACAGTGAGTGAATTGTCCTTGTGCTATATTGTGCTTAAAAAAAACATTTATTCTAGGGACAGAAAACTGTAGGTAGGGAGAGTGTCAGTTTATTTCACTCTGCAAGTCCTTGTTTCCAGGGACCTGTAAGGACAGTGAGTGAATTGTCCTTGTGCTATATTGTGATTAAAAAAAACATTTTTTCTAGGGACAGAAAACTGTAGGTAGGGAGAGTGTTTTTTTTCTTTCACTCTGCAAGTCCTTGTTTCCAGGGACCTGTAAGGACAGTGAGTGAATTGTCCTTGTGCTATATTGTGCTTAAAAAAAACATTTATTCTAGGGACAGAAAACTGTAGGTAGGGAGAGTGTCAGTTTATTTCACTCTGCAAGTCCTTGTTTCCAGGGACCTGTAAGGACAGTGAGTGAATTGTCCTTGTGCTATATTGTGATTAAAAAAAACATTTTTTCTAGGGACAGAAAACTGTAGGTAGGGAGAGTGTTTTTTTTCTTTCACTCTGCAAGTCCTTGTTTCCAGGGACCTGTAAGGACAGTGAGTGAATTGTCCTTGTGCTATATTGTGATTAAAAAAAACATTTTTTCTAGGGACAGAAAACTGTAGGTAGGGAGAGTGTTTTTTTCTTTCACTCTGCAAGTCCTTGTTTCCAGGGACCTGTAAGGACAGTGAGTGAATTGTCCTTGTGCTATAGTGTGCTTAAAAAAAACATTTATTCTAGGGACAGAAAACTGTAGGTAGGGACAGTGTCAGTTTCTTTCACTCTGCAAGTCCTTGTTTCCAGGGACCTGGAAGGACAGTGAGTGAATTGTCCTTGTGCTATATTGTGATTAAAAAAAACATTTTTTCTAGGGACAGAAAACTGTAGGTAGGGAGAGTGTTTTTTTTCTTTCACTCTGCAAGTCCTTGTTTCCAGGGACCTGTAAGGACAGTGAGTGAATTGTCCTTGTGCTATATTGTGATTAAAAAAAACATTTTTTCTAGGGACAGAAAACTGTAGGTAGGGAGAGTGTTTTTTTTCTTTCACTCTGCAAGTCCTTGTTTCCAGGGACCTGTAAGGACAGTGAGTGAATTGTCCTTGTGCTATATTGTGCTTAAAAAAAATATTTTTTCTAGGGACAGAAAACTGTAGGTAGGGAGAGTGTCAGTTTCTTTCACTGTGAAAGTCCTTGTTTCAAGGGACAGAGAAGGACACCTGAAGGTAGCCCTTATTGCTTTTTTCCCATCTCCCTGCAGGCCATCTATTAGAATGTCTGGAAGGCAAACAAGGAGAGGCAGACAGTCAGGAGGCAATAAAAGAGGGCAAGCAGGCTCTGTGTCTGGGGGCAACAGTGCTGGTCGTGGACGCGGTGCATTGTCATCAGCACATGGCCATGGGACACGCTTGTCCTTCTTTTCGGCAGCTGGACATGTTGAGCCACATCATGCCGAAGACTTGGTAGAGTGGATGACCAAGCCCTCCTCCTCCTCCTCATCCTCTCTCACCCAGGCTCAGGGTACTGGAAAAGCAGCTGCCAAAGCGTCGTCTTCCCTGGTATCAATGTCAGACAAATCATCAGTCACTCCTTCCCTAGACCCACCATGTCCTCCTCCTGAGGAGTCCCCCGAACTGTTTCAGCACAGTGTTGGGTACATGCTCCAGGAGGATGCCCAGCGTTTCGAAGGGTCTGATGATGAAACCCAGCTAGAGGAAGGCAGTAGCGTGAGAGCAGACAGAGGGGATGCTCAAGAAGGACACCAATCTGGCAGTCATGTTCCAGCAGCTGCAGCATACTGCCAGATTGGCTCCAGTGATGAGGAGGGAGGGGATGATGAGGTCACTGACTCCACGTGGGTGCCTAATAGGAGAGAGGAGGAGGAGGAGGATGAGGAGGAGGCACATCTCCAACGAGGCAGGATGCCCTTTGGTGGCCAGCGTAAGGGCAGTACACCGACGGAATCACACCGCAGAGCTCCGCCTGTGCAGGGCGCTGCCTCTGCCCGTCATTCAAAAAGTTCTTTGGTGTGGGCCTTTTTTGAGGCTAGTGCATCAGATCGCACAGCTGCTGTTTGCAACATATGTCTCAAGCGTATATCGCGTGGCCAAAACATCAGCCGCTTGGGTACCACATGCCTGACCAGACATATGTTGACCTGCCATGCAGCTCGTTGGCAAGCCTACCTCAAAGACCCACACCAAAGAACAAAGCGGACCTCTCCTTGCACCGCATCAGCTGGGATCTCCAACCCCACTATAACTTCAGTCCTCTCTGAAACATGCACTGAGAGGAATGAAGGTGTAGAATTAGGTGTGTCACAGCCAAGTACTTGCGGCCACTCTGCTAGCAGTACACCGACGTCCGATTCTAGCAGGCAAATTTCCCTGCCCCAGCTGCTGGACCGTCGAAAGAAGTTCACTCCCAGCCATCCACATGCCCAGCGGTTGAATGCTAGCTTGGCTAAATTGCTAGCGCTTCAACTGCTGCCTTTTCAGTTGGTAGACTCGGCCCCCTTCCGTGAGTTTGTGCAATGTGCGGTTCCTCAGTGGCAGGTTCCCAAACGCCACTTTTTCTCACGGAAGGCTATTCCGGCTCTCTACCGGCATGTGGAAGGCAATGTCTTGGCCTCGCTGGACAGGGCGGTCAGCGGTAAGGTGCATATTACCGCTGACTCATGGTCCAGCAGGCATGGACAGGGACGTTACCTTTCTTTCACGGCCCATTGGGTCACTCTTTTGGCAGCTGGGAAGGATTCAGGACAAGGTGCAGTAGTGTTGGAGGTTGTCCCACCGCCACGCCTCCAAAATGCTACTACTGGTTGTGACACACCTCTCTCCTCCACCCCCTCCTCTTCTTCTTCCTCCATGGCCTCTTCCTGTGGTTTGTCCTATGAACCAGCGGTGCTCCGTAGCCGTTCACGGGGCTACGCAAGTACGCAGGCAAAAAGATGCCATGCCGTGCTTGCGCTGGTGTGTTTGGGGGACAGAAGCCACACTGGGGCAGAGGTCCTGTCTGCTCTGCAGGGCCAGGCCGAGAGGTGGTTGACGCCACGCCAGCTTAAGCCAGGAATGGTGGTTTGCGACAATGGCACCAACCTCCTCTCCGCCCTCCGACAGGGACAACTGACCCATGTGCCCTGTGTGGCTCACGTCCTTAACCTGGTGGTGCAGCGCTTCTTGGGCAGGTACCCGGGCTTACAGGATGTCCTGAGGCAGGCCAGGAAAGTCTGTGTGCATTTCCGCAGATCTTATAATGCCAGTGCTCGCCTGGCTGAGCTGCAAAAGGAGTTGAACCTGCCCAAGAACCGCCTTATATGTGACATGCCCACCAGGTGGAACTCAACGTTGGCCATGCTGCAGCGGCTGCACACGCAGCAGAGGGCCATCAATGAGTACCTGTGCGACTACGGCACCAGGACAGGGTCAGGGGAGCTTGGTTTTTTTTCTCCACGCCAGTGGGGCATGATCAGGGATGCATGCACTGTCCTGGCACCATTTGAGGAGGCCACGAGGATGGTGAGCAGTGACAGTGCATGCATCAGTGACACTGTACCTCTTGTCCACCTGTTGGAGCACACGCTGCGTGGAATAATGGACAGGGCACTTGAGGCAGAACAGAGGCAGGAAGAGGAGGACTTCCTTGCCTCTCAAGGCCCCCTTTACCCAGACAGTGTTCCTTCTGTCCCACCCATCGCACAGGAAGAGGAGGAGGAGGAGGAGGAGGAGGATTGTGTCAGCATGGAGGTGGAGGCTGGCACTCAGCATCATCAGCAGCAGTCTTTTAGGGATGATTTACAGTCCCAAGAAACCAGTGGACTTGTACGTGGCTGGGAGGAGGTGGCTGCGGATCATGTCGTCCTTAGTGACCCAGAGGACTCCGGAGCGAATGCCTCAGCAAACCTACGCTGCATGGCCTCCCTGATCCTGCAAAGTCTGCGGAAGGATCCTCGTATTCTTCGGATCAAGGAGAGGGACCATTACTGGCTGGCCACTCTCCTTGATCCACGGTACAAGGGTAAGGTTGCGGACCTTATGTTACCGTCGCAGAGGGAGCAGAGGATGAGACAACTCCGGGAGGCCTTGCAGAAAGGTCTGTGCAACGCGTTCCCAGAGACTGGGAGGTTGCAAACTCCTGGTCCTGGACAACGAGTTGCTGAGGCTTCGGCCAGTCAAAGAAGGAGCGGTGGGGAAGGTGGCCGTCTGACCGATGCGTTCAGACAATTCTTTAGTCCGCAGCCCCAAAGTATGATCGGTTCCAGCAACCATCGCCAGCGTCTGATAAACATGGTGCAGGAATATCTAGGGGCAAGGTCAGACTTGGACACCTTCCCCACCGAAAATCCTCTGGCTTACTGGGTCTTGAGGATGGATCACTGGCCAGAGCTTGCACAGTATGCAATTGAGCTACTGGCCTGTCCTGCATCCAGCGTTCTTTCGGAACGCACATTCAGTGCTGCTGGAGGATTTGTCACGGATCACAGGGTGCGCCTGTCCACCGACTCGGTTGATCGACTGACTTTCATCAAGATGAACCAGTCTTGGATCACCACCAGCTACCACACACCTGATGCTGATATAACAGACTAATTGATTTTAACATGTCACATCCCTTCAAGACTGATGCTGATGCTGAGTGCCTGTGCTGTTATGTTGACTGGCTATCCTCCTCCTCCGAGTCCTCAATGATACGATTGATGATGATAGCTTGTAAGATCATTTTTGTTTATGGGTGCCGCCACCAGTGCCTAACGCCCAATTTTTCAGCCCCTGTTTAACAGGGGCGTGTAATTACAATTTTTGAAGCAATACTTTGCAACAGGGCTCATTGCTGTGCTCCAAGTACAGTATCTGTGAGGAGTTGCAGTGTTGTGCCACCAGTGCCTAAGGCCCAATTTTTCAGCCCCTGTTTAACAGGGGCGTGTCATTACAATTTTTGAAGCAATACTTTGCAACAGGGCTCATTGCTGTGCTCCAAGTACAGTATCTGTGAGGAGTTGCAGTGTTGTGCCACCAGTGCCTAAGGCCCAATTTTTCAGCCCCTGTTTAACAGGGGCGTGTCATTACAATTTTTGAAGCAATACTTTGCAACAGGGCTCATTGCTGTGCTCCAAGTACAGTATCTGTGAGGGGTTGCAGTGTTGTGCCACCAGTGCCTAAGGCCCAATTTTTCAGCCCCTGTTCAACAGGGGCATGTAATTACAATTCTTGATCTAATAATTCACAGCAGGGCCCATTGCTGCACCCACCAAGAGTAACTGTCAGGGCTTACAGTGTTGTGGCACCAGCACCACCATCAAAGGCCCAATTTTTACTACCACTGTTCAACAATTATATGTAATTAAAATTCCTGATATAATAGTTGACAGCAGGGCGTTCCAGCACCAACCAAGAGTAACTGTGAGTGCTTACAGTGTTGTGCCAACACCAACAACTAAGGGGCCTATTTCTGCAGAGTATATACGGCAGGTCCCTACTTTCAAACATCCAACTTACAAACGACTCCTACTTGCAAACGCAAGAAGACAACAGGAAGTGAGAGGAAATCTACCACTAGGAAGGAAAATTCTCTCCTGTAAGAATAAATATGGGAGAAAGGTGTCTCCTCTGTACTGATGCTTTATCAGCAATCCTTGTTTCAAGAAAAAGACCACATTTCAAAAAGAGTTGTCATTGGGACGGAAAGTGAGGTGAAATGTTCTGAACAGGGGCACAGACAGCAAAACAAATGTTACAGGGGTGATAACCCTTACCTATGTTTTCCAAAAAGTTTAAAAATAGATTTTTGGTCTGGAGCTACACTTCAACAATGTACCTGTTCAAAATTACAAACAGATTCTACATAAGAACAAACCTACAGTCCCTGTCTTGTATGCACCGCCTGTATAGGGCTGTTCAGAGTATATAGGGCCTTTTTTATTTTATGTGCGGGGTTCCCCTTAATATCCATACAAGACCCAAAGGGGCTGGTAATGGGCTGGGGTAGGGGGGGGGTCATGGGGTAGCTATGCCATTTTTCTTAAAGAATTTCATCCATATTACCGGGACCAGACATTACATTAAAGCCGCAAGCAGTTTTAAATGGCTTTTTTTTCCTTTAGAAGTGTCATTTTGTGCAGGGACAGTTCTAAACACGGGAAACACGTGGCACTTCACAGGCATACTTTAGACACCCCCCAGGTACGATATTTAAAGGAATATTTGACTTTTTTTTTTTCACTTTATGCATCATTAAAATGACTGCTCCCGAAAAACGACCGTTTTTAAAACTTCTTTTTGCATTGATACATGTCCCCTGGTGCAGAACCCGGGTTCCCAAACCCTTTTTAGGACAATAACATGCATAATAGTTGTTATAATTAGCACTTTAGAATTCGAACGTTCGCATCCATTGTATTTAATAGGGTTCTAATGTTCGTTCGAACTTTCGGTCCGTTCGCGGGTTCTGGTGCGAACCGAACCCGGGGGTGTTCGGCTCATCACTAATCACCAGTGAACACAGAGAGAAAGCCGCAATAAAATACATTTTTGGTTTAGGTTTATTACTGCTTTAATCATCGTGGAATGATAAATCTTTTGTTTTAGAGGATTCCTCTTATTTTTTTAGCCTTTCTTGTACACATTTGTCATACTTCATACATATTGGCATAATCCTGTTTTTTTCATGTTTTTTTTTTTTACTCAGGTCAATGTCTAGCTTTTTTCTGATAAATAAATCTATTTCTGCAAACAAAAAATCGTAACTCAAGCAAAATCTAATTTTAGGATTCACGCTTGGCTAAATTAGGCAGGGTTATTTCAAAATAATGTAACCTTATGTGTTATCACAAAGCCCTGAGGAATGGCTTATACATTCCTTTTCTACTTGTTCAGAAATTAATCCTATTGTGTCTAATGTATGTACAAATGGCAAAATACTTGAGCAGTTAAAATGCGTGCTCATCGGATGAATGAATTCCATCTCGTTTAGATGCACTTTTTACGTTTTTGGTGGATTTTGAGTTTACCTTCCATTTCTGTTGGGATCATACTAATACTGGAGCCAAATTTTCAATAACGTAGTGCAAGAGTTATGCCCTGTACACACGATTTTTCCATCGGAAATCCGATGAAGCTGACTTCCATCAGCCTACACACCATCAGTCAAAAATACGATCGTCCCAAACGCCGTGACGTCAAACACTAAAGTTAAAAAAAAATTAAGTTCAATGCTTCTGAGCATGCGCCGACTTGATTCTGAGCATGCGTGGGTTTTTTCTCCGATGGCGTTCCCCACAGACGATCGGAATTTGCTATTGGATTTTTTTCCATCGGTAAAATTTAAAACATGTTCTATTTTTTTATACCGATGGAAAAAAGACTGATGGGGCCCACACACGATCGGTTTGTCCGATGAAAAAAAAAAACGATCGTGTGTACGCGGCATTAGGCCTTTTCTACGTCATATGTATGTGTAACAGAAAGGTATGTGTTACAGTGTATCTGAAGCCAAAAAATATTTTTGGATGGAAGGGATAGAACCCCTGTCATGTTTTTATTACTCAATGAGAGATATCCATGTCTTTATGGACCTTGCTTTGTGCACTGGTGCGCAGTCATGTTGGAACATGAAGGGGTCATCCCCAAACTGTTCCCACAATGTTGGGTGCATGAAATTGTCCAAAATGTCTTGGTATGCTGACGCCTTAAGGCCTCATGCCCACAGACGTTTTTACGTTTTTACAGCCGTGTTTTTGAGCGTTTTTTACAGCTTAAAAACGCCTGTCCATGTTAGTCTATAGCTTCATGCCCACCTAGACGTTTTTGAGCTGCAAATAGCATAGACGTTTTTAAGCTGTAAAAAAAACTCAGGACCAGTGCGTTCCTCAGCGTCGGAGTTAGGCAGAAAAAAACGCTCAAAAACGCCCAAAAACGGTCGCGTTTTTTAGCTCCGACGTTTTTGTTTTTTTTCCAAAAAATAAATAAATTTTACAATAACATGGACAGGCGTTTTTAAGCTGTAAAAAACGCAGCTGTAAAAACGTCAGTGGGCATGAGGCCTTAGAGTTCCCTTCACTGGAACTAAGGGGCCAGGCCCAACCCCTGAAAAACAACTAATCCCCCCTCCACCAAATGATTTGGACCAGTGCACAAAGCAAGGTCCATAAAGACATGGATGAGTGAGTTTGGGGTGGAGGAACTGGACTGGCCTGCACAGCGTCCTGACCTGAACCCGATAGAGCACCTTTGGGATGAATTAGAGCGGAGACTGCAAGCCAGGCTTTCTCGTCCACATCAGTGCCTGACCTCACAAATGCGCTTTTCGAAGAATGGTCAAACATTCCCATAGACACACTCCTAAACCTTGTGGACAGCCTTCCCAGAAGAATTTAAGCTGTTATAGCTGCAAAGGGTAGGCCAACTCAATATTGAACCCTACAGACTAAGACTGGGATATCATTAAAGTCCATATGCGAGTAAAGGCCGGTGTCCCAATACTTTTGGAAATATAGTGTATATGTATATTGAGAAGGGGCGCCAAACAAATGCTTATCAGATGTCCAAATGTATTTATTTGGTTCCACAAGTGACCAAAAGGAAAAGAAAAGGCAGGTAACACATTTAGGGGGCCCAAACATTCCCCTTCATCAGGGCTTTAATGCTTCAAACAACAATGTTTACAGGAACAGAGGTTATGGGAAATCTACTCCATGGAAAAACACATGAAAATGAAAAGATGAAAGGGTGTCTGTCGCACTATTACCCATTTTATTCAAAACAAAAAAAAGTTTTGGCTTTAGATAAACTGTAGGTTGGATTTATACCCCCGTGCAAATTTTTATGTGATGCCATTGTTACCAATAAGCCCTAGAATGCTCACCAATGACTAACCTGTGTACATGCGTTAGTGTGTGTGGAATTATTACTTATTATTATATTTATTATTATTTATTATCATCATTATTATTTTAGATAATTATTTTTCATTAATATATATATTTTTTTTTGTTTGTTTGTTGTTTTTTTTTTTTACTAGTGTTCCTACCGGAAATAGCTTTAAGATAATTTTTTTCTTTTAATATAATTTGGATTCTTTTAAACTTCCTGTTAAGCTGTTTTTATTTTGACCCCTGTCACATTTCTTTGTGGAGGCGTGCGTACGTATTTTTTTTCACTAGCAGCAACATTATATGCAGGAAGAGATAAGTGTTTCAGTTGTGTTTGGAATGTCAGGTGGCATTATAGTAAGTACTCAGCTTCTATTCAGTACTAAGACAGGCTCATGACAGTTTTTTGCTAGGTGACGCCGTCTATGATTTAGCTTAGCTTTTTTCATTGACCTACAATTAGCAAATGACAGGCTCTAATTAAGGGTGAATTATAGTAGATTTAAACATATTTATCTACTTTTTTTAAATGGACCAAAAAATTACATTAACATTAAGTGTGTCAGATAAATATAAAATATTGCATATGAATACAGTAAAGCCTTGGTTTGAGAGTAACTTGGTTTGAGAGCGTTTTGCAAGACAAGCAAAATGTTTTAATTAATTTTGCCTTGATACACAAGCGATGTCTTGATATAAGAGTAGCGTCATGTCACAACTGAGTATAAAAAAGAAGAGAGGAGACTCTAAGGGCGGCCATACACGGTTCGAATTTCGAAATAATTTTCTTTCGAAAATCGTATCAAAGAATTTTCGTACGAATTTCGCACCGTTAGTGGGCTGCAGCAACAGCCGATTTTCGTGCAGAAATCAAATTTGAGGAATCCGACATGTTGGAATTTTTTTTAAAAACAAACGATTTTCTGATTAATGATGGGAGAATCGTGCGAGAAATGTAATAGAAAAGAAAATGCGCATGTGCAAGAAAAGAATATTCCCGGAGAGAAACAAATATTCCCGGAGAGAAAAGAACATTCCCGGCAACATGAAGGTTTGGTCGGCCGAATTTCGAAAATCAATGGTGGCATCGTCGGATCACAAAAAAAAAAAAACTTTCTGATTTTGAAAAGAAAATTTGTTCGAAATTCGACCCGTGTATGGTCTGCTTAACTCTCCAGCATTTAGCAAAAACTGTAACTTTAATTCTGAGCAGACTGGCCCATTAATAAGGCGACCAGACATCCCCGGTTTCAGGGGACAGTCCCCGGATTGAGGTCACCTCCCTGGCCGGACCAAGTCTGTCCCCGGTTTTGTCCGCGGATTGGATTTGAACATGGACTGGGGCAATTTCAAAGACAGTCAGTGCAGAATAAAAAAAAAAAGAATTCTGAAATACACCGCCCCCCCTCTACGCCGCTCCTACTAGCTTAGGGGTGTGTATTTTTTTCCATTATCTGTGCCCCTTTCTGATGATCATGTGCTGGTCGGAGCGGAGGGAATATTTCTTCAGTTTCGGGCGCATGCCCATTCAGCTCCGCTCACATGTTCTTCTGCCTTGGCTGAAGTCCCGGCCAGCCGCCTGCCTATCTCCTTGCCTTCCCTGGTGGAGTGATCTTCCTCCGCTCCCCACCCAGTAGTAGCCAGGGCCCGTAGAGTAAGACTTGACAGGCTGTGAGGCGGGCGGCGGCGGCAACGGGCAGAGAGTCGCTGATTGGCGCCATTACTAGTTAAAAAAAAAATATGTCTCTGGATTTCTGTTAAAAAATCTGGTCACCTTACCATTAAGTGTCATTAAACCATTGTGGGGAAAAAAAAGTATCTAGCAGTGTGCGTCATATTCTTCCTGGCTTGCTGTCCCTGATGGGTGGGAATGCTGTCTTACAGGGTCCCCCTAAAGCTCCAGACTAGCCACCATTATGTGCATGATCCTTGCTGGGCCTAGTACCAACACTCCTTGGCCACTCTCCTGCTTGTACTCCAGGTTTGCTCCCCTGCCTTGTGCATAAACATATAACTGTGACGTGAACAGTGCACTCAGCAACCAGAAGTTCCAGGAAACCACCAGTAAGAGGAGCTAAGAGATGAGGAATGGAAGTGTTTTTGGGGGTAAATTACAATTGTTTTGCTCTTGACCTACATGGTTCATTTACACAAGCAAGCCACATTAAACCTACAGCTGCTGGATGTCCACTGGAGGGAAACATTGTTGATACACCAATTCCAGAGTATTGCACTGTTAACTTTTTCCTTTGTTTTTTTTTTTTTCTTTTTTTTGTTAGAACTTCATTGAAATGTCACAAGTGACAAGCGCAAGTTGGTAGACTGTGTTACACAATGCTAAGCTGAAAAGAAAAAAAAAATCTTCAGTGCACACCACTGCAATGCATTGGGTTGAACTGGCCTTTGTCTTGTAATGCACTGGGACTGTGCTGGGCAGTGTTGCAACAATGCAGCTTTTATCTTTGATCCCAAAGAGAAAACTCGATATAACACCAATGGTTTAATACTACTTTAAAAGAAATATGGGTGCTGCTATTTCTGACCTTCTTCTAAAATGCTGGTTGCCTGGTGACCATGTTAATTCTCTGGCTTCAAAACTTTTTGAGTCGCTAAGCAAGAACAAGCATGCAGCACATAAAGTCTGCATCCCTGGTCTTCATACTTGTTCATTGAAGTTGCTCAAAAAGTACTGAAGCCATTGCTTTAGCATGGAAAAAAAAGCAACTAGAATCTTCATAAGGCGATGCTATCCATGGTGGTTTCCATACATCTCTCAGAAAACAAGGGGCCCACAGAGTGTGTTTTGGGTTATATATTTAATTTTTACTTTGAAAGATCAAATTAAATTCTTGTCTACCAACTGACAGAGCAAATTTTTATGCCCCGTACACACGGTCGGATTTTCCGACAAGAAAAGTCCGATGTGAGCTTTTGGTCGGAGATTCCGACCATGTGTAGGCTCCATCGGACTTTTCCTGTCGGAATTTCCGCCAACAAAAATTTGAGAGCTGGTTCTCAAATTTTCTGATGGACAAAATTCCGATCGTTAATTCCATCTGTAGCAATTTTGACGCGCAAAATTCCGATGCATGCTCGGAAACAATTCGACGCATGCTCTGAAGCATTGAACTTCATTTTATCGGCACGTCGTAGTGTTGTACGTCACCGCATTTTTGACGGTTGAAAGTTCAGAGAACTTGTGTGACCGTGTGTATGCAAGCCAAGCTTGAGCGCAATTGCGTCGGAAAAACCATCCAAGGTTTTTACGACGGAAAATCCGATCGCGTGTCTACGTGGCATTAGGGTGGCTCCTGCACTGACAAGCAGCAGTTTATTAAGTAAACCACATATTTAATCACTGCATGTGACATACACATACGCAACATATGTTTAACGTGTATTAGTCTTTCAGTGCTATGACCATTGGAGTAGGTAGTCAGCCCACCAGTGACCCTGCATTTATGTTTATTTAGCAGTTAAAATCATTGTAGCTCCTATTTGCTTTTCTACTGCCCTCATCTCTACAATACAAACAAAGTCATCACCTTTGGCTCTGTACATACCTGTGGCCAGGGCCGTTTGAAGGAATTTGGGGGCCCCAAGCAAAATGGACATGGAGGCCCCCCCCCCTGCACTCACGCAAAGCCCACAGGAACCACAGCATAGCGATACAGTTTATCCTGGCAGGAGAGGACACACAAACACATCCTAGCAGGGCAGGGAGGGTTCATGCTGGGACTGGAAATCATGTGACCCCCCCCAAAAGTGAAGAACTACAGGTTCCAGCATGAACCCCTCAGAGCTGACTACTGCTCCAGTCCTGCCCAGTGCAGTGCCCACCCCTTATGATGTGTTGGTCAGTGCTGTGCTGACAATGGTGAGTGAGCAATGCTTACTTGCCTGCTTTCTACAGCTGGCTGAAATCTGTCTCACTCTGTCACGTCTTTCTGTGTTCTTCAGACTTCAGCACAGCAGCATGCCGCTGCCTGAGTGCCTGGCTGAGTGGCTGGACAGTGTGCCTCAAGGACAGAGCGGGAGGAGGAGGGTGGACTCGGAGGCGGAGCTAGCTAGAATATCTTTCCTCCGCTGCCTGTGATAGGCACAACTCTGTCTCTCTCCTGCTCTGCTAGTGACGTCACTGGTTGCTACAAGCCAAGCGGGCGTCACGTAGCAACCAGCAGAGACAGTGCCAGCTAGCTAGGCTAGGGGGGTCCACAGCCACTGTCAGATCGATCGTGCATTTGATTTAGATTGACCCAGGGCGGATATTTGGAAATCCAGGACAGTGACAGGCAGCAGGCAGGCATCCTAGGCTGGGGCCCCAGGCCAGCTCGGGGCCCCAAGCAATTGCTTGTTTTGCCTGTCCTGTTCCGATGGCCCTGCCTGTGGCAACAACACAGCGTGTTTGGAAGGTGATCTAGATATAGATAGAAAGATAGATAGATAGATAGATAGATAGATAGATAGATAGATAGATAGATAGATAGATATAAAGATAGAAAGAAAGAAAACTATCTATCTATCTATCTATCTATCTATGGCAATATATATATATATAAATCAATGCTATCTGCATTTGTTTATGTATCCATATGAATACTTATTTATTTACAATTTATCAGCAGCACTGTAAGCGCTGATACACACAAACGCATTCAGGCAAAATGAAATAGATTTCTGCACTTGGGAGTCACAGGTATTGGTGTACAGCTGACATCCAGTGTAAGTTCACCTTACAGATTTTAGCTTGTGATTTCTCAGTGTCGCCAGTAGATGTTACTGGTATCCCTGGTCATACTATGTTATGAGTATTTATATTTTCCCTCTGCCAATCCAGTATAAGGTTTATGCCACTCGTGCATGCTGTGGGAGGATATATGTTTTTGGGACAAGCCATGTGCTCTCTCCCTTGCCTCAGGCTGAGGCCCAAGGAGGTGCTACAGGATGGAGCTCTACTGTTAAGCGCAGTAGCCTGGTTTGGGGTTGATTCATTCTTTTTTTTATACCAAGGACAGAAGCAAATTTTACCAGGTAGGTTATAATGGGTTTGCCATGGGGGGGGGGGGGGGGGGGGCTGATTTACTAAAAGCGCTGTCCTCATAAATCTCATTGTGTTTTTGAAGTGAACACAGGTCTGTGTAAAAAGTTTTCCTAAAAATCCGCCTGTAGTATTAAAATACTAAAACTAAAAGTAGATGCTTAACGACTTCAGCCCCGGAAGGATTTGCCCCCTTAATGACCAGGCCATTTTTTGCGATACGTCACTGCGTCCCTTTAACTGGCAATTGCGCAGTTGTACGACGCTGTACCCAAACAAAATTGATTTCCTTTTTTCCCACAAATAGAGCTATCTTTTGGTGGTATTTGATCACCTCTGCGGTTTTTATTTATTTATAAACAAAAAAATAGCGACAATTTAAAAAAAAGCAATATTTTTTACTTTGTATATATTCTTCTACATATTGTTGGTTAAAAAAAAATCGCAATAAGCGTATATTGATTTGCGCAAAAGTTATAGCGTCTACAAAATAGGGGATATTTTTATGGCATTTTTATTATTTTTTTTACTAGTAATGATCTGTGATTTTTATTGGGACTGTGACATTGCGGCGGACAGATCGGAGACTTTTGAAACTTTTTTAGGACCATTGACAGTTATACAGCGATCAGAGCTAAAAATAGACACTGATTACTGTATAAAATGTCAAAGGCAGGGGAGGGGTTAACACTAGGGGCGATCAAGGGGTTAAATGTGTGTCCTAGGGAGTGATTCTAAATGTGGGGGGGTGGGACTGCCTGGGGGAGGAGACCGATTGTTGTTCATACTTAGTATGAACAACAGATCAGTCTCCTCACCCCTGACAGAACAGAGATCTTTCTGTTTACATTGACAGATCTCCGTTTTGTCTCTCTCAGGAGCGATCACGGGTGCCGGTGGACATAGCGCGAATCGGCTCCGTGATTGTGCCGTGGGCTTGGGCGCTCTCCCCCTAGTGCTCTTAAAGCGGCCGATGTACAGCTGCGTGATATGCCCAGGAGAGCCAACCTGTTGCAGTATAACTGCGGCAGCTGGTCCCCTAGTGGTTAACAGGAGGCACTAAACTGTACCTAAAGGCTCCTTTATTTGGAGGTATTGGCTGTAAACATGTAGGTAAATAAGAGAGTCAGAACCTTCTCTAAGTGGAAGAGTGGGTTTGATAATAAAGTTGTTAGTGTCTCCACCCAATACAGGGCCTATGTGAAGAGAGGGGATTCCCTTCCTGGGAAATCAACCAGTAACCTATTCAAAGTAATTGAAAGCAGAGAAACTAGCATATAATATTAACTCTAAGTATATAGATGCACATCAGTATAGAAATAATTCAACTGTTGTCCAACCATCGTTGAAAGCAACTTCTCACACCCAAATACTGTGTTGTTTCTCTGTAAAACAAAGTCAGCCTATCAACTCTGTGTTTTAGTCCCTCCCTAGTAGTTTCTATTCTGACGAGAAACTGGACCTCTACCAAAAGTGGCCATCAGATGCCTAACCTGGCACTAGCCTATACTGGTTATTGAGGCCTAAGCTTAAACTAGTTATAGAATCCCAGATAAAAAGGGACAAGGTTTACTAAAAATACCAGGAGCTGCATATACGGCGGGGCGGGAAACCTGCTGTGCCTGTCGGGAGAGGATATAAAAGGCCGCGGCCATCTTCCAGAGGGGTCGTCAGTTCCGTGCTCAGGCACCTTAAGCCTGGGTGCGTGTGTGTCGCCTCCAGGTGCCCTAGGCCCGGAGGCCTGGTCGGGTGGTCTCTGGGTGCCCAAGGCCCAGAGACAGAGCTGCTGTTCCATCCCAGACACCTTCAGTCTGGGGGTGAGGTACTTTGAGCGAGGCCCGGGGCCCAGTACCTTCGACTGGGTCCCACAAGGGATCAAGGGCTCCTAGGGTGCC
Organism: Rana muscosa; assembly: GCA_029206835.1. Classification (NCBI taxonomy): domain Eukaryota; kingdom Metazoa; phylum Chordata; class Amphibia; order Anura; family Ranidae; genus Rana; species Rana muscosa. The sequence goes on along the minus strand of CM055119.1, from coordinate 78,348,519 downwards.
CCCTGGAGTGGGTGCCCGAATCTAGGACGAGGAGGCCAGGGAGTTGACCCTTCTCGAAGACCCAGTACAGTATCGCTGGTGACAGTGGGGCCTCTGGTAACTCTCCGGATGGATGTCCTTTCCCTGACAGGGGTCATTACTTCTAGAAGGTAATCCATCGTGAATCAGGTCGGTGGCAGAGACCCAACAACCGGGCCTGTGGCAGGGGCCCTATTCACCTGGTCTGTGGCAGGGACCCCCTCATGGTCGGTGGCAGCGACCGTGCGCCAAGCCTGTTCGTGCTATCCAGAACAGGGGAAACCCAAATTTAAGTTTGTGCCTGGACCTCCTCCCACCTTATCTGACCTGTGTTTGTCTCAACCCGTCTGCTCTTAAAGAGACTATTTATTGTGCAAGAAGGAATAAATAAGTGTTGGACCTTTCAGTTGGTGTGGACAGTTGCTTACTGGGGAGAATTAAAGACTTGTTTCTGACTACTGCAGAAACGAGGTCAGCACTGGAGGCTGTTTTAAACCAGCCGCAAGCAGGCCCGAGAAACTAACACCGCTCAACCTCCCTATTCAGGAGGGTACGGGCTTGTGGTGCGGTGTGCCTCATTCTTTTCCTGCGTAGGAGCCATGCAGAAGAAAAGCAGGTAAAGTCTGGGGTTGGTGCGCTACACATTATATATATATATTACACACACACACCAAAAGCTATGGGCAACAATAATCAAACTAAATAAACAAGAAACTATTAAACATAGGAGCACTTGCCTATTAATGCCTTCTGATCTAGTTTTAGCAGCATGGACAGGACACGTGGCTGAGACTTTCTCTTAGTTTCTCCACTTCCTTCTTCTGGGGTTTTAAAGCCAGCCTCCAAGAGACAGGAAGTGCCAATACATAATTATACATAACACTGTGATGTTAGCAGCTAACAGTACATCCCTACTCCATACCTCCCAACTTTTTGAGATGGGAACGAGGGACACCTATTAGCAAAAGTATGTAGGCGTAGGACACACCCCTTGCCACACCCCCTTAAAGGAGAAAGATACAAAAAAATTATTAGTTAAACCCACCAGTACTTTTTATTTTTACCACTACTATTCCTTTATACTGGCTTTTGAAATTTACAAATGCAGCAATTTAGAAATCAGATGAAAGGTTTAGCGCTGGGAAACACTTGGTGAAAGATAAAAATTGCATTTTATATACAACTATATAGATCAGACCAAAATGAGGAGGAAAGAGGGACATTGTTCCAAATCAGGAACAGTCCTACATGCAAGGATGGATCCATAGGATGCTGCAAGTGAAAGGAGCCCCCTGAAACTGGGGCACAGCGGTCATGGCACCAGCTTAAACTGGAATATAGGCAAGGAATAAGAGTCATTTTACACTAGCTGCTGCTTTGTAACACAGTGGCTGGTGTGCTTTGTGGTGCAGAGGGATCACAACACTGTTCCTTTTTTTTTTTTTTAAACAAACTTTATTGAAATGTCACACTGACATTTCATGATGTTCAATTGGCTGCCACATGGTGCAAGGCAGTGTCTTACGCTGAACTGCACTGCACTGACAAAAAAAGTAGTGCATGCACCAGATATCTTCAGCGCACCAGGCCCAATGCAGTGGTGTGAAGCGGGCTCACAGGATACAGGGCATTTTGCCTTGTCATGGGAGGGGACTGCACTGAAATAGCCAGCCAACTCAATCAAACCGCATCTGCTGTGAATGTTCCCTAAAAGATAAAGAAGCCTCATACTTAGTACCGTATTTTTCGGACCATAAGGCGCACCGGGTTATAAGGCGCAACAACAATGATCGACCGGGTTATAAGGCGCATTAAATGAAACAAAACTCTGATAAATCTGATAAGTCAAACTTTTTTCAACTCTTTCACAATAACAATAACTCTCAACATTGTTCAGTTATATAAAATACAAAACAATACACTCACTTTTTCAGTTTATTCCTCTACCTCAAATCCATCAAATTCTTCATCTTCGGTGTCTGAGTTTAACAGTTGGGCGATTTCGGCATCAAGCATGCCCGGATCCCTCTCGTCGTTATCATCGTTATCATTATCCGAGTCAGTCTCGTTGCTGTTACCTAGCTGTTCGGTGATGATTCCGGCCTTCCTGAAAGCTCGGATGACACTGGAGACTGATACCTTCGCCCAGGCATCCACGATCCACTGGCAGATAGTGGCGTAACTCGCCCGGCGTTGCCTTCCTGTCTTGGTGAATGTGTGTTCGCCTTCTGTCATCCAATGCTCCCACGCAGCTCGCAATTTAACTTTAAACGACCTGTTGACACCAATATCTAGCGGCTGGAGTTCTTTGGTTAATCCACCCGGAATGACGGCAAGCAACAAATTTGTTTTCTTCACTTGGGCTTTGACAGAATCGGTCAGATGGGCGCGCATGGAGTCGTAGATCAATAGGGACGGAGATTGGTGGAAAAAGCCATTCGGTCGCTTGACGTAAACCTCACTAAGCCACTCACTCATCTTCTCCTCGTCCATCCAGCCCTTTGGGTTAGCCTTAATGATGACGCCAACCGGAAACTTTTCTTTTGGTAAAGTCTTCCTCTTGAAAATGACCATGGGTGGCAGTTTCTGGCCATTAGCCTGGCAACCGAGAACGACAGTGAAGGACGACTTCTCATTTCCTGTAGTGCGAATAGATACCGTACTGGTCCCTGTTTTCTCGACAGTACGGTTTACAGGGATATCAAACGTGAGGGGGACCTCGTCCATGTTGGTGATGTGTTCTGGCCGAATCTTCTTTTCGTTGATCTTGTTCGTGCAGTAGGTGCGGAAAATGGCCAGCTTTTCTTTGTAATCCTTTGGCAGTTGCTGCGAGATAGTAGTTCTTGTGCGGATGGAGAGATTACGCCTTTTCATAAAACGGAAGCACCAAGAAGGACCTCCTCGAAAGTCGTTGATCTTCATGTCGCTTGCTATCGCTGTTGCTTTGAGTCGAATAGAGACAGTAGAGACTCTTCTACCTGCGGTTCTCTGTTCAATAACCCACTGTTCGATTTTGTCCTCCAACTGTGGCCACCTCGCTTTGTGCCCTCGGAAACTCAGTTTGGTCTTCTTTACCTGGCGCAGGGCGTCTTCTTGCTTCCTCCACTTCCGTACCATAGATTCATTAATGTTGAATTCTCTCGCAGCTGCTCTATTTCCATGTTGTACTGCGTGACTGACAGCGTTGAGTTTGAAATCCGCTTCGTAAGCATGTCTCTTACCAGGAGCCATTTTTGGGGCAGCGGGTATAGAAAATTAACGAATGAATGTGCACACCTCTACACACACCTCCTGACTACGATGGCCGTACCTCCTGACTACGATGGCCGTACCTCCCGACTACGATGGCCGTACCTCCCGACTACGAATCCATCCATACATTAGGCGCACCGCAGTATAAGGCGCACTGGCGATTTTAGTGAAAGTAAAAGGATTTTAAGTGCGCCTTATGGTCCGAAAAATACGGTAAGTGATTAAATCAGGTACTGGAAACGCTTAAAAAATCAAAGGTTGAATATCACTTTAACTGTGACTGCATTGTGACAGCTAAAGATAACAAACTAGTAAAGTATGTATCTGACATGCTCAAAAAATGTGCATTAATAATTAACAAATGCTGCTGTTTTCATAATTAAAGGTAAATAAACTCTATTTATAGATGTGGTTTAGTTTTCTATTTATTCCTTGTGTAGTAAAACAAAAGCACATCTGTTGTTCTATATATAAAACGTGTATTTAGTAATGTTCATCAAGTAACATACTGTGGGGACAATAATGATTTGATCCCCTGCAGATTTTGTAAGTTTACCCACTTACAAAGAAATTAAGGATCTATCATTTTTATCATATGTGTATTTTAAATGATAGAGACAGAATATTACCTAAAAATCCCAAAAAAACACATGATACAAATGTTATAAATTGAGTTGCAGTTCGGTGAGTAAAATAAGTATTTGATCCCCCAAGCAAAACATGACTTACTGTAGTACTTGGAGGAGAAACCCTTGTTGGCAAGCACAGAGGTAAGACGTTTCTTGTAGTTGGTTACCTGGTTTACACACATCTCAGGAGGGATTTTGGTCCACTCTTCTTTACAGATCTTCTCTAAATCCTTAAGATTTCTTGGCTGTCGCTTGGTAACTCAAAGTTTCAGCTTCCTCTATATATTTTCTATAGGATTAGGGTATGGAGACTGGCTAGGCCACTCCTTGATCTTAATGTGCGTCTTCTTGAGCCACTCCTTTGCTGCCTTTTGGGTCATTGTCATGCTGGAAGACCCATCCATGACCCATCCTCATTGTTCTGGGTGAGAGAAGAAGGTTCTCATCCAAGATTTTACAATACATGGCCCCGTCCATTGGCCCCTCAATGCTTTAAAGTCGGCCTGTACCTTTAGCAAAGAGACAGCACCAAATCATAAGGTTTCCATTCCACCTCTGTACTTGGCTGTAGAGATGGTGTTCTTAGGGTCAAAGTCAACTTTTTTGAGTTGAGTTAATGCCAAAGAGCTCAATTTTGGTCTCATCTGACCACAGCACTGTCTCCCAATCCTTCTCTGAATCATTTAGATGTTTATTGGTGAAATTCAGACAGGCCTGTACTTGTGCCTTCTTATGGAGGGGGACCTTGCGGGCGCTGCAGGATTTCAATTCATGGCTGCGTATCGTATTACCAATAGTTTGTTTGGTGACAGATTTTTTTGGGATATGTATTATAACAAAAAGTAAAAAAAAAAAACAAACATTTTTTTCAAAATTGTCGGTCTTTGTTTTAGGCCCCATGCACACGAGACGCTGTTATTTGCTGTTGAACGCGCGTTCAGAGGCAGTTGGACGCTTTTTTCAACTGCTCCTGAACCCATTCAATGTTATCCTATAGCGCAAAAAATAAAAACCGCGGAGGTTATTAAATACCGCCAAAGGAAAGCTTTATTTGTGGGAAAAAAAGGACATCAATTTTGTTTGGGTACAGCATCGCACGACCGTGCAATTGTCAGTTAAAGCGATGCAGTGCCGTATCGCAAAAAATGGCCTGGTCCTTAAAGCGGAGGTGCCGCGGAAAAAAAAATATTTAAAGCCAGCAGCTACAAATGCAGCAGCTGCTGACTTTTAATACATGGACACACACCTTTCCTGGAGTCCAGCGACGTCCGCAGCAGAAGACGAGCAATCGCTCGTCACTCTGCTGCCCCCACCGCCATCCTCGGTGAGGGAACCAGGAAGTGAAGCCTTGCGGATTCATGCCCGGTTCCCTACGGCGCATACGCGAGTCGCGCTGCGCCGTTCTGAATGGTCCCCTGAGTTCTGGGAGCCGAGTGTCTCCCAGAACACAACGGGTATTCTGCGGGAAGTGACGTGCTTCCCGCAGATTTCCCGCAGAGAGGACTCCCGGAAGTGGGTGCAAATACCTGTCTTAGACAGGTATCTTCACCCCCCTCCCCCCTGAAAGGTGTCAATTGTGACACCGGAGGGGGGGAGGGTTCCGATGAGCGGAAGTTCCACTTTAGGGTGGAGCTCCGCTTTAAGTAGTTAATAATACAGATCTATAAATTTTGGCCTCATGCACACTGGATGTTTTTTCTTCTGCTTCTAGGGGCGTTTCGCCATTTGGTGTTTTTATTCCTGCCTCCAAATGCCCCTACATGTTAGCCTATGTGTCCATGCACACATCGACGTTTAGCAGAGTTTTGAGCAGGGACATTTAGAGGCAGAAAGAAAAACACAGCTAATGCGTCCAGGAGCAGCAGAGTTTTGGCAGAACAAAACGCTTGACGCATCTACACAGGTGTAAATACGTCTAAACGCGCCTAAGCGCTAGGTGCATTTAGTGATTGAGTGTTAATTCATTTTAATGGCCAGAATAAATTATTATTCTGACCAATGAAATTAATTACCCCTAAGTGCTTGATGCACCTAAACGCATTACATGAGTTTACAAGCATCAGGCTTTTTATTTTTCTGCCAAAACTCTGCTGCCAGGAGGAAAGGAGTCCAGGAGAGAAAGCAAAACGTCCCGTGTGCATGAGGCCTAATATTGCTATAAAGTTGATGGGAAGGGGTTGTTTGTACATATTTGGTGTTTCCAGCAATTCACTATACAAGTGGAAATTAATATTAAATATTAAATAATTCTTTAATAAATCTCTGTGAATGCAGGCACAGTTTTTTTCTATTTTTTTTTTGTTTTTTTGTTATGATCAAATTGCAGTTGTGCTGACTGCACCAGGTCTGGTGGCTCTGGACATAAGGGGTCTAAAATGTATTTGCTGGGGTTAATGTGAGGATTTTTTTTTTTTTGAGCATGTTGAGCTCCTCTAATTGTCACTAAGACCTGCACAGGACAGATGAGAAGCAGGAGGCATTTGTCATGATGTCCTAATTATTATTATTTTATTATTATACAGGATTTATATAGCGCCAACAGTTTGCACAGTGCTTTACAACATGAGTGCAGGCAGTACAGTTACAATACAAAAAAATACAGGAGAAATCAGAGGGCTATCTTAGTTTGTCATATTCAAATGTGGTTGGGCAGCGAACACCACCTTCACTCCCTGACTGACCGGCACTCAGTCATACGGGGTTCTTCTCTATTTATCTCCTGATAACATTTGGGCAAGAAGTAAAAAGGGTGTTTGCTATCTGCCTTAAATGCATATTACAGACCATGAGAAAGTTAAAGGTATTGCAAATTATTTCTCCATTTGTCCATTCAATGTGAATAAATGATTGTACTTGCCCAGTAGTTGACTGCTGAGCCTAAAATTATTCTTTGGTCGGACCCATCGGCCCAACACGGCTCCCATAAGAGGATTTTTTAAAGCTGAACTCCAGGAATGATCTTTTTTTAAACTTGGTCCAGCTTGGTTTTATCTAATTTTTCATATTGCACATCTGGGGATGCAGAAAATCACTGTAGTAGTCTGTGTTACTTATAGTCAGCATCAGTGGCGGTGCGTCCATAGTGGGCGCAGGAGCGCTGCCCCCTCTCTCTCCTGCGCCCGTCACTCACGTCAACAATACATAGGTTCATGCATTGCATGAACCTATGTATTGTTGCCGGCGCAGCTGCCGCCCACTATTCAGATGGCCGGCCCCCTGGTGAGCGGCCATCTGAATAACAGCGGCTGGTGGGTTCTTGGAAGTGCCTATCAGAGCCAGCGGCTCTGATAGGCTTCTCGATTACAGCCTGTGGGCTCTAATCCTCTTCCGAATAGTTAACCAGGGGACGCACATGGTGTGCGTTCCTTGGTTAACACTGACACGCGTCTCAGCCAATCAGGTTCACCGGGTCTGGTTACCGGTAACCTGATTGGCTGAAGCGACATCGAGGGCGGGAGAAGGCATCGAGGGAGTGTGGAGAGGAGGGTGCTGACCCGAGGAAGGTAAGTGCTGGGCTGGGGACAAACTGGCTGTATTTGGGGAGAAACTGGTGGAATTTGGGGACAAACTGGCGGCATTTAGTGGAGGACTGGCTGTATTTGGGGAGAAACTAGCTGTATTTGGGGAAACTGGCTGCATTTGGGGACAAACTGGCTGCATTTGGGGACAAACTGGCTTCATTTGGTGGGAAACTGTCTGCATTTGGGGGGGGCAAACTGGTGACGTTTGATGGGCACAGTGGCTGCGTTTAATGGGCACAGTGGTGGCAATTGATGTTTTTTTTTTCTCAGTTTGTTTGCACCCCCCCAGAAATTCTGAACATCAGCCGCCACTGGTCAGTATTGATCACTTTTGGGTGCTGCTCAAGTGACTTGCCATTTGTGTACTGAAAGTGACACGCCATTTGTGTACTGAAAGTGACACTAAACTCTGGTTTAAAAAAAAAATCTACTTAAGTATGTATTCTTAACTTACTGCTCTCAGCCTCCTCCAAATCTTTAAATTCCTTTGTTTTTGCTGCTGTGATCTGACTTCATGTTAGAGGGTGTCTGTGTTCATTCAAGTCCCCACTGTAGAAACATAGCCACTCTCCCTTGCTTGCTCCTGAGATAGACCAGGGACTATAGACTATGGGATGTGTAGTGTGCAGATGACCACAACTAGGGATGAGCTTCGTGTTCGAGTCGAACATACGTTCGACTCGAACATCGGCTGTTCGATCGTTCGACGAAGATCGAACGATTTGGGCCGTTCGCGCCAAATTCGAGTGACGCGAACGGCCCACAATGCACTACGCCATCGCAGTGTCATCCAGGCGCTGTGATTGGCCAAGCATGCACTGTGACCCCGCATGCTTGGCCAATCACAGCGCCGGCAGCGAGGAGAGCAATGATTGGCCACAGGCAGGATGCCTGTGGCCAATTATTGCTGAGGGTGTTTAGTACACGCCCCACACTATAAAAGGCTGCCAGCACGGCGGCCTAGTGTAGTGTGTTCCGGAGCAGGGAAAGAGAAGCATAGGCAGGGACAGTGACATTTATTTTTTTCTTGCTTAACCTGGATTCCTTTAGTTTAGGGAAAGAGAAGGATAGGTAGGGAGAGTGTCAGTGTGTTTTACTGTGCGAATCCTTGTTTCTTGGGACAGGGAAGGACAGTGAGGGAATTCTCCTTGTGCTATAGTGTGCTTTAAAAAAACATTTTTTCTAGGGACAGAAAACTATAGGTAGGGAGAGTGTCAGTGTGTTTTACTGTGCGAATCCTTGTTTCTAGGGACAGGGAAGGACAGTGAGGGAATTCTTCTTGTGCTATAGTGTGCTTTAAAAAAACATTTTTTCTAGGGACAGAAAACTATAGGTAGGGAGAGTGTCAGTGTGTTTTACTGTGCGAATCCTTGTTTCTAGGGACAGGGAAGGACAGTGAGGGAATTCTCCTTGTGCTATAGTGTGCTTTAAAAAAACATTTTTCTAGGGACAGAAAACTATAGGTAGGAAGAGTGTCAGTTTCTTTCACTGTGATAATCCTTGTTTCTAGGGACAAAGAAGGAAAGTGAGGGAAATTCTCCTTGTGCTATAGTGTGCTTTAAAAAAACATTTTTTCTAGGGACAGAAAACTATAGGTAGGGAGAGTGTCAGTGTGTTTTACTGTGCGAATCCTTGTTTCTAGGGACAGGGAAGGACAGTGAGGGAATTCTCCTTGTGCTATAGTGTGCTTTAAAAAAACATTTTTTCTAGGGACAGAAAACTATAGGAAGGAAGAGTGTCAGTTTCTTTCACTGTGATAATCCTTGTTTCTAGGGACAAAGAAGGAAAGTGAGGGAAATTCTCCTTGTGCTATAGTGTGCTTTAAAAAAACATTTTTTCTAGGGACAGAAAACTATAGGTAGGAAGAGTGTCATTTTCTTTCACTGTGATAATCCTTGTTTCTAGGGACAGGGAAGGACAGTGAGGGAATTCTCCTTGTGCTATAGTGTGCTTTAAAAAAACATTTTTTCTAGGGACAGAAAACTATAGGTAGGAAGAGTGTCAGTTTCTTTCACTGTGATAATCCTTGTTTCTAGGGACAAAGAAGGAAAGTGAGGGAAATTCTCCTTGTGCTATAGTGTGCTTTAAAAAAACATTTTTTCTAGGGACAGAAAACTATAGGTAAGGAGAGTGTCAGTGTCTTTTACTGTGCAAATACTTGTTTCTAGGGACAGGGAAGGACAGTGAGGGAATTCTCCTTGTGCTATAGTGTACTTTAAAAAAACATTTTTTCTAGGGACAGAAAACTATAGGAAGGAAGAGTGTCAGTTTCTTTCACTGTGATAATCCTTGTTTCTAGGGACAAAGAAGGAAAGTGAGGGAAATTCTCCTTGTGCTATAGTGTGCTTTAAAAAAACATTTTTTCTAGGGACAGAAAACTATAGGTAGGAAGAGTGTCAGTTTCTTTCACTGTGATAATCCTTGTTTCTAGGGACAAGGGAAGGATAGTGAGGGAATTCTCCTTGTGCTATAGTGTGCTTTAAAAAAAAAAAATTTCTAGGGACAGAAAACTATAGGTAGGAAGAGTGTCAGTTTCTTTCACTGTGATAATCCTTGTTTCTAGGGACAAAGAAGGAAAGTGAGGGGAATTCTCCTTGTGCTATAGTGTGCTTTAAAAAAAAAAAATTTCTAGGGACAGAAAACTATAGGTAGGGAGAGTGTCAGTGTCTTTTACTGTGCGAATCCTTGTTTCTAGGGACAGGGAAGGACAGTGAGGGAATTCTCCTTGTGCTATAGTGTGCTTTAAAAAAACATTTTATCTAGGGACAGAAAACTATAGGTAGGGAGAGTGTCAGTGTGTTTTACTGTGCGAATCCTTGTTTCTAGGGACAGGGAAGGACAGTGAGGGAATTCTCCTTGTGCTATAGTGTGCTTTAAAAAAACATTTTTTCTAGGGACAGAAAACTATAGGTAGGAAGAGTGTCAGTAACTTTCACTGTGATAATCCTTGTTTCTAGGGACAAAGAAGGAAAGTGAGGGAAATTCTCCTTGTGCTATAGTGTGCTTTAAAAAAACATTTTTTCTAGGGACAGAAAACTATAGGTAGGGAGAGTGTCAGTGTCTTTTACTGTGCGAATCCTTGTTTCTAGGGACAGGGAAGGACAGTGAGGGAATTCTCCTTGTGCTATAGTGTGCTTTAAAAAAACATTTTTTCTAGGGACAGAAAACTATAGGAAGGAAGAGTGTCAGTTTCTTTCACTGCGATAATCCTTGTTTCTAGGGACAAAGAAGGAAAGTGAGGGAAATTCTCCTTGTGCTATAGTGTGCTTTAAAAAAACATTTTTTCTAGGGACAGAAAACTATAGGTAGGAAGAGTGTCAGTTTCTTTCACTGTGATAATCCTTGTTTCTAGGGACAAGGGAAGGACAGTGAGGGAATTCTCCTTGTGCTATAGTGTGCTTTAAAAAAACATTTTTTCTAGGGACAGAAAACTATAGGTAGGGAGAGTGTCAGTGTCTTTTACTGTGCGAATCCTTGTTTCTAGGGACAGGGAAGGACAGTGAGGGAATTCTCCTTGTGCTATAGTGTGCTTTAAAAAAACATTTTATCTAGGGACAGAAAACTATAGGTAGGGAGAGTGTCAGTGTGTTTTACTGTGCGAATCCTTGTTTCTAGGGACAGGGAAGGACAGTGAGGGAATTCTCCTTGTGCTATAGTGTGCTTTAAAAAAACATTTTTTCTAGGGACAGAAAACTATAGGTAGGAAGAGTGTCAGTTTCTTTCACTGTGATAATTCTTGTTTCTAGGGACAAAGAAGGAAAGTGAGGGAAATTCTCCTTGTGCTATAGTGTGCTTTAAAAAAACATTTTTTCTAGGGACAGAAAACTATAGGTAGGGAGAGTGTCAGTGTGTTTTACTGTGATAATCCTTGTTTCTAGGGACAAAGAAGGAAAGTGAGGGAAATTCTCCTTGTGCTATAGTGTGCTTTAAAAAAACATTTTTTCTAGGGACAGAAAACTATAGGTAGGAAGAGTGTCAGTTTCTTTCACTGTGATAATCCTTGTTTCTAGGGACAAGGGAAGGACAGTGAGGGAATTCTCCTTGTGCTATAGTGTGCTTTAAAAAAACATTTTTTCTAGGGACAGAAAACTATAGGTAGGGAGAGTGTCAGTGTCTTTTACTGTGCGAATCCTTGTTTCTAGGGACAGGGAAGGACAGTGAGGGAATTCTCCTTGTGCTATAGTGTGCTTTAAAAAAACTTTTTTTCTAGGGACAGAAAACTATAGGAAGGAAGAGTGTCAGTTTCTTTCACTGTGATAATCCTTGTTTCTAGGGACAAAGAAGGAAAGTGAGGGAAATTCTCCTTGTGCTATAGTGTGCTTTAAAAAAACATTTTTTCTAGGGACAGAAAACTATAGGTAGGGAGAGTGTCAGTGTGTTTTACTGTGCGAATCCTTGTTTCTAGGGACAGGGAAGGACAGTGAGGGAATTCTCCTTGTGCTATAGTGTGCTTTAAAAAAACATTTTTTCTAGGGACAGAAAACTATAGGTAGGAAGAGTGTCAGTTTCTTTCACTGTGATAATCCTTGTTTCTAGGGACAGGGAAGGACAGTGAGGGAAATTATACTTGTGCTATAGTGTGCTAAAGCATTCCTCATCAACCATCTTTGAAATCCTTGTTTTTTTGGACAGTCAGGGAAATTGTCGTTGTGATATTCTGTGCAAAAGCAATCATCCTCAACCATATTTAGAAATCCTTAAGTAAAGGGACAGAGAAGGACACCTGAAGGTAGCCCTTATTGCTTTTTTCCCATCTCCCTGCAGGCCATCTATTAGAATGTCTGGAAGGCAAACAAGGAGAGGCAGACAGTCAGGAGGCAATAAAAGAGGGCAAGCAGGCTCTGTGTCTGGGGGCAACAGTGCTGGTCGTGGACGCGGTGCATTGTCATCAGCACATGGCCATGGGACACGCTTGTCCTTCTTTTCGGCAGCTGGACATGTTGAGCCACATCATGCGGAAGACTTGGTAGAGTGGATGACCAAGCCCTCCTCCTCCTCCTCATCCTCTCTCACCCAGGCTCAGGGTACTGGAAAAGCAGCTGCCAAAGCGTCCTCTTCCCTGGTATCAATGTCAGACTCATCATCAGTCACTCCTTCCCTAGACCCACCATGTCCTCCTCCTGAGGAGTCCCCCGAACTGTTTGAGCACAGTGTTGGGTACATGCTCCAGGAGGATGCCCAGCGTTTCGAAGGGTCTGATGATGAAACCCAGCTACAGGAAGGCAGTAGCGTGAGAGCAGACAGAGGGGATGCTCAAGAAGGACACCAATCTGGCAGTCATGTTCCAGCAGCTGCAGCATACTGCCAGATTGGCTCCAGTGATGAGGAGGGAGGGGATGATGAGGTCACTGACTCCACGTGGGTGCCTAATAGGAGAGAGGAGGAGGATGAGGAGGAGGCACATCTCCAACGAGGCAGGATGCCCTTTGGTGGCCAGCGTAAGGGCAGTACACCGACGGAATCACACCGCAGAGCTCCGCCTGTGCAGGGCGCTGCCTCTGCCCGTCATTCAAAAAGTTCTTTGGTGTGGGCCTTTTTTGAGGCTAGTGCATCAGATCGCACAGCTGCTGTTTGCAACATATGTCTCAAGCGTATATCGCGTGGCCAAAACATCAGCCGCTTGGGTACCACATGCCTGACCAGACATATGTTGACCTGCCATGCAGCTCGTTGGCAAGCCTACCTCAAAGACCCACACCAAAGAACAAAGCGGACCTCTCCTTGCACCGCATCAGCTGGGATCTCCAACCCCACTATAACTTCAGTCCTCTCTGAAACATGCACTGAGAGGAATGAAGGTGTAGAATTAGGTGTGTCACAGCCAAGTACTTGCGGCCACTCTGCTAGCAGTACACCGACGTCCGATTCTAGCAGGCAAATTTCCCTGCCCCAGCTGCTGGACCGTCGAAAGAAGTTCACTCCCAGCCATCCACATGCCCAGCGGTTGAATGCTAGCTTGGCTAAATTGCTAGCGCTTCAACTGCTGCCTTTTCAGTTGGTAGACTCGGCCCCCTTCCGTGAGTTTGTGCAATGTGCGGTTCCTCAGTGGCAGGTTCCCAAACGCCACTTTTTCTCACGGAAGGCTATTCCGGCTCTCTACCGGCATGTGGAAGGCAATGTCTTGGCCTCGCTGGACAGGGCGGTCAGCGGTAAGGTGCATATTACCGCTGACTCATGGTCCAGCAGGCATGGACAGGGACGTTACCTTTCTTTCACGGCCCATTGGGTCACTCTTTTGGCAGCTGGGAAGGATGCAGGACAAGGTGCAGTAGTGTTGGAGGTTGTTCCACCGCCACGCCTCCAAAATGCTACTACTGGTTGTGACACACCTCTCTCCTCCACCCCCTCCTCTTCTTCTTCCTCCATGGCCTCTTCCTGTGGTTTGTCCTCGGAACCAGCGGTGCTCCGTAGGCGTTCAAGGGGCTACGCAAGTACGCAGGCAAAAAGATGCCATGCCGTGCTTGCGCTGGTGTGTTTGGGGGACAGAAGCCACACTGGGGCAGAGGTCCTGTCTGCTCTGCAGGGCCAGGCCGAGAGGTGGTTGACGCCACGCCAGCTTAAGCCAGGAATGGTGGTTTGCGACAATGGCACCAACCTCCTCTCCGCCCTCCGACAGGGACAACTGACCCATGTGCCCTGTGTGGCTCACGTCCTTAACCTGGTGGTGCAGCGGTTCTTGGGCAGGTACCCGGGCTTACAGGATGTCCTGAGGCAGGCCAGGAAAGTCTGTGTGCATTTCCGCAGATCTTATAATGCCAGTGCTCGCCTGGCTGAGCTGCAAAAGGAGTTGAACCTGCCCAAGAACCGCCTTATATGTGACATGCCCACCAGGTGGAACTCAACGTTGGCCATGCTGCAGCGGCTGCACACGCAGCAGAGGGCCATCAATGAGTACCTGTGCGACTACGGCACCAGGACAGGGTCAGGGGAGCTTGGTTTTTTTTCTCCACGCCAGTGGGGCATGATCAGGGATGCATGCACTGTCCTGGCACCATTTGAGGAGGCCACGAGGATGGTGAGCAGTGACAGTGCATGCATCAGTGACACTGTACCTCTTGTCCACCTGTTGGAGCACACGCTGCGTGGAATAATGGACAGGGCACTTGAGGCAGAACAGAGGCAGGAAGAGGAGGACTTCCTTGCCTCTCAAGGCCCCCTTTACCCAGACAGTGTTCCTTCTGTCCCACCCATCGCACAGGAAGAGGAGGAGGAGGAGGAGGAGGAGGATTGTGTCAGCATGGAGGTGGAGGCTGGCACTCAGCATCATCAGCAGCAGTCTTTTAGGGATGATTTACAGTCCCAAGAAACCAGTGGACTTGTACGTGGCTTGGAGGAGGTGGCTGCGGATCATGTCGTCCTTAGTGACCCAGAGGACTCCGGAGCGAATGCCTCAGCAAACCTACGCTGCATGGCCTCCCTGATCCTGCAAAGTCTGCGGAAGGATCCTCGTATTCTTCGGATCAAGGAGAGGGACCATTACTGGCTGGCCACTCTCCTTGATCCACGGTACAAGGGTAAGGTTGCGGACCTTATGTTACCGTCGCAGAGGGAGCAGAGGATGAGACAACTCCGGGAGGCCTTGCAGAAAGGTCTGTGCAACGCGTTCCCAGAGACTGGGAGGTTACAAACTCCTGGTCCTGGACAACGAGTTGCTGAGGCTTCGGCCAGTCAAAGAAGGAGCGGTGGGGAAGGTGGCCGTCTGACCGATGCGTTCAGACAATTCTTTAGTCCGCAGCCCCAAAGTATGATCGGTTCCAGCAACCATCGCCAGCGTCTGATAAACATGGTGCAGGAATATCTAGGGGCAAGGTCAGACTTGGACACCTTCCCCACCGAAAATCCTCTGGCTTACTGGGTCTTGAGGATGGATCACTGGCCAGAGCTTAAACAGTATGCAATTGAGCTACTGGCCTGTCCTGCATCCAGCGTTCTTTCGGAATGCACATTCAGTGCTGCTGGAGGATTTGTCACGGATCACAGGGTGCGCCTGTCCACCGACTCGGTTGATCGACTGACTTTCATCAAGATGAACCAGTCTTGGATCACCACCAGCTACCACACACCTGATGCTGATATAACAGACTAATTGATTTTAACATGTCACATCCCTTCAAGACTGATGCTGATGCTGAGTGCCTGTGCTGTTATGTTGACTGGCTATCCTCCTCCTCCGAGTCCTCAATGATACGATTGATGATGATAGCTTGGAAGATCATTTTTGTTTATGGGTGCCGCCACCAGTGGCTAAGGCCCAATTTTTCAGCCCCTGTTTTACAGGGGCGTGTAATTACAATTTTTTTAGCAATAATTTGCCATAGGGCTCATTGCTGTGCTCCAAGTACAGTATCTGTGAGGGGTTGGAGTGTTGTGGCACCAGTGCCTAAGGCCCAATTTTTCAGCCCCTGTTTAACAGGGGCGTGTCATTACAATTTTTGAAGCAATACTTTGCAACAGGGCTCATTGCTGTGCTCCAAGTACAGTATCTGTGAGGGGTTGTAGTGTTGTGCCACCAGTGCCTAAGGCCCAATTTTTCAGCCCCTGTTCAACAGGGGCATGCAATTACAATTCTTGATCTAATAATTCACAGCAGGGCCCATTGCTGCACCCACCAAGAGTAACTCTGAGGGCTTACAGTGTTGTGGCAACGCCACCACCACCACCACCACGAAAGGCCCAATTTTTCAGCCCCTGTTCAAAAGGGGCATGTAATTACAATTCTTGATCTAATAATTCACAGCAGGGCCCATTGCTGCACCCACCAAGAGTAACTCTGAGGGCTTACAGTGTTGTGGCAACACCACCACCACCACCACCACCACGAAAGGCCCAATTTTTCAGCCCCTGTTCAACAGGGGCATGCAATTACAATTCTTGATCTAATAATTCACAGCAGGGCCCATTGCTGCACCCACCAAGAGTAACTCTGAGGGCTTACAGTGTTGTGGCAACGCCACCACCACCACCACCACCACGAAAGGCCCAATTTTTCAGCCCCTGTTCAAAAGGGGCATGTAATTACAATTCTTGATCTAATAATTCACAGCAGGGCCCATTGCTGCACCCACCAAGAGTAACTCTGAGGGCTTACAGTGTTGTGGCAACGCCACCACCACCACCACCACGAAAGGCCCAATTTTTCAGCCCCTGTTCAAAAGGGGCATGTAATTACAATTCTTGATCTAATAATTCACAGCAGGGCCCATTGCTGCACCCACCAAGAGTAACTGTCAGGGCTTACAGTGTTGTGGCACCAGCACCACCATCAAAGGCCCAATTTTTACTACCACTGTTCAACAATTATATGTAATTAAAATTCCTGATATAATAGTTGACAGCAGGGCGTTCCAGCACCAACCAAGAGTAACTGTGAGTGCTTACAGTGTTGTGCCAACACCAACAACTAAGGGGCCTATTTCTGCAGAGTATATACGGCAGGTCCCTACTTTCAAACATCCAACTTACAAACGACTCCTACTTGCAAACGCAAGAAGACAACAGGAAGTGAGAGGAAATCTACCACTAGGAAGGAAAATTCTCTCCTGTAAGAATAAATATGGGAGAAAGGTGTCTCCTCTGTACTGATGCTTTATCAGCAATCCTTGTTTCAAGAAAAACACCACATTTCAAAAACAGTTGTCATTGGGACGGAAAGTGAGGTGAAATGTTCTGAACAGGGGCACAGACAGCAAAACAAATGTTACAGGGGTGATAACCCTTACCTATGTTTTCCAAAAAGTTTAAAAATAGATTTTTGGGCTGGAGCTACTCTTCAACAATGTACCTGTTCAAAATTACAAACAGATTCTACATAAGAACAAACCTACAGTCCCTGTCTTGTATGCACCGCCTGTATACGGCTGTTCAGAGTATATAGGGCCTTTTTTATTTTATGTGCGGGGTTCCCCTTAATATCCATACAAGACCCAAAGGGGCTGGTAATGGGCTGGGGTAGGGGGGGGGGGGGTCATGGGGTAGCTATGCCATTTTTCTTAAAGATTTTCATCCATATTACCGGGACCAGACATTACATTAAAGCCGCAAGCAGTTTTAAATGGCTTTTTTTTTCCTTTAGAAGTGTCATTTTGTGCAGGGACAGTTCTAAACACGGGAAACACGTGGCACTTCACAGGCATACTTTAGACACCCCCCAGGTACGATATTTAAAGGAATATTTGACTTTTTTTTTTTCACTTTATGCATCATTAAAATGACTGCTCCCGAAAAACGACCGTTTTTAAAACTTATTTTTGCATTGATACATGTCCCCTGGTGCACAACCCGGGTTCCCAAACCCTTTTTAGGACAATAACATGCATAATAGTTGTTATAATTAGCACTTTAGAATTCGAACGTTCGCATCCATTGTATTTAATAGGGTTCTAATGTTCGTACGAACTTTCGGTCCGTTCGCGGGTTCTGGTGCGAACCGAACCCGGGGGTGTTCGGCTCATCACTAACCACAACTAATGTGCAGTGAAAACAAAAAGTGAGAGGGGAAAAGAAGAAGTTCAGGAGCTCACAATGGAAATTACAAGGAGGCAGAAAAATATAGTAAGAAACTATTTCATGAAAATAGATTACAGGGCCATTAGGTAGTGAATGTATATGGCAGGGGTGTCCAACTGCTGGCTCACGGGCCACATGAGCCCCCTGATGTGGCCGTGACCTCCTGCTCTAGGATGGCAGATCAGCAAGACCAGATTGTGGATTCCCATCCCGCCATCCTAGAGCATCAGTGTTGAGAATGGAGCCGGCGGTCAGGGCCATCTTTAATATTGACTGAACCCTGGGCAAACATTTTCTTGGGCCCCCTCTTCCATGCAATTTCGCTCTCCACATGTTTTGAGACATACAATAAATAGCAGCTAGACTCAAAATCAGTTTACTGAATCAGATAATGCAGCGATTGCGATTGGTTGGTTGCCAGAGGTTACAGTGTATCATTATCGCTCTCTGACTGGCTGCTAGAGGTTACAGCACACATTATGGCTCACTGTTTATTTTCTAGAGGTTACAGCACATGGCTTCTGCTTGTTGATTGGTTGTTAGAGATTATTGTACATCAATACTGCTCACTGATTGATTGCTAGAGGTTACTGGACATTATTACTCCTCACTGATTGGTTCCTAGAGGTTTACTGCATATCCTTACCGCTCAATGATTGGTTGCAAGAGGTTAGTGCACAGCATTACTGCTCACTGATTGGTTGCTAAAGGTTACAGCACATTATCCCTTCACTGCCTGCAAAAAGTGGACTGGGGAGGTGAGGGGACCCATCAATAGACAGAAAACGCCTAGGAATCCTAGGACTCCTGGGATCAGTGGTAATGCTGGGGGGAGGGGGGTGTGTGATCAGTGGCAATGCTGGGGGGTTGATTGGATCAGTAACAGTGGTGGGGGGTGGGATTAGTTAGTACACTTTGGCAAATTCTGAATCACGTAGAGCAAAGCTGGAAATCTTTGGCAAGTATATAGTGGGGGATTCTACCAATGTAATGGGGAATTTACAATGACCACCATGTAACGGGGGATTTTACGCCACCCACCAATAGAAAGAAGAGATTTATACACTGATACCAATGTAATAAGAGCATTTACACCAACCACAAGTGTAAGGGGGAATATACAATGGCCACCATGTAAGGGGGAATTTGCACTGACAACCATTGTCAAGGAGATTTTTACTGACTGCCAATGTAAGGTGACACTTCTACACCAAACACCAATGTTAGGGGGGATTTACACTGACCACCAATGTAAAGGGATTTACACTGACCACCAGTGTAAGGGAAATTCTGCACTTACCACCAATGTAAAGAGAAATGTACACTGATCACCAATGTTATGAAGAATTTACACTGACAACCAATGTAATGGGGGATTTTACATCAACAGCCAATAAAGGGGAATTTCTACACTGTCCACCAATGTAAGAGGGATTTACACTCACCACCAATTTAAAGGGGGCTTCTACATGGACCACCAATGTAAGGGAGGATTCGAACCTGACCACAAATGCAAGTTTGGATTTTTTTTAATGATTACCAATACAAAGAGGAGTTTCTACACTTGCCACCAATGTAATGGGGATTTACACTGACCACCAATGTAATGTAAGAGGACCTCCACACACTCATTCACTAGTGTGAATGAAAGGATTATACACTAAGCCCCAATGTAATGAGAAGATTTACACTGACCACCAATGCAAGAGAGACATTTAGCCTGCGTTCACATTTGTGTGTCAGGAATACATGCAAAGTCACTTTCCTGACACCACAGAAACATGCTGCCCTTTAGCAGATACACAGCAGTGCCATTAATTGGTAATGGCACCCTCATGCATTGGCTGAGATGTGCGTATTCACATGCACCAAAATTCAGGGTGCTGTGGCACCATGTTATTTTGAAGTAGGGTTTCACCTCAAATTTGCTTACCTTTGCAGAGCAGGCTGATGTTAGAACTTTCAAGCATGCTCCTTTACCTCCCCAGTGGGCAACATTCAGCAGAAGTGATGGTAGATATGACCTCAGGGGGACATGATATACACATGAATGCCGCCTCTATTTACATATCAATGCCACGGTCCACGACTATTTACATATTAATGCCGCCGCTATTTACATATCATTGCAGGTTATTTACATGTACATGGCGAAAGGGAAGAGCTGGGCAGCAGCAACAGAACTTTGCACTGAGATATCAGGACACAGCACGGGACTAAAACTTCAAGGGATAAGGGAATTTAAACTGGTATAGTTGGCGAGTATGAGGCAGCTGCTTTGGGCCCCACAATAATGATGGGGCCCAGGGCAGCTGCCCCTTTTGCCATGCCTTAAAAACGGTCTTGCCGGCGGTAGAGGAAGCATGCAGCTGCAGTGGAGACTGAGCAGAGCCAATGTTTCCTGTATAGCACCGGCTCCTGTCACAGGTGGAGTGATACCAAATGCACACCTGGGACAGCAACATCCGGCGATGGCTGTAGGATTCCTGAAGTGAAGATTGTGTTCAAAGGTCGAGTTTTTTTAAATTAAAATCACATATCAATGGGCATATCTGTCCTAGTTCTGCACTGGTTACTCTGGGCTGCTATCAAACTGATCCGCAGGTGCAGTGCAGTGCACCTGGGGGTTACCTGCACTGAGCCATAGACTTCTGTTATTACCTGCGGGTTTGGTGTGCTTTCAGAAAGTGCACCACACCTGGAGGATAGATAGAATTCTATGGCAAAATGCAGCTAACCTGCAGGAAAGCCACAGGTGCACAGCCACAGCACATCAATGTGAAAGCAGCCTTAGGCACCTTTCACATGATCGTTCCAATCGGGTCCGTCTGTCTGTTTTTCAGGTGGACCCAATCAGACCTTCCATTCACCTCCTATGGTGGACTTGTGTCCATTTACATTCGCCTACCTCTAATCTGATCCACTAAAAAAACAGAAGGGGATCCGTCCCCTTCTGTCTGGCTGGATTGGATCAAATCGGAGGGCCCATAGAATAGAGCGGGCTGTGTCAATGTCCGCTCTGCTTATGCAGAGTTGACATGGACCTGTCAACTACCCGCTCCACTCATTGTGGCCCAGGACCAGTTACCAAGTTAAGTGGCCCTCACTCTTCAAAAGGTTGGGCACCCCTGGTGTATGGATTATTTTTGGAAAATACTTATTCGAACACAGGGGTTCACTTGCTGGACACCTCTGCCCTTCTGAGAGCATTGTGTATTTTTTACATGAATAGGAGGTGTTCTCTGATTGGACAAGATGGAGAGGAGGAGGACAATGTCACAATATTTGCCTTGTCCAATCAGAGAACAGAAGTTGTAGCCTAGAAATATAATATGTTAAATAAGACAATAAATACATTCTTGGAATTCTGTATCCCCATAAACAACGCATAATGAAGGTCAATGTTCTGTTAACACTGTTATAAAAACCTTTAATTGCTTATGGAGTCAACGGGCCTTTATTACTCTATGTTTCTCATGAGCTTGTATAACGTCAGTAAAATATATCCTTAAAAATATTGATTCAAATGAGTACCTCTAGCTAATGAAGTGATGTTAGGCCTAGCAAACCTGTGACTGCACCTTAGGAATGCCTCCACCAGCATTTTAGAATCCTAAAACCACAATATTTCAAAACTTCCTCCTAATTAATCCCGCGTACACACGACCGTTTTTAATGTCATTGAAAAAAACGAAATTTTTCTCAACGTGATTTTTCGTGTTTCCTCTCAAGCCTGCCTTGCCGACACACTATCGTGAAAAAAAATGCTTGAGCAAAGCGCGGTGACGTACAACACGTACGACGGCACTATAAAGGGGAAGTTCATTCGAATGGCACTTTGGGCTGCTTTTGCTGATCCGCGTATTAGTAAAGTTTTTTTGAGAGTCGATTCGTGCTTTTCAGTCTCATGCTGTTCAGTCTGTTACAGTGTGACAAATGTGCTATCTCCATTACAAACGCTAGTTTTACCAGAAGGAGCGCTCCCGTCTCACACTTGATTCTGAGCATGCGCATTTTTTTTCCCCTCGTAAAAGCATACACACTAACGTTTTTCACGACGTTAAAAAGAACGACGTGAAAAACGACGTGAAAAAATAGAGCAGGTTCTAATTTTTTTTAGGCCATTTTTCACGTCGTTAAAAATGCTCTGGAGCCTACACACGATCGTTTTTAATGACCAATTTAAAAAATGGCATTTTTCACGCCATGAAAAACGGTCGTGTGTACGCGGCATAAGCCTTGGCTTAAACATACTTGGATAGTCTGTCCTAATTTTAGCAGGCCACACCGTTTAGGGGCGCAAAAATTGTAAATGATATTAGGCACTGTAGATTTGAGAACTGATCATGTTTGCTATAGAACTGTTGTGTAATGGAAATGGTGATTAGTGGTGCTGTATATGTTTTTGTTTTTTTTGGTTCTATAACAATAAAATTGTGAGTAAAGGGTATTAACTTATAAATGAGTTATCCATACTTGTGTGGCAATTGTTTTTTCTTTAGAGGCCATGGCCATGCTTGGTGGCTCTAATGAGCAACCAACATCCTCAATCCAGCCATCTAAACCCATAATGAACCCCTCCTTTCCCAACATCCTCAATCCAGCCCTCTAAACCCATAATGAACCCCTCCTTTTCCAACATCCTCAATCCAACCATCTAAACCCATAATGAACCCCTCCTTTCCCAACATCCTCAATCCAGCCCTCTAAACCCATAATGAACCCCTCATTTTCCAACATCCTCAATCCAACCATCTAAACCCATAATGAACCCCTCCTTTCCCAACATCCTCAATCCAGCCATCTAAACCCAACATGAAACCCTCCTCTACCAACATCCTCAGTGCAACCATCTAAACCCATAATGGGCCTCACCTTTATCACCCCCCTCAATCTAGCCATTTTAACCCTTAATGAACCCCTCCTTTTCCACCACCCTCAATCCAGCCATCTAAACCCATAATGGGTCCCTCCTTTCCCCCAATCCTTACCTCATTATGCTCCCTTCTAAGACCCCTTGCTCCTAAAGTACACTTGTGTTCTTCTCCTACTCTTTCCCTGTTAGGCCTCATTTACATGAAGGGGTGGGGGTAACAATAGGTGGTTATGCCACCGTTTTACTGCCCCTTGACCACCCAGCCAAAGTTAACATGGCCAGTGGCCTTGTTATTACACACTTCCGCGGTCATGGTTTAGCCCAGCAAAATTTATACAAAAGATCTTGTTCAGGGGGCAGTGCCGCCACCAACCATGCAATTGAATAGGGCCGTGCAACCTCTAACCAAGCAATTGTATGATGTGCTATTGTCTGTCATTGCTCATATGATTGCAGACTAAAAATTCCTAGACATCAACTTTATAGATACACATCCACCTGTGCTCATATTCCCCACAATTTGGATTGTTTCTTACTGTTTGGACTTTCTAACTGTAAAACTTAATATAATGTTTATAAAACAAACTTTGAAGCTGAATACTATTACTTTATGAAGATATTTAAAAAAATACAGTTTTTATGAGTTTCATGTAAATACCTGAATCTGTCTTCCTATCAGCTTCATGTAACCCTCTGTACAGTAACAATCATAAAGCAAGAGAGAGGGTCCACACTGCTGCAGTCAACATGTGCTGTCAGCAAACGTAGTCAGGGAGCGGGAGGAAAGATGTGACCTCACCAGTCTGCTTCTGCCCTCCTTTATTATTCAATCATACACAGGGGGTGGAGAAGCCTACAAACTGTATTATATATCTGTCTGGCAGAGCTAAAACTACCAAAAATGTGTAATTTGTGCATCTAGTCCTGAGAGCTCCCAACGTTGTGTTTCGTCAGTGAATTTGGCAGTGTGCCTGTAGTCCAGCTTTAGGCTATTCCCATATATATATTAAAGAAAAAAATAAAGGTGTCAGGGTCACCTGTGGCCAGGTGACAGATGCACACCGTAGGGGGACAGGAGTGCACCGCGAGGTAGTGAACCCTATGGCTGGCTTCTGCGGATAGGAAACTGGGTGGTTGTGGAAAGCGGGACCAGAGGAGCACAACCGGGATCCAAACGGAAGCTAGAGCCAAGATTCCCCAGGGCGCAGAGTCTAAGACCCAGCTGGTCTTCTCCAGGGCCTCTAGTGGTGAGGATGTGAGGATGTTAGCTGCAGGCTGGGACCAGGTCGCGGCCCCTGGAGTGTCCTAGCTCACGCCCCGTAGGATAAGGGGAAAAGAGGGGAAGCAGCAGCACACGATAAGAGAGAACCGAATAACAAGCTGAAGGTCAGGGGCCACAAGCAGACAAGGATAACAAAGAACGAGCCGAAGGTCAAGGGTCACGAGCAGACAGGGATAGTCGGGGACAAGCCAATAACGTAACAGAGAGACAGACGTAGCACACGGCAGGCAGGAACCCAAACACACAATGCCTAACAAACACGTTGATCAGCAAAGCAGGCTTGCAGTGCACAGGTTAATATAGTGTTCAGTGATAGGGCCTGGGGTGGAGTCAGGCTGGGAGGAGATTATAAAGGAAGCCAGGTGAAGGAGGTCTGGTCTCTAGATGAACACATGAGGAGGAAGGTAAGATGGCAGACAAACACTACTGCATATCCATGACAGTACCCTCCCTCTTATGGGCCCTCCCCCGCCTGGACCCAGGCTTAAAGGGAAATCTCTGATGAAACCTTCTCAACAGATGAGGTGCAGCGACATCAGATGCAGCGATCCAAGACGCCTCCTCAGGACCAAAACCTCTCCAATGCACAAGGTACTGAAGAATGCCTCTGCAGAGCCGAGAATCCAGAATTTGTCTAACCTCGTACTTAAAATTATCCTCAGAGACCGAAAACGAGGTAGGGAGATGACAAGAAGATCTATTGAGGATCAAAGGCTCTCTAGGAATAAGCAAGGGCATGAGAGGATCAACAGGAATCTGAGGAGGGTCCCCTAGACCCTTAAAGGGGAACTGGTCATCTTGCACAGGACCATCAGACTGGGCAGATGTCAGTGGAACCCTGAAGTCAGGTTGGTTAGAAGGTGACATGTCGCCGGAGTCAAGCTGAATAGCTGAAGGACAAGCAGAATGTCCCGAACAAGAAAAAGTGAGAGGCTCACTGGGCATGGGCTGGACTGGCATAACTAGTACAGAGGCAGAGTGAATAGCTGAGTCAGGTGTAGCGACTACCTGAATCGCATCGCAAGACGTAGCGACTGCAGGACTTGTAGACAAGCTAGCCTGGCTGTGCGTCCAAGGGTGGTTAGGGACAGAGAAATGTAAATGGTTATGCAACCTGGAATGAATGACCGGCTCAGATTCACAGGGGGCAACCTTGGGTAGGCAGGACGAGGAACAGGAGGGACCCCAAGCCAGGATCTGTCCAGTAGTCCAGTCCACATGAGGAGAATGGAGCTGTAACCATGGGAGACCCAAAATTATAGGCGTTGAGGCCTTGGGTAAGATAAGGAAGGATATCCACTCCTGGTGGAGTGTCCCTACCGACATCTTAACAGGGAGGGTCTGGAAGCGGATAGGTCCCCCTGGGAGAACAGTACCATCAATCGCCAAGACCACCAATGGCGTGGTGAGGGGCAAAAGAGTAAGTCTCATGGACGATGCGATTTCCCAGTCCATGAAATTACCAGCGGCTCCGGAATCCAGATATGCTGAGACCGAATGAGAAGAAGCACCAACATGAAGGAACACAGAAAGCAGAAGACGAGAAGGGGAAGGTGATATTTCTGGGTCCAATACTCCACTTTCCAGATGAAGTGGACCCGAACGTTTTTCTGGACAAAGAGAGCAAGTGTCACGAAAATGACCTTTGCCCCCACAGTAAAGACACAGACCAAGAGTTCTGCGCCTAGCACGTTCCTCGGGGGATAGCCTGGTCCGACCCAGCTGCATGGGTTCCTCAGCTGGTAGGAGATGCTCTACGGGTCGAAGAGAGGGGAGCTCAGGCTGACTAAGAACCAAGGAGTGCTGGCGTTGCTTTTCTAAGGTCCTCTCCTGAAAGCGAATATCGATCTGGTTACACAAGGAGATAACGCCGGCCAGATCAGTGGGGATGGTTCTTCCAGCTAATTCATCCTTCACTCTATCAGACAGGCCATGCAAAAAGGTTGCGACTAAGGCCTCATTGTTCCAGCTCAACTCAGCCGACAGTATGCGGAAATGAAGGGCATACTGTCCCACAGAAGCAGACTCTTGGCGGAGATGTAAAAGGGCGCTGGCCGCTGAAGAGACACGAGCCGGTTCTTCGAAGATATTCCGAAAAAGTTTCAAGAAGCCAGACAGGCTAGAAACCACTGGATCATTCAGTTCCCACAGAGGGGCTGCCCAGGCTAAAGCTTCACCAGTGTCATGGATATGCATTAATGTCTGTCTGCCATCTTACCTTCCTCCTCATGTGTTCATCTAGAGACCAGACCTCCTTCACCTGGCTTCCTTTATAATCTCCTCCCAGCCTGACTCCACCCCAGGCCCTATCACAGAACACTATATTAACCTGTGCACTGCAAGCCTGCTTTGCTGATCAACGTGTTTGTTAGGCATTGTGTGTTTGGGTTCCTGCCTGCCGTGTGCTACGTCTGTCTCTCTGTTACGTTATTGGCTTGTCCCCAACTATCCCTGTCTGCTCGTGACCCTTGACCTTCGGCTCGTTCTTCGTTATCCTTGTCTGCTTGTGGCCCCTGACCTTCAGCTTGTTATTCGGTTCTCTCTTATCGTGTGCTGCTGCTTCCCCTCTTTTCCCCTTATCCTACGGGGCGTGAGCTAGGAAACTCCAGGGGCCGCGACCTGGTCCCAGCCTGCAGCTAACATCCTCACCACTAGAGGCCCTGGAGAAGACCAGCTGGGTCTTAGACTCCGCGCCCTGGGGAATCTTGGCTCTAGCTTCCGTTTGGATCCCGGTTGTGCTCCTCTGGTCCCGCTTTCCACAACCACCCAGTTTCCTATCCGCAGAAGCCAGCCATAGGGTTCACTACCTCGCGGTGTACTCCTGTCCCCCTACGGTGTGCATCTGTCACCTGGCCACAGGTGATCCTGACAGTTTGATCAGCCATGAACCCGGCTGACATCCCGCTCCCCGCGGATGATCCATTGCAGGGCATAGTTCGCAGACTTGAGACCCAGGAATCAAATCAGACTCAGGTGATGCGATTCCTCCAGGATCTGGCTTCTCGATTCGAGCAGCTTCAGGTCTCCTTGGGAACCCCGAATCCGCAACCCCAAGTACAACCAGCGGCTGTACCTATCGCACCAGTTGCAGCCTCACACTCGCTGGGATTGCCAGCTCCGTCCCGTTTCTCTGGGGACTCCAAGGCCTGCAGGGGGTTTCTCAGCCAATGCACAATTCATTTTGAGCTTCAGCCTCAAAGCTTCCTGTCTGACCGGGCTAAGGTAGCCTATATCATTTCCCTCCTCTCCGGTGAAGCTTTGGCCTGGGCTGCCCCCCTGTGGGAGAGGAACGATCCGGTGGTTTCCAGTCTGTCCGATTTCTTGAAGCTCTTTCGTAATATCTTCGAAGAGCCGGCTCGGGCTTCTTCAGCGGCTAGTGCTGTCTTACGTCTTCGCCAAGAATCTAGTTCAGTGGGGCAATATGCTCTTCAGTTCCGTATCCACACAGCTGAATTGAGCTGGAATAATGAGGCCCTGGTCGCTACCTTTTTACATGGCCTCTCTGACCGAGTGAAAGACGAATTAGCGGGAAGAGCCATTCCCGTAGGTCTGGACGATGTAATTTCATTATGCAACCAGATCGACATTCGTTTTCAAGAGAGGTCCTTAGAAAAAAGACGCCAGCACTCTCTGGGTCCTAGCCAGTCTGAGCTCCCCTCCCTTCATTCCGTGGAGCATCCTCTACCTGCTGAAGAACCTATGCAGCTGGGCCGGACCAGACTAACCCCCGAAGAACGTGCTAGGCGCAGAACTCTGGGCTTGTGCCTCTATTGTGGGGGCAAGGGTCATTTTCGTGACTCCTGCTCGCTTCGTCCGGGAAACGCTCGGGTCTAATACATTTGGAAGGTGGAGTATTGGACCCAGAAACATCACCTTCTCGCCTGCTCTTGCCGGTGTTCCTTCATGTAGGCACTTCTCCTCAGTCAACCCTTGCATACCTGGATTCCGGGGCTGCTGGCAATTTTATGGATTGGAGAACTGCTTCTTCTATGAAGCTTACCCTTTCACCTCTCACTACCCCATTGGTAGTCTCGGCAATTGATGGCACTGTTCTCCCAGGGGGCCCTATTCGCTTCCAGACGCTACCCATTAGGATGTCGGTAGGGATTCTCCACCAGGAGTGGATATCCTTTCTTATTCTACCCAAGGCCTCTACCCCAGTTGTATTGGGCCTCCCTTGGCTACAGCTCCACTCTCCACATGTGGACTGGGTCTCTGGGCAGATCCTGGCCTGGGGTTCCTCATGTTTCTCGTCGTGTCTTCTCAAGGTGACCCCTAAGGAGAGTCTAATATCTGAGCTATTCGATAGGTTGAAGGGTGCCTCCATTTTCACCAAGTTGGATCTCAGAGGCGCGTACAATCTCATTCGAATACGGGAGGGTGACGAATGGAAGACTGCATTCAACACTAGAGACGGGCATTACGAATATCTGGTGATGCCTTTTGGTCTGTGTAATGCTCCAGCCGTGTTTCAAAACTTTGTCAATGAAATCTTCAGAGATCTGCTGTACCAGTTTGTTGTCATCTATCTGGATGACATTCTGATCTTTTCTGAAAATCTGCTCGTCCACAGAAACCATGTCCGCACTGTACTTCAACGTCTTAGAGAGAACAATCTCTATGCCAAGCTGGAGAAATGTTCCTTTGAATGTTCTGAGGTCCTGTTTTTGGGGTGCTTCGTCTCATGTTCGGGTCTTCGTATGGACCCTGGGAAGGTCTTGGCTATCACCAACTGGCCTCTTCCTGCTAGCCTCAAGGCCACACAGCGCTTTCTTGGCTTCACTAATTATTATAGGCAGTTCATAAGGAATTACTCTTCCATTGCCGCGCCTATTATCGCTTTGACCAAGAAGGGTGTGAATGCCAGAGACTGGCCTCCCGAAGCTGTCTCTGCATTTCACAACCTGAAACAGGCCTTTGTTTCTGGCCCCCTCTTGAGGAGACCAAATCCTGGGAATGCATTTTTTATTGAAGTGGACGCTTCCTCAATGGGGGTGGGAGCTGTGCTTCTTCAAATCTTTGAGAAGAGACGCCAACCATGTGCGTTCTTCTCCAAAAAAAATTCTCAGGCAGAGAGGAATTATGCCATCGGTGATCGGGAACTTCTTGCAATTAAATTGGCGTTAGAGGAGTGGCGTCATCTCTTGGAGGGTTCCCCTCACTCCATAACGATCTTTACCGATCACAAGAATTTACAGTATCTACAGAATGCTAAACGTCTGAATCCTAGACAGGCCAGGTGGAGTCTCTTCTTTGCCCGTTTTAATTTCACGATTACCTACAAACCTGGTTCCTGCAACGGTCGGGCTGATGCGCTCTCTAGGTCATTTGACACTTTGGACGAGGAGTCCGCCCCTGAACCTGAGCCGATCATTCCCACCTCATGCATTGTTGCCCACTCTACCACCCTGAAGTCAAAAATTCCGCCTGGTAAGACCTTTGTCCCCACTGAGCTAAGAGCTAAGATCCTTCGTTGGGGACATGATTCCAAGGTGGCAGGCCATTCTGGATTCCTCCGTTCCTTCCTACTCATCAGTCGTCACTACTGGTGGCCTAATCTCCGCTCAGACGTCAAAGACTACGTTAAAGCTTGTCATGTCTGCGCTCAGTCCAAATCCTCCACACAAGCTCCTGCTGGTCTCCTCATGCCCTTGCCCATTCCTAAGGAACCCTGGGCCCATATTGCCATGGATTTTATCACCGATCTCCCACTGTCTGAGAATAATACAGTAATTTGGGTGGTAATCGATCGATTCTCCAAGATGGCTCATTTTGTTCCTCTTCCTGGTCTTCCTTCTGCCCCTGCCTTGGTTCCCATTTTCATTCGGGAAATTCTCCGCCTACATGGGGTCCCTTCTCATATTGTTTCCGACAGGGGAGTCCAATTCACGTCTCGTTTTTGGAGAGCCTTTTGCAAATCCCTCAATATTGTCTTGGATTTTTCTTCTTCTTACCATCCCCAATCCAATGGACAGACTGAGAGGGTTAATCAGGAGTTAGAGGTCTTTCTTCGCACCTTTGTGTCTTCTCACCATGACGATTGGTCCTCTCTACTCCCGTGGGCAGAATTCTCCCATAACAATCATGTGAATACCAGTTCGCAGAAGACACCCTTTTTCACAGTTTATGGAAAACACCCTCAACTTCCTCTTCCCATGATCTGTTCTCCAGACATTCCAGCTTTGGCTTCGGTTCAGGAGTCTCTCAATTCCGTTTGGGGTCACGTTCATGATTCCCTCCGGGCAGCTGCTGAAAAATTCAAAGGCTTTGCCGACCGCCGCAGGCGTAAACCGCCTTCTCTTCAGCCAGGGGACAAAGTCTGGCTCTCTACCAGGAACATCAAGCTCCGAGTTCCTTCTCTGAAGTTTGCTCCACGATTCATCGGTCCATACACGGTAACTGCTAAACTGAATCCGGTTTGTTTCAAACTCCAGATTCCTAAGAGCCTTAAAATCACTAACTCCTTTCATGTTGCTCTTCTAAAGCCTTTAGTCCTCAATAAATTCTCTCGTCCTCTCCCTACCGTGGCGCCTGTCTCTGAGGATAATCAGGAGTACGAGATCAGTCAAATTCTGGACTCCTGACTCTGTAAAGGCGTTCTTCAGTACCTCGTTCATTGGAAAGGGTTTGGTCCTGAGGAGAGGTCTTGGATTACTGCATCTGAGGTCTTTGCACCTCGTCTGTTAAAGGATTTTCATCTGAAGTTTCCCTCTAAACCTGGGCCCAGGCGGGGAAGGGGGAGGCCTCGTAAGAGGGAGGGTACTGTCATGGATATGCATTAATGTCTGTCTGCCATCTTACCTTCCTCCTCATGTGTTCATCTAGAGACCAGACCTCCTTCACCTGGCTTCCTTTATAATCTCCTCCCAGCCTGACTCCACCCCAGGCCCTATCACAGAACACTATATTAACCTGTGCACTGCAAGCCTGCTTTGCTGATCAACGTGTTTGTTAGGCATTGTGTGTTTGGGTTCCTGCCTGCCGTGTGCTACGTCTGTCTCTCTGTTACGTTATTGGCTTGTCCCCGACTATCCCTGTCTGCTCGTGACCCTTGACCTTCGGCTCGTTATCCTTGTCTGCTTGTGGCCCCTGACCTTCAGCTTGTTATTCGGTTCTCTCTTATCGTGTGCTGCTGCTTCCCCTCTTTTCCCCTTATCCTACGGGGCGTGAGCTAGGAAACTCCAGGGGCCGCGACCTGGTCCCAGCCTGCAGCTAACATCCTCACCACTAGAGGCCCTGGAGAAGACCAGCTGGGTCTTAGACTCCGCGCCCTGGGGAATCTTGGCTCTAGCTTCCGTTTGGATCCCGGTTGTGCTCCTCTGGTCCCGCTTTCCACAACCACCCAGTTTCCTATCCGCAGAAGCCAGCCATAGGGTTCACTACCTCGCGGTGCACTCCTGTCCCCCTACGGTGTGCATCTGTCACCTGGCCACAGGTGATCCTGACAACCAGAGAGGAGGGAAATGATATAGGCTACCTTAGCCCGATCAGACAGGAAGTTTTGGGGCTGGAGCTCAAAATGAATCGTGCATTGGCTAAGGAACCCCCTGCAAGCCTTGGAGTCCCCAGAGAAACGGGACGGAGCTGGCAGTTGTAGCGAGTGTGTGGCTGCGACTGGTGCAATAGGTGCAGCCGCTGATTGTATTTGAGGTTGCGGATTCAGGGTTCCCAAGGAGGCCTGAAGCTGCTCGAAGCGAGAAGCCAGATCCTGGAGGAATCGCATCACCTGAGTCTGATTCGATTCCTGGGTTTCAAGTCTGCAAACTATGCCCTGCAATGGATCATCCGCGGGTAGCGGGATGTCAGCCGGGTTCATGGCTGATCAAACTGTCAGGGTCACCTGTGGCCAGGTGACAGATGCACACCGTAGGGGGACAGGAGTGCACCGCGAGGTAGTGAACCCTATGGCTGGCTTCTGCGGATAGGAAACTGGGTGGTTGTGGAAAGCGGGACCAGAGGAGCACAACCGGGATCCAAACGGAAGCTAGAGCCAAGATTCCCCAGGGCGCGGAGTCTAAGACCCAGCTGGTCTTCTCCAGGGCCTCTAGTGGTGAGGATGTTAGCTGCAGGCTGGGACCAGGTCGCGGCCCCTGGAGTTTCCTAGCTCACGCCCCGTAGGATAAGGGGAAAAGAGGGGAAGCAGCAGCACACGATAAGAGAGAACCGAATAACAAGCTGAAGGTCAGGGGCCACAAGCAGACAAGGATAACGAAGAACGAGCCGAAGGTCAAGGGTCACGAGCAGACAGGGATAGTCGGGGACAAGCCAATAACGTAACAGAGAGACAGACGTAGCACACGGCAGGCAGGAACCCAAACACACAATGCCTAACAAACACGTTGATCAGCAAAGCAGGCTTGCAGTGCACAGGTTAATATAGTGTTCAGTGATAGGGCCTGGGGTGGAGTCAGGCTGGGAGGAGATTATAAAGGAAGCCAGGTGAAGGAGGTCTGGTCTCTAGATGAACACATGAGGAGGAAGGTAAGATGGCAGACAAACACTACTGCATATCCATGACAAAAGGCAATAGATTCCTAATATGTGACATTCTGTACAACACCCTCAAGTAAAGGTTTCAACTACATTACTGTCTCAAAGACAACTTATTTATGTTACCTTCAGGCCAAATGTTGTCTGTCACTCCCTTTACCTACATGCACCTTCCAAAGGTTTCAAAAGCCAAAAGAATACATTTAAAAAAAATCAATATGATAGAACATTGTATATTCATTCACTACCTTGCTACTCCTCTATATATCGATTAGCTGAGATACGGTACATCACCATAAACAGTGGCGGTGCGTCCATAGAGGGCTCAGGAGCGCCGCCCCCTCTCTCCTGCTCCCGCCAATCACCAATAGATAGATTCATGCACTGCATGAATCTATCTATTTTCACCGCTGCCGCTCCCTATTCAGGTGTCCGACACCCTTGTCGGGCGCCGGGCATCTGAATTACAGCGGCGGGGGGTGTTTTTGGAAGTGCCTGATTTGAGCCGTGAGCTTTAATATGCTTCCAAATTGGTAAAAAGTGGGCGCAATGCTCTGCGTTCGCTGTTTACACAGTGTTGTGCTAGGGAAGCAAATAAATTGCTTCCCTAACACTGACCCGCCTCTCAGCCAATCAGGTGCATTGGGTCTGGTTACCTGTCACCTGATTGGCTGAAGCGACAGGCGCTGTGATTGGACGCCTATCAGGCGTCCAATCATAGCAGAAGAGGACGGGAGAAGACATTGAGGACTCGGAGGGAGCGTGGAGGACAGGTAAGTGCCGAGCGGGGGGGCACACTGGCAGCATTTGATGGGGCACACTGGCAGCAATTGATGGGGCAAACTGGTGGCAATTGATGGGGCATACTGGCAGCAATTCATGGGGCAAACTGGCGGCAGTTGATGGGGCACACTGGTGGCAATTAATGGGGCACACTGGCGGCAATTGATGGGGCACACTGGCGGCAATTGATGGGGCACACTGGCGGCAATTGATGGGGCACACTAGCGGTAATTGATGGGGCACACTGGCAGGAATTGATGGTTAGAGTAGCTGCGTTTGATGGCACAGTGGCGGCAATTTATGGGTACAGTGTCTGCGTTTGATGGGCACAGTGTCTGCGTTTGATGGGCACAGTGGCTGCATTTGATGGGCACAGTGGCTGCGCTTGATGGGCACAGTGGCTGTGCTTGATGGGCACAGTGGCTGCACTTGATGGCACAGTGGCAGCGTTTAATGGGCACAGTGGTGGCAATTTATGGGTACAGTGGCTTCGTTTGATGGCACAGTGGCTGCGTTTGATGGCACAGTGGCTGCGTTTGATGGGCACAGTGGCTGCGTTTGATGGGCACAGTGGCTGCGTTTGATGAGCACAGTGGCTGCACTTGATGGCACAGTGGCAGTGTTTAATGGGCACAGTGGTGCCATATTATGGGTACAGTGGCTGTGTTTGATGGCACAGTGGCTGCGTTTGATGGGCACAGTGGCTGCGTTTGATGGCACAGTGGCTGCGTTTGATGGCACAGTGGCTGCGTTTGATGGCACAGCGGCTACGTTTGATGGGCACAGTGGCTGCAATTGATGTTTTTTTTTTCCATTTGTTTGCGCCCCCCCAAAAATTTTGAGCACCAGCCACCACTGCCCATAAATACAATGCATAATGACACCCGATTCTATGACACAAACAAAATTCATTAGTAGGCTTTGTTCTTCAGACACAGGAAAAAGGAGCAATATTTGTATCAAAATGAGGGACGACAATTGGATAGTAAAGAGACACAGAATAGATGTTAAATAGACATTTCCCCCAAACCTTATGTAGAGCTTACCAACCAAGGGGGTCGTTGATGTTCTGCCTTGCACTAGTGATGAGCCACCATTACAATTAATCAAATGACACCATGGCACACTTGAGAATGTTTCAATGGACTTTATTGGACTGCAAAGCCCTGTAAGAAAAAAATGGTTAGAGAAAAAGTACAACAGATTGCTTAACATAGTGTGATAGACATTTCCAACTTAACAAAGTATCTTTTATCCCTGACAATCACCCGGGCTAACTGGAACTCTGATTCTACCAAATCACTGGCCATGTACTTGGTGACAAATATCTTCTGGTGATGGGGCCCATGTTTAGCGTTGGAGCGCTCAGAGAAAAGCAAGTGATTAAATATCTCACACAAGGGTGGCAGTGATCCCACAGCAGCTAGCGAAAGGGTCTCATCCCTATCCCTGGGCTCAACTCTCAAGACAGCTTTCTGGGACATTTTATCATCATCAGCACTTTTCAGCAAAAGAACAAGGATAGCCTACATGGTTTTTGGGAATTTGCATCACACACACATCCCACAAGTAGCATGGTGACCACATAGTTTCAGCAACCATTTTCTGAAGCCCTGGATCTCCTGGTAACAACACTCAGCAGCTCCCACCCGCAGCACACTGTCCAACAGCAACAGAGTCCCTTTAAGTCCTGAACCCTCCTTCTGGGGTTCACAGCCTCAAACACACAGCTGCCACCTTAGCTCAAGAAGTACAGCCACCATCTTACCTCCATGCACATCCTCACCCCAGGCCTGACTCTGGGCTCTCTGATCATACTCCCAGCACACAAGCAAACTGGACCCCAGTATCAAGACCTCTGCCCTGTGGTTCTGGCTATGTACTTTCAACCATGTAGTATCACTGCTGCATGAATTATACAAGAACTAACCACCTGAGATGTCACAGTTGAGGTCAGGGCTGCTGATAAGGCAGTACAGCAATCCCTCCTGTATTGGGTCCGGGCCACATCAGTTCAAAAGGGGGGCACAGGCACCTGCTGAGCAAAAGGGCTGGCTGTACTGTCTTTTTGCAGACACCAATCTTCTTCTGCCCCCCCCCTGCAGCGCTGCCAGCTTCTCCTCCTCTTTCTCCCTCCAACTGCACTGCAGGGGGATTGGTTCTAGCACATGTGCAGCTACCATCTGTCCAGGCCCCCTTTCCCCGCAGCACTACCGGCTTCCCTCCTCTCCTCTCCTCTCCTCTCCTCTCTTGAAGAGGCTACTGCAGGCACACAGATGGATGTTTCAGGATGGAGAGCTGGGGAAGGGGCCAGTAAATATGTAATTTTCTGGCCCCTTCCTTTCCTGAATGACCACAGTGATGAACGGTACTAATCTCTCCTGTGACCCTATCATCACTAAAGCATAGTAAACTGTATTTACAATGCTTCAGTTTGTGAATGAGCAGGAAGCCTTAGAGCGCTTCCTATTCATTCATCTGTGCAGCTGAGGTTGCAAAGAAAGGGACTGATAAATATATGTCCTCAGTCACCTTTGGCCAGGGGGGGCAGTCAGGTAGGCTGTATGGGGCCCCATTATTTCTAACAGCAGCCCTAGTTGAGGTCCCCAAAGAGAACTAACCATGACTTCAACTGAAAAATTATATATCTGCATAAAATGCAGCTTCCTATATGCATTACCTAGTGGAGTACACAAAATACTGGTTTAAATTTACAATCTTGAAAGAAAGATGCCAAAACCAAGCACAAATCTATAGTCGTAGCAGATTATGCAGCTAAAACAGGTTACATAATACCGTAATCTGTTATTTGTGGATAGGATGAATAAATAAAACGTTTGGATAGCTTTGTTACAATTGCAACTAAACAGCTTAGTGCCTGCTCATGTTGACTTATTTTAATGCTCTCCTCCCCATCTGCATATACATACCTTTCCTTTTGCTTTCCTGATGCTCTGTTCAACTGCCAAGAGCTAAGAAAATAGACATTTCTGAGTATGATATATAACTCCAGCATAAGACTGGGCTATGAATCAGTGCTGTCACATAGGGAGAGTCCATAGCCCTGTGTAGGCTGTACCTAGAGTGACTTGTAGCTTAAACTACCGTATATACTCGAGTATAAGCCGAGTTTTTCAGCACATTTTTTTGAAAATGCCCCCCTTATACTCGAGTCACCTTTTTGCGCCTGATCTCCCAGACTTTGTGGACCCGGTACTGGTCGGCCGTAGGTCCCCTGGACCCCAAACTTAGCACACATGTAGCCCCATTTCTCCTCTACAAGTGTGCAAAGTTTGTCGTCTGGGGGACCTATGACCGGGGAGCACCAATTTTTCAAAGCCGGGCACCCCTTCCATAGACTCCCATGTTAAACGTCAGTCTAGTCATGGGCACAGTGAGGCATGGACACAGTGAGGCATGGGCACAGTAAGGCATGGACACAGTGAGGCATACACATGAACACAGTGAGGCAAAGGGAGGCACAGTGAGGCATGCAGATGGACACCCTAGGCTTATACTCGAGTCAATAAGTTTTCCCAGTTTTTCGTGGTAAAATTAGGTGCCTCGGCTTATATTCGGGTCGGCTTATACTCGAGTATATACGGTAAGTGGCTTTTCCTGCTCCCGCCAACTCAAAAACATCTCAAAAGAATCTCAAACGTATCTCAAATGCAAGGCATTTTTCTGTTAAAGTAAGCTACACTTGACTTGCTTCTGGGTCTGTTGTCTATGTACACTAACCCTTATCTTCATTCTATCTTTTTCTCAGCCACATAAAAATAGAGCTGTATCTGACATCAACAAGTCCAACAGTGTACACACTTGGAACATAAAAGAACTAAACAATCTTGTCCTGAGATTGGGTTATTTTAAGAGGCAGGAACGAACTTTATGAGCTTTAACAATGTAAAATGGTTCAGAAATTATTCAGGCAGTCTAATAAAAATTAGAGGCTTTCCCGTTAAATAAAAATTATACCTGAACAGACAATACCTGCTCAAGCATCTGTTTACATGTAACATTACATTAGCATTCTGTATTCTTAATTTTGCAATAACTCCTTGTAATACATAAGATTTTATATTAAACAATTACATAATTCATTATAGATGATCCGAAATGCAGAGCTCATTATGGATGTCTCACACATAGCTTCAATGGGAGTGGGGAAGGATCAGGACCTCTGCCAAGCTTTCGTTATTACCTCTGTCCCTGTTGGGAAAATTCCTTGCACTTCTGTCTAGGCAATCAACCAAAAAGTGAGGAGAACCGTCCCCTTTAGAGGCAAGGCAATGGAAAACAGCTAACAAGGCTTCTAGCATTTCCCCACTCTATCAAAAAAAAAAAAATTCCTCTTAGAACATCCACTGTTCAACCCATTGGCTGCATTGGAAAATAGTCAACATGGCTACTTACCCACATGCTCCCTACTGATGATCAGAGGGAGTTGTGAGTAGAAAGAGCCCCCAATAATCAGCAGAAGGTAAGATCTGAACAAGTGATATTATGAAAGTGAAAAACATTGTAAATACCAGTAGCTAAAGAATATGTTACCCCAACATTTCACATTCCTGATATGTGTCTGTGGTACCATGTACTTGTGTTAAAAAGTATCCTGTTCTCATTGTATTGCTTCCTTTGTGTGAAATACCTGGTGATCCTGTAAGTCCCCCTGCTTTCCTATTGCAAACTGACCATGCTTGGCATTAAAGCAATTCCATCCCAGCATTGTAAGTTTTCTGGTTGTGCTGGGAGCACAACCTACATGTCCTCCAATGGCAAAGACTTCTGCTGATTTGCCCCCCTACTGTTTCTCCCCCACCTTGCCAAACCCCTTATGCAGCAGAGAACAGATATTGTGATTAGACATGTGCACACTGAAATATTTGTTTCGGAATTTCAATTTCGTCCGAAAAATACGTTTATTAAGTTACTCCCGAAATTCCTTTTTATTTATTTTGTTTCATTAAAAAATGCATTAGTCCAAAAATCCGAATTAATTAAGGTCGAATCTGTCATTGAAGGCTAATGGTGTCCGTCGAATGTTCTAAGAACATTCGACGAAGCAGCAAAACTGTACAACGCTGCAATCGTACATTTCCGGTCGAATGCTCCGCCCACGAGCTATAGTAGAATTCTAATGTTGTATGACTAGTAATATTTATATTTATTAATTATTATTACTAGTCAACCAACATTAGAATTCTTTTATAGCCTATGGGCGCGGCATTAGACCATAAATGTCCGCTCGTGTGATCGTATGTTTTTAGCTGCTTCGTCGAATCTTCATGTCCCTATAATGTCGAATCTTTTCTCTCTATTTCGAATAATCTTGGACTAATAGAGTTAGGTTAGGCACATTCAACTGCAGGTTCGATAGACACAGATCGCTATTGTCACCATCATGTCGAATCTTCTATCTGTATCGAACTGTTGTCGCAACAAAACAAAAATAAAGCATTTTTTATGTCGGATCTTTCAGATTTCGGATTCTGCACGTTCGTTATGGTTTGTTAAAACGAACGTGAAAATCCCCGAAATTCGAACAAAATGCACTTGGACGAAAATGAATGTCTAATTGTGATCACTTACAAAAAAAATAAAAAAATTATAGCTGCAAGCAAGTATAAATTGCAGGTATTTAGATTAAACCTGTCCTGGTCATGGCAGCTCCAACACTACAGGAAAGCAAGGCTAGCAGAATTTGCCTCTGTAGCTCATCTCCAACTCTTTCCCCTTCCAAATTTAGCTCTTGGCTTCATCCACTTGAACAGCTATCAAGAACAGCTCTAATGCTTCTTTTTAAATTTAAATTTATTTTCAGAGAATGTAGTCGAAAAAGTGATACTCCTTTTTCAGTATGTTGTTTTGGGGGTTTTAGGTAATCTTCAGGCCTAAAATGTGCATTTTCACATGTGCATAAAAATGAAAAATTGTCTCTGGCAGTAAAAGGATTAATTTTCAGAAAGAATAGGCTCTGGAAACATTCTCCGTGCCTGAAATTAATTTAGCAAATTTAGAAGAAAAAAGTTCCACAATGGTAATGTGGAAAATGAAGACTTTTAATTGGACAAAAGGGATCCTTGAGAATCCTGTGTAGCCTTAGAAAACAATTTATTAATAATCTTTAACCACAATGTTTGTGACATTACTGGCATACAACATAGGTAATAAAAGTTGTGGCAGCTTCTGTAAATTCAGATGTTCGATTTTGGAAGGCATTGAATGTGCTATTCTGGATAGTCAGTATTTTAGTCTGCAAACAGCTCTTATCACTTTGAACTTGGAAAGTGTCCCGTATCTTTTGATCTATAGTTTTACACGTCAGTGACGCATATATAATTTATGTCCTAAGTACAAAGGGTTCAAAAAAAGGAAGATTAAGATTGCACAAGGAGTTATTAAACCGTTTATTCCAAGATGTAATAAAACCTGGTTGGAATGACTAATACAGAGGCACAAGTTTTATGGGCTTACTAATATTGGATCTAGAAACAGCATTTGTGAAAACAGAACTAATGACTCTTCTGAATAGAACTGGGAGAGAATTACTTCCTTACAATCACTTATTCAATTTGTCCCGGGTTGGGTGGTTCCACAAAAGTATTTATTTCTTAAAGACAGCAGTAACTAAAGACAGTCGAGTTCTTATCATTCCTAGACCCTATTTTGGAGGTTGAGGAGGTCTCCAAACTTTTATCATAAAGAGCTAGATGTACCGTATGTGACTATCCAAACCTATGGTGGCTATATACACTTCAATAAATAATCAATTTATTTTCCAATTAACCTCTTCCAACAGGAATAATCAATATATAGTTGATGATTACCCTTTTGATCAATATGCCACAAACTGGAAAATAATTTCAATTAATAGTTAAGATACCAAATTAACTTACAATCATTGGTTATCTCTGTTTCCAACATGTAAATAATCTGATGGATTGAAATACATTACATATGGATAAAATTAATGAACAAAGTATCTCAGAGCTGCCAATTGATACAAAATGATCTCTATTTTTCCACCCTAGCCTATCAACTCATTTTGATCAAATCCAATTAAAACAAAGTCTAGATTGATTTGAAGGAAAGTCATAGCTGTTTTTTGTGAATTTGATCGTTTTGATCAAATGCAATGGTTAAAAAAAATGAACCGCGTGCGGCCACCATTAGTGGCCTAATGCCGCGTACACACAACCGTTTTTAATGACGAGAAAAATTACATTTTTTAAAATGGTCATTAAAAATGATCGTGTGTGGGCTTCAGAGCATTTTTCACGACGTGAAAAATGGGCATGAAAAAATTGGAACATGCTCTAATTTTTCTCGTAGTTTTTTCACCTCGTCGTTTCTCTCGTCATGAAAAACGGGCGTGTGTAGGCTTTAACGACGTGAAAAAAAATGCGCATGCTCAGAATCAAGTATGAGACGAGAGCGCTCGTTCTGGTAAAACTAGCGTTCGTAATGGAGATAAAACATTCGTCACGCTGTAACGGACTGAAAAGCACGAGGCTGAAAAGTGTGAATCATCTCTCAACAAACTTTACTAACATGAAGGATGTCGCCATCCGAACGGAACTTCCCCTTTATAGTGCCGTCGTACGTGTTGTACGTCACCGCCCTTTACTCAAGCATTTTTTTCAACGATAGTGTGTAGGCAAGGCAGGCTTGAGAAGAATCACGTCGAGAAAAATGACGTTTTATTCAATGACATTAAAAACGGTCGTGTGTACGCAGCATCAAGCTCTGCAATCAGGTATACAGTATAAGGTTCTTTGAGAAAATGCATGAGCCACAGGGGTCACTCTTGATAAATATTAACAGAAAAAACTAACACAGCTCCAACTGTCCATCTTCTGGAAGAGCTGTCCCTCTTTTGGAACCAAATCCCTGTATCCCTCTTTGCTTCTCAATGTCTCTCTATATCTGGTCTGGTGTATAGACCCCTAAAACAAAAGCAAATACCAAGAGTTATCCTACTGCGATCCTTCTTAAAACGGTATGTGATGGATGCAAATTGAAAAGTAAAGCATTTATTGGTTGAGTTACATGCCTGGCCTGGTTCTTGCAAAGAAGAATGTGAGTCCACTGTGGAGTTGCTTTGGAGAACAAAGTGTGCATACTTCTGGTTAACCCTTTGGGTAACAAGGTGAGTGAAGGTATGGGAAGGAGCAGCAGCGCCAGCTCAGGTATGGAAGTGGTAGTGGCTGGTAGACAGAGGCCCCCATAGGAGGGGTGGACTAGTAGCTGGGGTTCACCATTCTGAGCAGTTGGGTCCCTATCTTAGGGCCCCATTGTGGAATGGATCCGGTCCTAAGGACCAAGCCTGGAACCACAGTGTGCGAGGCCTCACAGTGTATACAGCAACTTCCCTTCTAGTCTATGGGCTGAAGGGGTGAATAAATGTGTAATGGAAGAGCTAGTGGGGAAAAAACATCACTCTACATTGATACTCTTGAAATGGCTCTATGGTCTGTGCCAGGACAGGAGTCACTGGCAGGTGAAAATACGTTATTCTTCTGTTTGTGGGGCCCCAAGATTGCAATGTGGCCTCCAGCCATGCTACACACAAATTGGTCTGTCACAAGACCACTTGCTCTAAGCACAGCCCAACAATGGTGCCCCACTCAGCCCTCCATTGCTTAAAACCATAGGCCATTAACTGCTGAACCGGCTGAGATTCGAACCATGTATGGGCAGGAGGATTGTACCCAAGTTGATTGATCAACTTGGATACAACCAGTGTGCTGGATTTTTCATGCAATTATTGGCAGCAGCATCAGCAACATTAACTCTCGTATTTCTCCATTCCTTAGCATTTAAAGCATGATACAAGGAATGGAGGGGCTCTGACATGGGGTAAAGTGTCAGTTCCCATCAGTACCTCATTACATGAACTGGCAGTCTTTTATTCAGTGGCGGCCCGTCCATAGGGGGCACACCGGCACCGCCCCCCCCATCCATGCATCCAACCCCCTGATCTACATATCAGGGCATCGGGCTATGAATTTTAATGGGAGGGGTGATTTTTAAGCACCGGTTGTCAGTGCCACGCCGTGGGCCGCCCAGGGGGTTGCTGTCACGACCGCTCAGGGGGGACTGCTTGTTTGCCGCCCCCCCAGAATAAAGGCCCACCAGCCGCCACTGCTTTTATTGTGTCTTATAGCAGATCCATGTCATGTCCACCACTATTGAGTCTACAGGACAGAAAGTGGAGGGAAAGCTCCTCAATGGGCACAGACTCCGTACTCTGGGGCAAGATTCTCTACTATATCCAAAACTAAAAAAAAAATTTAAGGTTACTATAATGTATGTTAACCTTAACCTAACTAACTTAGGTTATTTAGGGGTGAGTTAAAAAAAAAAGTACCCATATCATTTACATAAGCTTTACTTATGTTTTATAATAGAAACAAAGAGATAACTTCCTGTCCTGAGTTATTTCATTTTGACACCCTCAGCCTATGTGTAAGAAAAATCATATTGCAATTGGGTTATAAATATGAAAACACTTTTAATCTATGCTCTGAGCAGCTAACCAGTGAGGTCACTTGGCACTTACCATGCGTTTAATATAACCAATTAAGGTTCATATGAGCACACTTATCTATAAATAGGTGCCAGCATATAATCTCTGTGTGTCAATATAGATAGTACAAAAGGACAGTGGTGTGCAGAACCTGGATGATTCCATCGGTCTCCACATTCTACGTTGTTGCATTTGTTGGATTAAGTGT
This sequence comes from Rana muscosa, assembly GCA_029206835.1. Taxonomy (NCBI): domain Eukaryota; kingdom Metazoa; phylum Chordata; class Amphibia; order Anura; family Ranidae; genus Rana; species Rana muscosa. The sequence goes on along the minus strand of CM055119.1, from coordinate 78,305,422 downwards.
TAAAGAGACTGCCACTCTGCCAATTAGGGGCGAACCTGCCATCACCAAGGCTAGTGTGATTTGGACTCCCGGCTCCCATTGAAGGATGAAGCAACAGGCAAGCATGGAGATGGTGGTTATTGGTTATCAATTGGTGATTGTAGGTGATTGTTCTTTCAAGAGACTCAGTCAATTTAAATGTTAAAGTGAACGTGTCACTTTGTCTTTTTAGGGTCCTCTTGATATCGCACCTCCTCTGCTTACTGATACTTTTTTTTTTGGAACTCACCTACTGCTCCTCTTGCCTCCTGTAGGCTTGTTTGGACATTGTAAAGATGGGACTAAATAGTGCAACTTAGATAGAAACCCCCCTATACTAACTGCTTTCTATTTACATATGTAGCGGGTGTTTGAATTTAAGGGAGGCATCTGGGTGGTAGTGTAACCCAGATGCACCAATTGCTAGGGGATCCGAGACCCTTTTCTGGTTCTTGGAGGACTCTGGTGGTGTGAGGTTCCTTGCGGTCCACAGGTGGCACTGTTGCCCTGGGCCGGAGCTGAACTCACACCGCAAGACTGTACCTTTTTGTCCTCCCCTGGAGCTGGTACAGCGGGGCGGGGAACCCGCTGTGGACTGAAGGGAGAGGGGATAAAAGGGGCGGACGCCCTTATCACGGGGTTCAGAGTTCGGAGAGAGTTGGAGGATGCGGCCGCACCCAGGCACCTTCAGCCTGGGTGCTGGCGTTCCGGAGTTCCAGGCTCAGGTGCTCTTGACCTGGCTGGAGCAAGAAATGGAGTCCATCCCAGGCACCTTTAGCCTGGGGTGAGGTACTATGGCGGATGCCTGGGGCTCAGTACCTTCGACTGAGTTCCGCAAGGGTGGAGGAATCCGAGGGGGCCCTAACTCCTTGGGTGCCCGTGTCTGAGTTTGTGAGGACTGGTGTGCGGAACTTCTCTGAAGAGTCCAGCGCAGCATTGCTGGTGACAGAGAGGCCTCCTGTTTCTCCCTTGGACGGATCTCCTTCCCCTGACAGGGGCCGTGCTAGCGAAGGTAATTCACATTCTCCTCAATATAGTCAGTGGCAGTGACTATCCGCCACTGGTGATATCACAGTGGTTAGCAGGAGAAGGGAAAGGATTGTGCCTCGATCTATTCCCCATCACTACTCAGTAGAAGAAACTGTTTATTGTTTGGCATGAAGAATAAAACTGAGTTGGACCTATTCACTGTGTGGAACTCTGGTTACTAGGAGCAAAGGAGTCAGGGACGAAGGACAGGACTTGACTCTAGGACACCTACACAAGACCCGATCTTCTGGCCTTCACCTCTTAGCTATGGAGGACATGGGCCGTGGTGTATCTCATCCCTCCCCCCAGCACTGAGACCCCTAGACGAGGAAAGACAAGCCGAGTACGAGAAGGGGAGAGAGGGGTGAGGCCGCTACACATAAATAGCAACAGAGAACAATAGTTACCTTTTGTCATGTTCTTTCACATAATTAAAGTCAATAAATTAAAGTTAGAAAAGCGAATGTGACTGCCATTAGATAAATAAGCATAATGTACATTATGAGCCAAAGCAGTGCTTAGTAAAACAGATTAGGGATCTAAGGATTCAGCTGTTTGTAGGTAATTTTTCAGACTCCAGAGACAGACATTTTGAAGAGATTATGCGGCAAACACTGGAGCCTTTTATACCTTTCAGTGGCATAGCCTCGGCATGTCACTATATAAGGTCATACAATCTCTTCCAGTTTTTCTGTTAAGCATGCAAGGAATGTGAAAAGAATCTCTTTTACTCAAAGGTGAAAAAAGTAAGAGTGTTGGGATTGTAATAGGCTACTACTTCTCCCTGTGAGAACACATCTAAGATGTTGCTGCATTTAAAGAGAACCTGTACTGTGGAAGCCATGACCCAAAAAAAGGCAAGCAGCGGGCAACAGACTAGGACTAGAGTATTGCCTGTAGGCTCCCTGCAGCTGATTGTTTCCTATTATTAATCTACTATATCTTGCTCTGCACTGTTGCAAAGGGACCATTTGGTAGTGGTAGCGCTTCTTCCTTACAGCATTTGATTGACAGCAGTCAATCAAATGCCGAGTCCGTATGTAAAGAGGAAGAGAGGGCAGAAGACATCCAGACGTGCACAGTGCTGTATCAATTGAAGTAGGTATTCAGGGAGGTGGGGGAGGACAGCAAGCTGTAAAATGTTTTTACCTTACTGCGAAGAATGCATTAAAGGGGTTGTAAAGGTTTGTTTTTTATTTTCTAAATAGGTTCCTTTAACCACTTGACCACTGGGCACTTAAACCCCCTTAATAACCAGACCAATTTTCAGCTTTCGGTGCTCTCACATTTTGAATGACAATTACTCAGTCATACAACACTGTACCCATATGAAATTTTTGTCCTTTTTTTCACACAAATAGAGCTTTCTTTTGGTGGTATTTAATCTCTGTTGGGTTTTTTATTTTTTGCGCTATAAGAGAAAAAAGACTGAAAATTTTGTAAAAAAATGATTTTTTTTTCGTTTCTGTTATAAAATTTTGCAAATTACTATTTTTTCTTCATAAATTTTGGCCAAAATTTATACTGCTACATATCTTTGGTAAAAATAAGTACAAATTGGTGGATATTATTTGGTCTTTGTGAAAGTTATAGAGTCCACAAGCTATGGTGCCAATATCTGAAAATTGATCACACCTGAAGTACTGACGGCCTATCTCAATTCTTGAGACCCTAACATGCCAGAAAAGTACAAATACCCCCCAAATGACCCCTTTTTGGAAAGAAGACATTCCAAGGTATTCAGAAAGAGGCATTGTGAGTTTTTTGAAGTTGTCATTTTTTCCCACAATTCTTTGCAAAATCAAGATTTTTTTTTTCTCTTTTTTTTTTTTCACAAAATTGTCATATTAGCAGGTTATTTCTCACACACAGCATATGCATTCCACAAATTACACCCCAAAACACATTCTGCTATTACTCCCGAGTATGGCGATACCACATGTGTGAGACTTTTACACAGCGTGGCCACATACAGAGGCCCAACATGCAGGGAGCACCTTCAGGCGTTCTGGAGCACCCAGGCCAATTCTGACATTTCTCTCCTACATGTAAAAATCATCATTTGTTTGCTAGAAAATTACATAGAACCCCAAAACATTATATATGTTTTTTTAGCAAAGACCTTAGAGAATATAATGGTGGTTGTTGCAACTTTTTATCTCGCACGATATTTGCGCAGCAATTTTTTTTAACGCGTTTTTTACGGAAAAAAAATGTTTTGTGCTTAAAAAAAAAAAAACAGGAAAGTTAGCCCAATGTTTTTGCATAATGTGAAAGATGAAGTTACGCCGAGTAAATAGATACCTAACATGTCGCCCTTAAAAATTGCACACACTCGTGGAATGGCGCCAAACTTCGCTACTTAAAAAATCCCCATAGGCGACGCTTTAAATATTTTTACTGGTTACATGTTTTGAGTTACAGAGGAGGTCTAGGGCCAAAATGATTGCTCTCGCTCTAACGTTCGCAGAGATACCTCACATGTGTGGTTTGAAAACCGTTTTCATATGTGGGCGGGACTTACGTATGCGTTCGCTTCTGTATGCGAGCTCACGGGGACAGGGGCGCTTTAAAAAAAAAAAAAATAATGTATTCTTCATTTTACTTTATTTATTTTAGTTTGACATGTTTTTCCGCCCTAAACATTTTTTTGATCACTTTTATACCTATTACAAGGAACGTAAACATCCCTTGTAATAGGAATATGGCATGACAGGTCCTCTTTACAGTGAGATATGGGGGGGGGGGTCAATAAGACCCCACATCTCACCTCTAGGCTGGGAAGCCTGAAAAAAATACAAAAAAAAAACAACAATCCTGGCTTTGATCGTAGCGGTGAGTCGGTAGAAGCACCGGAGGGCGGCGGGGGGGGGGGGGGACACATCCCCTCTCGCCTCCCGTAAGAATGATCAAGCGGCGGAACAGCCGCTATGATTGTTCTTATGGTGTAGGGAATCGCTGGCTGAAAAAGCTAATATCTGAATGATGCCTGTAGCTGCTCCCATCATTCAGATATCCCCGCACAAAGTCAAGGACGTCATATGACGGCCGGAGGGCGGGAAGTGGTTATTGCAGAGTATTGCCGGGCATTGCGGAGTATTGCCGGGCATTGCGGAGTATTGCCGGGCATTGCGGAGTATTGCCGGGCATTGCGGAGTATTGCGGACTATGGCAGGGTATTGCGGTGTATGGCAGGGTATTGCGGTGTATGGCAGGGTATTGCGGTGTATGGCAGGGTATTGCGGTGTATGGCAGGGTATTGCGGTGTATGGCAGGGTATTGTGGAGGGTATTGCAGAGTATTGTGCAGGGTATTGCAGAGTATTGTGCAGGGTATTGCAGAGTATTGTGCAGGGTATTGCAGAGTATTGCGCAGGGTATTGCAGAGTATTGCGCAGGGTATTGCAGAGTATTTTGCAGGGTATTGCAGAGTATTTTGCAGGGTATTGCAGAGTATTTTGCAGGGTATTGCAGAGTATTGTGCAGGGTATTGCAGAGTATTGCACCAGGGTATTGCAGAGTATTGCACCAGGGTATTGCAGAGTATTGCACCAGGGTATTGCAGAGTATTGCACCAGGGTATTGCAGAGTATTTCGCAGGGTATTGCAGAGTATTTCGCAGGGTATTGCAGAGTATTTCGCAGGGTATTGCAGAGTATTTTGCAGGGTATTGCAGAGTATTGCACCAGGGTATTGCAGAGTATTGCACCAGGGTATTGCAGAGTATTGCACCAGGGTATTGCAGAGTATTACACCAGGGTATTGCAGAGTATTGCACCAGGGTATTGCAGAGTATTGGCAGGGTGTATTGCAGAGTATTGGCAGGGTATAGCACAGGGATGGCTGAGCAGGGATGGATGGATGGCTGGATCTGTGACTGCAATTGTCACAGATCCAGCCCACAGTGCTGCTGCTGCCATCCGCTCCCTCCCCCTCCCCTCTCACACTGTACCGATCGGTACAGAGAGGGGAGGGAGGAACCGGCGTCATCAAATGACGCCGGTCTGTTTACAAGTGATTGCTCCGTCATTTGACGGAGCGATCACGTGGTAAACGGCCGCTATCAGCGGCGATTTACCGCGATTCGTGATCCGCCGGGTCCTCTGGACCCGGCGGTCACGGAGTTTCCCGTGTGCGCGCCCCAGGGGGCGCGCGGGAGCGCGATTCTGGGAGGACGTTATATAACGTCCTCCCAGAGTTAAGCAACCACCTTGTCGACGTTATTTGTCGGCAGGTGGTTGTTAAGTGGTTAAGCTAGTGCATTGTTGGTTCACTTACCTTTTCCTTAGATTTCCCTTCTAAATGTTTTTTTTCTTTGTCTGAATATCTCACTTCCTGTTGCTCCTCAGTAAGCTTGCCCCGATCATCCAAGCTATTCTGGCTGGGGGTTAGTCAGCCTGCTCGCCCCCTCCCTTGGGACTACATGCCTGCAGGGAGATGCTGTGAACGTTCACAGCGTCTCCCCGCAGGGATGTAGTCCCAAGGGAGGGGGCGAGCACAAATGTGGGAAGCACAAATGTGGAAGCATTGATATCTAAAGGGTCTGTGATAACAATAATCTCTAACAGTCCCATGTAATATGTCTACAATCTATGGCTGTCTCCTGAAGTGTGACTCCACACACTCCTATAGCATGTTCGCAGTCTCTGACTATAGCGTGTAGATGTCCCCAGTCTCTGACCATCTCTTATAAAATGCACATAGCCTTTAAACATTTCCTGTTGTACACCTACAGTCACTCTCAGCTTTCTGTAGATGACATTCAATAAATATTATGCGTGGCCCTTTGATGATATCAAACGCCTCACTTGAGACCCCTATATTCAGAAAGTTGACCACCACTGGTCTAGGCACACAAAGTACACTGCTGTTTTTAGGAGAAATTCAAGACCAAAAGTACATTTTCAGGATACTGCTTTAGCATAGTTAACATTTTTAGATGTTCCCTTTAAAGCTTTACTTTTTGAGTTTACATCCACTTTAAACTCTACTGTCTGTAGCAGTCTGTGCATTTATATATAGCAGGGCTCTCCAATTTTTCAGAACGAGGACCACAAATATTTGTTGGCTGAAAATTTAATCGGTTTTATAAATGAATGTATCAAATTAAAATTTTAATTGGAGTTTTATTGTATTCAGCATAATGTGGTTAAATGAAGCAAAAAAGCTCTGAATAAAGATTTCACATTAGAGTCCCTGTTAGAGTGCCCACTTACATTGGAGTTCCTATCAGAGTGCCTCTGTACAAAGGAGTCCTTCCTTACAACCGGTTCCCTATTAGAGTCCCTTATTACATCAGAGGGCTACATAAAATCTTGCAGCAGGTCGCATTAGGCTCATGGGCCACAGCTTGGAGGCCCTTGATATACAGCAAAACAGTATAAAACATGGCACTGCCACAAATATGGCTTAAAAAGTCACCTTTCATCCCTATGAATAATTTAGCTAAATTTGACGTGTAATAAATGAATGATGATGAAATGTTTAAGGTTTTGGAGTGCCTTGTAATTAACATAAACAAAGTATTATTGTGTAGTAACTAATCACGCCACAAGTAGGTTGTATTATGCAAAACAGATCACCTTTAACTAATTATAAACTTTTATTATTTAGCTATGGAATATAGCATTGTATGTTTGTCCATAGATAGATAGATCCCTCAATTTTAGTGATGAAGAGATATAATCTTGCTTTACTGGAAACTAATACAAAAAATAAAAATTCTTGCCTGGTGGTCTTCGGCTTTAATACACTTTGAATTACTGACCAGCATGCAGATTAGAAAGTCACAGGGTAAGTCAGACCTCCTGATTTCCAGTCCTGCAAATTTGACATGCTGTGGGGCTTTGTTTACTAAAGCAATACAAAGAGTAATGACAATGTGCAAAGTGCAACAACTGAGACCAACCACTAAGAAATAATTTTTTTGCTGGTAGAGCTATAGTAAATTGATTTGGATTGGTTGCTGTGGGTCGTTGTAGTTTGTACAATCATTATACTTTGCACTGCCTTATTATAAAAGTCAAAATGTCTATTTGATGTAGAATCTGAGACTAATCTATAATCATTTCACCATACAAAGTGCACAGTCAGAATGCCCTTTGTTCCAGCAATAACCTTTAGGCATCTATCAGGACCAAGGAGTCAGTTTAGGGCTGTTACTTCTACTAAATACTTTAAAGCAGCCTCTCTTAATTTTTTTAACATGGAGGATCCCTTGAAACAACGCTTAGGTCCCAGGGAACCCCCTAATTACTATATCTACAGCTTATATACGTTTTATTCAGTAATAACAAGAAAACGGAAAATTGTATACTCACCTTTCCGTAATTTTCCTTTCCTGGTGCATCTTCATGGCAGCATACAATGGGTTGTGACTCCGCCCCCACAACCTGATAGGACTGGTTAACTATATATCAAAGACAGACCCGGCTCACAGCATTCTCTGTAACTCTCACCATTTGGGTGGGCATCTGTATGCTGCCATGAAGATGAACCATAAAAGGAAAATTACGCAAAGTTGAGTATACAATTTTCCATTTTCCTGGTGCATCAAAGAAATTTTTTGTAATCATCAGTAGCGCAAGTATGCACCATGAATTGTCTAAATTTTACTGTCGCGAGCCGGGTTCACTTATTAAAGTGTAATGAAGGTGTCCTGGGAGGACCATATTGCTGACTTGCAAATAACCTCAGGAGACACTCAGCGCTGAGCTGTCCACAGAGCTGGCACTGCCCTAGTTAACCACTTCCTTACCGAGTCATAGTAATATGACATCGGCAGGAACCCTCCCTCCCTCCGGGTGGACGTCATATGACATCCTGAGCTTCTCGGCCCGCTAGGGGGCGTGCGCGCGCGGCCGCCGCATCGCCCGGGACCCAGTGCGCGTGCCCGGCGGCCGCGATGTCCGCCGGGCACCCGCGATTGCCCGCGATCACGGCAGGACCATGGATCTGTGTGTGTAAACACACAGATCCATGTCCTGTCAGAGGAGAGGAGACCGATGTGTGTTCCCAGTACAGAGGAACACACATCGGTCTCCTCCTCTTGTGAGTCCCCTCCCCCTAAAGTTAGAATCACTCACTAGGGAACATATTAACCCCTTGATCGCCCCCTAGTGTTAACCCCTTCCCTGACAGTCACATATACACAGTAATCAGTGCAGTTTTATAGCACTAATCGCTGTATAAATGTGAATGGTCCCAAAAATGTGTCAAACGTGTCCGATCTGTCCGTCGCAATGTCATGGTCACAATAAAAATCGCAGATCGCCGCCATTACTAGTAAAAAAATAAAAATAAATAAAAATGCCATAAATCTATCCCCTATTTTGTAGATGCTATAACTTTTGCGCAAACCAATCAATAAAAGCTTATTGCGATTTTTTTTTACCCAAAAAAAGTAGAAGAATACGTATCGGTCTAAACTGAGGAAAAAAAAGTTTAATTTTTTTTTGATATTTATTAAATCAAAAAGTAAAAAATATTTGTGTTTTTTTCAAAATTGTCGCTCTTCTTTTGTTTATAGCGCAAAAAATTAAAACCGCAGAGGTGATCAAATACCACCAAACGAAAGCTCTATTTGTGGGGGAAAAAAACATAAAGATTTCATTTGGGTACAGTGTTGCATGACCGCGCAATTGTCATTCAAAGTGCGACAGCGCTGAAAACTAAAAATTGGTCTGGGCAGGAAGGGGGTGAAAATGGCCTGTATGGAAGCAGTTAAATGTGCTCCCAAGACCTCCAAAACAGGAAGGCCTTGAAGAGTAGGCTCTTTTAATTGTCCTAATCTAGGAGGTGACTGAACGTGTTGATGCTGACTGACCCTGCCTTAAGCCACGCTGGAACCAAGTACATATTTCAGCTTTCCTGAATGAAAAGGTAGCTGCCAAGCAGGTCACCAGCCTTAGCTCCACATCCAGGGGAATGCTGTGAGCCGGCTCTGTCTTTGATTTATAGATAACCAGTCCTATCAGGTTGTGGGGGCGAAGTCACAACCCATTGTATGCTGCCATGATGCACCAGGAAAATGAAATAAAGAGAAATCATGGCCAAAAGAAGAAATGTAGAGAGTGAAAGATTTTGTTTTCCTGGTGGTCAGTGAAAGAATGCCCCTTACATTAGTAGTCAGTGGAAGAAGGGCCCCTTTACTGATGGTCAGTGAGAGAAGGAGCCTTTTAAACTGAAGGTTATTTGGAAGAAAGGCCCCCTTACATACTGTATAGCTAAAAACAGCAATAGTGTAGGTGCTAACTGTTTCTGATAGACAGAAATAGATCATGCATGGTTTAAGGAATCTCTAGCAACTCCTGGAAACACCTTGGGTTCCATGGAATCCTGATTAAGAAAGGTTGCTATAACGACTGGTCAAAAATGGAGCAGAACAGAATACCTTCTCCAGTGATAAATGGCCCATTGACAAAGTCTTTGAACACAATGTGTTAACAGAACACAAGCTACGTGGCTAATTTACTGACTTTTTTTTTTGTGTATGTAATAAAATAATGTTTTGTTTTCATATTGTGTTTGTTCCCTCAATGCATGAAAACATATTTTTCTTGTTGATGCACTGTGGTGCCCCTCACTCCTAATGGCACTCCAATACACCTTGCCAACACAAGTGCATTGCTTTGTACCACAATGCATGGTAACTTATTGTAATTTTGGTGCGCTTGGCAGCTAATTTAAATGAATTATATGGTTATAATCATTGTACTAACACAAATGCAGTCATTAACTGTCAAGCTACATTGCCACTTGAGCGTCGGCAACTTTGGCAATTTTTTGCATGGTCTTTGTGATTTCAGGCTTAAATGTTTTTGTTTTTAGCCAATGGAAAGCAAGAGACTAGGAGGAAGAGACAGTTGTTAGGCATGGAACCACACAAATTGTGTGTTTTACATGTTTTTTCAGGCATTTTTCAGGTGCTCCCATTGAAGACTATTGGGGCCAAAAATGCGTGATCATGCCCCAAGAAAGCTCCCATTCTTTTTCTGAGTGTTGAGCAACAGCACATCACTCAAGTGTGAATGAGTACAGTAGGATGATACGGAAATCAGAGTATCGAGAGTTGAAGCATTTCTGAAAAAGCATTCAAATCACTCAGGTGTGTTGGGGCTTAAATTGTTGTGTAATACCTGTGTCCGTCTCCGAGTAATAACCCTTTTTCTGTTTTTTAACAGCTGATGCAGCGATGAGTCAGTCAGGATCTACTGGAAGCAAGCATGGATCCTCCAAGTAAGAACTATTATCTCCTTTATTACTGCATCAGTAATTGATCTTTAAATTAAATACAGAGACCCATAGTCATTAGATTAGATGGTGCTCAGGAATCAGGTAACAGGAAGAGAAATATTTTTTTTCACATCTTTTGATCCAACCCCAAAAATACATGCTTACATCTTACAAGAGTGTAGTAAGTTATGAACCATGAAAACTGAAAAATAAACAGTAAAATGAACAGCATAAAACATTGAGTACAAACAAATGGCCACTGCCCCCGCCTACTGTATAACTGGCCTTTGCAGCAAGAAGCACGTGGAAGGGTGACGAATGGCAAACAAAACCAAAGCAAATTCCCAGCTCAACTTATCAACCAACCTGCAACCAACCAAATTATCCTGTCTAACAATATGCGTTAAAAACAGGGGTTTAGTTTGTACACATTTGAACATACATGCGTAAGCTGCAGAGTCCACGTCATGGCACCCCAGTTTTATCTGCAGTCCTAACTCTATACATTTTTGAGAGCCTCCATAGTAGAATCACATGCATAGAATTGGATAGATAGAGGGCAGGTGAGCCTGGAGGGACCCCACCCCTCCTTAAAGGTACAGGGGCGTACACCCAGCATGTAGCACAATGGCACTGTTGAAATACTGGTGAGGGGACGCACTGGACACTTTTGCTGCCATTGTGATATATGCTGGGTATCCAGGACGCCCCTGTGGTCAATAATTGATCACAGGTGCCCTTGGGTGGTAATCAACACCCATGTTAACTACAGTGCCACATCCTAATAGATTGATAAAGGGTTGTATAAAAAAAATGGACTTTGTAAGGCACGACTTAAAAATATATAACAAATTTTAATATTGCACATGTATTACAAATAAATCAATGAATGCATCCATAGAATACAAAAAGAAAAAAAGTAAAGGAACCGCATGAAATGACCACAGGATGGCACTCAAAGGTAGATATTTCTTGTTGTAGGGGTATAGATGGTGAAGACGCCCACACTGAACCAAAGAAGGAGTGTCTCCTATGTAATTATCCACGGGGTTCTTGAAACATTAAAAGTTGCTCAACATGTTTCGCGATTTTGTGAATCGCTTCCTCGGGAGCTTCTAAATTTCAATATAAAACACAATTTTAATTGAGAATAATACAATACAGGCTTATACAGCAGTTGTGAGTGTCAAAAGCCTTAAAATACATAACACTCACCAAAATTGTATTATTGGAGAGTATCCAGTGCAGTCGCTCCAATACCCTCAGCTGTCCAATCCACACCCCAGGATGGAGAGGGAAGGACTATTACAACCTGGCCCTAGCTGGCAATCCCCAAAATGGACGCGGTGAGTAGAGCAGGGAATAAGGGGATGCACCAGGAAGCTATAAGAAATTATCATATAAGGGTAATTGGGCTATTTTAAAACATAAAAATATTGTTCAATAGGTACTATATTTATATTAAGCTAGTACTTACATAAAGAAAGGTATTTATAATGTAAAGTAGTGGCAAAAGGAATCCCGTATGGTCTGGATGCAATGCTTCTCAAAAAAAATGTAAAATTACTTCTAGGGGGAAAAAAAAATGTCCAATTTGTCATATGTTGTTACATTGTACCCCAAGACCAATAGTGATGAATGGAAAACATACCTTCAATAAGTTTGTAATCGGAGAGGGTCTGTACAGGGCTGACAAAAGTGTGTGAGGGTGTCACTGGTATCCAGGAAAGTTTGAAAAGGAACAAAACACCTCACTGCAACCAAAAACATAGGACAATAATAAAGATGACATACGTCAACAAAGCTGGATCAAAAAGTCCTGTATTTAGAGAAATGTACAAAAAAAGACCTCTATTGGTACCTTCAAAAGCACTACTGCCTAGATTACCAGGCCCACTCCAAGAGAACTGCTGATCTGTTTTGATTGCGAACCGTATCTGAAAACAGGGGCACAAAACAGCTGATAAGCTGCAAAATGGCAACACAGCTGTACTAATGGCCCACAACAAGGAAAGGCAAGGAAAAAGTTTATATACTAGCACATACCCCAGAGCATTGGAAGGGCGTATCCACGTCCAGACCTGATTCCTGCTGCTGTAATGCGAGGTACACCAAGCGACCCCACTTCCCCAATAGCATCTGGGGAGTGAGGACTCAGCCTTGCTTTTTGTGCATCCCGCTCGCGTATTTGACAGACGGCGTCTGACGTCACGGGAGCCGGCCTGTAACGCACCTCACGTCCACGCCGTTCTATCTATTATTATGCATGCACTTCTACAATGGAGGCTCTGGAAAATTTATAGAGTTAGGACTGCAGATAATACTGGGGTGCCATGACGTGGACTCTGCAGCTCACGCATGTATTTTTAAATGTGTGCAACCTAAACCCCTGTTTTAACACATTCTGTTAGACAGGATAATTTGGTTGGTTGCAGGCTGGTTGTTAAATTGAGCTGGGAATATACTTTGATTTTGTTTGATAAAAAACAGAGTCCAAATCCGGTACGTGTTCAACGTGAAAACAAATAATCCACATGTGTCAACCCCCTTAGGGGCCATGAGTATATATGGAGCCACACTGAGAATTCAGTTAACAGAAAGCAGCAATCAATAGTCACCTCTGCAAAGATATCACACGAGAAGGAAGAATACACAATCCACTACAAAATATTTTGTGTGACATCTTTACTGGGTGTTGGTTTCACAATCCTATTTTAATAGAAGTATGGAGTGCATTCATTTCCTGTCACCTTTACTCACCTTTGGGATTATTTTGTACAGGTCTTACTGCAATTGCTGTCTATGCCCCCCGTTAGTCAGATTCACCCACCCTATTTGTCTCGTTTACCATTATCACAGAGAGTGAAAGTGAAAGAAAATCCAAATTTTGGGTCGTCACAAGAACAGGAATAGAGGGGAAATATTCCAATAGGCACGCTAGTTCTGGTCATCCTTGTGACAACCAGAGAGTCCCTCAATTTGGAGAAATTTCCTCCCACTTCATGTTGTGTCTGTGGGACAGGAAGTGGGACAGGAAGTGAAGGGAAGCTTCCCCAATGGTACACAGATGGCCTTCATTTTTACTTAAACATTAGCAGAGAAAAGTCAGGTCACCATCAACCTTGCTGTTCTCACTGGGCTGAGCTGTGTAAATCTGAGGACTTAATGGACAAAAATACAAACCCTTTGGCATCTCCCCCATATGTATCCCAACTATATATTTCAAGTTTACCTAGAGTTCATATTTAAGTATTTATAGATGATTAAATAGCTCAAAGCTTTATTAAAAAAAGATATTAAAATGATATCTTTACACATATTTGGTGTTATTTGCAAAATAATTTTTCTGTTTCTTTCAGTGGAGGAACAGGAAAAATGAGTGCAAAGGACTTGTTTGGTAAGTTTCTTATGGTTATTTTCTGATTATCGGTAAATTAAAGGAAAGTCTATAATATTTGCTCATCGTAGGCATGTCTGATCATTGCATGTGCTTGCATATCAGCCTCTGTTCACCTGTCTATTAGTTTGAGCGCTTAGTACACACGTTTGTACAAAAGTATATATACAATACATAGATCATTCACAGCTGTACAAGAGGATGAGTATACCTGCATATAAATATCAGAGCATGTGCTTCATTAAAAGCAGTCCTTGGCTCAAGTCAAGTGATTGCACGTAGGCTAGAGGTTTTTCATTCATTTTTTTATTATTCGATATATGTTTATAGAAAGAAAGGCTGTAAAAATAGGAACCATATAAGGAAAAGATAGTATAGCTTATATCAAATGAACAGGATTGAATCAAGTAGATATAACTAGTATAGTAGTACCGATGTCAAGAGCATGAGAGAATCACAATTTATCCTACAGGTTGTGACAGGACTCAGTTGTAGGTTCTTTATTCATCCTTCCCTAGTTTTTACTCTGGCTGGAACAGTTTAACTATGTTGCAAGTCACAACATAGTGAAAGCAGCAGCAGCTGATTTGTGCGAGACATGTGTACAGTATAAACAGCCCAGAACATAATAGAACGTCATAATGACATCCAAAGACAGAATTTCAGTCCATGACAAAAATGGTGACCCTAGATGATGCCTAAATTAAGATGGCACAGGTCTTTGGAAATGAAATACCGAAATCTCATAAGGCTGGTGAAATCTTGTAACGCTACTACGTTCCTGAGATCTGTTTGCAGATTCTAGTGATGTAGCATTCGTATTAGACATGTGCGGTTCGTTTCTTTCTGAATAAATATTCTGACGCATTTTTTGTTATTCGAAGATTCGGATTTATCCGAAAACCCGAATTACAGTATAAACGAAATTTACCGAATGCTCCGAATGACGAAATGAAATTCATCCGAATTTCCGAAATTCGAATTGAAATTCGAATCAAATTTTACATTGAACTCCATTTGATTTCTAACTGTAAACATATTTCTGAAATCAAAGGCTGTGTGTGTTATTAGAATACCATTTCAAAATAATGCTGTTTTTGTTAAGCCAAAGGTGATGTAAAGAGTCATTGTAATCATTTGATTAAATTTTTCTTTTGTTTGTTCACCTTGCCACATTCAAATAAAAAAATAATAAAAAGTTTTAATTTAGACCGATTCAAAATATATTGATTTGAACGTTTCGAATAAAAAAAAAAAAACTTTAAATTCAAAGAAAATTTTAAAAAGACATAGAACGAATTCCGAATACGAATTAGGACTATGAATCCCGAATACGAATTGAACGAATCAAACGAACTTAACAAAACTATATGAACGAATCGAAACTGAACAAAATAAAATTTTTCGTCATGCACATGTCTAATTTGTATAAGGCTGTCGAAAGGCACTGACTACTTCACTAGTTGCCTAAAGTGTAGGCCTGATGAATTGAGAGCTGAAAAATGTTACTGGTTTAATGAAGAAATGCCTTGATTTTAAGTAATTTTTACATAGCCTTTCAAAAAAAAAGATTACGATGACAAAGGAAGACGTTTTGTCCAAATTGTGGTGAAAGGTCAGCTTTAAATGTAGATTTAGCAAGGTCTCCGGCCTCCTTCAGCCTGATAAGAGCCTCCAGGGCCAGAGATAGCTGACATCCTTCTGTATGTGGTGGGTTGTGAGGCATAGTGGGTGCAAGGTGGATAAAGTTATTGGGTGCCAGACACTTCTTGAACACAAAAGAGATGTTTATTTCTCTTACAAACTTTTTTTGGGGGAAAGAGGGTTAGGGCCAGGACACCCTTAAGTAGTTCAATTAGCAGCCTCTGAGACTTCAATAGGAGGACAGCCGTGCAGGGAAAGGCCTCCAGCAAGAAGCCACATCTGCATGTGCAGGAATGCTGTCTCCTATGGCAACAGTCTTTAACAGTTCCTAACACAAAGTGTAATGCCCTGTATACACAAGCGGAATTTCCGTCGGAAAAAAGTTAGATGTTTTTTCCGATGGAATTCTGCTCAAGCTTGGCTTGCATACACACGGTCACACAAAAGTTCTCTGAACTTTCGAGCGTTAAGAACGCAGTGACGTACAACACTACGACGAGGCGAGAAAAAGAAGTTCAATGCTTCCGAGCATGCGTCAAATTTTTTCAGAGCATGCATGGTTTTTTCCCGTCGGAATTGCATACAGATGAACAAATTTTCCGATAGGAACCTGCTCTCTATCTAAGTCCGTTGGAAATTCAGACAGAAAAAGTCTGATGGAGCATACACACGGTTGGAATTTCCAGTGCAAAGCTCATATCAGACTTTTTCCAACGGAAATTCTGCTCGTGTGTACAGGGCATAACAGTTCTTTCACCTTCACTACAACTTCTCCCTTGAGCTCCTCCAATCTTCACGGTGGTATCTTCCTCAAGCGTCACCCACGTCACTCTGCTGGGTCCCTAGCTTGGCATTCCCGATACATCTCAAGCTTCTCCCCCGCTGGCCTGCTCGGCCCCTAGCTTGACACACAAGGCTGCTCTGCAAGCGTCACCTCCACTGGCTGGGTTCCTGACTTGATCACCGCTTGAAGTTTCCAGATTCTCCACCGTGCCCGTTTGGTGAGAATACTGATCTGGTACTTGCTTCAGTTACTCACTCTGGTGCCTGGTAATAAGGTGGTTGGTCCCTTAGTGGCAAAAGCTTCCCTTCTACCTCCGACCACTGACAGGTTCTCCGTCCGACAGAACCGTCACTTCTGGTTGAACTGCAAGCCGCAATCTCAACCCTGTGCAGCTCTCTTGCTTCTGGATAGGCCCTCAGACAGCCTAGCAGTCAGATGCCCCTGGGATAGGCCCAATCTCTGGCCTAGCAGCCCAGGGCAACATGACACATGTCCACCCAGACAGCCGTCCAGGTGGCACAGAACATAGATCACCTGACTTCACCCAAATATATAGGCTCTCCCAGCAGGCCAAGGGATTTAAGAAAACCCCTGCCCATTGGCTGAGATACCCCATATACCCATAACCTGACCTTGAGTTGCCCTCCTCATTGCTAGTACCACCAAGTGCCCAGCCACCTAGTGGTAGAAGAGAAAAGTGCAACAAGGCCAAACTTAACCCCTTCCATACCGGGCCATAGCAGAATGACGCCGGCAGGAACCCCCTCTCCCTCCGGGTGGACGTCATATGACGTCCTCCGCTTTAAGGGGGGATATCTGAATGATGCCTGCAGCTAGAGGCATCATTCAGATATCCTTGTTTGCAGCCGGCGATCCTGCGCACAATAAGAACGATCATAGCGGCGGTTCCGCCGCTTGATCGTTCTTATAGGCGGCGGGAGGGGACATCCCCCCCTCCCGCCGCCATCCGGTGCTTCTCCGGGCTCTCCCGTGCGATCGGGGACCCGGAGAGAATCGTCGGCGCCGGTGGTGGGTCATGTGATGAGCATAGAGATGACTGGTGACCAGATGGTCACCAGTCATTTCTATGATCGTCAGAGGACCCGGGCGCGATGTGATGACGTCACGCCCGGGTCCTCAAATGTAAACAAAGCCGCCATTACGGCTGTAAGTATGAGATCGGTGAAAAAAATTTCACTGATCTCATGCTTTCCAGCCTGGAGGAGAGATGTGGGGTCTTATTGACCCCGCATCTCTCCATAAAGAGCACCTGTCACACACATTCCTATTACAAGGGATGTTTACATTCCTTGTAATAGGAATAAAAGTGATCAAAAAAAAAAAAAAAGTGTAAAAAAAATTGTAAAAATAAAAAAAATAAGTAAAATAAAATAAAATAATTTTTTTTTTTTTAAAACGCCTGTCCCCAATAGCTCGCGCTTAGAAGCGAACACACACGTAAGTCCCGCCCGCATATGTAAACGCCGTTCAAACCACAAATGTGAGGTATCGCCGCGTGCGTTAGAGTGCGTGCAACAATTCTACCAGTAGACCTCCTCTGTAACTCTAACCTGGTAACCTGTAAAAATTTTCAAAGCGTCGCCTATGGAGATTTTTAAGTACCGAAGTTTGGCGCCATTCCATGAGTGTGCGCAATTTTAAAGCGTGACATGTTAGGTATCTTTTTACTCGGCATAACATAAGCTTTCATATTTTACAAAAAAATTGGGCTAACTTTACTGATTTTTTATTTTTTAATTCATGAAACCATTTTTTTCCCTCAAAAAAGGCGTTTAAAAAATTATTGCGCAAATACCGTGCAAGATAAAAAGTTGCAACGACCGACATTTTATTCCCTAGGGTGTCTGCTAAAAAAAACATATATATAATGTTTCGGGGTTCTGAGTAATTTTCTAGCAAAAGAATGATGATTTGTACATGTAGGAGAGAAGTGCCAGAATAGGCCCGGTATTGAAGTGGTATAAAAAGCCCTGTATGGAAGTGGTTAAGGAGAATCAATAGATCTCGAATAATCAACCAGGATAACTACTCCTGGCAATAAATTTGTGAGGAGCATCCCTGCCTAAACTCCAGGGTGCTACCATAGAGATTTACTGATTAACTACTAGGTGCAGGGTAGTTCAGCCACTACAAAAACTTTTTCCTAGCTGATGATTCATGGACTTTCACATATTGTAAGGCTTTAACATGTAATAACAACATCATTGTATCCTCTTTAATATGTGCTTTAACAATGACAAACATATTCTTATCTATCAAGGTGTAAAAAAAAAAAACAAGAGTAGACCTAACCTTCCATCCCTTCAGCTTAGCAACATAGAATTCCCATTTTCTTGCTTGGCTCCATTTTGCCAGAACCTAAAATATATAAATTTGCCCCCTGCAGATGCTATTTACTTACCTTTCCAGTGGCCCATGTGTTGAAACACTAATGCTTTGTTTCTGCCTGGCCACTGTAGTTATTCAATCCTCCTAGGTGTGTAAGCAGGGCTCTGATTTGCCACCAGCAATGGTCATGCTAGCCAAGGACACCTCCCACTGTTCTCCCTAAACAGGAAGGAGATCGGTACCATGCATCTATAGTTTGGAGGAACTCCACCATCTTGATAACTCACATGTTCCTGGCCTGAGGCCCTCCCTCATGAGTTAAATAGTTGTCTACACAATCAGCCTTTTCAAAGTGTAGTGCTCATCCCAAATGGTTGAGACGCTATTTAAATTTAGAGGGATGTCTGAGCCAGTAGTTGGGCTCAGATGGTTGATAATTACACTCAAATTCGCCTCTGTCTCAGTTATGGTTTGCCTGGTAGTGATTTCCCTTTTTGCCTGTAGGTGGCGTTATCACCTCAGGCACTTGTTGGAACACGGGCAGATCATGGTACATTGAGTGGCCCCTCTCGGCGGTGGTATAGTGGGAGTGGTCAACCTGATGTGCCTGCTGGGAGGGGATACTTAAGGGGCAGACGCCATTGATTAGGGTTCGTTCTTGCCCCGCAGCCCTCCTGGCACGAGGCACGTGTGTGTGGTCCTGGTCTCAGGGCCACGTTGGCCCGAGGCTGCATCGCTGCTCAGTAGGCCCAGTTGATCTGGCTGGGGCCTACATTCGGAGAGGGGATCCTAAGCTGTCCGTCCAAATAGGAGGGAAGTTATCTTGGTGAAGGAGACAAGGGGAGGACCTGACCTGGAGGAGACCACCGAACTGTTGCTGTCTCGGGTGAGGCCTGGTGACTTTGTCAAGGAGGGATCCACTATACTACAAGCCCTGCAGTTTGCCGGATTGGCTTAAAGGCTCTTTAACTGTAAGGCTGGAAGTTTGGGACTTTGAAATCCTGTGGCAGAGGATACCTGGACTATCCATTGCTTCACTTCAAACAGGTCTATGGCAGAGACTTTGTACATTTAAACAGGTCTGTGGCAGAGACCTTCTTCACCTTGGGCAGTCTGTGGCAGAGACTGCCCTCTTGCTGATTCGTGTGTCATCCCGGCTGCTAGGCCATGTGAGAGGGGACTATCCGGATGACCAATACCCACTATTACATTGAGAGTGGTGAGTGACTTTGAACTTGTACCTTTGTCAACTTTTTGTGGCGAGTGCCTGAACCTCCCGTACTCTTCTATACCTTCTATTTCTCAAAGTTTACTACATAAGAAAAATAAAGCCTAACTGTCTGAGGTTTTACATCTGTGTGGACATTGCATTACTACAGACTTTCCTACCCGGACAACGCATCTGAAGAGGTAACGTGCAAAACCCCAAACTAATCAGCGGCCCTGAAGGGGGTATTGCTACACGTGGGGGCTCGTGTATAGAGTAAAGCGGCCCCGGGGCTTTAGCCGGATCCCTGTATCAGTAAGCGGGCCTCCGATCTGAGCAGTGTCCATGGTTGTAGGTATATGGAGTATCCTGGGTCCCGTTATAGCTGGGGCCCATAAAACCGACGACATACTGCTCTTCTTGCTCAGTCCACAATCTCTGCCCTTGGCGCCAAATGCACCCACGTGTAGCACGCAGGTGGCGGGAACTCCTCCCAGTTAGGTCTTTTTCTGCACGTAGCTTGCAGGCTTTCTTCTTTTCGGCCCCGCCCACGAACTACGCAGCTCACAAAGCGATCCGTGCCCCTTGATCCCATCTTCTCTCTGTAAAGCACAGTCCAACACTTTCTCAATGGCAGACTTTCCAAATAGCAAAAGAACGGTAATCCGGTTGTTAGAGGCAACGACAAATATCCCGGGCGAGCCCCCACGTGTAGCAATACCCTCTTCAGGGCCGCTGATTAGTTTTGGGTTTTGCACGTTACCTCTTCAGCTGCGTTGTCTGGGTAGGAAAGTCTGTAGTAATGCAATGTCCACACAGATATAAAACCTCAAACAGTTTTTAGAAATAGAAGGTATAGAAGAGTAGGGGAAAGTTCAGGCACTCACCACAAAAAGTTGACAAAGGTACAAGTTCAAAGTCACTCACCACTCTCAATGTTAGAGTGGGTATTGGTCACGGGGATAGTCCCCTCTCACATGGCCTAGCAGCCGGGATGACACACGAATCAGCAAGAGGGCAGTCAAACTTCCAGCCTTACAGTTAAAGAGCCTTTAAGCCAATCCGGCAAACTGCTTGTAGTATATTGGATCCCTTCTTGACAAAGTCACCAGGCCTCACCCGAGACAGCAACAGTTTGGCGGTCTCCTTCAGGGCAGGTCCTCCCCTGGTCTCCTTCATCAAGATAACTTCCCTCCTATTTGGACGGACAGCTTGGGATCCCCTCTCTGAATGTAGGCCCCAGCCAGATCAACTGGGCCTACTGAGCAGCGATGCAGAATCGGGGCCAACGTGGCCCCTAGACCAGGACCACACACACATACCTCGCGCCAGGAGGGCTGCGGGGCGAGAACGAACCCCAATCAATGGCGTATGCCCCTTAAGTATCCCCTCCCAGCAGGCACAGCGGGTCAACCACTCCCACTATACGACCGCCAAGAGGGGCCACTCAATGTACCATGATCTGCCTGTGTTCCAACAAGTGCCTGAGGTGATAACACCACCTACAGGCAAAAAGGGAAATCACTACCAGGCAAACCATAACTGAGACAGAGGCGAATTTGAGTGTAATTATCAACCATCTGAGCTCAACTACTGGCTCAGACATCCCTCTAAATTTAAACCATTTGGGATGGGCGCTACAAAAGTATTACTGTAAACATGAACAGAGTGCTCAGCTTTTCCCAATACATAAAAATGCTACTTCCTCCATCCACCAACCTCAGCATTATTGTACAATCCACACCAGGTCCTAAAAAAAAATATGCCGATCAGTACTTTCAGTTCACTCAGTTGTAGGCTCCCTAGGATGGGTTCTCCAGCAGGGCCTATACCTGCCCTACCTCAAAGGGCATACTCCACTTAGACAATACCCTATATGTTGCTGTTCTGAAGTCTACCTCTTCCCATAAACCTATGCACTACAGTTCTTCCAACCCCAGAATATGAAGGAGTTGGCTTACCCCACCCACAGTACCCACCTAGGGGTACCCGCATCCACCTACTCAATCCTCAGCTAGGCAAGAGTAACATCTGTTTGGGTGCCCCCACTCTCCTGTCCACGGCCTCCTGAGACATGTCACATGTCCCAGGAGGTTGCAGGACCAGTCCCACAGTGCTGCCATGCCTCGCCAGTGCCAGTGAAAAGCTCACTGTGAAAGATCAGCAAGTCACAGCTGCCTCCCAAATCCTAGATGGTGGCATTGACAAGTAAAAGCCCTGCAAATAATGGATTGCGGGGAAGACAACTCCAGACTCCATGGGCTGGTAGGTGTTTGTTGCTTAAAAGTCAGCAGCTACAGCATTTATAAAAAGGATAGAATATGGCGCAAATTATGATCACTTTGGCAAAGGACAGTTTATGTAAAAATGCCCAATAAGTAAATACAACATTAAAGCAAGTCCATCCAAGGAGAAGGATAGGAATGTCAGCAACTCAGGGCAAGCCTCTTGTAGTGAGCAGAAGCGGTCTCCAAAGTGCATGCAAAGGGAAAGAAAACACAGAAGCGCCTCTAAGTGCAGACTAGGGATGAGCTTTGAGTTCGAGTCGAACTCATGTTCGACTCGAACATTGCCTGTTCGCCCGTTCGCCGAACAGCGAACAAATTGGGGTGTTCGTGGCAAATTCGAAAAGTCTATGGGAGAAATCTAAAGTGCTAATTATAAAGGCTTATATGCAAGTTATTGTCATAAAAAGTGTTTGGGGACCCGTGTTCTGCCCCAGGGGACATGTATCAATGCAAAAAAAGTTTTAACAATGGCAGTATTTGATTTTAATAATGCTTAAAGTGAAACAATAAAAGTGAAATATTCCTTAAAATTTCGTACCTGGGGGGTGTGTATAATATGCATGTAAAGTCGTGCTTGTTTCCCGTGCTTAGAACTGTCCCTGCACAAAATGTAATTTCTGAAGGAAAAAAAGTAATTTAATCACTTAAGCCCCGGACCATTTTGTAGCTAAAGGACCAGAGGTGTTTTCAGAATTTTGCACTGCGCTGCTTTAACTGTAAATTGTGCGGACATGCAATGTTGTCCCCCAAACGAAATTTGCGTCCTTTTCTTCCCACAAATAGAGCTTTCTTTTAATGGTATTTGATTGCCTCTGCGATTTTTATTTTTTGCAATATAAACGGAAAAAGACTGAAAATTTTGAAAAAAAATTATATTTTCTACTTTTTGTTATAAGAAAAATCGAATAAACTCAATTTTAGTCATACATTTAGGCCAAAATGTATTCAGCCACATGTCTTTAGTAAAAAAAATGTCAATAAGCTTATATTTATTGGTTTGCGCAAAAGTTATAGCGTCTACAAACTAGGGTACATTTTCTGGAATTTACACAACTTTTAATTTATGACTGCCTATCTCATTTCTTAACCACTTAACGACCGCCCACCGCCGATTTACGTCGGCAGAATGGCATGGACAGGCAGAATCACGTAGATCTACGTGATCGCCTTTGTGCAGTTGGGGGGTCCATCCGGACCCCCCTTCACTGCAGTGAGCGGCCGTTAAGTGTTCGGGAGCGATCAGGCATGAGGGGGCGGCCGCTCGATTCCGCCCCCCCCCTCGCGATCGCTCCCGGCCAATGAAATTGCTTCCTCCGCCATGTGATGTAAACACAGGCTGGAGGAAGTGATGTCATCTCCCTCGCCGCGGTCTTTTCGTTCCCGGCGCCGAGGAGTGAAGACAGAGGTTAGTGCTCTAACAGTCCACTGACACGTAGGTACACATAGGCACACAAATCACCCCCCAGTCACCCCCAGATCACCCCCCAGGTCACCCCAAAGCCCCCAATCACAGTGTCACTGATTGCAGTGATCATTTATTTTACTGATCACTGCATTTAGTGTCATCTGTGATTGTAAAAAGTTGCAGGGCAGTTAGGATTAGGCCCCTTTAGGTCCAGGGTAGCCCCCTAACCCCCCCTAATAAAGGTTTAACCCCTTGATCACCCCCCAGGTAACCCTTTCACCCCCTAACTTCAGCGTCACTAAGCGATTGTTTTTCCGATCGCTGTATTCGTGTCGCTGGTGTTTTAGATTTTTTTTTTAGGTTCGCCGCAGGTTTTTATTGGTGTCAGGTACCCCCATATATTATTTTAACCCCCTGATTGCCCCTAGAGTTAACCCTTTCACCAGTGATCGCCGTATAAGCGTCACTGGTGTCACTGGTTAGCCAGTAAGTTATTTAGTTATTTAGGTTACCCGTCAGGTTTTTATATAGTGTCAGGTACCCCCATATTTAACCTAATAAAGGTTTTAACCCCCTGATTGCCCCTAGTTAACCCTTTCACCAGTGATCACCATATAAAGGTTACGGGTGACGCTGGTTGATTAGTTTGCTTTTTATAGCATCAGGGCACCCGCCGTATATAACCCAATAAAGGTTTAACCCCCCTGATCGCCCGGCGGGTGAGATCAATTAGGTTTTAGCGCCAGAGAGGGTCTGCGTCGCCCCAGGCAGTGTTAGGTTAGTGCCAGTAACGCTAACACCCACGCGCAAAGCATACACCCCCCTTAGTGGTATAGTATCTGATCAGATCTATACTAGCATCCCCAGCGGTTTAGGGTTCCCAAAAACGCAGTGTTAGCGGGATCAGCCCAGATACCTGCTAGCGCCTGCGTTTAGCCCCTCCGCCCAGCCCAGCCCAGCCCACCCAAGTGCAGTATCGATCGATCACTGTCACTTACCAAACACAACACACATAACTGCAGCGTTCGCAGAGACAGGCCTGATCCCTGCGATCGCTAACAGTTTTTTTGTAGCGTTTGATATATTTGCTGACGACAGTCAGGTGCTTTTTTTCCTGTGAATCTTACTAGTGTACCCCTAAATTTAGAGCCCAAAATGGCAAGACGAAGGTACACTAGTAAAGAGGCCTACGAGATTCTGAGCATGACAGATAGTGAAGAGGAGGTCACGTATCTGTCAGATTCAGGCTCAGAATATCTTCCCGTAGAAGACAGTGACGTCAGCGGCCCCACGTCAGATAGCTCTGACGACGAAGTTGAGGTCCCTGCTAAGGTCAGGCGTACCCGATCCCGATCTTCTGAGGTTGTTGAGGAGCAAGAACCGCAGGTCTCTCGTATCATGGAGCAGAGTAGTACTAGCGCCGCTATTCCTTCTGGTGAACTGGCAAGCACCAGCGGCCTAGTACAGCCTGGACGTACATCCAGCACTGCAGTAACACTTGGTGACGTGGCGAGTCCCATAAGTGCAGTTCAAGCTGGCGAGGTGGCAAGCACAAGTAGTGTCCCGCTGCCACCAAGAAGACAAAGGCAGGCCCGTCGTGCCCATACTGCCCTTCCTGCAGAATTCGCCTATCCTGATTGGGTCCCCACCACTTCTGCAGAACCCGTACTTCCCCCATTCACTGCCCAACCCGGTATTCAGGTGGAAACAGCTGATTTTATTCCAATTGATTTTTATTCGCTGTTTTTCACGGAAGATCTCTATAGATCTATTGTGGACCAGAGTAATTTATATGCTGGTCAATTTATCGCCGCTAACCCCCAGTTGCCTAAAATTGCCAGAAATTGGAAACCAATTACGGTTTCCGAATTTAAGACCTTTCTGGGCCTTTCCCTCAACATGGGCACACATAAATTTCCATCATTGCGTGCTTATTGGTCCACGCACCCAATTGACCACATGCCCGTGTTCTCTGCCTCCATGTCCAGGGCACGATACGAGCAGATTTTGCGGTTCATGCACTTCAACGACAATGAACTTTGTCGTCCACGTGGGGACCCTGAATACGACCGGCTCTATAAAATTCGGCCCCTCATAAACCACTTCAACGAACGTTTTGCAGCCTTGTTTACTCCCGATCAAGTTGTCTGCGTTGATGAATCCCTGATTAAATTTTCTGGCCGCTTGTCTTTCAAGCAGTACCTTCCCAGCAAGCGTGCCAGATACGGGGTCAAGCTCTACAAGTTCTGTGACAGGGCAACAGGCTATGTAGTGAACTTTACGGTTTATGAGGGAAAAGACAGTCAGATTGAGTCGGTCAACTGCCCGGATTACATAGGGAGCGCTGGCAAGATAGTGTGGAACTTGGTGTCACCCTTATTCGGAAAGGGGTACCACTTGTATGTGGACAATTATTACACGAGTGTGCCACTGTTTAGTCACTTGTTTGATCATAAGATTGGAGCATGTGGCACCGTGCGACCTAATCGCCGGGGCTTTCCCCAGCGGCTTGTAGATGCCCGTCTTAGGCTGGGGGAGAGAGCCTGCTTGAAGTGTAATAACTTGCTCGCTATGAAGTGGAGGGACAATAAGAATGTTTTCCTTCTTACCTCCCTTCATGCAGACACGACAGTCCAAATTCGTACGGCGACTGGTGTTGTGGAGAAACCCCTCTGTGTCCACGAATATAACCAAAATATGGGAGGGGTGGACCTCAACGACCAGTTGATGGCGCCGTATCTAATTGACCGTAAGGCGAGACGCTGGTACAAAAAAGTGTCTCTATCATTATTCCAATTGGCTTTGCTGAACGCTCATGTGCTATACAGAGCTTCAGGCGGGACGTTATCTCTTCTAAAATTCCAGAATGAGATAGTCACAGAACTCCTGTATCCAGGCGGTTCTGCACCTCACCATCCCCAACCAAATGCAGTAAGCCGGCTGCATGAGAGGCATTATTCGTATGTCCTCCCGAGTACCCCTACCCAAAGCCACCCCCAAAAAAGATGTCGTGTCTGTAGCAAGCGCGGATTTAGGCGTGACACCCGTTATTATTGTCCACTCTGTCCTGACAAGCCTGGTCTTTGCCAAGGTGAATGTTTTGAACGCTACCACTCAAAAGTGACGTTTTAGCGTAGGGTACAGCATTTCACAGACAAGGACACACTTACACAGGGTCTCCCAAGATGCCATTACATTTTGAGAGACCCGAACCATTACAGTTGTAAAGTTACAAAAAAAAGTGTAAAAAAGAAAAAAAAAACGTAAAAAACAAAACACAAAAAAAATATAAAATAAAAAAACCAAAAATAGTTGTCGTTTTATTGTTCTCTCTCTCTCTATTTTCTCTCTATTGTTCTGCTCTTTTTTACTGTATTCTATTCTGCAATGTTTTATCATGCTTGCTTTTCAGGTATGTAATTTTTTGTTTTCAGGTGCGCCATTCAACTGCAGCGCGGAATTATTTATCTTGACAGCAACAGCGTTTGCTCCCACGATACATAAAGCCGTGACTCCAGTGCTGTAGGAGGTGATTTCACCACCACAGTTAAAAAAAAGAGCATATATGCCGAAGCATGGGGGCAGCAGGGGCGGAGGAGCGATTTTGCTCCTAATGCCGCGTACATACGGTCAAAATTCCGACCGTGTGTACGCGGCATAACTTTTTTGCGGGAGGATGCCCCCATGCTTCGGCATATATATATTTTAGGCACAGGTTGCGTTAAAACATTTTTTTATTTTTTACTAGGTTTTGTTTTGGTATTTGCTTTGCAGGTATGGCATGGTAAGGTCTTACTGTTGTACTGTAATGTTACTTTGTTTTAATGTTAACCACCATTTGCTTAGCAGGTACGCCATTCAGTTGCAGCACGGATCTATTTATCTTGACAGCAACAGCGTTTGCTCCCACGATACATAAAGCCGTGACTCCAACGCTGTAGGAGGTGATTTCACCACCACAGTTAAAAAAAAGAGCATATATGCCGAAGCATGGGGGCAGCAGGGGCGGAGGAGCGATTTTGCTCCTAATGCCGCGTACATACGGTCGAAATTCCGACGGAGGCCTGCCCGTGGAAAATTCCGACCGTGTGTACGCGGCATAACTTTTTTGCGGGAGGATGCCCCCATGCTTCGGCATATATATATTTTAGGCACAGGTTGCGTTAAAACATTTTTTTATTTTTTACTAGGTTTTGTTTTGGTATTTGCTTTGCAGGTATGGCATGGTAAGGTCTTACTGTTGTACTGTAATGTTACTTTGTTTTAATGTTAACCACCATTTGCTTAGCAGGTACGCCATTCAGTTGCAGCGCGGATCTATTTATCTTGACAGCAACAGCGTTTGCTCCCACGATACATAAAGCCGTGACTCCAATGCTGTAGGAGGTGATTTCACCACCACAGTTAAAAAAAAGAGCATATATGCCGAAGCATGGGGGCAGCAGGGGCGGAGGAGCGATTTTGCTCCTAATGCCGCGTATATACGGTCGAAATTCCAACGGAGGCTTATCCGTGGAAAAGTCCGACCGTGTGTACGCGGCATAACCTTTTATGCCGCGTACATACGGTCGAAATTCCGACGAAGGCTTGACCGTGTGTACGCGGCATAACTTTTTTGCGGGAGGATGCCCCCATGCTTCGGCATATATGCCCATCATTAGAAGTGGGTGGATGAAGGGAGGTATTCTAATGGTGGGCATACCCACCAATCAATCTCTTTTTTTCGTTCAGCCAATAGGCTGTATGAAAAAAAAGATTACAATACATGTCCAACAAGGACCAGCAACGTACTGGTATGTTGCTGGACTTTGAATGTTTATACCAGAATGATGCCTGCGGGTTTAGGTATCATCTTGGTATCATTCTTTTCAGCCAGCAGCCGGCTTTCATGTAAAAGCAATTCTAGCAGATAATTAGCCTCTAGACTGCTTTTACAAGCAGTGGGAGGGAATGTCCCCCCCCCCGGATATAAAAAGCGCCATTGGGAAATTGGGAAAGCATTTTATCACACCGATCTTGGTGTGGTCAGATGCTTTGAGGGCAGAGGAAAGATCTAGGGTCTAACCCCCCAATTTTTTTCAAAAAAAGAGTACCTGTCACTACCTATTGCTATCATAGGGGATATTTACATTCCCTGAGATAACGATAAAAATGGTAAAAAAATAAAATATGGAAGGCACAGTTTAAAAATAAAATAAAAAAGCCAAATAAATAATAAAAAAAAAAAAAAAAAAAAAAGCACCGCTGTCCCCCCCTGCTATTGCGCAAAGGCGAACGCAAGCGTCGGTCTAGCGTCATATGTAAACAGCAATTGCATCATGCATGTGAGGTATCACCGCGAAGGTCAGATCGAGGGCAGTCATTTTAGCAGTAGACCTCCTCTGTAAATCTAACGTGGTAACCTGTAAAGGCTTTTAAATGCTTTTAAAAATGAATGTAGTTTGTCGCCGCTGCGCGTTTGTGCGCAATTTTAAAGCATGTCGTGTTTGGTATCCATGTACTCGGCCTATGATCATCTTTTTTATTTCATCAAACATTTGGGCAATATAGTGTTTTTTAGTGCATTAAAAATAAAAAAAGTGTGTTTTTCCCCCAAAAAATGCGTTTGAAAAAACGCTGCGCAAATACTGTGTGGAAAAAAAAATGCAACACCCACTATTTTAATCTGTAGGGCCTTTGCTTTAAAAAAATATATAATGTTTGGGGGTTCAACATAATTTTCTTGCAAAAAAAAATATTTTTTCATGTAAACAAAAAGTGTCAGAAAGGGCTTTGTCTTCAAGTGGTTAGAGGAGTGGATGATGTGTGACATAAGCTTCCTAATGTTGTGCATAAAATGCCAGGACAGTTCAAAACCCCCCCAAATGACCCCATTTTGTAAAGTAGACACCTCAAGCTATTTGCTGAGAGGCATGTTGAGCCCATTGAATATTTTTTTTTTTTTGTCCCAAGTGATTGAATAATGACCAAAAAAAAAAAAATGTACAAAAAGTTGTCACTAAATTATATATTGCTCAAACATGCCATGGGCATATGTGGAATTACACCCCAAAATACATTCTGTTGCTTCTCCTGAGTACGGGGATACCACATGTGTGGGACTTTTTGGGAGCCTAGTCGCGTACGGGACCCCAAAAACCAAGCACCGCCTTCAGGATTTCTATGGGTGTAAATTTTTGATTTCACTCCTCACTGCCTATCACAGTTTCGGAGGCCATGGAATGCCCAGATGGCACAAAACCCCCCCAAATGACCCCATTTTGGAAAGTAGACACCCCAAGCTATTTGCTGAGAGGTATGTTGAGTATTTTGCAGATCTCGCTTTTTGTCACAAAGTTTTGAAAATGTAAAAAAAGAAAAAAAAAAAGAAAAAAAAATGTCTTTCTTAATTTTCAAAAACAAATGAGAGCTGTAAAATACTCACCATGCCTCTCAGCAAATAGCTTGGGGTGTCTACTTTCCAAAATGGGGTCATTTGTGGGGGTTTTGGGCTATTTTGACATTTTATGGCCTTCAAAACTGTGATAGGTAGTGAGGAGTGAAATCAAAAATTTATGCCCTTAGAAACCTTGAAGGCGGTGCTTGGTTTTTGGGGTCCCGTACGCGGCTAGGCTCCCAAAAAGTCCCACACATGTGGTATCCCCGTACTCAGGAGAAGTAGCAGAATGTATTTTGGGGTGTAATTTCACATATAACCATGGCATGTGTGAGCAATATATCATTTAGTGACAACTTTTTGTACATTTTTTTTTTTCTTTTTGTCATTATTCAATCATTTGGGACAAAAAAAAAATATTCAATGGGCTCAACATGCCTCTCAGCAAATAGCTTGGGGTGTCTACTTTCCAAAATGGGGTCATTTGGGGGGGTTTTGTGCCATCTTGGCATTTTATGGCCTTCAAAACTGTGATAGGTAGTGAGGAGCGAAATCAAAAATTTATGCCCTTAGAAACCTTGAAGGCGGTGCTTGGTTTTTGGGGTCCCGTACGCGGCTAGGCTCCCAAAAAGTCCCACACATGTGGTATCCCCGTACTCAGGAGAAGCAGCAGAATGTATTTTGGGGTGTAATTTCACATATGCCCATGGCATGTGTGAGCAATATATCATTTAGTGACAACTTTGTGCAAAAAAAAAACAGTTTGTCATATTCCCGCAACCTGTGGCAAAATATAAAATATTCCATGGACTCAACATGCCTCTCAGTAAATAGCTTGGGGTGTCTACTTTCCAAAATGGGGTAATTTGGGGGGGTTTTGTGCTATTTTGGCATTTTATGGCCTTCGAAACTGTGATAGGTAGTGAGGAGTGAAATCAAAAATTTACGCCCTTAGAAATCCTGAAGGCGGTGCTTGGTTTTTGGGGCCCTGTACGCGGCTAGGCTCCCAAAAAGTCCCACACATGTGGTATCCCCGTACTCAGGAGAAGCAGCAGAATGTATTTTGGGGTGCAATTCCACATATGCCCATGGCATGTGTGAGCAATATATCATTTAGTGACAACTTTTTGTACATTTTTTTTTTCTTTTTGTCATTATTAAATCATTTGGGACAAAAAAAAATATTCAATGGGGTCAACATGCCTCTCAGCAAATAGCTTGGGGTGTCTACTTTCCAAAATGGGGTCATTTGGGGGGGTTTTGTGCCATCTTGGCATTTTATGGCCTTCAAAACTGTGATAGGTAGTGAGGAGTGAAATCAAAAATTTATGCCCTTAGAAACCTTGAAGGCGGTGCTTGGTTTTTGGGGTCCCGTACGCGGCTAGGCTCCCAAAAAGTCCCACACATGTGGTATCCCCGTACTCAGGAAAAGCAGCAGAATGTATTTTGGGGTGCAATTCCACATATAACCATGGCATGTGTGAGCAATATATCATTTAGTGACAACTTTTTGTACATTTTTTTTTTCTTTTTGTCATTATTCAATCATTTGGGACAAAAAAAAAAAATATTCAATGGGGTCAACATGCCTCTCAGCAAATAGCTTGGGGTGTCTACTTTCCAAAATGGGGTCATTTGGGGGGGTTTTGTGCCATCTTGGCATTTTATGGCCTTCAAAACTGTGATAGGTAGTGAGGAGTGAAATCAAAAATTTATGCCCTTAGAAACCTTGAAGGCGGTGCTTGGTTTTTGGGGTCCCGTACGCGGCTAGGCTCCCAAAAAGTCCCACACATGTGGTATCCCCGTACTCAGGAGAAGCAGCAGAATGTATTTTGGGGTGTAATTTCACATATGCCCATGGCATGTGTGAGCAATATATCATTTAGTGACAACTTTGTGCAAAAAAAAAAAAGTTTGTCATATTCCCGCAACTTGTGGCAAAATATAAAATATTCCATGGACTGAACATGCCTCTCAGTAAATAGCTTGGGGTGTCTACTTTCCAAAATGGGGTCATTTGGGGGGGTTTTGTGCTATTTTGGCATTTTATGGCCTTCGAAACTGTGATAGGTAGTGAGGAGTGAAATCAAAAATTTGCGCCCTTAGAAATCCTGAAGGCGGTGCTTGGTTTCCGGGGTCCCGTACGTGGCTAGGCTCCTAAAAAGTCCCACACATGTGGTATCCCCGTACTCAGGAGAAGCAGCAGAATGTATTTTGGGGTGCAATTCCACATATAACCATGGCATGTGTGAGCAATATATCATTTAGTGACAACTTTTTGTAATTTTTTTTTTTTTTTTTGTCATTATTCAATCACTTGGGACAAAAAAAAAATATTCAATGGGCTCAACATGCCTCTCAGCAATTTCCTTGGGGTGTCTACTTTCCAAAATGGGGTCATTTGGGGGGGTTTTGTACTGCCCTGCCATTTTAGCACCTCAAGAAATGAGATAGGCAGTCATAAATTTAAAGCTGTGTAAATTTCAGAAAATGTACCCTAGTTTGTAAACGCTATAACTTTTGCGCAAACCAATAAATATACGCTTATTGACATTTTTTTTACTAAAGACATGTGGCTGAATACATTTTGGCCTAAATGTATGACTAAAATTGAGTTTATTCGATTTTTCTTATAACAAAAAGTAGAAAATATCATTTTTTTTCTAAATTTTCGGTCTTTTTCTGTTTATATCGCAAAAAATAAAAATCGCAGAGGCAATCAAATACCATTAAAAGAAAGCTCTATTTGTGGGAAGAAAAGGACGCAAATTTCATTTGGGTACAACATTGCATGTCCGCACAATTTACAGTTAAAGCAGCGCAGTGCCGAATCCCAAAAACAGGCTTGGTCCTAATGGCCCGAAATGGTCCGGGGCTTAAGTGGTTAAGGTGCTAAAATGGCAGGGCAGTACAAACCCCCCCCCCCCAAATGACCCCATTTTGGAAAGTAGACATCCCAAGGAAATTGCCGAGAGGCATGTTGAGCCCATTGAATATTTTTTTTTTTGGTCTCAAGTGATTGAATAATGACAAAAAAAAAAAAATACAAAAAGTTGTCACTAAATTATATATTGCCCACACATGCCATGGTTATATGTGGAATTGCACCCCAACATACATTTTCCTGCTTCTCCTGAGTACGGGGATACCACATGTGTGGGACTTTTTGAGAGCCTAGCCGCGTACGGGGCCCCGAATAAACCAAAATTTGCAAACTTTGTGCAAAAAAAAAAAAAAATTGTCTTTTTTCCGCAACTTGTGTCAACATATAAAATATTCCATGGACTCGACATGCCTCTCAATATATAGCTTGGGGTGTCTACTTTCCAAAATGGGGTCATTTGGGGGGGTTTTGAACTGTTCTGGCATTTTATACACAACATTAGGAAGCTTACATCCACTCTTCTAACCACTTGAAGACAAAGCCCTTTCTGACACTTTTTGTTTACATGAAAACATTATTTTTTTTTGCAAGAAAATTATGTTGAACCCCCAAACATTATATATATTTTTAAAGCAAAGGCCCTACAGATTAAAATGGTGGGTGTTGCATTTTTTTTCCACACAGTATTTGCGCAGCGATTTTTCAAACGCATTTTTTGGGGAAAAAATACACTTTTTTTAATTTTAATGCACTAAAACACACTATATTGCCCAAATGTTTGATGAAATAAAAAAGATGATCTTAGGCCGAGTACATAGATACCAAACACGACATGCTTTAAAATTTCGCCCAACCGCGCATTGGCGACAAACTACATACATTTTTAAAAGCCTTTAAAAGCCTTTACAGGTTACCACGTTAGATTTACAGAGAAGGTCTACTGCTAAAATGACTGCCCTCGATCTGACCTTCGCGGTGATACCTCACATGCATGGTGCAATTGCTGTTTACATATGACGCCAGATCGACGCTTGCGTTCGCGATTGCGCAAGAGCAGGGCAGGACAGGGGTGCTTTTTTTATTTTTATTATTATTAATTTTGCTTTTTTATTTTATTTTTAAACTGTTCCTTCCATATTTTTCTTTTTTATAATTTTTATTGTTATCTCAGGGAATGTAAATATCCCCTATGATAGCAATAGGTAGTGACAGGTACTCTTTTTTTGAAAAAACTGGGGTCTATTAGACCCTAGATCTTTCCTCTGCCCTCAAAGCATCTGACCACACCAAGATCGATGTGATAAAATGCTTTCCCAATTTCCCAATGGCGCTTTTTATATCCGAGGGGGGACATTCCCTCCCACTGCTTGTAAAAGCAGTCCAGAGGCTAATTAGCCACTAGGATTGCTTTTATATGAAAGCCGGCCGCTGGCTGAAAAGAATGATACCAAGATGTTACCTAAACCCGCAGGCATCAATCTGGTATAACCATTCAAAGTCCAGCAACATACCAGTACGTTGCTGGTCCTTGTTGGACATGTATTGTAATCTTTTTTTTCATGCAGCCTGTTGGCTGAACGAAAAAAAGAGATTGATTGGTGGGTATGCCCACCATTAGAATACCGCCCTTCATCCACCCACTTCTAATGATGGTCATACATGCACCATTTATATATGCCGAAGCATTGGGGCATCCTCCCGCAAAAATTATGCCGCACACACATGGTCAGACTTTTCCACGGGCAAGCCTCTGTCGGAATTTCAACCGTATGTATGCAGCATTAGGAGCAAAATCGCTCCTCCGCTCCTCCGCCCCTGCTGCCCTAATGCTTCGGCATATATGTTGTTTTTTTTTTAACTGTGGTGGTGAAATCACCTCCTACAGCACTGGAGTCGCAGGGATCAGACGCTGCAGTTATGTGTGTTGTGTTTTGTAAGTGACAGTGATCGATCGATACTGCACTTGGGTGGCCTGGGCTGGACGGAGGGGCAAAACGCAGGTGCTAGCAGGTATCTGGGCTGATCCCGCTAACACTGCGTTTTTGGAAACCCTAAACTGCTGGGGACACTAGTATAGATCTGATCAGATCAGATATTTATCTGTTCAGATACTATACCACTAAGGGGGGTGTATGCTTCACGCGTGGGTCTTAGCATTACTGGCACTAACCTGACGCTGCCTGGGGTGTGACGCAGGGTTAACTAGGGGCAATTAGGGGCTTAAAACCTTTATTAGGTAATATATGGGGGTACCTGATGCTATAAAAACCTGCGGCGAACCTAAAAAAAATAACTGGCTACCTATCGGCATCACCGACAATAAGACAGCGATCAGAAAAACGATCGCTTAGCGACAGTGGTGATAGGGGGTGAAAGGGTTACCTGGGGGGCGATCAAGGGGGTTAAACCTTTATTAGGTAATATATGGGGGTAGCTGATGCTATAAAAACCTGCGGCGAACCTAAAAAAAATAACTGGCTACCTATCGGCATCACCGACAATAAGACAGCGATCAGAAAAACGATCGCTTAGCGACAGTGGTGATAGGGGATGAAAGGGTTACCTGGGGGGCGATCAAGGGGGTTAAACCTTTATTAGGTAATATATGGGGGTACCTGACGCTATAAAAACCTGCGGCGAACCTAAAAAAAATAACTGGCTACCTATCGGCATCACCGACAATAAGACAGCGATCAGAAAAACGATCGCTTAGCGACAGTGGTGATAGGGGGTGAAAGGGTTACCTGGGGGGCGATCAAGGGGGTTAAACCTTTATTAGGTAATATATGGGGGTAGCTGACGCTATAAAAACCTGCGGCGAACCTAAAAAAATAACTGGCTACCTATCGGCATCACCGACAATAAGACATCGATCAGAAAAATGATCGCTTAGCGACAGTGGTGATAGGGGGTGAAAGGGTTACCTGGGGGGCGATCAGGGGGGTTAAACCTTTATTAGGTAATATATGGGGGTACCTGACGCTATAAAAACCTGCGGCGAACCTAAAAAAAATAACTGGCTACCGATCGGCATCACCGACACTAAAACAGCGATCAGAAAAACGATCGCTTAGCGACAGTGGTGATAGGGGGTGAAAGGGTTATCTGGGGGGTGATCAGGGGGTTAAACCTTTATTGAAGGGGGTTAGGGGGCTACAGTGGACCTAAAACTAACTGTAGTGACACTTTTACAGTCACAAATGTCACTGATTGCAGTGATCAGTAAATAAATGGTCACTGCAATCAGTGACACTGTGACTGGGGGCTGGGGGGTGATCTGGGGGGTGATCTGGGGGGGTCTGGGGGGGCGATTTATGTTCCTATGTGTCCTGGTGTCAGTGTACTGTTTGTGCACTAACCTGTGTGTCTTCTCTTGTACGGCGCTCGGTATATGTGAGCGCTGCATGAGAGATGACATCACTTCCTCTGCCTGTGTAAACATTACACAGCAGAGGAAGCTTTCTCATTCGCCGGGAGCGATCGCGAGGGGGTGGCCGGAATAGAACGTCCGTCCCCTCATCCCGGATCGCTCCCCAATGGATAACGACCGCTCACTGTATAGAAGGGGGGTCCGATCGGGCCCCCCAACTATACAAAGGCAGTCACGTACACTGTACGTGATTGTGCCTGTCGGTGCCATTCTACCGGCGGCTATTAATGAATTGTCGGCTCCCGGCAATACATAGAAAAGTCATTGATAAAAAAAAATAAAAAAGCGTGGGGTCCCCCCAAATTTAATTACCAGGCCCTTCAGGTCTGGTATAGATATTAAGGGGAACCCCGCCGCAAATTAAAAAAAAAAAATGCGTGCCCCAAATATCCATACTAGACCCTTCAGATCTGGCATGGATTTTAAGAAGAACTCCACCTCAAATTAAAAAAAAAATGGTGTGGAGTCCCCCCAAAAATCCATACCAGACCCTTATCCGAGCACGCAACCTGGCAGGCCGCAGGAAAAGAGGGGGGACGAGAGAGCGTCCCCCACCTCCTGAACCGTACCAGGCCACATGCCCTCAACATGGGGAGGATGTCCCCATGTTGATGGGGACAAAGGCCTCATCCCCACAACCCTTGCCCGGTGGTTGTGGGGGTCTGCGGGCAGGGGGCTTATCAGAATCTGGAAGACCCCTTTAACAAAGGGGACCCCCAGATCCCGGCCCCCCCTATGTGAATTGGTAAGGGGTACATTGTACCCCTACCATTTCACGAAGAAAGTGTAAAAAAATTTAAAAAAAACACACAAACACCTTGGAAAAGTCCTTTATTAAAAAAAAAACAAAAAAACATTCCAGCGATGAAATCCAGTGTCCCGCGGCGATCCGATGTCCAGCACTGTCCGTCATTGGCTGAGCCTGAGCGGACCTGATTTGGAACTTCCTCCGCAATCTATTAAATGTATAGACCCGCCCCTTCTAAAGTTCCCCATCAGGTCCGCTCAGCCAATGAATAGGTGTAAGGCTAAGCGGACCAGATGCGGAACGTGAGAAGGGGCGGGTCTATTCATGTATTACACAGTGAAGGAAGTTCCCCATCAGGTCCACTCAGGCCAATGACGTAGGCGGGGTCTGACATACTGAGGGGGCGGACCTGATGGGGGAACTTCCTTCACTGTGTAATTCATGAATAGACCCGCCCCTTCTCATGTTCCGCATCTGGTCCGCTTAGCCTTACACCTAGTCATTGGCTGAGCGGAACTGATGGGGAACTTTTAGAAGGGGCAGGTCTATTCATGTTTTACACAGTGAAGGAAGTTCCCCATCAGGTCCAGCCCCTCGTATGTCAGACCCCGCCTACGTCATTGGCCTGAGCGGACCTGATGGGGAACTTCCTTCACTGTGTAATACATGAATAGACCCGCCCCTTCTCACGTTCTGCATCTGGTCCGCTTAGCCTTACACCTATTCATTGGCTGAGCGGACCTGATGGGGAACTTTAGAAGGGGCGGGTCTATACATTTAATAGACTGCGGAGGAAGTTCCCCATCAGGTCCGCTCAGGCTCAGCCAATGACGGACAGCGCTGGACATCGGATCGCCGCGGGATACTGGATTTCATCGCTGGAATGTTTTTTTTTTTCTTTTTCTTTTTTATTAATAAAGGACTTTTCCAAGGTGTTTGTGTGTTTTTTTTGGGTTTTTTTACACTTTCTTCGTAAAATGGTAGGGGTACAATGTACCCCTTACCAATTCACATAGGGGGGCCGGGATCTGGGGTCCCCTTTGTTAAAGGGGTCTTCCAGATTCCGATAAGCCCCCTGCCCGCAGACCCCCACAACCACCGGGCAAGGGTTGTGGGGATGAGGCCCTTGTCCCCATCAACATGGGGACATCCTCCCCATGTTGAGGGCATGTGGCCTGGTACGGTTCAGGAGGGGGGGCGCTCTCTCATCCCCCCCGCTTTTCCTGCGGCCTGCCAGGTTACGTGTTCGGATAAGGGTCTGGTATGGATTTTTGGGGGGACTCCACGCCATTTTTTTTTAAATTTGGGGTGGAGCTCCCCTTAAAATCCATGCCAGATGTGAAGGGCCTGGTATGGATATTTGGGGGGAACCGCACGCATTTTTTTTTAAATTTGCGGCGGGGTTCCCCTTAATATCTATACCAGACCTGAAGGGCCTGGTAATTGAATTTGGGGGGACCCCCACGCTTTTTTTTTTTTATCAATGACTTTTCTCTGTATTGCCGGGAGCCGACAATTCATTAATAGCCGCGCATGTCCCCTGGGGCAGAACCCGGGTCCCCAAACATTTTTTAGGACAATAACTTGCATATTAGCTTTTATAATTAGCACTTTAGATTTCGAACGTTCAAGTCCATTGTATTTAATAGGGTTCTAAAGTTCACGCAAACATTCTGTCTGTTCGCAGGTTCTGGTGCAAACCGAACGGGGGGGGGGGGGGGGGGGTGTTCGGCTCATCGCTGGTGCAGACTGTTAGTAGTTTATTAAAACAAAATACATAAGAACAACCGTTAAGCCCTGTACACACGATTGGATTTCCTATGGTTTCAAATCCGATGGATTTTTCCATCGGAATTCCAATGAAGCGGACTTCCATCAGTCTTGCCTACACACCATCAGTCAAAAATCCGACCGTCCCAAACGCGTGACGTAAAACACTCAGATGAGCCGAGAAAAATTAAGTTCAATGCTTCTGAGCATGCGTCGACTTGATTCTGAGCATGCGTTGGTTTTTTCTCCGATGGAGTTCCAGATTATTTCACTTAGTGACAATTTGTTATCTCTAAAATCTTAAACTATGTTAATACAATACTGTTCATAATGGTTGAGATGTTCTGTCTCTTAGGACATGTTCTTTCCTTATCAAGCAAATTTTGTATAACCCTCTATTGTATGTCCTAGGCTTTCTATATGTTTAGATTACTGTATTGTGTTTTTCATAACTAATGGCACAATAAACATTTTTATTATTTAAGAAAAAAAAGAGGGCTGGAGCGCACATTGAGCGAGCTTCTGTGTTCTATTTCTCTTTGCCACAGCATTTATAGCTGCTGACTAGGGATGAGCTCGGTGTTCGAGTCGAACATACGTTCGACTCGAACATCGGCTGTTCGATCGTTCGCCGAACAACGAACGATTTGGGCCGTTCGCGCCTAATTCGCGGCCCACAATGCACTACGCCATCGCAGTGTCATCCAGGCGCTGTGATTGGCCAAGCATGCACTGTGACCCCGCATGCTTGGCCAATCACAGCTCCGGCAGCGAGGAGAGCAATGATTGGCCACAGGCAGGATGCCTGTGGCCAATTATTGCTGAGGGTGTTTAGTACACGCCCCACACTATAAAAGGCCGCCAGCACGGCGGCCTAGTGTAGTGTGTTCCGGAGCAGGGAAAGAGAAGCATAGGCAGGGACAGTGACATTTTTTTTTCTTGCTTAACCTGGATTCCTTTAGTTTAGGGAAAGAGAAGGATAGGTAGGGAGAGTGTCAGTGTGTTTTACTGTGCTAATCCTTGTTTGTAGGGACAGGGAAGGACAGTGAGGGAAATTCTCCTTGTGCTATACTGTGCTAAAGCATTCCTCATCAACCATCTTTAAAAAAACATTTTTTATAGGGACAGAAAACTATAGGTAGGGAGAGTGTCAGTGTGTTTTACTGTGCTAATCCTTGTTTGTAGGGACAGGGAAGGACAGTGAGGGAAATTCTCCTTGTGCTATACTGTGCTAAAGCATTCATCATCAACCATCTTTAAAAAAACATTTTTTATAGGGACAGAAAACTATAGGTAGGGAGAGTGTCAGTGTGTTTTACTGTGCTAATCCTTGTTTGTAGGGACAGGGAAGGACAGTGAGGGAAATTCTCCTTGTGCTATACTGTGCTAAAGCATTCATCATCAACCATCTTTAAAAAAACATTTTTTATAGGGACAGAAAACTATAGGTAGGGAGAGTGTCAGTGTGTTTTACTGTGCTAATCCTTGTTTGTAGGGACAGGGAAGGACAGTGAGGGAAATTCTCCTTGTGCTATACTGTGCTAAAGCATTCCTCATCAAC
Organism: Rana muscosa; assembly: GCA_029206835.1. Lineage (NCBI taxonomy): Eukaryota > Metazoa > Chordata > Amphibia > Anura > Ranidae > Rana > Rana muscosa. Next base: position 78,265,299 of record CM055119.1, on the reverse strand, counting down.
CATCTTTAAAAAAACATTTTTTATAGGGACAGAAAACTATAGGTAGGGAGAGTGTCAGTGTGTTTTACTGTGCTAATCCTTGTTTGTAGGGACAGGGAAGGACAGTGAGGGAAATTCTCCTTGTGCTATACTGTGCTAAAGCATTCATCATCAACCATCTTTAAAAAAATATTTTTTATAGGGACAGAAAACTATAGGTAGGGAGAGTGTCAGTGTGTTTTACTGTGCTAATCCTTGTTTGTAGGGACAGGGAAGGACAGTGAGGGAAATTCTCCTTGTGCTATACTGTGCTAAAGCATTCATCATCAACCATCTTTAAAAAAACATTTTTATAGGGACAGAAAACTATAGGTAGGGAGAGTGTCAGTGTGTTTTACTGTGCTAATCCTTGTTTGTAGGGACAGGGAAGGACAGTGAGGGAAATTCTCCTTGTGCTATACTGTGCTAAAGCATTCCTCATCAACCATCTTTAAAAAAACATTTTTTATAGGGACAGAAAACTATAGGTAGGGAGAGTGTCAGTGTGTTTTACTGTGCTAATCCTTGTTTGTAGGGACAGGGAAGGACAGTGAGGGAAATTCTCCTTGTGCTATACTGTGCTAAAGCATTCCTCATCAACCATCTTTAAAAAAACATTTTTTATAGGGACAGAAAACTATAGGTAGGGAGAGTGTCAGTGTGTTTTACTGTGCTAATCCTTGTTTGTAGGGACAGGGAAGGACAGTGAGGGAAATTCTCCTTGTGCTATACTGTGCTAAAGCATTCCTCATCAACCATCTTTAAAAAAACATTTTTTATAGGGACAGAAAACTATAGGTAGGGAGAGTGTCAGTGTGTTTTACTGTGCTAATCCTTGTTTGTAGGGACAGGGAAGGACAGTGAGGGAAATTCTCCTTGTGCTATACTGTGCTAAAGCATTCCTCATCAACCATCTTTAAAAAAACACTTTTTATAGGGACAGAAAACTATAGGTAGGGAGAGTGTCAGTGTGTTTTACTGTGCTAATCCTTGTTTGTAGGGACAGGGAAGGACAGTGAGGGAAATTCTCCTTGTGCTATACTGTGCTAAAGCATTCATCATCAACCATCTTTAAAAAAACATTTTTTATAGGGACAGAAAACTATAGGTAGGGAGAGTGTCAGTGTGTTTTACTGTGCTAATCCTTGTTTGTAGGGACAGGGAAGGACAGTGAGGGAAATTCTCCTTGTGCTATACTGTGCTAAAGCATTCCTCATCAACCATCTTTAAAAAAACATTTTTTATAGGGACAGAAAACTATAGGTAGGGAGAGTGTCAGTGTGTTTTACTGTGCTAATCCTTGTTTGTAGGGACAGGGAAGGACAGTGAGGGAAATTCTCCTTGTGCTATACTGTGCTAAAGCATTCATCATCAACCATCTTTAAAAAAACATTTTTTATAGGGACAGAAAACTATAGGTAGGGAGAGTGTCAGTGTGTTTTACTGTGCTAATCCTTGTTTGTAGGGACAGGGAAGGACAGTGAGGAAAATTCTCCTTGTGCTATACTGTGCTAAAGCATTCCTCATCAACCATCTTTAAAAAAACATTTTTTATAGGGACAGAAAACTATAGGTAGGGAGAGTGTCAGTGTGTTTTACTGTGCTAATCCTTGTTTGTAGGGACAGGGAAGGACAGTGAGGGAAATTCTCCTTGTGCTATACTGTGCTAAAGCATTCCTCATCAACCATCTTTGAAATCCTTGTTTTTTGGACAGTCAGGGAAATTGTCATTGTGCTATTCTGTGCGAAAGCAATCATCCTCAACCATATTTAGAAATCCTTAAGTAAAGGGACAGAGAAGGACACCTGAAGGTAGCCCTTATTGCTTTTTTCCCATCTCCCTGCAGGCCATCCATTAGAATGTCTGGAAGGCAAACAAGGAGAGGCAGACAGTCAGGAGGCAATAAAAGAGGGCAAGCAGGCTCTGTGTCTGGGGGCAACAGTGCTGGTCGTGGACGCGGTGCATTGTCATCAGCACATGGCCATGGGACACGCTTGTCCTTCTTTTCGGCAGCTGGACATGTTGAGCCACATCATGCCGAAGACTTGGTAGAGTGGATGACCAAGCCCTCCTCCTCCTCCTCATCCTCTCTCACCCAGGCTCAGGGTACTGGCAAAGCAGCTGCCAAAGCGTCCTCTTCCCTGGTATCAATGTCAGACTCATCATCAGTCACTCCTTCCCTAGACCCACCATGTCCTCCTCCTGAGGAGTCCCCCGAACTGTTTGAGCACAGTGTTGGGTACATGCCCCAGGAGGATGCCCAGCGTTTCGAAGGGTCTGATGATGAAACCCAGCTACAGGAAGGCAGTAGCGTGAGAGCAGACAGAGGGGATGCTCAAGAAGTACACCAATCTGGCAGTCATGTTCCAGCAGCTGCAGCATACTGCCAGATTGGCTCCAGTGATGAGGAGGGAGGGGATGATGAGGTCACTGACTCCACGTGGGTGCCTAATAGGAGAGAGGAGGAGGATGAGGAGGAGGCACATCTCCAACGAGGCAGGATGCCCTTTGGTGGCCAGCGTAAGGGCAGTACACCGACGGAATCACACCGCAGAGCTCCGCCTGTGCAGGGCGCTGCCTCTGCCCGTCATTCAAAAAGTTCTTTGGTGTGGGCCTTTTTTGAGGCTAGTGCATCAGATCGCACAGCTGCTGTTTGCAACATATGTCTCAAGCGTATATCGCTTGGCCAAAACATCAGCCGCTTGGGTACTACATGCCTGACCAGACATATGTTGACCTGCCATGCAGCTCGTTGGCAAGCCTACCTCAAAGACCCACACCAAAGAACAAAGCGGACCTCTCCTTGCACCGCATCAGCTGGGATCTCCAACCCCACTATAACTTCAGTCCTCTCTGAAACATGCACTGAGAGGAATGAAGGTGTAGAATTAGGTGTGTCACAGCCAAGTACTTGCGGCCACTCTGCTAGCAGTACACCGACGTCCGATTCTAGCAGGTAAATTTCCCTGCCCCAGCTGCTGGACCGTCGAAAGAAGTTCACTCCCAGCCATCCACATGCCCAGCGGTTGAATGCTAGCTTGGCTAAATTGCTAGCGCTTCAACTGCTGCCTTTTCAGTTGGTAGACTCGGCCCCCTTCCGTGAGTTTGTGCAATGTGCGGTTCCTCAGTGGCAGGTTCCCAAACGCCACTTTTTCTCACGGAAGGCTATTCCGGCTCTCTACCGGCATGTGGAAGGCAATGTCTTGGCCTCGCTGGACAGGGCGGTCAGCAGTAAGGTGCATATTACCGCTGACTCATGGTCCAGCAGGCATGGACAGGGACGTTACCTTTCTTTCACGGCCCATTGGGTCACTCTTTTGGCAGCTGGGAAGGATGCAGGACAAGGTGCAGTAGTGTTGGAGGTTGTTCCACCGCCACGCCTCCAAAATGCTACTACTGGTTGTGACACACCTCTCTCCTCCACCCCCTCCTCTTCTTCTTCCTCCATGGCCTCTTCCTGTGGTTTGTCCTCGGAACCAGCGGTGCTCCGTAGGCGTTCAAGGGGCTACGCAAGTACGCAGGCAAAAAGATGCCATGCTGTGCTTGCGCTGGTGTGTTTGGGGGACAGAAGCCACACTGGGGCAGAGGTCCTGTCTGCTCTGCAGGGCCAGGCCGAGAGGTGGTTGACGCCACGCCAGCTTAAGCCAGGAATGGTGGTTTGCGACAATGGCACCAACCTCCTCTCCGCCCTCCGACAGGGACAACTGACCCATGTGCCCTGTGTGGCTCACGTCCTTAACCTGGTGGTGCAGCGGTTCTTGGGCAGGTACCCGGGCTTACAGGATGTCCTGAGGCAGGCCAGGAAAGTCTGTGTGCATTTCCGCAGATCTTATAATGCCAGTGCTCGCCTGGCTGAGCTGCAAAAGGAGTTGAACCTGCCCAAGAACCGCCTTATATGTGACCAGCCCACCAGGTGGAACTCAACGTTGGCCATGCTGCAGCGGCTGCACACGCAGCAGAGGGCCATCAATGAGTACCTGTGCGACTACGGCACCAGGACAGGGTCAGGGGAGCTTGGTTTTTTTTCTCCACGCCAGTGGGGCATGATCAGGGATGCATGCACTGTCCTGGCACCATTTGAGGAGGCCACGAGGATGGTAAGCAGTGACAGTGCATGCATCAGTGACACTGTACCTCTTGTCCACCTGTTGGAGCACACGCTGCGTGGGATAATGGACAGGGCACTTGAGGCAGAACAGAGGCAGGAAGAGGAGGACTTCCTTGCCTCTCAAGGCCCCCTTTACCCAGACAGTGTTCCTTCTGTCCCACCCATCGCACAGGAAGAGGACGAGGAGGAGGAGGATTGTGTCAGCATGGAGGTGGAGCCTGGCACTCAGCATCATCAGCAGCAGTCTTTTAGGGATGATTTACAGTCCCAAGAAACCAGTGGACTTGTACGTGGCTGGGAGGAGGTGGCTGCGGATCATGTCGTCCTTAGTGACCCAGAGGACTCCGGACCGAATGCCTCAGCTAACCTACGCTGCATGGCCTCCCTGATCCTGCAAAGTCTGCGGAAGGATCCTCGTATTCTTCGGATCAAGGAGAGGGACCATTACTGGCTGGCCACTCTCCTTGATCCACGGTACAAGGGTAAGGTTGCGGACCTTATGTTACCGTCGCAGAGGGAGCAGAGGATGAGACAACTCCGGGAGGCCTTGCAGAAAGGTCTGTGCAACGCGTTCCCAGAGACTGGGAGGTTACAAACTCCTGGTCCTGGACAACGAGTTGCTGAGGCTTCGGCCAGTCAAAGAAGGAGCGGTGGGGAAGGTGGCCGTCTGACCGATGCGTTCAGACAATTCTTTAGTCCGCAGCCCCAAAGTATGATCGGTTCCAGCAACCATCGCCAGCGTCTGATAAACATGGTGCAGGAATATCTAGGGGCAAGGTCAGACTTGGACACCTTCCCCACCGAAAATCCTCTGGCTTACTGGGTCTTGAGGATGGATCACTGGCCAGAGCTTGCACAGTATGCAATTGAGCTACTGGCCTGTCCTGCATCCAGCGTTCTTTCTGAAAGCACATTCAGTGCTGCTGGAGGATTTGTCACGGATCACAGGGTGCGCCTGTCCACCGACTCGGTTGATCGACTGACTTTCATCAAGATGAACCAGTCTTGGATCACCACCAGCTACCACACACCTGATGCTGATATAACAGACTAATTGATTTTAACATGTCACATCCCTTCAAGACTGATGCTGATGCTGAGTGCCTGTGCTGTTATGTTGACTGGCTATCCTCCTCCTCCGAGTCCTCAATGATACGATTGATGATGATAGCTTGGAAGATCATTTTTGTTTATGGGTGCCGCCACCAGTGCCTAACGCCCAATTTTTCAGCCCCTGTTTAACAGGGGCGTGTAATTACAATTTTTGAAGCAATACTTTGCAACAGGGCTCATTGCTGTGCTCCAAGTACAGTATCTGTGAGGGGTTGCAGTGTTGTGCCACCAGTGCCTAAGGCCCAATTTTTCAGCCCCTGTTCAACAGGGGCATGTAATTACAATTCTTGATCTAATAATTCACAGCAGGGCCCATTGCTGCACCCACCAAGAGTAACTCTGAGGGCTTACAGTGTTGTGGCAACGCCACCACCACCACCACCACGAAAGACCCAATTTTTCAGCCCCTGTTCAAAAGGGGCATGTAATTACAATTCTTGATCTAATAATTCACAGCAGGGCCCATTCCTGCACCCACCAAGAGTAACTCTGAGGGCTTACAGTGTTGTGGCAACACCACCACCACCACCACGAAAGGCCCAATTTTTCAGCCCCTGTTCAACAGGGGCATGCAATTACAATTCTTGATCTAATAATTCACAGCAGGGCCCATTGCTGCACCCACCAAGAGTAACTGTCAGGGCTTACAGTGTTGTGGCACCAGCACCACCATCAAAGGCCCAATTTTTACTACCACTGTTCAACAATTATATGTAATTACAATTCCTGATATAATAGTTGACAGCAGGGCGTTCCAGCACCAACCAAGAGTAACTGTGAGTGCTTACAGTGTTGTGCCAACACCAACAACTAAGGGGCCTATTTCTGCAGAGTATATACGGCAGGTCCCTACTTTCAAACATCCAACTTACAAACGACTCCTACTTGCAAACGCAAGAAGACAACAGGAAGTGAGAGGAAATCTACCCCTAGGAAGGAAAATTCTCTCCTGTAAGAATTAATATGGGAGAAAGGTGTCTCCTCTGTACTGATGCTTTATCACCAATCCTTGTTTCAAGAAAAACACCACATTTCAAAAACAGTTGTCATTGGGACGGAAAGTGAGGTGAAATGTTCTGAACAGGGGCACAGACAGCAAAACAAATGTTACAGGGGTGATAACCCTTACCTATGTTTTCCAAAAAGTTTAAAAATAGATTTTTGGGCTGGAGCTACACTTAAACAATGTACCTGTTCAAAATTACAAACAGATTCTACATAAGAACAAACCTACAGTCCCTGTCTTGTATGCACCGCCTGTATACGGCTGTTCAGAGTATATAGGGCCTTTTTTATTTTGTGTGCGGTGTTCCCCTTAATATCCATACAAGACCCAAAGGGGCTGGTAATGGGCTGGGGTGGGGGGGGGGGGGGTCATGGGGTAGCTATGCCATTTTTCTTAAAGATTTTCATCCATATTACCGGGACCAGACATTACATTAAAGCCGCAAGCAGTTTTAAATGGCTTTTTTTTCCTTTAGAAGTGTCATTTTGTGCAGGGACAGTTCTAAACACGGGAAACACGTGGCACTTCACAGGCATACTTTAGACACCCCCCAGGTACGATATTTAAAGGAATATTTGACTTTTTTTTTTCACTTTATGCATCATTAAAATGACTGCTCCCGAAAAACGACCGTTTTTAAAACTTCTTTTTGCATTGATACATGTCCCCTGGTGCAGAACCCGGGTTCCCAAACCCTTTTTAGGACAATAACATGCATAATAGTCGTTATAATTAGCACTTTAGAATTCGAACGTTCGCATCCATTGTATTTAATAGGGTTCTAATGTTCGTACGAACTTTCGGTCCGTTCGCGGGTTCTGGTGCGAACCGAACCCGGGGGTGTTCGGCTCATCACTACTGCTGACATTAATTGAAGTGTGAAGTGCCTCTTTAAGGCTAAATTCTGAAAGTGAACTATAGGGTAGGGGGTGCTGAGGATGCCAAGAAGAGTAATTTTCCTTTTTATGGTTCAGGAAACCATCTTTCATCATGTAAAGTTGAAAAGTAGTCCAGCATATAAAGCAAACTGCATGTTGCCAACAATAATGCAATTTTTGTAGTAGTTTTTACAAAAATAATCACAGATGACACAAAAGGGGGCCCTCATTCAGGTATGCCTAGAGTAATGTGATGCCTAAACACAAACCTGCACCCAGATACATCGTTTCACTTAGTTTCAATCTGATTGCCATTGGAAACCTTGTGACTACTAGGGAGGAGCCGAACACCCCCTGGTTTGTTTCGCATCCAGAACATGCAAACGGACCGAAAGTTTGCGCGAACTTTCGAACACTGTTAAAGTCTATGGGACTCGAACGTGAGAAATCAAAAGTACGAATTTTAAAGGCTAATATGCAAGTTATTGTCCTAAAAAGGGTTTGGGGACCCGGGTCCTGCCCCAGGGGACATGTATCAATGCAAAAAAAAGGTTTAAAAACTTCTGTTTTTTCGGGAGCAGTGATTTTAATGATGCTTAAAGTGAAAAAATAAAAGTGAAATATTCCTTTAAATATCATACCTGGGGGTGTCTATAGTATGCCTGTGAAGTGGCACGTGTTTCCCGTGTTTAGAACAGTCCCTGCACAAAATGACATTTCTAAAGGAATAAAAGTCATTTAAAACTACTTGCGGCTTTACTGTAATGTTGGGTCCCGGCAATATAGATGAAAATTATTAAGAAAAACGGCATGGGTACCCCCTCCCCCCCCCCCCCCCCCAGCCCATTACCAGGCCCTTTGGGTCTTGTATAGATATTAAGGGGAACCCCGCACCCAAATTAAAAAAAGGCGTGGGGCCCCCAGGCCCTATATACTCTTCTTAACAGCAGTATACAGGCGGTCCCAAGAAAGACAAGGACTGTAGGTTTGTTGTAAAGTTGAATCTGTTTGTAATTTGGAACAGGTACATTTTGTAAGTGTAGCTCCAGCCAAAAAATCTATTTGTAAGCTTTTTGGATATCCTAGGGAAGGGTTATCACCCCTGTAACATTTGTTTTGCTGTCTGTGCCCCTGTTCAGGAGATTTCACCTCACTTTCTGGCCCAATGACAATTGGATTTAGAAAATTTGTTTTTTTTAGGGAAACAAGGATTGGTGATAAAGCATCAGTGGAGACACCTTTTTCCCATACCGACTCTTACTGGATAGAATTTCCCTTCCCAGGGGTAGATTTCCTCTCACTTCCTGTTGTCTCCCTCCGTTTGTAAGTAGGAGTCATTGGTAAGTCGGATGTTTGAAAGTAGGGGACCGCCTGTATATACTATACGGCCTGCCCTATATACTCTGCAGAAATTTGGGCCTTAGGTGTTGGTGTTACCAGAACACTGTAAGCCCTCACAGTTACTCTTGGTGGGCGCTGGAACAGGCCTTGCTGTAAACTATTATATCAAGAATTGTAATTACATGCCACTGTCGAAGAGTGGCAGAAAAATTGGGCCTTTGATGGTGGTAGTGGTGGGGCTGGTGCCACAACACTGTAAGTCCTCACAGTTACTCTTGGTGGGCGCTGGAACGGGCCCTGCTGTGAAATATTATATCAAGAATTGTATTTACATGCCCCTGTTTAACAGGGGCAGAAAAATTGGGCCTTTGGTGGTGGTGGTGGTGCCACAACACTATAAGCCCTCACAGTTACTCTTGGTGGGCGCTGGAACAGGCCCTGCTGTGAAATATTATATCAAGAATTGTAATTACAGTACATGCCCCTGTTGAACAGGGGCAGAAAATTTTTGCCTTTGGTGGTGGTGCCACAACACTGTAAGCCCTCACAATTACTCTTGGTGGGTGCTGGAACGGGCCCTGCTGTGAAATATTATATCAAGAATTTAAATTACATGCCCCTGTTGAACAGGGGCAGAAAAATTGGGCCTTTGGTGGTGGTGGTGGTGCCACAACACTGTAAGCCCTCACAGTTACTCTTGGTGGGCGCAGGAACGGGCCCTGCTGTGAAATATTACAGCAAAAATTGTAATTACACGCCCCTGTTAAACAGGGGCAGAAAAATTGGGCCTTAGGCACTGGTGCTGGTGCCACAACACTGCAACTCCTCACAGATACTCTATACACAAGTGAAAAATGTGCAAAAACCAAATCACTGGTATCCAGTAAGTGTATGATTGGTAATGTACAATACAATGTACAAATGATGGTGTCTATGAATAAGATAATAGCAATCAGGGGTAGGGAGAGGAAGGGGGGTATGCAGTAAAAATTATTGAGGGGGGGGGGGGAGTCACATTTACAGTCTTAGGGCTGCCATCAATGGAGAAACAGAAACCGTTGTTCCAGTACTGTAGAGAAAAAAAAAAAAGAGAAAAAAGCAAGGGAAGAGGCGCCTCTAAGTGTAGACGTTTTAAAACAATTTAATATAAACTGAAAGTACAGGCAACTCACATTTTACAATGTAAAAGCAGGCATTGTACGAATTCCATGAAAAGGGGAAGTGATCATCAGGTCAGTCATTCTATGCTGTGTCCTGCTGTGGCGCTGTGCTGTTTTGATGTCATCAGGTTCCGCATGGAAGATGGTAGAAGCCGGCGGCGGTGAGGAGATGACAGAGCACGGCCTAGATGGTATTTCCTGGCAGGCAGGGAGCGATGACGTCACTGGTATGCGACGCGTTTCCCGAGCTGGCGTGCTGCGTGTAGCGTGGCAGTCGCGCTCCTTTATCAAGCTGGAAAACGCGTTGCACAAACCTTTCTGCAAGGCCTCCCGAAGATTTTTCATCCTCTGCTCCCTCTGCGACGGCAGTTTAAGTTCCGGAACCTTACCCTTATTACGTGGATCAAGAAGGGTTGCCAGCCAGTAATGATCCCTCTCCTTGATCACACAAATCCGAGGGTCCTTTTGCAGGCTTTGCAGGATCAGGGAGGCCATGCAGCGTAGGTTTGCTGAGGCACTCTGTCCGGAGTCCTCTGGGTCACTAAGGACGACATGATCCGCAGCCACCTCCTCCCAGCCACGTACAAGTACATGGGTTTCTGGGGACTTAAAAGGATCCCTTGAAGACTGCTGCTGATGTTGAGTGCTAGGCTCCACCTCCATGCTGACACAATCCTCCTCCTCCTCTTCCTGTGGGATCGATGGGCCCGCAGGAACACTGTCTGGATAAAGGGGGCCTTGAGAGGTAAGGAAGTCCTCCTCATCCTCCCTCTGTTCTGCCTCAAGTGACCTGTCCATTATTCCACGCAGCATGTGCTCCAACAGGTACACAAGAGGGACAGTATCACTGATGCATGCACTGTCACTGCTCACCATCCTCGTGGCCTCCTCAAAATGGTGACATGACAGTGCATGCATTCTTTATAATGAGCCACTGGCGTGGCGAAAAAAAGCCAAGCTCCCCTGACTCTGTCCTGGTGCCATAGTCGCACAGGTACTCATTGATGGCCCTCTGCTGCGTGTGCAGCCGATGCAGCATGACCAACGTTGAGTTCCACCTGGTGGGCATTTCACAGATTAGGCGGTTCTTGGGCAGGTTGTATTCCTTTTGGAGGTCAGCCAGCTGAGCACTGGCATTATATGACCGGCGGAAATGCACACAGACTTTCCTGGCCTGCCTCAGGAGATCCTGTAAGCCCGGGTACCTGCACAAGAACCGCTGCACCACCAAGTTAAGGATGTGAGCCAAACAGGGCACATGGCTCAGTTGTCCCTGTCGGAGGGCGGAGAGGAGGTTGGTGCCATTGTCGGAAACCACCTTTCCTGTCTTAAGCTGTCGTGGCATCAACCACCTCTGAGCCTGCCCCTGCAGAGCTGACAGAATCTCTGCCCCAGTGTGGGTCCTGTCCCCTAAGCACACCAGCTCAAGCACCACATGGTATCTCTTTGCCTGAGTGCTTGCGTAGCCCCTTGAATGCCTACGGAGCACCGCTGGTTCCGAGGTCAAATCAGCAGAGGAAGAGGCCATGGAGAAAGAAGAAGAGGAGGAGAGAGGTGTGGCAGAATCACCACTAGTAGCATTTTGGAGGCGTGGTGGCGGAACAAGCTCCAACAAGACTGCACCCTGTCCTGCATCCTTCCCAGCTGCCAGCAGAGTCACCCAGTGCGCCGTGAAAGATAGGTAATGTCCCTGTCCATGCCTGCTGGACCATGAGTCAGTGGTAATATGCACCTTACCGCTGACCGCCCTGTCCGTCCAGCGAGGCCAAGACATTGCCTTCCACATGCCAGTAGAGAGCTGGAATTGCCTTCCGTGAAAAGAAGTGGCATATGGGAACCTGCCACTGAGGTACCGCACATTCCACAAACTCACGAAGGGGGGCAGAGTCTACCAGCTGAAAAGGTAGCAGTTGGAGTGCTAGCAATTTAGCCAAGCTAGCATTCAGCCACTGGGCATGTGGATGGCTGGGAGCGAATTTCTTTCGCCGGTTTAGCAACTGGGGTAGGAAAATTTGCCTGCTACAATCGGACGTTGGTGTAGCGATAGCAGATTGCCCGCACTCATGTTCGACTCGAACTCGAAGCTCATCCCTAGTGACTACAGGTGCATCTCATAAAATTAGAATATCATCAAAAAGGTAATTTATTTCAGTAATTCAATTCAAAAAGTGAATAGTCTTATTTTTTATATAGATGCGTTACACACAGAGTGATATATTTTAAGCATTTCTTTATTTTAATTTTGATGATTATGGCTTACAGCTAGCGAAATCCAAAATTCAGTATCTCAGAAAATTGTGATATTACAAAAGACCAGTATGTCCATGTACAGTATAGTATGCACTCAATACTTGGTCGGGGCTCCTTTTGCATGAATTAGTGCATCAATGCAGCGTGGCATGAAGGTTATCAACCTGTGGCACTGCTGAGGTGTTATGGAAGCCCAGGTTGCTTTGATAGCGGCCTTCAGCTTGTCTGTATTGTTAGGTCTGGTGTCTCTCATCTTCCTCTTGACAATACCCCACAGATTTTCTATGGGGTTTAGGTCAGATGAGATTGCTGGCAAATCAAGCACAGTGACTGTGGGTCCTTGATTTCCAAATGAAATGCAACATTTTCCACAGTTCATGATGATTTGGGGAGCCATGTCATCTGCTGGTGTTGGTTCACTGTGTTTTATCAAGTCCAAAGTCAGCGCAGGTCTCTACCAAGAAATTATAGAGCATTTCATGCTTCCCTCTGCTGACCAGCTTTATGGATATGCTGATTTCATTTTCCAGCAGGACTTGGCACCTGCCCACACTGCCAAATGTACCAATACCTGGTTTAATAATCATGGTATCACTGTGCTTATTGGCCAGAAAACTCGCCTGACCTGAACCCCGTAGAAAATGTGTGGGAAATTGTCAAGAGAATGACGAGAGACATCAGACCCATCAATGCAGACAAGCTGAAAGCCGCTATCAAAGCAACCTAGGCTTCCATAACACCTCAGCAGTGCCACAGGCTGATAACCTCCATGCCACGCTGCATTGATGCAGCAATTCATGCAAAAGGAGCCCCAGCCAAGTATTGAGTGCATACTATACTGTACATGGACATACTGGTCTTATGTACGGTAATATTCAAATTTTCTGCTATACTGAATTTTGGGTTTTCACTAGCTGTAAGCCATAATCATAAAAATTTAAAAAAAGAAATGCTCAAAATATATCACACTCTGTGTGTAATGCATCTATTTAAAATATATGAGTTTCACCTTTTTAATTCAATTACTGAAATAAATAAACTTTTCGATGATATTCTAATTTTATGAGATGCACCTGTATACTTTTCAGTACAGATGACAATATAAATGAAAGGATAATCCTCTGCTGCAGAAGCTAAAGGAAATGCTCATGTACCAATGCCAAAATGTAAACTAATTGTAAAGTAAAAAAAACAAAAACCTAAACATTTTTTCCCTGCATTCCCCGCATTAAGATAAAAGATGTTTTTAGGCTTTAGAACCACTGTAACTGATTGTTATTTTTTTTTACTCAGGAAGTAATTGTTATTTTTATCCAGCCACAGGTGACAAAAGTAACATCCTGAATGCATAAATACACTAGTCATACCCTGCTTACCATGCCGAAGGGGGAAAATATGTTTATAGGAACATAATGTTAAATAAGTTTACATGTTACTTCTATTTTTAGGCCTACATTGTCATTATCCATCCTTTAGGCAGTTTACATATAGTAGATATTAAAACAACATGTTTGGATAATATATTATTTATTACAGGCCATAGCTTCCTAAAATATAAGATAAAAGCCCATTGTGTATCTATATATATCCATTTTGAAATACTAAAGAAATCTTTCCATTCATGTTATGGAGGATACTTTGAGAAAGGCTAATGCTTCAAAGGCGGAGCACTATTCAGGGCTTGTTTATAAGGCAAAATATTATTATGTACAGTGTTTTATAGTAAATATCGCTATATTTTTTGCACCCTGTATACAACAACAAATAATAATTACACAGTTATATAAATGAAACAACACGGTATACAGCATTCATTTGTATACCATCATATATGTGATGCAAACATTTTTTCCCCCCCAAATGAATGTGCATTAGTGCAAGTCTATTTAAAGTCCACAGGTGTATCTTTTGTGACAATCCACAACACCTCAAGTGAATGAAACCTCTATGATGTTCGAGGATGTATCGCGTAAGGGTTGTTCTGTGCTGTTTGCTGTAATAGTAGGATTTTTAAAACAGCTTACCTGTAAAATCCTTTTCTTGGAGTACATCACGGGACACAGAGCGACTTAGTCATTACTAATGGGATTATATAGATTACCTTCAGGTGCTGGCACTGGCAACTTCCAAACCGGAAGTACCCTCCCCTATATAAGCCCCTCCCATCAGGGAGCACCTCAGTTTTGTAGCAAAGCAATAAGTGTCCCAAAAAGAGGGGTGGGAGCTCTGTGTCCCGTGATGTACTCCAAGAAAAGGATTTTACAGGTAAGCTGTTTTAAAAATCCTACTTTCTTGTTCATACATCACGGGACACAGAGCGACTTAGTCATTACTAATGGGACGTCCCAAAGCAATGCCAATGAGGGGAGGGATACACTATACATAAGCTGGGCGCCATCAGGCATGAGGATCTTTTGCGGCCTGCAACACACTGCGCCCAAAGGCGACATCCTCCTGACTTCTAACGTCTACCTGGTAGAATCTAGTAAACGTGTGTACTGAAGACCATGTTGCGGCCTTACAGACTTGAGCCAGGGAGGCCTGGTGATGCACTGCCCATGAAGTTCCAACTGCTCTTGTGGAGTGCGCCCTAACTTTGAACGGAGGCGGTCTCCTTCTCAAGCCATAGGCTTGTATTATGACCTGTCGAATCCACTTGGCTAAAGTAGATTTTGATGCTGCCTGACCCTTTCTGGGGCCTTCCGGCAGAACAAACAAAGTATCCGTTCTACGAATTTGAGCAGTGGCTTTTAGATAAGCTTTAACTGCTCTTACTACATCCAAGAATGCAATAACTTTTCCTCTACCGAACTAGGTTTGGGGAAAAAGGAAGGAAGAACCACATCTTGGTTCAAATGAAACCTCGATACCACCTTAGGAAGAAAGGCTGGATGAGGACGTAATACTACTCTGTCCTTATGGACAACCAGATATGGCTCCTTACAGGACATGGCGGCTAATTCCGATACTCTTTTAGCCGAACAAATGGCTACTAAGAAAATCAATTTCCTGGTGAGAAGAACCAAGGAAATGTGCTGCAATGGTTCAAATGGTTGTTTCTGTAGAACCGACAGAACCAGGTTTAAGTCCCATGGACATATGGGAATACTAACCGGAGGGCTAATACGCATCACTTCTTGTATGAAAGCTTTGACTAGTGAATGCGAAGCCAAGGGCCTTTGAAAAAATATTGACAAGGCCGAAATCTGACCCTTGATAGTACTCAAGGCAAGCTTCCTATCCACAGCCCACTGTAGGAAGTCCAGAATCCTACCTTTCTTGTTCATACATCACGGGACACAGAGCAGCATAGTCATTACTATGTGGGTTATATAGAATTACCTTCAGGTGCTGGCACTGGCAACTTCCAAAACAGGAAGTACCCTCCCCTATATAAGCCCCTCCCATCCGGGAGTACCTCAGTTTTTTTGCCAGTGTCTAAGGTGTTGGCCAAGGTTAACATGTATTCATCTGGGCTTGTGTACAGGTTCTCTGGGCCTTAGCAAGCTATTCCGGATCCGACCAAAAAAAGCTTCATAGCTAAACGGTCGGTACCCGGGCCTTGCAGAGAAGAGCAGGGTTTTGCCTGTAATGCCTCTCTTAGGAGGGCTGGACCCTGGGATCCAGAGCTCTGGTCATACCCAAAACCAAGAGGCTATCTGTGCAGGGTGCTATACGGGTCCAGGGGAGTGGAATCCTTGGGAACCCGGTCCCTGAAGGTCTAGTACAATGCCTGCCGTGAGAGGTGAAGTTTGGGCTTCTGTGGACCAAACAAAGTCCTGCGGCGGGGAAAAGGTAAGTGGGGGCCCCTCAGGAACTTGGTTCTATTGAGGGGACCCCCAAGCCTAATATGTCTTTCTGCCTGTTACCTAAAGGGTATTCCCGCTAATAGCTGTATATGCCTAAGAAATCCTAGAAATGTTTTTTCATAAGGGAAGTTTTAAAAAAACTGTAAACCTGGAAATGTTTTTTCATAAAGGAGGTTTTAAAAAAAAAAAAAAAAAAAAGACAAAGGTGCGGTACCTGTGTTTGTCCACTAGAGGCCGCTGTGGAACGTCTTTTTTCTTGGGACTATTCCTTCCATGGTGAAAGTCCAGGCAGATGAGTGAGCTCTCTATCAGGGAAGCTGCATTCCTCTGTCATGCTGCCAAGTAGTTTCCTTCCATCCCCGAGTCCTGGTGAAACAGGGACCCTGGCTCCTCTCCCTACATGGCGCCAAGAGCGCACACGTGCACGCGCGCGCGCGCACACATGCTTTCCTTTTATAAGGTTTAGCTTCAAAAAAGGGGGCGGAGCCTGGCGGATGACGCGCTCTGTGCGCCCAGCGCTTCTGCGCATGTGCGGGCGTCCCAGCAAGATAAAAGGACTCAGTCCACGCTGCTTGCTATGGACACAGAGCATGAAAAGGAGCTGGTAGCATGGTATAGGGGCTTACAGCGGGCGGTTGATACAGGCATCCCCAGAAAGACGCATTAGTAGACACCCACTGATGTACATAGCAGCAAATTGCATTAGACTATTTCAGTAAGGGGTGTATTGCGGCTGGAATACCTCAGCTTTGAACTAAGGAATATGCCGCCTAAAAAACTCCGAGATATACCTCTCAGGAAGTGTAGGGGGTCTCCATCGGGCTCTGAGGATCTGGAGCAGTCATCTGCACCCTCCTCCCCTGAGAAATCAGAGGTTAATACCCATAAGGAACCCCCGGGAGTGCCAGGTACTGCGGCTGTCCTCAGTCCACCTGCTCCTGCATATTTAACAGAGGAGGTTTTTTCCTCAACTCTGGAGGGATTGGAGCAGAGATTGGCTGCATTGATCGCTTCTTCTCTACAGGAAAGAAAGCGCGCCAGATCTCCATCACCTCCATTAGAGTGCCTGTTGGCAGAGCAACAGTCCCAGGAAGGGACCGACCTACCTGAAGGGGATCAGGAGGAGGTTAGCTCTGTTTTTGAGGAATCGACAGTAGATGAACCATTTTCAGCATCACAGACTGAAAGATTGTGGGTCCAGACCCTAACTGACATGGTTCGATCTGCATTTAAAATGCCTCTTGTTGAACCATCAACTACTGCTGTCTCCTCATTGGGGTCGCTAAAAGCTCCCCAGGTTAATTGCTCCTTTCCAATACATCCATTATTGGAAGGACTTATATACCAGGACTGGGAACATCCTGATAAACTATTTGTTCCGCCTAAAAGGTTTCCGGTGATCTATCCCATGGAGGAAAAGTTCACCCAGAGATGGAATGTTCCTACGGTGGATGCAGCCATCTCTTCTGTGAACAAATCACTGACATGTCCAGTAGATAATGTTCAAATGTTCAAAGATCCAGTGGATAAAAAATTGGAATCTTTATTAAAATCTGCTTTTTCCACAGCAGGGGCTGTTACACAGCCAGCAGTGGCAGCTATTGGGATCTGCCAAGCTTTAAAGGATCAAATGAAAATGGTCCTAAGGGATTTGCCAGACCAGCAGGCCCAGGCTCTGGCTGATCTGCCTAGAGCATTATGCTTTGCGGTTGACGCCATCAAGGATTCTATCCATCAGGCCTCCCGTCTCACGCTGTCTTTGGTACATATGCGTAGGCTTCTGTGGCTCAAAAACTGGTCTGCTGAAGCTCCCTGTAAGAAGCTCTTAGTTAGCTTCCCATTTCATGGGGAACGCCTTTTTGGCGAAGACCTGGATAAGTATATCCAGAAGATTTCCAGTGGTAAAAGTACTCTCTTACCGAGTAAAAAGAGGTCTAGGGGTCCATCTTTTAAGAGGACTACCTCTCCTATCCCTGCGACGTCTGCTACTAAGCAGTTCCGACGGCCTCCTCGGTCAAACTCAGGAGGTAAAAATCAGGGACAGCCACAGGGTAATAAAAAGCCCTGGATCCGAAGAGGTACTAAACCAGCCTCCAAGTCAAGCCTATGAAGGGCTGCCCCCACTCAAACGGGTGGGGGGAAGACTTCAGTTGTTCGCAGAGACCTGGCGGGAGACGATCAAAGACAGATGGGTGCTCTCCGCAGTAACTCTGGGATACAAGTTGGAGTTAAAAGAGTCTCCTCCGTCCCATTTTATGTGGTCAGGCATGCCAAGAGACCCTCTGAAAAGAGGGTCTCTCCTATTGGCGTTAGAACAACTATTGCTCCAAGGAGTAATTATGGAGGTTCCTATGGAAGAGTGGGGGTTGGGTTTCTACTCAAACCTTTTCACAGTCCCGAAGCCAAACGGGGACATAAGACCCATATTGGACCTAAAGAGTCTAAACAAATTTCTAAACGTCCGGTCTTTCCGGATGGAGTCGATCCGATCGGTCACCGCTGCCCTACAAGGGGAGGAATGGTTAGCCTCGATCGACATCAAAGATGCTTACTTGCATGTTCCCATCTTTCCAGGTCATCAAAAATTCCTACGCTTTGCAGTAGAAGGGCGCCATTTTCAGTTCAGAGCCTTACCATTCGGTCTGGCCACAGCACCACGAGTGTTCCCAAAAATTCTGGCCCCACTGTTGGCCGATCTAAGAACACGGGGTGTAACGATAATGGCATACCTAGACGACCTGTTGTTGATGGACCACTCAGTTGCCAAGCTAGAAGTGGTAATTGTCGATACAATCAAGTATCTAGAGTCTCACGGTTGGGTCATCAACCTGGACAAGTCAGCCCTACAGCCAGTGAAAAACCTGGTATATCTAGGGCTACGGCTGGATTCAGACCAGAGGAAGATTTTCTTACCTCTAGACAAGGTATCCTCTTTGAGGGCCTTGGTCCGTCTGCTTTGTGCAAAAAGACAGCCGTCCATACGCCTGTGCATGAGGCTGCTAGGAAAGATGGTAGCATCATTCGAAGCTGTGCCATACGCCCAATTCCACTCAAGGAATTTACAAAGGGCCATATTGTCAGCCTGGAACGGAAAAGTTCAGGCTCTAGACTTCCCGATGGCTTTGTCCCCTTCCGTTCGGAAGAGTCTCTGCTGGTGGTTGATCCCCCAGAATCTCCAGAAGGGAAAAACCTTCAGCCCGATATCTTGGAAGGTGGTCACTACAGATGCCAGCCTTATAGGCTGGGGGGCAGTACTGGAGCAATGGTCTCTCCAGGGCAGATGGTCAAATGTAGTAAAAACCCTGCCCATCAATCTCTTAGAGATACGAGCAGCCCGGTACGCCCTAGTAGCCTGGACATCCAGACTCCAAGGGTCCCCTGTCAGAATTCAATCAGACAATGCCACAGCAGTGGCATATATCAATCATCAGGGAGGCACCAGGAGTCGTGCAGCCCAGAGGGAAGTAAGTCACATCCTGGAATGGGCAGAAAAGCATGTCCCATGTATATCAGCTGTCTTCATTCCAGGGGTGGAGAATTGGAAGGCGGACTTTCTGAGTCGCCAACAGTTATGCCCAGGGGAATGGTCCCTTCATCCCGAGGTCTTCCGAGCAATATGTCAGCGGTGGGGAACACCGGATGTAGATCTGCTAGCATCCAGATTCAACGCAAAGGTGGACAGATTTGTCTCCCGGACAAGGGATCCCCTCGCTTGCGGCTCGGATGCTCTGGTGTTCCCTTGGGATCAGTTCAGACTGATATATGCATTCCCTCCGCTACAATTGTTGCCTCGACTCCTTCGCAGAGTCAGGTTGGAGAAGAAGCCGGTGATCCTGGTGGCTCCAGCGTGGCCCCGAAGGGCCTGGTACGCGGAGATCATCAAAATGTCTGTGGGGAGTCCTTGGACCCTTCCACGTCGTCCGGACCTACTTTCGCAAGGACCGATATACCACCCTTCCTTACTAACTCTAAGTTTAACGGCCTGGCTATTGAATCCCACATCCTAAAGAAGAGAGGTCTCTCTAACTCTGTGGTATCAACTATAATCAATGCCAGGAAGCCTGTATCCAGGCAGATCTACTATAGAGTTTGGAAGGCGTACATCACTTGGTGCGAGGCCAGAAAATGGCATCCACGTAAGTACGTTATAGGCAGAATTCTGGACTTCCTGCAGTGAGCTGTAGACAGGAAGTTTGCCTTAAGTACTATCAAGGGCCAGGTTTCGGCCTTGTCAATACTATTTCAAAGGCCCCTGGCTATGCATTCACTTGTCAAATCCTTTATGCAAGGTGTGACTCGTATTATTCCACCGATTAAGGCTCCCATATGCCCATGGGATCTAAATTTGGTTCTGTCGGTTCTGCAGAAGCAGCCATTTGAACCTTTGCGGCACATTTCCTTGGTTCTACTCACCAGGAAATTGATATTTTTAGTAGCCATATGCTCGGCTAGAAGAGTGTCGGAATTAGCCGCCATGTCCTGTAAAGAGCCATATCTGGTTATCCATAAGGACAGAGTAGTATTACGTCCTCACCCAGCCTTTCTTCCTAAGGTGGTATCGAGGTTTCACTTGAACCAGGATGTGGTTCTTCCTTCTTTTTTCCCCAAACCAAGCTCGGTAGAGGAAAAGTTATTGCATTCTTTGGATGTAGTAAGAGCAGTTAAAGCTTATCTAAAAGCCACTGCTCAGATTCGTAGAACGGATTCTTTGTTTGTTCTGCCGGAAGGCCCCAGAAAGGGTCAGGCAGCATCAAAATCTACTTTAGCCAAGTGGATTCGACAGGTCATAATACAAGCCTATGGCTTGAGAAGTAGACCGCCTCCGTTCAAAGTTAGGGCGCACTCCACGAGAGCAGTTGGAACTTCATGGGCAGTGCATCACCAGGCCTCCCTGGCGCAAATTTGTAAGGCCGCAACATGGTCTTCAGTACACACGTTTACTAGGTTCTACCAGGTGGACGTTAGAAGTCAGGAGGATGTCGCCTTTGGGCGCAGTGTGTTGCAGGCCGCAAAAGATCCTCATGCCTGATGGCGCCCAGCTTATGTATGGTGTATCCCCCCCCTCATGTGGCATTGCTTTGGGACGTCCCACATAGTAATGACTATGCTGCTCTGTGTCCCGTGATGTATGAACAAGAAAGTAGGATTTTTAAAACAGCTTACCTGTAAAATCCTTTTCTTGGAGTACATCACGGGACACAGAGCTCCCACCCCTCTTTTGGGGACACGTATTGCTTTGCTACAAAACTGAGGTACTCCCGGATGGGAGGGGCTTATATAGGGGAGGGTACTTCCTGTTTTGGAAGTTGCCAGTGCCAGCACCTGAAGGTAATTCTATATAACCCACATAGTAATGACTATGCTGCTCTGTGTCCCGTGATGTACTCCAAGAAAAGGATTTTACAGGTAAGCTGTTTTAAAAATCCTACTATTACGTACTTACGTGGATGCCATTTCTTGGCCTCACACCACGCGATGTACGCCTTCCAGACCCTATAATAGATCTGCCTGGATACCGGCTTCCTGGCATTGATCATGGTAGATACCACAGGATTAGAGAGACCTCTCTTTTTTTAGAATGTGGGCTTCAATAGCCAGGCCGTCAAACCTAGGGCTGGTAAGGAAGGGTGGTATATCGGTCCTTGCGAAAGCAGGTCCGGACGATGTGGGAGGGTCCAAGGACTCCCCACTGACATTTTTACAATCTCCGCGTACCATGCCCTTCGGGGCCACGCTGGAGCCACCAGAATCACCGGTTTCTTTTCTACCCGGATTCTGCGGATTAATCGCGGTAACAATTGTGGCGGTGGGAATGCATATATCAGCTTGAACTGATCCCAAGGGAACACTAGGGCATCCGAGCCGCAAGCTAGGGGATCCCTTGTGCGAGACACAAATCTGTCCACCTTTACGTTGAATCTGGATGCTAGCAGATCTACATCCGGTGTTCCCCACCGCTGGCATATTGCCTGGAAAACCTCGGGGTGAAGAGACCATTCCCCCGGGCATAATTGCTGGCGACTTAAAAAGTCCGCTTTCCAATTCTCCACTCCTGGGATGAAAACCGCGGATATGGCTGGGACATATCTTTCTGCCCATTCCAGGATGCAATTCGCTTCCCTCTGGGCTGCACGACTCCTGGTGCCACCCTGGTGATTGATATATGCCACTGCTGTGGCATTGTCTGATTGAATTCTGACAGGGGACCCTTGGAGTTTGGATGTCCATGCTACTAGGGCATACCGGGCTGCTCGTATCTCTAAGAGATTGATGGGCAGGGCCTTCTCTGCTTCTGACCACTTGCCCTGGAGAGACCATTGCTCCAGTACTGCCCCCCAGCCTATGAGGCTGGCATCTGTAGTGACCACCTTCCAAGAAACCGGACTGAAGGGTTTCCCTTTTTCCAGATTCTGGGGCACCAACCACCAATGGAGGCTCTTGCGAACGGAAGGGGACAGGGACATTGGTAAGTCTAAAGCCTGAACTTTTTTGTTCCAGGCTGACAGTATGGCCCTCTGCAAGTTCCTTGAATGGAATTGACCGTAGGGTACTGCTTCGAATGAAGCCACCATTTTTCCCAGCAGCCTCATGCACAGGCGTATGGATGGTTTTCTTTTTGTACCCACTAAGTGGGTCAAATCTTTCAAAGACGACACCTTCTCTGGAGGTAAGAAAATCTTTCTCTGATTTGAATCCAGTCTTAGCCCCCAAGTATTCCAGACTTTTGACTGGTTTTAGGGCTGACTTGTCTCGGTTGATAATCCAACCGTGAGATTCCAGATACTTGATTGTCTTGTGAACGACCACTTCTAGTTTTTTTCACTGAGTGGTCTATCAGCAACAAGTCGTCTAGATATGCCATTATCGTTACACCTTGTGTTCTTAGATTGGCCAATAGTGGGGCCAGAATTTTTGTGAACACTCGTGGTGCTGTGGCCAGACCGAAAGGTAAGGCTCTGAACTGAAAATGGCGCCCTTCTACTGCAAAGCGTAGAAATTTCTGGTGGGCCGGAAAGATGGGAATATGCAGATAAGCATCCCTTATGTCGATCGAGGCTAACCATTCCTGCCCTTGTAGGGCGGTGGCCACCGATCGGATCGACTCCATCCGAAAAGTCCTGATATGTAGGAACTTGTTTAGCCCTTTTAGATTTCATATGGGCCTCACGTCCCCATTTGGTTTGGGGACTGTGACAAGGTTCGAGTAAAACCCGAACCCGCTTTCTTCCAAGGGAACCTTCATGATTACACCTTGGAGCAATAGTTGTTCTAGTGCCAGAAAGAGGGATCCTCTCTTCTGGGGATCGCTTGGCACGTTTGACCTCATAAAATGGGCAGGAGGAATGTCTTTTAACTCCAGCCTGTATCCCAGACTTACTGCGGAGATCACCCATCTGTCTCTGATGGTGTCCCGCCAGGTCTCTGTGAACAACTGAAGTCTTCCCCTCACCCGATTGAGTGGGGGCAACCCTTCATGACTTGGGGGGAGGTTTTGTACCTCTCTTGACCCAGAGTTTCTTGTTACCCTGTGATTGTCCCTGATTTCTGCCCCCTGGATTTGACCGCGGAGGCCGTCGGAACTGTTTCACAGCCGATGTGCCAGGGATTGGAGAAGTAGGCCTCTTAAAAGAAGGACTTCTACCCTTGATTTCTTACAGGGAGCTTCAGCAGACCAGTTTTTGAGCCATAGAAGCCTACGCATATGTACTACAGACAGCGTAAAGCGGGAGGCCTGTTGGATTGTATCCTTTATGGCGTCCACCGCAAAACACAAGGCTCTAGGTAGGTCAGCTAGGGCAAGAGCCTGCTGATCTGGTAAGTCCCTTAAGACTTGTTTCAACTGATCTTTCACTGCTTGGCAGACTCCAATCACTGCTGCTGCAGGTTGTGTCACCATGCTTGCTGTAGAGAAAGCAGATTTTAGTAAAGACTCCAATTTTTTATCTATTGGGTCTTTGAACATTGGAACATTATCTACTGGACATGTCAGTGATTTATTCACACAAGAGATGGCTGCGTCCACTGTAGGGACCCTTCATTTTTTTATGAACTTATCCTCCATGGGATAGATCACTGGAAATCTCTTGGGGGGAGTAAATATTTTATCAGGATGCTCCCAATCCTGGTAAATAAGCCCTTCCAATAAAGGGTGGATTGGGAAGGAACAGACAGCCTGGGGAGCTTTCAGCGACCCCAGCGAGGAAACCGTAGTGGTTGATGGTTCCGCCAGAGGCATTTTAAATGCTGATCGGACCATGTTAGTCAGAGACTGAACCCATAATCTTTCAGCCTGAGATGCTGAGAAAGGTTCTTCCACTGTTGATTCCTCTATAACCGAATCAACCTCATCCTGATCCCCTTCAGGTAGGTCGATCTCTGTGTGGGGCTGTTCCTCCACTAACAGGCACTCTGAAGGAGGAGACGGAGATCGGACGCGCTTTCCCTGTGACAGGGAAGCAGCGATCAATGCTGTTAATCTCTCTTCCAATCCTCCCAGAGTTGAGGATAAAACCTCCTCTGTTATATATACAGGAGCAGGTGGACTGGGGCCAGCCACAGCACCAGGTACTCCTGCCGGGTTCCTACGGCTGCTAACCTCTGAAATTTCAGGGGAGATTGGTGCAGTACAAGCATGCCCAAAATCCTCAGAGCCCGATGGAGACCCCTTTCGCTTCTTGGAAGACTTATTTCCAGAGCGTCTGGATGACATATCCTATAAGCACAAAGCTGAGGTATTCCCGTCGTCATACACCAATTTTGCTGGTAATAGTCTAACACAGTTGCTGCTATATACCAGCTGGTGTCCACTAAAGTGTCTTTCTATGGGGATGCCTGCATCAACCGCCTCTGTGTGCCACCGTTTTGTTGCTAGTTCTGTTTGCATCCAGCTGACACTTGTACTGTGTCTTTTATCCATGCTGGGACGCCTGCACATGTGCAGAAGCGCCGCGGCGCACATCGAGCGTCATCCACCCGCCCCGCCCCTCTTCCTTCATAGGAGGTGCGTGCACGCGCCCGCGCGCGCGCCCGTGCGCCTTTGGCACTCTTTTTTTAAATCAAGCAGGGACTAGGAGCCAGGGCCCTTTTTGCCGGAGGGCCTGTGCGGTGGATGAGCGCAGCAACAGGGCAGAGGAAGTGGATTCCCGCAGAGAAACTTACCAACTGCCTGGATCTTTTGACTTGAAAAAGCCAAAGATCCCTATGACAAGAAAAATGGACCACAGCGGCCTCTAGTGGTTTAACACAGGTACCGCGGTCTCCCTTCTTTTTTTTTTTTTTTTTCTTGACTACTATTAAAATTTTTACATTTTCCAGTAGTTACAGGCATACACAGATATTAGCCGGAATACCGTTAGGTAACAGACAGAAAGACAAATTAGGCTTGGGGGTCCCCCAATAGAACCAAGTTCCTGGGGGCCCCGACTTACCTGTTCCCCGCCGCAGGACTTTGTTTGGTCCACAGAAGCCCAAACTTCACCTATCACGGCAGGCATTGTAATTAAACCTTCAGGGACCGGGTTCCCAAGGATTCCACTCCCCTGGACCTGTATAGCACCCTGCACAGACATCTTGGTCGTGGGTATGACCAGAGCTCTGGATCCCAGGGTCCAGCCCTCCTAAGAGAGGCATTACAGGCAAAACCTTGCTCTTCTGCTGCAAGGTCCGGGTACCGACCGTTTAGCTATGAAGCTTTTTTGGTCGGATCCGGAACAGCTTACTAAGGCCCGTAAAAGAACCTGTACGCAAGCCCAGTGAAAACACATGTTACTCTTTGGCCAACACCTTAGACACTGGCAAAAAACTGAGGTGCTCCCGGATGGGAGGGGCTTATATAGGGGAGGGTACTTCCGGTTTGGAAGTTGCCAGTGCCAGCACCTGAAGGTAATCTATATAATCCCATTAGTAATGACTAAGTCGCTCTGTGTCCCGTGATGTATGAACAAGAAAGGAGTTTAGTGGTACCTGTCAGGCTGATTGTATAAATACATATTATACTGTCATAATGCTGAAAATTTCTATCTGCTTTGTGTGAGTATACTTGCTGCCTATTTTAGATAAAACTGGTTGGCAGGGAGTACTAGATGTTTCTATGATTTCTTTACTGAGCTGCTCCTGTATGGGAGATATGGAAGTCTGCTGAGTTGCTTGAGCCCTGCCAGTTAGGATCAATCCTTAACAATCCTAATTGCCCCTGGAGGACGAGTGTTTCCATGCTAGGATCACTAGTAGTAAACAGTATTGGCATCCAAAGTGTCTAAAAAGTAACAATGCATTTTATGCATTCGCTCCTGGGGAAGTAGAATGAATCCACAAAACGCGTTGAGCTTCTATAGATGCATATAGGTTTTCAAGACACGGTTAGTTTTTATTGATTTTTCATTAGATCTTACTATGCAACTTCTGCCTTTCTTAATGATCTTTTAGTATGGAGCAGTATTGGCTCACAACTTTTTTTATTGCCAAGTGTCATGATGTTATCCATGTATATACATTAATTGTTATGTATCATTGATATGTTTATAGATCACGTGCTACATTCAAAGTCCCAAACTCTCCTTTGTATTCACTTGTTAGCTCAGCAACAGCCCATTACAGGCTAGGAACTTGGAGTCCCTTGACAAAGTAGCACACGTGGAGTAAACTGCATCTCTCTAGACACTGAGCCTAGTTCTACTGCTGGCTGCATTCTCTTCCCAGTCCTCCTAACTAACACACACACATGCAGACTCCCCAGGGCAAGCTTTGATGAAGACTTGGCACACTCTTCAAGAGAGCACTGCTACAGCTGGCAGTCTCACCCCTTGTCTCCTTGCTCCTGCTGCCTCTCTGGTTAGGGTCCCTCAAACTGCCTCCTGTGGTGGGATCCTTCCAGGCCAGCCTCCTGAGCTCCAGCCCGAGGTAAAACGCCTTTCCGGTAGGGGGCCCTCAAGGGCCACTGACAGCCTTTCCTCAGTACTGCTTCTCCATCTTCCACCCGACTCCCCTGCTGGCATGGCTCATGTCTATTTAAAGGCGCCTTAGTTCCCTGCCAGGCCGCCAACCTGGGGATTGGCTAAGGGCCCCCAAATATTCAAGGCAACCTCTCCTAGCCTCTGTCCACTATCTTCCAGAACGTTCTCCAACATTTTAGAAAGAGGGGGAGGAACCAGAGAGCTGCCAAGATGAGTCATCCGGCCCTGGCCTCTAATAATCCTGACCCATATTCAGTGACTCAGGTTTATCCCTGGTCCAAACTAGTTTGCCTACTCTAATTCTAGTAGCACACACTAGAGGGTGCTTCACATATATTTGATAATATTTAGATATTTTCGTGTGTAGATCACAATTTTTTGTGCTAGCTTGCTGTTTTATATGGTGAGGAAATTATTGCCTGTGCGGTGTATTTTAGATTTATTCTATTTACAAGGCTAGTGCGATTTCTCCTACTCCTGTCATCATGCTGAAAATGCATGAAATAGAAATCACATTATTCTTTATGGTTCCCGGTCACATCAATACATGGTGCAGTGTGATCTTTGAAAAGGAGCAGGTCCTTCTTTTGGTGCAGCATACTGTAATACATTTTTGGCCACATTGACTTCAATTGGAGTGTATGAAAAGCGTGTAAAAAATGAATGTACAAGTGTTTTTGGTACATTTTATGCGAGGTTTCCAGTCTCTTCCTCCTACTAAACAAACCGCATACAGCATGAAAACGCATCAAAAACATGTGTAAAAGCATGTGTAGCACCCTCTAGGTGGATAGAGTATGTATATAAGTTGTTGGCAGAGTAGGTAAATTTAGGCAGGCCTGGCTGGCAGCCAGGCCTGTTTGATTTAAACTGGGCTGGGAGTGGCTCAGGGTAGTGCTGGGTGACTAACGGGCAGCATCACCAGGACCTCCTACTTCTTTCCAGAACATTCTGGTGTTTTCTGGAAGGAGAGGTGGAGAGGGGAGGTGGAGCTGCCTGGGGTATTCAGAGGAGTCCTGACCAATCCCCAATCTGGGTTGGCAGGGGGCAGGCCTCCTTAAACACCCGGGGTCAGCCCAGCTGAGGGAGGAGTTGTTTGGGTGAAATTTGGAGATGAAGTGCTAGGCTGTTTTTGACCTTTGAGGGAGCTCCCCAGTCTGGGGGGTGACCTTGGGCCTGGGCTCAGGTGCAGACAGAGGTGTCCTGGCCAAGAGGAGCAAGGAGAGGACAGCGGGAGAGTGCAATTCCAGACAAGTCTTCAAGGAGGAACAACAGGTTGCAGCCAGGAGGGCTGGTGAGTGAAGCACAGTTCAGAGGACTGGGGATACATGCCTGATAGGACTGATAGAGAGCAGTCTAAGATGGGTGTAGAACCAGGTGAGAGAACTGTGGAAACATGGGTAGTGGAGAGAGGCAGCTGCAGCCAGGAGGGCTGGCAGGGCCTGAAGATGTGGTACTGGGCTCAGCTAGCACTAAAGAACTACCTTTTCGGCCCCGGGCGTCTGAATTATAGCGGCGGGGGGTGAATATTTGCTTTGCTAACACAGAACCGTGTCTCAGCCAATCAGGAGGCCCGGATGTAATGACCGGCACCTGATTGGCTGAAGGCACAGGTGCTCCCATTGGTGTCAGAAAATACAGGAAGAAGACCCGCACCGAGGAGTCGGAGGACACACAAGAGCCATTGCCGTGCTACCATCATACAGCTAGCCACTGCCTGACCCACCACTACGATGGGGTAAGTGCCAGGTAGACAGCGGGGGGCGGGGGGCACAGTGGCTGCATATTATGGGCACAAAGGCTGCATATGATGGGCATAGTTGGCTGCAGATTATGGGCACAGTGGCTGCATATTATGGTCACAGTTGGCTGCATATGATGGGCACAGAGTTTGCATATGATGGGCACAGGTGGCTGCATATTATGGGCACAAGTGGCTGCATATGATGGGCACAAGTAGCTGCATATGATGGGCACAGAGTCTACATATGATGGGCACAGGTGGCTGCATATGATAGGCACAGGTGGCTGCATATGATAGGCACAGGTGGCTGCATATGATGGGCACAGTGGCTGCATATTATGGGCACAAGTGGCTGCATATGATAGGCACAGTTGGCTGCATATGATGGGCACAGTGGCTGCATATGATGGGCAAAGTGGCTGCAATTGATGGCACAGTGAGGCTGCAATTGATGTTTTTGTTTCAGTATTTTTCAGAATTTTTCAGTTCGTTTGCACCCACCCAAAAATTTTGAGCACCAGCCACCACTGCAACTGGGCATCCCATATACCCTTACCCTATCCAAGTTAATTCCCCTCAATGAAAATACAAAACAAAGTGCATGGACTGTTTTCTGTCTAAGAGTGACTGGAAATCATGTGCCTGGCTGGGCAGGGTAACAGGTGGGCTACTATACTTAGCAGCCCTCCCAAGGGTACCGCTATACATGCAATAATGTGCTATAAAAACACACTGATTATGCAGTAGCACTAGTGTAAACCTAGGCTAAAGGTCTGAAGTCCAAACTTTGGTACTTTTTCATACTTACTATAACACTACATTCACTCAATGTGTAAAGAAGATTGGGCCAATATATTACACCAAGGTACATGCAGGAAAAGGATGTTACAGGGGTACAAGGCCTCCATTTATTATCAACTCTCTGCTTGTACCTTGGTTTGTTATAGTATATATAAGGATTACATCCTTTTAAAGCACAGAAAGTCCTATTTTCTTCATGTGTGATACTTTTATATAATTGCGGCCGGGAACTATTAATTCTATTGCACTGTGACGCTTGAGTCTATTTTTCACCATGTTGCTCTCACTGCTTTCCTAAACCTGGCTTAAGTAGTATTTTGTTCAGCTTTACAGGCTTCACTAGAATTATGAAGGTGTGAAGTCAGCTTTGGATTAGAATTTTATCTTGACGTCGGAGTGGAATATACCAGTAACCCAGAGAGATTTATAAATGTCAGGGTCTAAAAAGTGACCTTTGTATATTTTATAACATCTATAAATTGGACTATATATAATATTGTCTGCAAACAATATGTTCAGTTTATCAAACCTTATATTTATCAAGAAGCTGGACCATAGCTCTTTACCTAAAATATTTTAGCCCAGAACAAATGACTTTTCATTTTTCTTTAACACAATTAGGTTTAATAGAATAAATCATATACATTGAGGGCTTATTCATACTTGTGTGCTGTGATAACACATGGTAAAAAAGCATTGTTACCGTAATGCACCTTCCCTGTGTGTGGTGTGTTGCAGTGCCATTCATTGTGAATGACACCCCAACGCACTTGTACAGTAGAGGGTAATGCACAATTCCGTACACGACAATGCACACACCATGCACTTGTGGGGCACTGCGCTGCTAAAAGTGATCATATGATTTTTCTGATCCATTGCAGTGCGTTGGCAGCTCATTTACAAGGAATGGGTCATGTCAACCCAATTGCACAATGTAATGTACATCAACCTATGTTTACAGTCGAGCTGCATACAAAAGTCTGAATCCAGCCAACCGACTACATTTACATCATGGCTGCAGAGGGTTGTACACTGTCAAGAAGCAGGTGGGGGGGGGGGGGTGGGCAGACCAGAGTACTGGCGGGGGACCCAAGAAGAGGAGGATCGGGGCTGCTGTGTGCAAAACCATTGCACAGAGTAGGTAAGTATAACATGTTTGTTATTTAAAAAATAAATAAACTGTGTTTACTATGCTTCAGTTTGTGAATGATCAGGAAGCTGTTCAGCACAGAGCACTTTCTATTCATTCCCTGTCTCGTGCAGCTGAGGCTGCAGAGAAAGGGACTGGGGAATCTCTGTCCTCAGTCCCTTTCTCTATCTCATAAGTGAGATATAAGGGGTCTGTTTAAACCCCTAATATTTCACCAAAATTGTAAAAAAAAAATAATATTGTAAAAATGACATGATCACTGTCCTACTGACTGTCCATGTTTTATACAATTTTAAAATATTTGTTGACATTTATTCATGAGTGCATATATATATATATATATATATATATATATATATATATATATATACACATACACACACACACAAGCATATGCGTTTGAATTTTGGGGTGCAAACCATGATCACCAGGGTTACCAAATATCCACAAGGCTGGGCTGCAGATGTCTTGCTCACACTGCCCACAGCCAGCATACCCCCCCCCCCCCCCCGCACAGGCTCAATATGCTCCCCCTGCCACCCTTTCCCCTCTGTGTCTGCCCGCCCACACTCCAATCCTCTGCATGCGCTGCACCTCGGAAAAGGGATGTGTGTGTATGTGTGTGGGCGGGGGGGGGATATGAAGGCAAGTGGCCATCAGATACTTTGTGGATGAATGGTGCTGATGCCTGAGTTTCCAACCTCAGGTAAGTGAGTTCACCATCCACTGTCTGTGACTGAAGTCCTCTCCCTCCCTACCTTCCATTTCTGTCCTGCCTCCAAGCAAATGAGTACAATAAGGTAAAAGGGACTCATTTTAGGAGGTGTTCTGTGGACTCTGATGTAAGGGGGGCTTTGGGAACCCTGACATAAGGGAAAATGTTGGGAACTCTAATGTAAGTGTGGGCTTTGGTGAGCAGAAACCACCTTACCAGTAGTGGACCGTAATGCAGGGAGCACAGGTGCCGCCCTCCCATTCATGCATTCGGCCCCCTAATCTACATGCGAAACGCCAGACGCATGGATTCCAATGGTTTTTTTTTTTAAAGCCTTTAATTGGCTTAAAAAAAGCCCCCCCAAAGAGATTTCACCAGCCGTCACTCCCCCTTACACCAGAGTTCCCCTTTACACAGCAGCATCCCCCCTTACAAAAAAAAATATGGTTCAAATCTCGTCTAGTTTATCAGGGACCGGTCGAGATTCAAACTATCTATGGGCAGATGGTTGACATCTTCTCCCATCCTTTCTTCCAGGATCGCAGGCTCCGGCGCTGTGAGTGGCACAATGCTAAAAATGAAAAAAAAATGGCCTGGACAGGAAGGCCTGGCCTGGTTTAACATCCCAGTCTTCAAGTGGTTAAAGAGACACTGTCACTTTGCCCATTCAGGTCTTGTAACTTTGCGCTGCTTCTTCACCACCTTTTTACTCCAGCAGAGCCCTGACTGGCAGTTGCATCCAGGTGAGGGAGAATGTAACCTCCATTAAGTGACAGTGCAGGAACACTGTCATGTGGAGAAGGGCAGTGATGTCAACCACAAAGAGTCGACCCCATCCAACACTGAAGTTTACCCAGGGTGGGCACCTGCAATAGGGAAGCAATGAGGGACTGCGGACAGATAAGTCTGAGGGGTGGGCAATTGGGAGGTCATTGTCACTTTGCCCTAAATGGTCATACCTTAGGGCAGGGGTCTCCAAACGTTCTAATAAAAGGGCCAGTTTACTGTCTTTCAGGCTTTAGGGGGGCCAGTTTTAACAGAAGGAATAGTGCCCCATTGTTGAGTTTAGCAGGAGGAATAGTGCCCCATCATTGGTCTTAACAAGAGCAATAGTGCTCTATCGATGGTGTCAGTGGGAGGAAGAGTGCCCCAATAATGGGGTCAGTGGGAGGAATGAAGCCATTAATGTCAGTTGACGGAATAGTGTCCCAAGGGTCAGATAGAGGCATAGGCATGCACACAGGGTGTGCCAGGTGTGCCCAGGTACACCCTAATCACCCTGTGCAGCACAGATTCCCCCTACTGCCCTGTTCCCCCCCCCAGCGCTTCCAGCTTCCCTACTCTCCTATCCCTCCAGCTGTTGCTGCGGGAATGTTTTAGAATGAGTGGGGGAGGGGGCCAGTAAATATGTAACTTACCGGCCCCCTCCCATTCATCGTGAGTGATCGGTACTATGTGTTTGATCTTAATTGCTTTTCTGTTATACTTACCAGGAACCTGCAGGAACCTGCAGTGAGTGCTGGTGAAGCACTGGCTAGTATCAGAGCCAGCTACACTCAGGTTACACACGCCATGAACGTTAGAGCAAGAGCAATAATTCTAGCACTAGACCTCCTCTGTAACTCTAAACATGTAACCTGTAAAAAAAAATGTATGCGTCGCCTATGGAGATTTTTAAGTACTGAAGTTTGGCGCCATTCCACAAGTGTGCGGAATTTTAAAACGTGACATGTTAGGTATCTATTTACTTGGCGTAACATCATCTTTAATAGTATACAAAAAAATTGTGCTAAATTTAGTGTTTTTTTTTTTTTTTATTCATGAAAAAATAAATTTGAAAAATTAGATTTTAAAAAAAAAAATTGCTGTGCAAATACCGTGTAACTTGAAAAGTTGAAACGACCGCCATTTTATTCCCTAGGGTGTCTGCTAAAACAATATATATAATGTTTGGGTATTCTGAGTACGTTTCTACCACAAAAGTATGATTTGTACATGTAGGAGAGAAGTGTCAGAAGTGGCCTGGGTGGCAAGGGGTTAATTACCATAAGCAATATACAAATAATTATTATTATTTATTTTTTTAGGTAATTTACTATATTTTCAAGAACTGTACTCAATCAGGTGGCTTAACGTACAAATTACTGAAATTTGAAGTTATAACTTCAAACCAGTCATTTACAGTAAATAGATAAATAATAAATTATTATTTTATAACATATATAGAATAATATATGAATTAGCTTGATTGAAACAGTACCTTTTCAGCAGCAGAAGATTCTCATTCTCCCTCTTAACTGTGTGAGAAAAACATGGGATTATGGGTAAATCTTATATATATATATATATATAAACACATGTTTTTTCCTTGTAGTTAAGAAGGCTGGGCTGGAAGGGGGCATGTGTCTTTTAGACACATGCCCCCTTCTATGACACTGCAGTGAGAGGACAGCCTCCACTGCAGCATTTTTATTGGACAGCTGGGGCCAATAGTACTTTACCATTGGTCCAAGGCTCCAAGCTGTCCATTGAGCTCAGTGCCTCTGATAAGAAGCGAGAGGCACTGTGAGCTCATCCTCTCAGTCTGCTGCAAACAGAGTGTTCCAGCTTGTATTTAAACTGACCACTCTGTATGTATCTTCTGACAGGCTGCGCAAGGAACCCCGTATCCCCAGAACCGTAGGTTCTAGGAGCCCCACATTTTGACCAGTGGTGGGGTAGGACTTCAGCTATCTAACCCAGGTCACCGAGCTATGACCCTCAAAGCTCAATTGGTTCTTTGTTTTTTTTTTATGTTCATGGCTCTGCCTCACCTGCCTCCCCTGACTGCATATCCCTGATACTTACCTGCTCTGTGCAGTGGTTTTTTACAGAGCAGCCCAGATCCTCCTCTTCTCGGGTCCCTATTCTGTGCCCCTGTTCTGTCAAAAGAGCCAGCTTTAATTGGAGATTTCTACGAATTGTCTGTTTTCACAGTACACCGGCAGCGTATACACTACGGTACAGGACGAGGAGGAAAGAAGTTGTCGCCGCCTTAGAGGAGGCCATGTTGTGGTTGTTAGCAGGGGCAGACTTACAATGATTACTCATTATATCGTCTAGAATAGTGTAGTCGTTGTTCTGTCAAAACAGCCAAGTCGTTGAAATCTGCAATTACTGCTGCTGGAGAGTCATCGGAAGTGAAATAATTGGAGATTTTGATGAGTTGGCTCTCTTGACAGAACACCCCCAACAGCAAGCAGCTTGCTATGGGGGCACCCAAGTTGAGTCACAGCTCAAGACATGGTCACAGTTCAGACATGGAGCCACGGCCCGACCTGGCTCGTCCCCTATCTCTCCTGATTGGCTAGCTGACTTTGCCAATAACGCTGCTGTGTCTCAGCCAATCAGGAGGTAGCGTCTCGGATGGCCGAGACACTCGTGGACATCACTGGACATCACTGGACAGAGATGGGGCCCAGGTAAGTATTGGGGGGGGGGTGCTGCTGCACACAGAAAGCTTTTTTATCTTAATGCACACATTGCATTAAGATAAAAAAACCTTCTGACTTAACAACCACTTTAATCCAAATGCAGTTTAAATAAACTCAGAATCAGCGTTTGTACAATTAAATTGTTAAATATGTAGCCACACAGCATAGTGCCAAATGCCACTCTCTTCATTTAGTAAAGCGTGTGTTTTTCCCTTTGAAATCATCCACATCTTTTGTTCTTAAAGTCCTTATTAGTGTTTCTAAAGTCTGGGAATACATTCATAGTGATTTATTTTAATGGCATTATGAGATGAGAACAAGAGCTCTTGTACCTTGAACCACTAACCACTGTAAAACAGCCATGCCCAGTCTAGCTAAGAACCTGCTATAATAACCTCTAGCATAAGGCCATAAAAGATAATGGTAAACTAAAGGAAATTGCTTCAAAGAGGTTCTCATATACCTGCCATTAAGGTGTAGTCACCTCTTTAGGGGTTAAAGAGGAGGGGCTGACAGGTGAAAGTGGGCGTGCTCTGACATCAATAGGATGTTGCTTTCTGTAACTGAGATAGTTAGAGGAAAACCTGTCACTGCTCGGATCCCTGTATTTCTATTACTGCAGTGAGCTGAAGGCACAGATCTGTATAACTCATGAATCAATATAACAATTATAACAATCACCCCTGGGAAGCCCCGCTATTTAATGGTATGTATGTTGTATTCTACAGTTCTCTATATGAAATTTAAAAAAATGTTGATGATTCATTTCTCTTTTTCTATACATTTTATTTTATACTTATGTTTTATCTTACAGAACAGAGAAAAAAATATTCCAACTCAAATGTCATCATGCACGAGACATCTCAGTATAACGTAGAGGTAAGTGTTTTTGTACCTGGCAGTTGCATAGGTGACAGGAAACTGATTGGTAATGGACTTTATTGGTTAAAGTAAGACGTATGGTTCCTCATGGATTCTAGAACCATAAACATGGGTGTGGACGGTGCATAGTTCTGTCACTGTAGGGTGCCATACTACATATCTTTATCAGATGTTATATATCACTGTGTATGTACATGTTATTTCCTATGTATTCGTCTGTCAAAAAACATTCTTTTACCCTACATAGTCGTCAATGTAAAAAGCCTGGTGTTTGCTCAAGCAACCTCTGTGTGACGTACAATGTTTTATATGGGGTGGCTGTGTTAAGTCTATTACGTGTAATACAACGTATAAATAGACGTAGTTAGGCTATACAAAGTGCAAAGATAATGTCCACTGGTATTGCAACCAATCTTATTTCAGTTTACTATCATATATCAAAGATGAATTCTGCATGGTTGCCATAAGAAATTGAATTTTACTTATTTTTTTGCTTCCTTAAATGTTTTTGGCATTGGGCAATGGATGGTTCTGGATGACACCAGCTCTGGTGTAGATAGGTCAAAAGCTTGAAATGTACAGTACTGTAATGGGTGTGTTGACAGTTTAGTAACATGAACTGTATTGGGTTGATTTACTAAAACTGGAGGGTGCAAAATCTGGTGCAGCTGCACATGGTGGCCAATCAGCTTCATCTTTAGCTTGTTCAATTAAGCTTTGACAAGAAACAAAATGGATGCTGATTGGTTTCTA
Organism: Rana muscosa; assembly: GCA_029206835.1. Taxonomy (NCBI): domain Eukaryota; kingdom Metazoa; phylum Chordata; class Amphibia; order Anura; family Ranidae; genus Rana; species Rana muscosa. The sequence continues at coordinate 78,229,145 of CM055119.1, read as the reverse complement.
TGCAGAGCTGCATCAGATTTTGCACTCTCCAGTTTTAGTAAATCAACCCTAATGTGTACAAAAGGCAGTTGATACGTAGTATTGTCTGCATACAAACTTAGCAAGAAAAGGCTCTGATTTGTAGTAGAAGGCTATGCTTGTTGCTATGGACATGCAAGCTGTTACAGACTCTGCATTGTGTTCCTGTATGTTTTCTTTTTAGATCAGTTTGTCTAATTGGTTTGGCTATAACAGTTTAGAGCTGTGATTCTGTATATTTATTGGATCCTAGGTTATTGCTGTGTATGCAGGAATTGTCTCTTACATATGGGCTTGGGTATACGTGGCTTATGAGGACACCCCAAGAGTAAACTACAGACTGTAGGGTGCATTTTGTTCTTAAGCAGTTCCCTGTCATGGTCTTGGTCAGTCCATTCAAGTTATTTTATTTTTTGATAGATGCGGGTGGACTGAAGCAACTTGTAGGAGTTATATTCTTTCCTAAGATTCTAATGCAAAATTTATGTTCTTGATTTTAATAACTGCCTGTTTTATCAATTTTCATTAAATCTCTTTTTCGCTATTATCTTTAAATGTACTTACATTTATGAAGAATACATAATAAGGAGGAAAAGGTAGCTGGGGGCAGTGTAACTCAGTTGGGGTAGAGGGCAGTATCAGGAAATCTGGTCTGGAATTCTTACCAGATTTCACCTTTGGAGTCTTCAAGAGATAAAAGAAGTTAGTGGACTATTCAACTTATGTTGCTTACCACCAAAATATCTATCATGGAGTGTGCTGACATTTTAAAACTTAAATAGACGCCGTCCCTGCCTTATCAGGGCACAGTTGCAGTGTATGCAGATAGCCCACCCCCGAGGGTTTTAGACTTTCTGGGCTACACTCTATTACAAACTCTTTCACTACATCCCTGCCTGTCTAAGCAATGGTGTCTACTGCTGTCGCAGTACTGACAAGGGGTGAGGTAACACCCCCCCCCCCGCATTTGACAGTAATGGTAATGGGCTTTCTCATACCCAGGAGTCCTACTCTGTTAGAAAGAAACAACAATTTTGATTGGTTGATTGAAGCGAACACAGCTTCCCCTTATTCACTAAGCTAGGTGAACACTCATTTGCAAGGCCTTGAGCACACATGACATACTACAGGAAATGCTCATGTGAGGACTGTGTTTTCCTGTGCAGGAAGTGCAGAGGTATCCCCTGGCAGGCAGTCCCATTGATGACAGTGGAGATGCAGCAGCTGCATGGACACAGCTGCTGCTCCCAATTTGACATCCATGCGTGTGCACGACCCCAAACACACACTATCTGCATTTGGGGCCTTGTGTGTTGTGTGTGTGTGTTGTGTTTGTGCAGCCACTAAGTCCCTATTGCAATCAAAGGGAATGCCTGCTCTGAACACTTGTGCATACCCTTGCAGGTAAGCATGGCCATCACATGGGCATTCACTGCAGTACGTCCTATGTGAATAAGGCCCAAATATTCACTTTGCTAGGGAAACAGTCTCTACTCCTTTAGTAAATAAACTCCATTGCTTTTAGTGAGAGGATCAGCTTATGGTGCTTGATTTTCTAAATGACTAGAGACTGTTCACATAGCAAAGTGGATGTTAATGAAGAAAGTAAAGCTGTGTTCACTTTAAATACCGAATGGTGTGATAGCAAATATCATTTAAAAAAAAAACTTCCACGCACATAATTGAGTACTCTAAACAAACACAGGTTCACCTCATTCACTAGCTGTCAATTTGCTTAGTGATCAGCCTCTGCTCCTTAGTAAATCAACTTCATAGCCTTACATTGCAAGAAACAATGGTAAAGCACAACCATGGTATAAGACCAGAAGCAGGAAGCAGAGCCTGAGCATGTAAGAAGCAAATATAGCTGGCGTGTGTACATATATGATTACAGATTATATATAGAAACAAGGTTCTAAAATGACACTGATTAGATTATTTATATCTAAAAAAAAAAAGTGAAAGACTATACATTCCCTTTGAATAAGCGCTATAATGTTGTTGGGAAGTTGAAAAGGGTCAATGCAGATACAGAGTATCAGTGGTAAGTGTACACAGAACGGTTAGGTAGCTCTGCACAGCAGGGTGTGCTCAGCATTCCCCCCCCCCCCCCCCCCGTGACACAAACAAGCAGGTTAGAGTCAAAGTTCAGACATGGCTCGACGAAGCCTCTCCTTTAATTGACATCTGATTGTTTAAAGATGATGAGGATAGATGACTGGTGTATCGAGTGACAAACAAGACCATATGAGCTTAGCGATCGCAAAGGATTTTTTAAATATTTTTTCCTTGTAAGTAAAGGAAATAGTTTCTAATGGACTAGCTATTGAATGGTCAGATAGCCTGTTAACTGCTAATGTGGCAGGGTTGCCAACTAACTCTTTTAACCTCCCTGGCGGTATTATTCTGTCTGGAATTATGTACCAAAAGCGGTACAATTATTTTGCATGGAAATTTGGTGTTATGTATTGTAGGCCTGCAATTCTTAGTAATTACTTACTTAAACCTGACCAAACAAGAGTCTAGTAGACATCCCGGGTATGATAAAGTTTGAAACACAAAATCATAAATTATAATATAATAAATAACTATAAATAATTATAACAAATAGTAATGTAATTATAATAAAAATTATTCAATAATGTATTCAAATCAAAAACACAGAAATTTGCTCAGTTGCAGAATTGTCGCTGTCATTAGATTTAGTCTTTGATGACGAATTTCCCCACAAATTGCTATCGCTCAATTCTGCGAGTGATTCTAATTTATTATCCCTTATAAACCACTTTTGACATAAAGGGACACTTTTTGGTTGCTATGGACAATCTCCAGTTTCCAGGCAGAAAGAAAAGGTTTTATAATATAAAAGTGCATGCAGGACACTGGACAGACCACTAGGGACAAAGGTGATGTGTAATTATTTCATACAGTACTGTAATCTGTAAGATTACTGTATACTGTATGTATACTGCATGTTTCACTTTTTGAATTTGGCGCCGAACTCCGTCCCCGCAACGTCGCAGGGAACGAAGCTCGGTACTCGGCAGTGTGGATCGAGCGAGGAGACAGCTCGCAGACACTGTGGGAGGACATCGCAGGATCCAGGGAACAACGGAGGATCCCTGTATTCTGCAATGCAATCCCGAGTCTGGCTCGGGGTTACCGCTCTTAGCATGAAAAACTCACCCCAGGATTAACGCCAGGGAGGTTAAATACTAAAATGTTAAATGTACAAAGTTCAATGTTTTTTTGGTAGAGTGAAACTAAACTGTATCTGAGCACCACAAACTGAAAACACATAGGGGTTTATTTACTAAAGGCAAATCCACTTTGCACTTGGTAGTGCACTTGGAAGTGCAGTCGCTGTAGATCTGAGGGGGACATGCAAGGAAAATAAAAAACAGCATTTTTGCATGTACACAATTGGATGATAAAATCAGCAGAGCTTCCCCTGATTTCAGATCTTCCCTTCAGATTTACAGCCACTGCACTTCCAAGTGCACTTGTAGTGCAGAGTGGATTTACCTTTAGTAAATCAACCCCTATATAATTATTTTTCAATGATTAGAGCAAACTCACCCATCTTTCCATGTAGCCAAGATTTTTTTTTAATTACAAAATCACTTTGAAAAACACCCCCTGCCCAGATGAAAAAAGAAAATGCCCATGAAGGCTTATGGGATGTATGACATCATTGGGCCTAGGCCAGAAACCAGGAAGAAACGGAAGAAATCTTAATTTTAAAACAAGTAAATTATAATATACCTTTCTACCTACAGTATTTACTAATGTTAGCAGCATTAAAAATAGTGAATGTTGATTGAGAGCGTTTAGTTTTTGAATGACAATTGCGCAGTCATGCAACACTGTACCCAAACAAAATTCCCAGAGTCTTCCTGAAATAGGTACGTGCTCACAAAGCCCTCAGGGCTCTGGGCTGTTCCAATTTGTGTAGCAGAATAGCTGTCAGTAGCTCCGTGGTCACTGATGAACTGAAGTGTTTTAGCTTCAGCAAATGCTAAAATGTATGCTAAAAAATAATACATTGTGTTAAAGTGGAACAAGCTCCAGAAGTAATAGATTTGCAATTTTATTTTTATTTTAACACTAGCCTATCTAGCCCTGAAAATAAAAAATCAGTATACATGCCTTTTATGCAGGCAATACGACCCAATCTCCAGCGGTAGAAGCACTGCTGAGTACACATCCAACAACGGCTGTGAAATGCATGGGAAGTGACGTCACCAATAGAGTTACTATGGGGCTTCTGTTGTCAGATGTGTCCTCTGCACCCGACTACATAGCAAAGTCGCGGCTGACAGCTCAGCGTGGGATCAGAGCTTCTGCTGCTGGAGATCGGGTCTACTGTAATGTATACAGATTTTTTCTTTTCAGGGCTAGATAGGTTAGTGTTAGAATGTTGGTGGCTATAGATGCAGAGATTTTAGTTTTTGCATGGACTTCCAATTTAAACCCTCAGCGTTTTATAACTTTAGAGTAGGTTCACATTTTTGTGTTGCAGGAACGTGCGCAAAATTGCACACGTTTCTGCAATGCACCAAAATGCACAGTCCTGACCTCAACCCGACAGAACACCTTTGGGATGAATTAGAGTGGAGACTGCGAGCCAGACCTTCTTGTCCACATCGGTGCCTGACCTCACAAATGCGCTTCTGATAGAATGGACAAATATTCCCATAGACACACTCCTAAACCTTGTGGACAGCCTCCCCAGAAGAGTTGAAGCTGTTATACCTGCAAAGGGTGGGCCAACGTAATATTGAACCCTATGGACTAAGACTGGGAGACCATTAAAGTTCATGTGTGTGAAAAGGCAGGCGCCCCAATACTTTTGACAATATAGTTTATGTGACATACACAAAGTCTGGAAAAAAAAAGTAAAAAATCTTAACAAAAAACTCACTCCTTTTCATGCAAAAAGAAATGGCCACTCATTACAAAAATGAAATATGATGTTGAAAAATCATCTTCTGCAAATAAACAAAAAAATTTGGATTCTTCTCAAATCTACTACTACTACCACTACTACTAATACTACAAAAAAATTGAATTAGCACATGCTATTTTGGAGTGGCAAAAGATGGCGATTGTGCAGAGAACGATACAAATTTAAATGGTAAACATGAGTCAACAACGAGTCAAGATGACTTAGCGGTCGGTGCTATAAGCAGCTGCATGGTGCATTTTCTTTCATTCCTTCCAATGAGAAACGATTGACTGGGACAAGGGGTAAGGCTGTATAGCGAATTTAAATGTTATTTTGTATCTGATCCCAGACATCCCAACCTGCAAAAACTAATTTCAGGGAGGTAGTGCTCCGCGTCCCTGAAATCTCAATTTGGGTAAAGCCGGAGTGTATATCCGGGGGTACTAGTTTCCTGGCTAACAGGATAGTAGGTTTATCCCCCATAGTATAGTATTTATATTTCGACCAACGAATAGATATTTCTGCTTAGGTGGTAAGACTCAAATTTAAAGCCAACCTAGCCGAGTCGATTTTATGTCTAATATCGATCAAAGGAGTCGCAAATTTTTTTATTTTTTTCACAATGCTTTTTGGGGGAGGGGGTTGGGGCAGTGGACAGTGTTGGTAGGGCAGGGGGGAGTGGTGTCAGTAGTTTTTTTACAATTTTTTTTTTTTATATTTTTGTAATTTTTTTTATCAACCCCATTGGTGGGCTTTGGTGAGATATCAGGGGGTCTAAACAGACCGCTGACATATCCCCTTTGAGACAGAGAAAGGGACTTAGGACAGAGATTCCCCAGTCTCTTACCCTGCATTGAAGATGAATGGATAGGAGACAGAGGCTCCTTCCTATTCATTCATAAACTGAAGTAGAGTAACACACAGTTTACTCTGCTCAGTTTTCACAGGACACAGGAGCAAGCGATCGCTCACTGTGTCCAATTCAGAAAAGCATGGGGCCGGTTAATGACATATTTATCGGTCCCTTCCTCTGCTCTTCATTAATGGACCACTTAAAACCCTTGACGTAGACCATGTCTTATACTTCCCAGAGTCTTCCTGAAATAGGTACGTGCTCACAAAGCCCTCAGGGCCCTGGGCTGTTCCAATTTGTGTAGCAGAATTGCTGTCAGTAGCTCCGTGGTCACTGATGAACTGAAGTGTTTCAGCATCACCAAATGCTAAAATGTATGCTTAAAAATAATACATTGTATTAAAGTTCAACAAGCTCCAGAAGTAAAAGATTTGCAAATTTATAGTGGAAGTCTAGGCTGTCAAAGTAGTATTAAAGCGGAAGTAAACCCACAAAAAGAAAAAATATATATACCCTGCAAGACAAAGGCATAATGAGCTAGTATGCATAGCATTATGAATTACCTGAGATCGAAGCCCTCCCAGCGGTCTTCGCTCCTCTCTTCCATCGCCGCCATCTCTCCCGGAGTGTCTTCCTTGTATCACGGCTCCGGCGCTGTGACTGGCCGGAGTCGCGATGACGTCACTCCCGCGCATGTGCGCGGGAGTCGTCAGGGACGGCACAATCCCATTCAGAAACGGCACGCTCAGTGCGCCTGCGCCGTTGTCTACGGCGCGCATGCGCCGTACACATCGGTGCCGTCTTTCTTGCAAATATCTATTTAACCGTGTAGGTTAAGGAGATATTTCTTGCATCTACAGGTAAGCCTTAAAGTGGTTGTAAACCCACTTTTGCAACTTGCACCTACAGGTAAGCCTAGATTAAGGCTTACCTGTAGGTGCAAGAAATATCTCCTAAACCTACACGGCTTAGGAGATATTTACTAAAATCACAGGCGCCACTGTCTACGGCGCATGCACGCCGTAGATAACGGCGCATTCATGGGGTTAATCCCATTCACAAATTCGGCTAAGTCCCAGCAACGCTTGGGCTTAGCCGAATTTGACGGCTCCCGCGCGCATGCGCGGAGTCACGTCTTCGCCGCTCCGGCCAATCACAGTGCCGGTGTGGCGCTGTGATTGGCTGGAGCGGCGATACCCGGAAGTAACATTCCGGCTATCACCGCAGCGATGGCTGCGGCTGGAGAGAGGGACACGGATGGCTTCGGGGGCCCCGATCTAAGGTAAGTGGTACATAATGAGCTAGTATGCTAGTCATACTAGCTCATTATAGCTTTGTCTTGCAGGTGGGCTAAAAAGAAAAACATTTTTATATGGGTTTACAACCACTTTAACCACTTCCCGCCCAGTCAATAGGAGATTGACGTCCGGGAAGTGGTTCTGTTATCCACACTGGACGTCTATTGACGTCCTGCAGGATAACAGCCGCCGCGCGCCCGGGTGGGCGCGCATCGCGTCGATCGGTGGAGCGGTGTGTCAGTCTGACCCACCACTACACTGATCTCGGTAAAGAGCCTCCGGCGGAGGCTTTTTGCCACGTGATCAGCCGTGTCCAATCACGGCTGATCACGATGTAAACAGGAAGAGCCGTTGATCGGCTCTTCCTCACTCGCGTCTGACAGACGCGAGTAGAGGAGAGCCGATCGGCGGCTCTCCTGACAGGGGGGGTTCGCGCTGATTGTTTATCAGTGCAGCCCCCCCTCGGATACCCACACTAGACCACCAGGATGCCGCCCAGGACCACCAGGGAAGCCCCAAGCATGTGGATGGCCAGGTAAGTCCCCCATGGCCATCCACATGTACTAAAACATAAAAAACATATGCCAATCAATGCCCACAAATGGGCACTGACTGGCACCATCATGGCACGACCACAATGTGTGGTGGCTGGCATTGCTGGGCATCAGTGTCATCAGTGCCACCTACTAGTGTCCATCAGTGCCACCTATCAGTGCCCATCAGTGCCACCTATCAGTGCCCATCTGTGCCCATAAGTGCCCACCTATCAGTGCCCGTCCGTGCCACCTATCAGTGCCGCCTATGAGTGCCCATCAGTGCCGCCTATGAGTGCCCATCAGTGCCGCATACCAGTGCCACATATCAGTGCCCATCAGTGCCACCTATCAGTGCCCATCAGTGCCACCTCATCAGTGCCACCTCATTGGTGCCACCTCATCGGTGCCCATCAGTGTCGCCTTATCAGTGCCCGTCAGTGCCGTCCAGTGTGGATAACAGAACCACTTCTCGGACGTCAATCTCCTATTGACTGGGCGGGAAGTGGTTAAAGTGGTTGTAAACCCATATAAAAATGTTTTTCTTTTTAGCCCACCTGCAAGACAAAGCTATAATGAGCTAGTATGACTAGCATACTTATCAGTGCCCGTCATTGAAGTAGAAAAGGTACTTATTTATTTTAAAAAATAACAGAAACAAAGAAAAACTTCGTTTTTTTCTAAATTTTCGCTCTTTTTTTATTTGTTGTGCAAAAAATAAAAATCGCAGAGGCAATCAAATACCACCGAAAGAAAGCTCTATTTGTGGGAACAAAATGATAAAAAAAATGTTTGGGTACAGTGTAGCATGACCGCGCAATTGTCATTCAAATTGCGACAGCGCTGAAAGCTCAAAATTGGCTTGGGCAGGAAGGTGTATAAGTGCCTGGTATTGAAGTGGTTAATCTAGGCTTACCTGTAGGTCTAAGTAATCTGTAAGGGTTTACAACCACTTTAAAGTGGAAGTCCATGTAAAAACTAAAATCCCTGCATCTATAGCCACCAACATTCTAAAGCAGGGATATGCAATTAGCGGACCTCCAGCTGTTGCAAAACTACAAGTCCCATCATGCCTCTGCCTCTGGGTGTCATGCTCGTGGCTGTCAGAGTCTTGCTATGCCTCATGGGATTTGTAGTTCTGCAACAGCTGGAGGTCCGCTAATTGCATATCCCCGTTCTAAAGCCTCGTACACACGGTCGGACTTCCATCGGACTTTTCTGTGTTTTTTTGTCCGAACAGAGTTGGTTGGGAACACCCATAGCATACACACGCTCGGACTTTTCTGCAAACTTTCTTAAAACTTCTTACAACATTGCGTGTTTTTTCTGCTCTTTTCTGCTCTTTACCGCCACCCTTTGGTCAACTTCTGCTATTGTTGGTTGATTTTAACATTAGTTGTTTGTCCATCGGACTAAAGTCCGATGGTTTTCTGTACACACGGTCGGACTTTGCTCCATCGGACTTTTGTTGGGCAAAAGTTTGTCCGTTTGCAGACCCAACTTTTGTCCGATGAAATCCAAAACCAAACGAAAAAAGTTTGTCCGATGGAGCGTACACACGGTCGGATTGTTGGTCCAACTTGCTTAAAACGAAGTTTGTTGGGCAAAAGTCCGACCGTGTGTACGGGGCTTAACACTAACCTATCTAGCCCTGAAAAAAAAAAATTCTGTACACATACCTTTTCTGCAGGCGATCCGACTCGATCTCCAGCGGCGGAAGCTCTGATCCCACGCTGAGCTGTCAGCCACGGCTTCGCTGTGTGGGCGGGTGCAGAGGACACATCCGACAATGGAATCCCCATAGTAACTATATGGGTGACGTCACTTCCCATTCATTTCACAGCCGTTGTACTCAGCAGAGCTTCCGCCACTGGAGATCGGGTCGGATCGCCTGCAGAAAAGAAATGTATACTGATTTTTTTTATTTTCAGGGCTAGATAGATTAGTGTTAGAATGTTGGTGGCTATAGATGCAGGGATTTTCGTTTTTGCATTGACTTCCACTTTAAACCCTCAGCGTTGTTTAGCTTTAGAGTAGGTTCACATTTGTGCATTGCAGGAACGTGCGCAAAATTGCACACGTTTCTGCAATGCACAAAAATGCACAGCCCATTTGCTAGCGCTTGGCGGTGTCATTAATTGTTAATGGCACACCCACGCACCCTGCTAACGTGCGCTTTGGAATTGCACAATTTTTAAAAGGGGTCTCCAAAAAGTTTTTTTTATTGTAACCACTTCAATACAGAGCAATTATATCCCTTCCTGCCCAGGCCAATTTTCAGTGCCCCAGGTGAGTACCCAAACAATTTTTTTTACATTTTTTTTCACACAAATAGAGCTTTCTTTTGGTGGTATATAACGTATTTATTTAACACGCACCCCAAGTTTAGGAGGGAAGTTTAAGGAAACAAACTTACATTTTAAATGCCCATCAATGCAGCCTTATCAGTGTCCATCTGCAGCCTTGCCCATCATTGCAGCATGATCAGTGTCCATCTGCAGCCTTGCCCATCATTGGAGCATGATTTGTGCCCATCTGCTTTAATTTGCCGCTGTTTGCAGCATGATTAGTGGCCAACTGCACATCAGTCTTTCCCCTGCCGAGGAGGGAATGAGCGCCGCCGAGATAGACAGAGCCAGATGTCCTGTGTACTCGGCTCCTCTTGGCTCCTCTCGCAGTCCCGCCCCTTGGCCCGGCTCCTATGATGGACATAACACCGGTCCAATGGCGGGAGGCGGGATTGGGCGTGACTGCAAGCGAAGCCGAGTACACAGGTGATTCGGCTCTGTCTATTTTGGCAGTGCTCATTCCCTCCTTCCCCTCCGAGGCAGCCGTTCGGCATATAACACGCACCCACGATTTCCCCCTGATTTTAAGGGGAAAAAAGTGTGTGTTATACGCCGATAAATACGGTAATCACTACAGATTTTTTTATTTTTTGCGACATAAGTGAAAAAAGAGCGAATTTTATTTACACACAATTGTCAAAATAACAAGTTATTTCTCACACACAGCATACTTCCAATTACACCCCAAAATACATTCTGCTACTCCTCCCGTGTATGGCAATACCACATGTGTGTGACGTTTTCACAGCCTGGCCACATAGAGAGGTCCAACATGCAGGGAGTGCCATCAGGCGTTCTAGGAGCATATATTACACATGTAATTTAACAACCTATTACACTTTTGAAGGCCCTGGAGCACCAGGACAATGGAATTACCCCCAAAATGACCCCACTTTGATTGGACACAGCCGGTCACATGGTAAAGAGACATTTTTATTGGCTCTTTACTGTGGGACATGCCTCAACCCCGATCGCCACCTTCCGAACTCCCGGGGGCCTGTAGGAGCAGCGAGAAGGGGAGGACGTCATATAATGTGCACATGGGATGAGAGAGTGTTCCTGCTGGCATCATATTACTATGGCCCGGTATGGAACTGGTTAAAAAAAAAGGTTCTTTTGTGCGATTTTCGTGTGTAGGGCAGCCCATTAAAATAAAAAGGTATTGTAAAGAGGCTTAAAGAGCCATGTTGTGTGTGTATATACAGTCATGCTCGAAATTGTTGGCACCCCAGAAATTTTTCCAGAAAATCAAGTATTTCTCACAGAAAAGTATTGCAGTAACACATGTTTTGCTATACACATGTTTATTCCCTTTGTGTGTATTGGAACAAATCAAAAAAAGGGAGGAAAAAAAGCAAATTGGTCATATTGTCACACAAAACTTCAAAAATGGGCTGCTCAAAATTCTTGGCACCTTTAACTTAATATTTGGTTGCACACCCTTTGGAAAAAATAACTGAAATCATTCGCTTCCTATAACCATCAATAAGCTTCTTACACCTCTCACCCGGAATTTTGGACCACTCTTCCTTTGCAAACTGCTCCAGGTCTCTCTTATTGGAAGGGCGCCTTTTCCCAACAGCAATTTTAAGATCTCTCCACAGGTGTTCAATGGGATTTAGATCTGGACTCATTGCTGGCCACTTTAGAGCTCTCCATAGCTTTGTTGCTATCCATTTCTGGGTGCTTTTTGAGATATGTTTGGGGTCATTTTCCTGCTGGAAGACCCAAGATCTCAGACGCAAACCCAGCTTTCTGACACTGGGCTCTACAGTGCGACCCAAAATCCTTTATTAATCCTCAGATTTCATGATGCCTTGCACACATTCAAGGCACCCAGTGCTAGAGTCAGCAAAACAACCCCAAAACTTCAATGAACCTCCACCATATTTCACTGTAGGTACTGTGTTCTTTTCTTTGTAGGCCTCATTCCGTTTTTGATAAACAGTAGAATGATGTGCTTTACCAAAAAGCTCTATCTTGGTCTCATCTGTCCACAAGACGTTTTACCAGAAGGATTTTGGCTTACTCAAGTACATTTTGGCAAACTGTAGTCTTGCTTTTTTATGTCTCTGTGTCAGTAGTGGGGTCCTCCTGGGTCTCCTGCCATAGCCTTTCATTTCATTTAAATGTCGACGGATAGTTGGCGCTGACACTGATGTCCCCTAAACCTGCAGGACAGCTTGAACTTCTTTGGAACTTGTTTGGGGCTGCTTATCCATCATCCGGACTATCCTGCGTTGCAACCTTTCATCTATTTTTCTCTTCCGTCCACGCCCAGAGAGATTAGCTACAGTGCCATGGGTTGCAAACTTCTTGATAATGTTCCACACTGTGGACAAAGGCAAATCTAGATCTCTGGAGATGGACTTGTAACCTTGAGATTGTTGATATTTTTTCACAATTTTGGTTCTCAAGTCCTCAGACAGTTCTCTTCTCCTATTTCTGTTGTCCATGCTTAGTGTGGCACACACAGACACACAATGCAAAGACTAAGTGAACTTCTCTCCTTTTTATCTGCTTTCAGGTGTTTTTTTTATATTGCCCACACCTGTTACTTGCCCCAGGTGAGTTTAAAGGAGCATCACATGCTTGAAACAATCTTATTTATCCACAATTTTTAAAGGGTGCCAAGAATTTTGAGCAGCCCATTTTTGAAGTTTTGTGTGACATTATGTCCAATTTGCTTTTTTTCCTCCCTTTTTTTGATTTGTTCCAATACACACAAAGGGAATAAACATGTGTATAGCAAAACATGTGTTACTGCAATACTTTTCTGTGAGAAATACTTGATTTTCTGGAAAAATTTCTGGGGTGCCAACAATTTCGAGCATGACTGTATAGTTGTGTCTGTCATCCGGCCCCAAAAAAGAATATAGATACTACAAATCATCCCAAACAGAGGGGGAAGGAAGAAAAGCAAGGGCTTATAGAATGACAGAAACACGTCACTAATGGAGTAAAGTATAAGACACTTTTTTCTTAAATATAAAACATGGTAGTTAATTGTGGTTAATGCTGCAGGACTTGCTCATAAATAGTATAGCTAGTCACAATAGACTAGCCAACCAAAAACACGTATATGTGGGACAAATACAACATAAAACATGTAACATAAATTACAAAAATGTCCGGACGCCAGGCTGCTCTCCCTCGGATAATACCGATTAATCAGCAAATGCTTTAGGTGGAACAGCCAAATGCCAACCCCCTGGAGGCTCGAGCCATAGGGGAAGAGGGGAAAGGGGGAAGAGAAGGAGAGGGGCCGGAGGTGCTGGCCAAGCAAACATCCAGTAGATAGACTAGAATTTAGTCAATAGTATGGGGACAAGTAGTCCATTAGAAAAACACCCAGTATGATCAGTAGCAACAGTATCTCAAAAAAGGCTAAGTTGTAGGAATTTCCTTGTATGACAAGCTCCGATAAGGAGTTAGCCTAGCGAAAATGTTAGTAGGCGCTTAATTGGGGTATATAAGCGTTTGCAGATGATGACACATCAGTCATTCATTACCACTCCGGTTGAATACTTAGACCGTATCAGTATGGCTAGTCTTCTTCAAATTAGCACAACTTGGAGTTATACATGTTGTCCTTGTGTCCAAAAATACAGCCGGGTATCATCTGGGAGTTCAATGCTGAAATGCTATATTAGCAGCCGCTTCTCCCCATAAAGGGGCTGGTGCAGGACTGTGAATGTAGGGCCCTCAATCTTTTCCCTATGCCCAACAAGTGAGAGGACTTCCCATCTGTTCCCGTACGGTTCGCCAAAACAGTGAGGGATGCCGTTATAGCGTCGCGTCCGGGCGGAAGCGACGTCAATGCGTTTCACAATGCTATTGCGTAGCTTCGTCTGAACGTTAGAACGGCGTACGAGGGCTCCTTTCAACATCATCCATCCCTCGTATGTACCCCCTCCCCCTACTGGAGAGCGATCTCAAAGGAGATTCACATATAGTGAAAAACAATTGGATTTGTGTTTCTTGTTGGGCTAAATCATTCATTCAAACATTTTCATAATATCATTAATAGTTTTCATGTCTCTGGATAGGTAATGTCTGGTGGGTATTGTCCATATATCCTTATCAAACTCCAAGTATTTAAAATGTTTTTTTAATTCAGCATAGGGAAGTCTAGATATTTGGGTATATGTGGAGGAATAGGTTTAAAATTTCCCAAAGACACACGGAATCCCACAGACCAACATGAAACAGGACAGACATTAATTTGATAAAATAGTCAAAGAAAACTGTACAAATCAATATTTAGGCCTATACATCTATGTCCTAGGTCTCAAGAAAAGGCTGCAAATTCAATTCATTGTTGGGGCCTAGAGTTATACGGGAACCTAATCTAAAAATCCACCATTTTTTTCTTTTTGGAGGAGGATCTGGTCAAAATCACCCCTTCTTGGTGGGAGATTAAGTGAGTATATGCCCTTAACCTTCATGCCTTGCAGGCTGCCTTTATGAAAAAGGGTAAAATGTCTCGCCAGGGGTTTCTCTAGGTTCTTTTCGGTAATTTCCCTCATGTGTTCACCCAGACGTATTCTCAACTGGCACTGTACAACACTTCCCCTAAATTTAGCACCCCGCTACACATATAAAATCACTTTTACTTCCTGTGAAAGTACAGCTGCTGCTGTACATCCACCCTCGTGATGATACCGCGTGGCTTTATACGTTTTCTTTACCTGACGCTGTACTTACCACCTCACAGGTGACCCTGCCAACATGGTCATGTCTCCACCCCCTGTGTGCCCTTTCCCATTCAAAAAACCCAGACTGTGATGACAGAAACCAGAAATGCAGAAACCACAATGCTGGGGTTGGCCTCAAGGTTGGCCTCAAGGCTGGTAGTACAGTGGCACAGGGAGTGTTCATCTTTAACTCTTTTTTTTTTTTTACTTACGTGTGCCCCCAAGTGGTTTGTGCCATAATGTTCTAGTATGTATTGCATATTAGCACATTATGACAGACTTTCCTGTAATAATGTGCCCTCCAGCGCTGCCCTGTCATGATCCCAGGGGTCCAGGTGCTTCCATCTTTGCCCGGTCTTCCTTCCAGGTTCCACCTGTTTGGATACATGAATGGGTGGACCATGATTAGGTCACTCTCGCACATGCACATAGGAGTCACATCATTCTAGCACAGATTGGGTGCCGTAAATGTCTGCTGAGCTGCGCATGTATGTATGAATGTACATGACAGCTGACAGGCAGGAGGAAGCGGTTATGCCTATCAGTAAATTTTAAAAAAATTACCCTAATACCACTGGTTAATGAGCAATTCCAGGCAACGGCTGAAATTAGTGAGTGAGCTAGTAATGCTATCCAGTAAACCCTGCATATGTGCTAAAGTCAGAATGCTTACTCATCTTACCTAAACGCCTTCACCCAGGCCTCATGCAGTTCTACACATCTATAACTAATATACTTCCTGAAGCCTATGCTGTGAAGGTGTGGATGCATGTCCCTGAATGCACACTTTCTGTGTTTAGGCTGGGTTCACACTAGTGCGACACGAGATCTGTCCTACTTTGGATCCGACTTTGCCCTGCGACATGAAGCCGACATATGTCCGACTTTCAATGAACGGGGATCCGACTTGGATCCCCGCCAATAGCAGGCACTGTGTTTGGTATGAATCTTGAGGGGGACCTCCAGGCCAAATTTTAAATAAAAAACCGGCATGGGTTCCCCCTACAGGAACATACCAGGCCCTTGGGTTTGGTCTGGATTTGAAGAGGAACCCCTACGCCGAAAAAACGGCGTGGGGGTCCCCCCCAAAATCCAAACCAGACCCTTATCCGAGCACACAACCTGGCAGGCCGCAGGGGAAGAGGGGGGGACGAGAGAGCGGCCCCCCCCTCCCTCCTGAACCATACCAGGCCGCATGCCCTCAACACGGCGGGTTTGGTGCTCTGGGGCAGGGGTCGACCTGCGGCCCGCCCACCCCAGAGCACCCTGCCCCCATGTTGATGAGGACAGGGCCTCTTCCCGACAACCCTGGCCGTTGGTTGTCGGGGTCTGCGGGCGGGGCCCGGTCTTCTCCGTCGCCTTCTTCTTCTCCCGCTATCTGGTTCTTCTCCTGCTTCTTTCTTCTGCCGGCCCCTCCACTAACTTCTTTAGCTCTTTTGCTAGTGGAAGGGCCGGGCTTCCCGTCGTCGCCATCGGGGTCTTCTTCCCTCTTCTCCTCCTCGATGTTGACTCGTCGCTTCCTCTCGCAGTAATGCTAAATCTTCGGTCCGCAGAGATTAATATAGGCTTCTCATGACGTCACAGTCACATGTTCCCATGACGTCACAGTCACATGCTCCGGGGCCATGTGCCCCGGAACATGTGACTGTGACGTCATGAGAAGCCTATATTAATCTCTGCGGACCGAAGATTTAACATTACTGCGAGAGGAAGCGACGAGTCAACATCGAGGAGGAGAAGAGGGAAGAAGATGCAGACGGCGACAACGGGAAGCCCGGCCCCTCCACTAGCAAAAGAGCTAAAGAAGTTAGTGGAGGGGCCGGCAGAAGAAAGAAGCGGGAGAAGAACCGGATAGCGGGAGAAGAAGAAGGCGTAGGGGTTCCTCTTCAAATCCAGACCAGACCCAAGGGCCTGGTATGCTCCTGGAGGGGGAACCCATGCCGTTTTTTTATTTAAAATTTGGCCTGGAGTTCCCCCTCAAGAGCAGCACAGCACAAGTCGCATGCCAAAGTCGGATCATGCAAGACTGCGGTCCGACTTTGATCCGACTTCAATGATAGTCAATGGGCTGAAGTAGGATCAAAGTCGGACCAAAGTAGTACAGGGAGCATTTTCAAAGTCGGACCGACTTGTGTCGGACCAGTTAAGACGGCTCTCGTAGGGAAACATTGATTTTCACACGTCATGCGACATGAGCTCCCAATGTCGGAGCGTTTGTCGGATCAGTGTGAACCCAGCCTTAGGGACACGCACCCGCACAGCTGTCCAATTAGGACCAGCAGCTGTATCCGTGCAGCCGCTGCATCCCAAAATAAATTAATGGGACCGCCAGCATGCGAATGCATGGAACACCTGTGCATCCTGTGTGGGCAAAGATGGTCCTTCATACGGGTGTAAGGATAGGTACCATATGAATGAGGCCTTATTCTGGCATTTTTAAAATAACTAATGCAATATCAAGTGGTAGAATGAGAGGCTTAGTGTAGTACAGGGGTGGCCAACCAGTGGCCCGGGGGGCCCTCTGATGTGGCCCGCGACCTCCCACTCTGGAATGGAGGGCTGGCAAGCCCAGATCGCAGGTTGCCAGCCCGTCATACCACAGCATCAGTGTTGTGAATGAAGCTGGTGGTAGAGGAAGAAAACGGCCCCATAAGCCGATGCTTCCTGTACAGCGCCAGATTTTGCCACAGGTGGAGTCTATGGCAAAGTTCAGCAAACCTGCAGGATAGACATAGGTGCACTACGCTGCACCCGCGGTGTGGGTAAACCGCAGCACATCAGTGTGAAAGCAGTCTTAGGCCCTTTTCACACGATCGGCCCTACCCAATTAGACCCTCAATTCATCTCTACAGAGCATCAGATGTAAACAGACTTTTGTCCGTTTAAGCCCGCCTACCTCCAATCTGATCCTCTAAAAAAATAGAAGGGAATTCGTCCCCTTCCATCTGGGCGGATCGGATCGGAGAGCCTATAGAATAACCGTGACCTGTCATCCGCCTGCTCCGATCATTGTGGCCCGCGACTAGTTACCAAGTTGCTTAAGTGGCCCTCGCTCTTCAAAAGGTTGGGCACCCCTGGTGTTGTATAACACTTTTGGTAGTCAAGTAAATCATTATTTTGATCAGTGGTGGCTACTCATGCAGGATGCATGGATTTCAATGTTTTTTTTTTTTCAAAGCACATGGTTAGAGCCCGAGGCTCTAATTGGCTTAAAAAAAGGTGGGCTCGGGGGGCAGAGCACTGCCCCCGGAGTCCCCCCCCCCAAGAAAATTGAGCACCAGCCAATACTGATTTTGAAAGAGGTCTATATATCAGAATAAAAAGAGGGACAGCTGAGGAGGAAAGCAGGACAGAGGGATTTGGTTCCAAAAAAGGGACAGTCCTCAAAACAGTTGGGTGCTATGTAGTAACCCTGTAATTCAGTCACTGCTGAAACATTATACAGCCTACGCAGCTGCCATTATCAGAATAAACTGATTATTTCCTGACAACCTTACTATTCCAATGATCCTGAACCAATATACCAACAACCTGATATAGGAGTGCTATTAACAGTAAAAATTTACAGTTTCCTGTTCACATTTTTACTTCAGTCTTATGATTGTGGATCTACCTAATTACATGACTGCTTAACGATTGCGTTAATGCAATACCTATTGTTCATCGGCCCATAAGCAATCTCATTAAAGTGGAACAAATTCCTAACTATATCTATTCTTAATAAACATTCCCTCCCTCCTCCCCCTACCTATCCTGTGTAGATTGAATAACGAAAAACAAAAAACTCTGCGCACAAGTGGAATACCAGACAGTCTGTAGATGGCAAGATAGATGACACTTGGCTTTGCTGCCTTCACGGATAGGGGTATCCTAGCGGTAAATGACAAGAAGAAAAAAAAAAGGCGCACCAGCCTCGTGCATCATCGTTGGATAAATTTATAAAAAAAAAAAAAAAAGACAAAGGAATCCTACTTACAAACATACGTAAAAAACTTGCGTTTAAAAAGAATCCACAAGGTCGCAGCGATGCGTCCAAAGCTAACCCACTCAAATTGGTCACGGAGGGATTGACAGAGGTCACTGCCGGCTGACACGTTTCGAAGACAAGTCTTCTTCCTCAGAGCTCAGCTCTGAAGAAGAAGACTTGTGAGCTCTGAGGAAGAAGACTTGTCTTCGAAACGCGTCAGCGGCAGTGACCTCTGTCAATCCCTCCGTGACCGATTTGAGTGGGTTAGCTTTGGACGCAACGCTGCGACCTTGTGGATTCTTTTTAAACGCATGGTTTTTACGTATGTTTGTAAGTAGGATTCCTTTCCTTTTTTTAAAATAAATTTATCCACCTATCCTGTGTACCCTGTATAAAAAAAAAACTGTGTACTTCCTCTTTTCCATACGCTCCATTCTGGTAATCTGACCCTGCAGCTCTGTGTAAGGGAGCACTTGACAACGGCCCTGATTTCTTAGAGCCGCAACATCACCCATAGGCTCCCATGGCCTAGCCATTGCCGGAACTCCCTCCTGCAGCAGCTGCTCACTGACACAAAGGAGCCGGAGCTGCAGGATCATGTGACTGGACACAAGAAGGTTCAAAATAGGAAGTACAGAGATTTTATACAGGGTAAAGCAGGATAGGTAGGAGGAGGGGGAGGGAATATTTTTAAGAACAGATATAGTGGTTGATTTATTAAATTGTAGCGTGCAAAATTTGGTGCAGCTGTGTATGGTAGCTAATCAGCTTCTAACTTCACCTTGTTCAATTAAAGGAGAAGTACAGCCAAAGCTCATTTAGCTGTACTTCTCCTGTGGATCACAGGAGTGCAGTTCGTTCTGCACTCCTGTGACCCATTTTCAGCAGACAGCGGGCTGAAGCCCATTGTCGGCTGACGTCACAGAGCCAGTCCAGGCTGGGGAAAGATTGTGACCATATGGTCAGGATCCACCCAAGACCCTGGACCGGCACCCGGCTTAGCCTCTCAGCGAGCCGCTGAGAGCCTGAGCTGGCTGCTCCCGCCCCCTCCACAGCCCAGCACTCCAGTGAGCTCGGGGGGGCAGAGCGGACAGCAGTGACTGACAGTTACCAGCTATCTGCTCATGGAGATCAGCAGTGTTTAATCGCTTGGTTCTCAGTGTTAGAGCTAGTGAGGGACAGATGCAGCATCCACCTAGGTAAATATGATTCTTGGGGGGGAATCCTATACTTCTTTTTTAAGCTTTGACAAAAAACCTGGAAGCTGATTGGTTTCTATGCACAGCTGAACCAAAGTCTGCAATCTCCAATTTTAGTAAATCAACCCCATAGTTAGGCTTTTCCTCTACGCCACTTGTGTAAAGGGGCCCTCTTTCAGCCTGATAGGAATGTGTTGCTTGGTAAAAATAGAAACAATTAATTAATACACCGCCATTTTTAAACACATAATATATGTAGCACCCCCCCTCAATATTTGGGGGCGCTGTGTGGAAATGTAAGGGCAGTCTGAGACAGTAGTTGGGCTCAGACCAATTACGTTTCAGTTGTTGTTCGGCTCTGGGTGTGATACTGCCCAGCAGTTTTGTTCTCCTTTGCCTGCAGGTGGCACTGTCGCCGTCGGAACGGACTGGAATACGGGGGTATCACAGCACCTTGGGTGTCCTCTCTCGGCAGCCGTGCAGTGGGTGTGGTCTACCTGCTGTGCATGCTGGGAGAGGGCACAAAAGGGGCAGAGGCCATTTGGCGGGGGCTATTCCAGGGGGGACCCCAAGGCGTTCAGGGGGACCTCTGGTCCAGTGAGTGTGCCTCGTGGCCCGCATGGCACGAGGTGCGCTAGAGTGCTTAGGCCTTGGGCACCTTCAGCCCGAGGCCCTGTTGCTGCATTGTAGGCCCAGCTCTGCTGACTAGGGCCTACGCTTCAGAGAAGAATCCCAGGCTGCCCGTTTGCAGGGGGCCCATCTCTAGGAAAGGATTTCCAGGGGATGAACAGTCCTGGCAGAGACTAGTGACCGTACTGCTGTCTCGGGGAGAGGCCTGGAGGCCTGCCTAGAGGGGGATTCATCATCTCTGACGTCCGTGCTCCATCCCGGCTGCTAGGACTGCTCTCAAAGGGACTATCCGGGTGAGCAATACCCACTCAGGCTTGAGTGGCGATGAGTGTAGATACTGGATTTAAGTGTTGCGTGCCTGAACCTTCCCCTACGTATTTCAACTATTTTGCTCTTGCTTTCTTCAAGTTAACTCAAAGTGGAGAAAAAGAATAAAGCCTTGCTGATTAGGTTTTACTCATGTGTGGACATTGGCCTTATTCCTGGACTATATTGGTGTACCTAGACAACGGAGCTGAAGGATCCACTCGTGGGAGGTAATTGCTGCAGACCCAAAGTAACAAAACCAGTAGATCCCATTAACCAATTGGGGTCTGCGGGTGTGTGGTAACCGGGTGAGGGAACTAAGTATAATTATTTTTAAAGGTAAGGCACATTGAGTTTAGCTGCCTTTACAGAAAATAGAATTCTGAGCATCTGGGGTGGATTAGATACTCTTTGACATCTGAATGTGTGTAAATGTGTGTAAAGGCAGGTACATTAAAATGTAGGAGAACTTGATCTACATTAAGTTTGTTTATATTTCCCAGATAATTTAGGTTACTTAAACCAGGGAAACTAGTGAATGTGACCTAACTTTTATCCTTATCCACCACCATGCAGACGATGGTCTCTGACCACGTGTAAGTCAGTCTGTCTGAACTTGTTGGTACCTTCCTTGCCCCAATTCTAGCAGGCCCCATTTTCTCAATGCACGGGATCCCTGTGATGTTGGTTTTTTAAACACAGATTGTTTTTTAAAACCAGATTCAATTTTTTATGTCAAAATAAGAAAATACAATAAACTAAATATAAAAATAATCCATCATTAAAGAGTGGTATTAAATATATATATTGTGAGGGGGTTAGCTCGGCAGCGGGTGTGTGTGACCCCCGGGATGGGCTCCCCACACAAAAACAGGCCCAGCAAACGGAGGTTGTGGTTTTCAAAATCAAAAAGGTGCGGTTTATTTTCTATTTACAGTGACAAAACACAGCAAAGCAAAAGAAACATAAATAAAATAAATCCTGGTCAACTTGACCTCTGACTAAACATACAGGTTTCCTAACTAACAACTGGGATCAGCCTAGTGCTGTCCTAGTCCCTAAGTCCCTGGTTTTAAATGTCCAAGCAAATAGCCACACAGGCTTTGTCTCACCGCACAGGGGTTCACTCTCCCTAGACAGTCCACACAGGTCTGGTTCCAGGCATGAGCTAACATCTAATGAAGCTGGGAGTTCTTATAGAGGCCTAAATGAGCTGACAAGCTTCAGCTGGTCTCATCAACTCCCTGTCTGCACGACGCCCAGCACTCTCCCTAGAGGTATGAGTCATCCATGAGCCTACTAGCCTCAGCTGGGCTTATACAACTCTCCACCTAGTTGTATAAGTCGGCGTAAAGCCTGAATCTGGGCGAAATATATCTACCCCCCTGGATGCAACCAGGTGACTTTACCTTCCTGCTGTCACATACCCCCCCCTCTTGTTTTAACCTCGGGGTTGGAACACCAGCAATCAGGCATTCATGTACTCGAGACAAAGCATCCACATTCCCCATTTGAACGCCAGGGCGATGCTTTACTGTGAAGTTGAATTCCTGGAGGGCCAGGAACCACCTATTCACTCTTCTATTTGTTTCCTTGTTTTGAGCCATCCACTTTAACGGAGCGTGATCCGTAACCATGTCAAAGTGCCTACCTAGCAGGTAGTACCGAAGGGAATCTAGAGCCCACTTCACCGCTAAACACTCCTTTTCAACGGTGGCGTAATTTACCTCATGGGACTTCAACTTCCTGCTGAGGTAAATGACTGGGTGCTCTTCCCCGTTCCAGACCTGGGACAATACTGCTCCTAACCCCACATCTGACGCATCACTTTGTACGACAAAGTCTTTAGAGAAGTCGGGTGAGTACAACACTGGCTGGCTACATAAGGCTTGTTTCAAGAATTGGAATGCTGCCTCAGCCTCGGGGGTCCATTTAATCATGACCGACCCTTTCCCCTTCGTCAGGTTGGTTAGGGGCACAGCCTTAGAAGCAAAGTGGGGAATGAATCGCCGATAATACCCAGCGATTCCCAGAAAGGCTCGTACCTGCTTCTTGCTGTTGGGACGTGGCCAACTCTGGATGGCCTCGACTTTGTTGAGTTGGGGTTTTATTACTCCCCTCCCAATGGTGTACCCAAGATATTTGGCCTCCTCCTGCCCAATGGTACACTTCTTGGGGTTAGCCGTAAACCCCGCTTCCCGAACAGAGTCCAGGACTGCTTGCACTTTTGGCAGATGTGAGGCCCAATCTGTGCTATGGACAATTACGTCATCCAGGTAAGCCGCAGCATACTTCCGATGGGGCCTCAGCATCTGGTCCATTTTCCGCTGGAATGTGGCCGGCGCATTCTGTAACCCGAACGGCATTCTTTTATATTGGAACGCCCCGTCTGGGGTTACAAATGCGGTTTTCTCTTTGGCCGACTTGGCCAGGGGGATTTGCCAATACCCTTTTGTGAGGTCAAGAGTCGTCATGTATCGGGCTGTTCCCAGCCGGTCGATCAACTCATCTATACGTGGCATGGGGTAGGTGTCAAATTTTGTAACTTTGTTCAACTGACGAAAATCGTTACAAAATCGCCAGCTCCCATCCGGTTTAGGCACCAACACAATGGGACTAGACCAATCACTTTGGGACTCCTCTATCACCCCTAAGTTCAGCATTTTCTGTACTTCCTCCCGTATTGCCTCCCGTCGGGCCTCTGGGATCCGATAGGGTTTTAACTTCACCCTTTCACCGGGCGGGGTAATGATGTCATGCTCTACCCCAGATGTTTGTCCCGGCAGCTCAGAGAATACCTCCTTGTTGCGAAGCACAAACTCCTTAACCTCCTGTTGTTGGGGTTGTGACAAGGTGGCTGCTATTCCAACCTCAGGAATCACGCAACCAGTTTGAGCTGGTGACCAAGTGTCTGCGACTAGGGACTCTCTATCCCTCCAGGCTTTCAACAGATTAACGTGATAGATCTGTTCGGGCTTTCGCCTTCCTGGTTGTCTGACCTTGTAATTCACTTCGCTCACTTTTTCCATTATCTCATAGGGGCCTTGCCATTTGGCAAGGAATTTACTTTCAACCGTAGGGACAAGTACCAGTATCCTATCCCCCGGGGAAAAGGTACGGGTCTTGGCTCCACGGTTGTACACTCTCTGCTGTGCTAACTGCGCTTGGGCCAAATGTTCCTTCACGATGGGCATTACCTGTGCAATTCGGTCTTGCATCAGGGCGACATGCTCAATCACACTCCTGTGGGGAGAACTCTCACTTTCCCAAGTTTCCTTGGCAATATCCAACAGCCCTCTTGGGTGTCTCCCATACAGTAACTCAAAGGGGGAGAATCCCGTAGAGGATTGGGGCACCTCCCTAATAGCAAACATCAAAGAAGGAAGTAGACAGTCCCAATCCTTTCCATCTCTATCCACCACTTTCTTCAACATTTGTTTTAGGGTTTTGTTGAATCTTTCAACCAGCCCATCGGTTTGGGGGTGATACACAGATGTACGTAATTGCGTCACTTTGAACAATTTACACAGCTCCTTCATAACCCGGGACATAAAGGGTGTACCTTGGTCCGTAAGCAGTTCTTTACAAATACCCACCCGGCTAAACACAAGAGATAGCTCTTTGGCTATGGTTTTGGCCGAGGTATTTCGGAGAGGGATCGCTTCTGGATAACGGGTGGCATAGTCCATTATAACTAATATGTACTGGTGCCCCCTAGCGGACTTGATTATAGGCCCTACCAAATCCATGGCGATCCTCTCAAACGGGACCTCAATGATGGGTAGAGGGACCAGCGGGCTACGGAAATGTGGCATCGGGGCCGACCTCTGACACACAGGGCAGGAGGAACAATAATTTTCTATGTCCTTCATCACCCCCGGCCAATAGAATCTCTGTAATACCCTCTCTCGGGTTTTCTCTGTCCCCAGATGACCTCCAAGAATGTGCCCATGGGCCAACTCCAACACCAACTTCCTGTAAGGTTTGGGCACCACAAGCTGCTCAACGGTTTCTTCTGCCCTTTTTGCCACCCGATACAGTAGGTCCTTCTCTACGCTGAAGTATGGGTAAGTGCAGGTATTATCTGGGTTCACTAACTCGCCATCTATTTTCACTACGTTTTCCCGTGCCTTTATTAGGGCGGGGTCTTTCAACTGTTCTGTGGCAAAGTTTTCCCTGTGAACCTCAAGATCAGAAAACTCCACAGACGGTAGGTTTTTGTCTGAGGAGGTGGGCTCCTCTCCAGTTTCTTGAGTCTCCCCTGCCAATACTGTTAAGGGAAATTCCGGAGAGTCCTCACCACTCTCAGGGGAGTTCTGGCTATCACATTCCTGGTACATAGGGGCACCAGTGGGGGGCTCAGGATCATCCCACAGTTCCCAGAACTTCGGAAAATCCCTTCCCACAATGGCGTCATGCGGTAACTGAGATACTAAGCCCACTGGATGAGAGAGGGTACCTTTGGGGGTCTCGAAACACACTGTAGTCACTGGATACTCTCGGGTGTCCCCATGCACACAAATAACAGCTACCTTGCTATTCCCAAAGACCTCTGTTTTAACTAACTCAGCCTTTATCAGGGTCACAAGGCTACCTGAATCCAGCAATACCACAACATTTCTACCATTAACACACATTTTGCATAAATGTTTCTCAGTTCCTCGAATGGCAGTGCATGCGACTATCGCACACAGCGACTGACGTCTGCCCGTCAGAAAGTCACACTGCATGGGTTCCTCCACAACCGGGCAATTGGCTGCAATATGTCCCGCTTGCCGGCAGCGGTAGCAAACGATCCTTCTTGCCGCCTCTTGAGCCGCTGATTTCCCAGGCTGTTCTCGCCAAACTTGGGGTAGAGCTCCCACCCTCTCACTCTCTCCACCCTCACCCCTTGGAATCCTCTTATCCGCCCCTGGGGATGGTCTGGTCTTAGGGTGGAAAGTCCGAGTGTCTCTGGAAGAGGCCGTCAGGTTCTCTGTAGCCAAGTATTTCTCCACACGATCCACAAGACCATCGGCCGTCTCTGGGTCTCCATGGCTTACCCACTTTTGGATGGCAGTAGGAAGAGCTCTCAAAAACCGATCCATTACAACACGTTCCACAATCTTTGGTGCGGACAAAGTCTCTGGCTGTAGCCACTTTCTGCTCAGGTGAATGAGATCATACATTTGAGACCTGGGGGGTTTTCCAAGCTGGAAAGTCCAGTTATGCACACGCTGAGCCCGGACAGCCTGGGTGACACCCAGCCTTGCCAAAATTTCAGCTTTTAGCATCACATAGTCTTTTGCTTGGTTAGGCTCTAGGTCATAGTAAGCTTTCTGCGATTCACCAGTTAACAGAGGAGCCACCAGTCCAGCCCACTGCTCCTCAGGCCACTTTTCTCTTTCAGCGGTCCTTTCAAATGTGGTCAAAAATACCTCTGGATCATCCTCTCCAGTCATTTTTGTCAATAAACGACTCACCCCAAAGGACGCGGTATTAGTGGGACGGCTTTCCTCACTGGTCTGCGGACGTTGCTGCATTACTGCTTCCATTTGTTGTAGTCTCTGCTCTTGCTTCTGTAACAGGTCTATGAAGCGGGCCTCAGATTGCTGCTGGGCTTGTTGCTGAGCTTCCAGACTCTGTTGGTGAGCTTGCTGCTGGGCTGCAAGGCTCTGTTGATGAGCTTGCTGCTGGGCTGCAAGGCTCCTTTGCAAACCTGCATTTGTCTGCTGTTGATTGGCATTTGCTAGAGCCAGCTGTTTCAGTATCTCCTCCATGCTGGCTTAAAAAAAACTGCCACTGGTTCTCCACCAACTGTGAGGGGGTTAGCTCGGCAGCGGGTGTGTGTGACCCCCGGGATGGGCTCCCCACACAAAAACAGGCCCAGCAAACGGAGGTTGTGGTTTTCAAAATCAAAAAGGTGCGGTTTATTTTCTATTTACAGTGACAAAACACAGCAAAGCAAAAGAAACATAAATAAAATAAATCCTGGTCAACTTGACCTCTGACTAAACATACAGGTTTCCTAACTAACAATTGGGATCAGCCTAGTGCTGTCCTAGTCCCTAAGTCCCTGGTTTTAAATGTCCAAGCAAATAGCCACACAGGCTTTGTCTCACCGCACAGGGGTTCACTCTCCCTAGACAGTCCACACAGGTCTGGTTCCAGGCATGAGCTAACATCTAATGAAGCTGGGAGTTCTTATAGAGGCCTAAATGAGCTGACAAGCTTCAGCTGGTCTCATCAACTCCCTGTCTGCACGACGCCCAGCACTCTCCCTAGAGGTATGAGTCATCCATGAGCCTACTAGCCTCAGCTGGGCTTATACAACTCTCCACCTAGTTGTATAAGTCGGCGTAAAGCCTGAATCTGGGCGAAATATATCTACCCCCCTGGATGCAACCAGGTGACTTTACCTTCCTGCTGTCACAATATATATTGTAAATTTCCTGGGTTTTTCAGAACTGAAAATGTTTTCAGAAAAATATTTTTGTGTTTTATATAAGTATTTTACTGAAAGTGAACAAATGGAAATTTTAAACTTGAGATTTGTAAGAATAGGGAAGTATTACAACTCCTGTCAGGTTTGTTGTAGTCCCAATTGGGCATATTTACCTTTTACAAAGTTGTCACCAGGCCTAGAAGTGAATTACTCCAACAGGGTCACAACAGTTATGAAGACACTTTCTGAAGAGTTATGCCTTGTACACATGATTGGAATTTCCGATGAAAAACGTCCGACGGAATTTTTTAATTGGATATTCCGACCGTGTGTGGGCCCCATCGGACTTTTTCCCGTCGGAGTTTAGAAATAGAACATGTTTTATTTATTTCCGATGGAAATTCCGATCGTCTGTGTGGAACTCCGACGGAGAAAAAAAACATGCATGCTCAGAATCAAGTCGACGCATTTTCATTTTTCTCTGCTCGTCGTAGTGTTTTACGTCACCGCGTTTTGGACGGTCGGAATTTGGTCTGACAGTGTGTATGCAAGACAGCTTGAACGGAATTCCATCGGATTTTATCCCATCGGAAATTCCGATCGTGTGTACAGGGCATAAGGAAAAGCTGAAACTTTTACTCAAGCTTTGCCAACTCTGCAAAAAACAATGATTTATAATGCAATTATACCTGTTGTTATGCCTTAATATATTGTTTATTATAAAATGGAACAGATTTAGGCTTCGTACATAGAGGGCATAGTGCCCCATACACCCACGTGGGGCCATGTTTACCCCCACGGGAATGCACAGATATTCTGTGCATCCCCCTGTAGGCAGTCCCATAGATGTCTGTTGGGACACAGCCACTGCTCCCTATATGACATCTGTGTCGGTGTGGGTGCAATCCCTCAATGTAGACAGTTTGAGTTCAGGGACATGCACCCGCACTCACCCACGTCCACCCATATTGAGAGCAGCTGTGTCTTGTGTCTGTGCAGCCGCTTTGTCCCAATACACATGAATATGACTGCCTGCACAGAGATGCACCTGTGCCTTCCTGTTCAAGTAAACATGGCCCTGCATGGGCATATGGTATTGGGCGCCCCACGTGAACGAGGCCTTTATCAGTTATTTCTATAGCATAGGCTAGAAAAAAAAAATATATATATATATATATATATATATATATATATTATGGTTATGCTGATGCATGATGTGGGAAAGCTGTAGCACACACAAAGAAAAAATATATTAAACCTTACACAAAAAGTGTAAATAATACCACAAAAACACATAAAGTTGTTTTTAACTTATTTTGTGTTATGTGTGATTTGTGGCATTATTTACACGTTTTGTGTTCGCTTTAGTTTATTTTTTCTTTGTCTGTGTCACATATTTCTTTTTTAGCTTGGTTTTGTTTTGTTTTTTTGCATAATCTTCGTGATTATTGTGATATTTTTGTATATTTTATGAATATATTTGTTTTTTATGGAGGTTGGTTATTTGCGTTGTAATATTCCCTTTTTGGGGGCATAAATCAATTCAACTACTGGTAGTAATGATTGATGGGAGTTCATCAACTGAATGACAGTACTTATATAGTTAATTTGCACAAGATTGATTGAATTTTATATATATTTAAATAGCTAGTAAGAGTATACTGTATTTTCTGACCATGGGACTGCAGTGGAACTGATTTACTTAAGATGATTTGCAAGGAGATTTACAGGATTGATGGCTCGGAATCAAGTCAAGCTTTGCCTTTGCTTGTTAAGAAAGCTGTAAGGCTTTGTGTATGTGAGTGATCAGAGATTGCACCTGTGCTAAAACATAAGTGTTCTTCCCAAATGTGCCATTGTTTTTTGGGGTTTTTTTTGAGCATTGGTTTGTCAGCGTAATTTTACCACAAGAATTTTCATTCCTAATTTGTTGTTCAAGAGTAGCGTACTGTAATTACCGGGGGAACCAGATGGGACTTTAGTGATACCGAATGGACTAATAAAAGAAAATGTTGTAAAATATACACTTTATTGACAAAGATTAAAAACTACCATACATCAAGAGTATACAACGACCAAGGCATCAATAAATCTCTGCATCATATGAAGTTCCATCCATCCATTAAGGTGTCATTCAGATGGCAACAAGAGAACCTCAGTGTGTTTTAACTCATAAAAAGTCTTGATCAGAAGGAAAATTATATATTTTCAAGATGCATTCATAAAAACAATAGAGGAATGCATGATCACGTTAGAGAGCACAGATTGGAAACCAGATAGGATACAAGGAAGACAAGGCTCAACTGACTCCTCAATGCTGGTAAGGTCACACCAGTGCTGTCCCAGTGTTGGATCTATTGCTATCATCGAGGTGATACTTGGAGCCCTGGATTCTGTTACCGATTTGTATAAGGTCATTATTTCTTACTATCATTGAGGTTTCAGTTAAACCTTGTCTCCCTTGTATCTCAACTGGTTTCCTATCTGGGGTCTCTGACTTGGACATGCATTCCTCTATTGTTTTTATTATTGCATCTTGAAAATATATAATTTTTTTCCTGACGAAGACTCATTATGAGTTGAAACGCATTAAGGTTCTCTTGTTGCCATCCGAATGACCCCTTAATGAATGGAACTTCAAATGATGCAGAGCTTTACTGATGCATTGGTTGTTATATACTCTTGTATGGAAATTGTTAATCTTTTGTCAATAAAGTGTATATTTTACAACATTTTCTTTTACTAGTCCATTTGGTACTGCTAAAGTCCTATCCCGTTCCCCCTTTTTGAGTAATTACAGTCCAATAGGCATAGGGTACCATTTTTGACACAGACTGGGATTTAGCAACAAGCATCCCGGTGTTGATTTACTAAAGGGAAATAGAATGTGCACTTTGCAAAGTGCAGTTGCACTCTACAAGTGCAGTTGCTGCATAGTTTAGTAAATGAGGTAAAGCTTTACTTTGCAAAGAATACCCAATAAGGTGCAATGAAAATTAAAAAAACAGCATGTTTGCTTGCACATGATTGGATGATGGAAGTCAGCAGAACTTATGCTCATTTATCTATTTGCCTTTAGTAAATCAACCACACTTTTCAAAAGTACATTTTTGCTGTTGCAATGTATCTGATCTGATGCCTCCTCTATATAGTTTGCACATGATTAAAGCACTCAACAAATGAATTTATCACAGCCAAAAAGCAATTACTAAGCAAATTACCCTTAATCTCACCCAAACCCCAAAACACCAATATAATCCCTAGACCTCCACCTAACCCACACCTAACCCACTGACCTTCAAATCGTGCGACAAGACTGTTGATACTGCTTAAATATATAGCTGCCATTGAGCTACAATTACGGTACTCTATCATGAATTATGAACATTGTGATTACAGGCGGCATTTAGACACAGAAAGGGTTGTGATGTTGGTTTTCCTTATGCACTACTGCTGCTGTACAGGTCTGTGTACATGAATTGTCTCCCATTGTGAGTAATTCCATAGCAGTTGCATAATAAGGCAGCAGTGCAGAAGTATCAAGAATGATTACATCTGATCAACGGTCACCGGAAACTGACTGGAAAAGATGGCAAATTTCAGATGACTTTTCACTTTGCTAATTGATTAGCGATAAACGAAAGTTCCTTGACAAAGCCTACGTGCAGCTTGTCCCTAGGGCTAGCAGGTTCTTTTTAGCATATGTAGCGCACCAACCCCAGACTTTACCTGCTTTTCTTCTGTTTGGCTCGTCCGCAGGAAAAGAATGAGGCACACCGCACCACAAGCCCGTACCCTCCTGAATAGGGAGGTTGAGCGGTGTTAGTTTCTCGGGCCTGCTTGCAGCCAGTGTTTAAAAACCTCCACTGCTGACCTTGCTTCTGTGGTAGTCAGAAACAAGCCTTTAGTTCTCCCCAGTAAGCAACTGTCCACACCAACTGAAAGGTCCAACTCTTATTTATTCTTCTCAGCACAATAAACAGTCTCTTTGAGAGCAGACAGGTTGGGACAAGACACAGGTCAGATAAGGTGGGAGGAGGTCCAGGCACAAACTTGAATGGGGTTTTCTCCTGTTCTGATTAGCACAAACAGGCTTGGCGCACAGTCTCTCTGCCAGAGACCATGAAGGTGGTCACTGCCACTGACCGGGTGAAAAAAGATGAAAGCCACTGCCACTGACCTTGTGTGCGTAGTGTCACTGCCACTGTGACTCAAAGAACACGCACTTCCTTCCGTTAGTAAACTGGCCCCTTTTTTTTGGACAAGAACATCCCTCCGGAGAGTTACCAGAGGCCCCATCTGTCACCACGACTCTGCGCTGGGTCTTCAGAAAGGGTCACCTCCCTGGCCTTCTCGTCCTGGATATGTGTCCCCTCGCAAGGCAGATCCCTGGGAGTCTCAGTCCCCGGCGGATCCCAGCCGAAGGCTGCTGGACTCCGGGTCTTTCTCCAAAGTACCTCACCCCAGACTAAAGGTGTCTGGGATGGAACAGCAGCTCCGTCTCCGGGCCTAGGGCACCCGGAGACAACCCGACCAGGCCTCCAGGCATAGGGCACCCGGAGGCGACACACACGCACCCAGGCCTAAGGTGCCTGAGCGCGGAACCGACCCCACTGGAAGATGGCCGCCCTCTTTTATATCCTCTCCCGACAGGCACAGCAGGTTCCCCGCCCCGCCGTACTGCTGCCAAGAGGGGACAAAAAAAAGCACAACCTTGTACTGCGGTTCAACCCAGGCCCATGGCAACAGCGCCACCTATAGGCCCCAGGGAACTACACACCAGTACCATCTCCCAGGGACAGAAATGATCCATGAAACCTGACAATTAGTGCATCTGAGCCTAGTTACCACTCAGATGCTTCCCCCTAAATGTAACCACCCACTACACATAGAATCTTTTTTTTTGCAAATATTAATTTAATACATTTTTCAGGAATGAGCAGGGTTAATATAGTATTTACAGAATAGGGGGTCGCAGCCTCCTAAGGATGATAGACGTGGAATACAAAAGTACATAACATAAATCTATCTGTAAATTTGACAACTCAGAACTGATGTATCCCCTTGTCCCAGTGCTGCAGGGTTGCGGCGGCCTGGGTTTCCACCCCATCCCAACCTATGTAACAGGTCAACACTGCTTCATTCCATATACTTTAACTTAAAAAATGAAATACAGAGTAAAAATAGACAGAATAGAAGAAAAAAGAAAAACTAGTAAAAAGATAAAGCTAGAGGGGAGTTGGGAGGGGGAGGGAGAAGTTTGGGGGTGGCGACTGGGGTTATATCCAGATGCAATCCGAGTCATGTACCCACCACGTCCCGTAGCCTGTACTTGTGTTAATGTTTTATGGACCTAAGAGGGACTTACCCTCTTCTGAGTAAATGAACAGGTTCCAGAGAGTCCACGTCTTTTTGTATGTCTCCTGCCTGTCAGTCGCCGTCAGTATCTAGTCCTCCATCCTTCTTATATCTTCCACCTTCTTCAGCCATAATGCTGTGGTTGGTGGGCTCTGAATCAAGGTTCTCTCTCTGTTGGGGCACATGGTGAGTCAGCCATCTTGAATGCACTCAGTAAAATATCATAACAGGGCCAATTTTCAACAGAAGCCAATTAACCAACCAGTATGTCTTTGGAGTGTGGGAAGAAAATGGAGTACCTGGCAGAAAGCCACATAAGCACAGGAGGAACATGAAAAGTCCATGCAGACAGTATTCTAACTGGGACTCCAACCAAGGACCCCAATGCTACAAGGCAGAAATCTTAACCACTACGCCACTCTAAATGAATTACAAAGATTAGCATGATTAATGTGTACTTTATGGACTGCACAACATGGAAGGAAGAAAATTACCTCAAAATTGGAGTTGTTTTCAATAGGAACTTCTCAGATTTTACTTTAAATCTTCTAGAAAAAAAAAATTCTGATTAACCACTATGAGTTGAAACTGAAATTGTGTTCAAAATTGTAGCTCCGAGCTTGAAGCTCTTTTTTTATGGCCTGGAGATGGAGCAGATCTCTTCATTATTAGAAAAACCCTGGAGAGGAAGTAGGGCTGAATTCAGAATGGAGTTGAGCGCATGGATCTGTCTTCATCATATAATAAATAGTTGTCGGTATAACGTTTTTTGGATGGCAAAAGAAAGTTATGCCTAGTACAAGCAATAAGAAAATGAAATATACCGCTTTCTAAGCGATCATCCGATAATCTGATCATTAGTACACAGCTTTTGAGAGCCGATCACTACAGTTTGTGTGAAAATATCCAAAGGGACAAGCACGAAAATGTTTCTCGTATGATAAGAGAAGGAACGTATTGGAACTATCTGGATAGTTCTGTGGAGCTTTGCTGGATGTGTAAAAGGCATATACAGTTCTGTATTGGGGACTACAGTTTCTTTCAAGGACTACGTCATTCTGCCAGTAATCAAAATGTTCTGCTTCACCTCTGGAAACAGCTTTTAGCTCTGCCCTGGTGTAACTTGTATGCAGGCTACCATTGTTATCCTCACCTTCTCAAAATACCCATTCCTGGCTACCATGCTAATCCACTAGCTTCAGTACTTTCAGAGTCACTGACTTGCAACAAGTATACACATTAGAAGTTTTGACTTTCCCATCCCTACTTGTTCCAGGCCAGTATTTTAGAAAGCACTGAAGTAAAAAAAATAGCCAGGAAACTAGCAATTTGAGATGGTGGTCAACAAAAACATCCTGAATATTTATATCAGTACATAGTGGGATTTACCGGTATTTACTAAAGGCAAATAGACTATGCACTTTGCAAGTTGCTTCAAAGCTTAGTAAATGAGTTAAAACTTCACTTTGCAAAGAGCACCAAATCACGTGCAAGAAAAAAAAAATAATAAGAATTTTTACTTGAACATGATTAGATGATGGAAGTCAGCATAGCTTCTGCCCCTTTACCAAGCTGTGGAGCAACTGCTCTTGCAGAGTGTATTTGCCTTTAGTAAATCAACCCCACTGTGTTACCGTATGTTTGGCTATGTTACTGCATCTGTGCTGGTAAGGTAGGTCAGACTGCTTTAATGAGTCTTTTTTCCTGCATTATGTTAGAGTTTAACCTTTTTGGCGGTATTCCCGAGTCAGGCTTGGGGTGAAGTTTCAGCACCAAAAGCGGTAACCCCGAGCCAGACTCAGGATTGCATCACAGTGATCCAGGCAGAGTTACTTACCTTGTCCCCTGGATCCTGCGATGCCTCTTCGCTGGGTGATCGAGCTGTCTCCTCGCTCGATTCACACAGTGCCGAGTGCTGCCGAGCTCCGTTCCCTGCGACGTTACGACGCACGGGGGAGGAGATCGGCGCCAAATTCAAAAAAGTTAAAACACAATACACATACAGTACACTGTAATCTTACAGATTACAGTACAGTATAAAAAAATTACACACCCTATTGTCCCTAGTGGTCTGCCCAGTGCCCTTTTATATAATAAAAACTGTTCTTTCTGTCTGGAATTTGGAGATTGTCCATAGCAACCAAAAAGTGTCCCTTTATGTCAAAAGTGGTTTTAGACCGGCTAGAAAACAGCAATAATAAATTAGAATCACTCGCAGAATTAAGCGATAGCGATTTGTTGGGAAATTCGTCATCAAACACTGAAAAACACTTTTATTAATATTATTATATTATTATTTGTTATAATTATTTTATAGTTATTTATTATATTATACTTTATGATTTTGTTTTTTGAATTTTATCATACCCGGGATGTCTACTAGACTCTGGTTTGGACAGATTTAGGCTTCTTTCACACGGGACGGATCAGTCATGATCCGCCCCGTGAACCTCCGCTTGCTCAGCGGGGATCGCTCCGTTGATCCCCGCTGAGCCGGCTGATGACTGGGCGGTCCCCGCACACTGTGCAGGGACCGCCCTGTCAGATCTCCGCTCTCCCCTATGGGGGATCGGATGAACACGGACCGTCTGTCCGTGTTCATCCGATCCGCTCTGCAGACGGATAGAAAAATAGAAATTTTTCTATCCTGAAAAACGGAGCGTAGCGGACACGGGTGAGATCGGGTGTCAGTGGATGTTCATCCGCTGACATCCGCTGTCCCATAGGGATACATGTATGTCCGTTTTTCATCCGAAAACGGATGGGTGAAAAACGGACATACGGTCCGCCCGTGTGAAAGGGGCCTTAAGTGAGTTATTTCTAAGAATTACGGGCCTGCAATATAAAATGCCAAATTTCCATGCAGAATAAAGGTACCGCTTTCAGCACCTAAAATCTGCCAGAATCATACCGCCAGGGAGGTTAACACCAACTTTGGCTGGACTGCCAGGTTTCTTGTAAAGGAGATAATACCTAACATTTTACATAGGGGTGTATTGATAAAAAAAAGTGCATGGCTGTTTGTCCATCAAAACTACATGTAAATTCATTCTGTGTCACATTCTCTCCAAGAATTTGTATGTTGGGCCTTGCTGAAGGCCTCTCTCCTACATGGGCCAGAGAGACTCTAATTGGATGACTCTTTTCTATGCCAGGAAGGTACTCACGCTTCATTGGAAAAAAAACCTTAGTTCATCGCCTATTGGAAGCAACTAGCTAATTCCAACCTACCACCCTACAAAGTCACTTACGCAAATAGTGTCTGCATCCGCAAGTTTGATAGAAGCTACCCAGATTTTTATTTATGTTAGGTCCTGGGCCTGGGGGTAGGTTCTGATTAGAATATGTAACCCTTCTCTTTATCCTGACTCCATGGGGGGTTCATGGACTAATGTTGTGTTTAATATTTTGATACATCTCTGTAAACTTCATCTAGAGCCGCCCACACATGTTTTCTGTATGATTTTAAAATGTTTTTTATTTAATTTTTTTACTGTACTGTTGGTACTATGTACCTGTTTTTGTTCAGGCAGTCTGCCCTCTCGTGCCCTGGACTACCCATCTTTTGTTTACTCTGCAATCACTGAAAACTAGTAGAGTTTTCAAAAAAAAAATCATCCTGTGCTAATTGGGAAAACTCAAATGTTCTCAGGCTACACTTTTACAGAATGAATGTGAAAATTGGGAACATGACACATTAGTTGGCGGTGAGTATCATTAAATAAGGCTGCTCATCAGTGCCAACTATTGGTCATAATGCAGTATTTTCCCTATTCACGCATTCTATCTGCAGAGAATATATTTGGTTTTACGCCCTGCGTACAGAAATAATTTTCAAGCAATGCCAATTCATTTTTTTTTAAATACACCCCATAGTGTCCTGGGAGCCTTTGTTTGTCTGTGTCCGAGTGGATTACATTATACAGAAACATTTCAGTACTTAAAGCACTTGCAGTACGGTTGAAATAAGAATGAGATACAAGTTTTCAAAGGTTTGAAGAAAGAGTCTGCAATAGAATGAAACTCACAATCCAATAGTATACTGCTGAATTAGGGAGAATTAGCTGCTGAACATATAGTACAGAATACCAAAAAAGTGATGATCTGCCAGTCAAACTTCAGGCCTTCATGTGTCCAGCTTCTCTAACCATCTCTAACCATTATTTTTAGTTGTGTCTCCCAGGATATACAAAAAATTGCAATTTTTTAATGATAGGCTTAATTTTCATTGATATATTAAAGCCCAACTCCAACCACAACATCATATTTTGTATTGGGTAGAGTGATTAAGGATTAGAGCCTCTTTCAGGATTTTATTGCCATATACCGTATATACTCGAGTATAAGCCGAGTTTTTCAGCA
This sequence comes from Rana muscosa, assembly GCA_029206835.1. Taxonomy (NCBI): domain Eukaryota; kingdom Metazoa; phylum Chordata; class Amphibia; order Anura; family Ranidae; genus Rana; species Rana muscosa. The sequence goes on along the minus strand of CM055119.1, from coordinate 78,192,204 downwards.
CATTTTTTTGTGTTGAGAAAATGCCCCCCTCAGCTTATACTCGGGTCACCTTTTTGCGCCTGATCTCCCGGAATTTGGGGATGAGGTACCGGCCGGCCGTAAGTCTCCTGGACCCCAACCTTGGCACACATGTAGCCCCATCCTTCCTCTACAAGTGAGCAAAGTTTGTTGTCCGGGGGACCTACGGCCGGGGAGCACTGATTTTTCAAAGCTGGCAACCCCTTCCATAGACTCCCATGTTAAACAGTAATTTCTCTGGTAAATTTGGGGACCCGGTACCGGCCGGCCGTAGGACCCCTGGACCCGACTTGGCACACATATAGCCCCAGTTCTCCTCTATGAGTGTGCAAAGTTTGCTGTCTGGGGGACCTATGGCCGGGGAGCACTGGTTTTTCAAAGCCGGGCACCCCTTCCATATACTCCCATGTTAAACGTAAGTCTAGTCATGGACACAGTGAGGCATGGACACAGTGAGGCATGGACACAGTGAGACACAGTGAGGCACAGTGAGGCATGGACACAGTGAGACATGGGAACAGTGAGGCATGGACACAGTGAGGCATGGACACAGTGAGGCATGGGCACAGTGAGGCATGGACACAGTGAGGCATGGACACAGTGAGGCATGGGTACAGTGAGGCATGGGCACAGTGAGGCATGGACACAGTGAGGCATGGACACAGTGAGGCATGGGCACAGTGAGGCATGGACTCAGTGAGGCATGCGCATGGACACAGTGAGGCAAAGTGAGGCACAGTGAGGCATGCAGATGGACACCCTAGGCTTATACTCGAGTCAATAAGTTTTCCCAGTTTTGTGGTAAAATTAGGTGCCTCGGTTTATATTCCGGTTGGCTTATACTCGAGTATATACGGTATGTCTCTATTCAAGAGATTTTGGCTCACTTCCTGTGACTTCCCATTGGGATCCCGAGAAGAATTAAAAACCTGATAGACATTTTTACTCTTTCCTACTCTATTCAAAACTGAAGACAAGCATTTTGGAAGGAGTTAGGCTTTAAAGTAAGAGTTACGTTTTGGGTAAAGCCTATCAGTCAGAAGCACAAGTGTACATATTATAGATCACAATGGTTTTCAGCCTTAAAATCCCCCATGCTGAGAGAAACTGGCTTGGCCTCAAGGCCACAGACTGGGGACTACTGTGAAAAAAGACCAACTGGCAAAGCTACATAAGGACAAAAGTTCTAGTCTCCTTAAAACAGCAGGTTTTTTGTATACTTTAGAATGCACCCTGAAACCTTTATCTGTAATATAAAAGATAATCAGCTATTTTATTTCTGTCTTCTAGCATCTGGCTACATTTTTGATGGATAAAAGTGATGCTCTGGGCACAGTGGATGAAGCCATCAAACGGCTAATGCAACTAGAATCCAAGGATAAAATCTGGGCCCAGGAAATGGTTCTCCAGGTTATAAGCAATTCCATCAGCCTTCTGGACTCTGCCACACAGGTATATTGTGATATAGTATATCATATAGTATTGATATCACCTTATAAACACAGCTATTGTTGGCATAACTGTAACTGGGTCCTGACTCAAGCTGAAAGTGGATGTAAACCTGATTCATGAAATTTGACCTAAGCACATATATCTGCAGTGTTTTCTTATCTCTCTCCAAAGCCCTAAGTCCAGTGTCTTTCTTCTGTTATCAGCATGATAACTTCTGACAAGTTCTCTGACAACCAAGATAAAACCAGCTTGAAATTTGTGTGGGTACTATACATAGATTAGCAGAGAGCTGGACTATTCAAAATACAGCTCTGCACATTCCTTTGTTCCTCTGCCTATGTGGGGGGGGGGGGGTGCCTTTCCTCCAATCAGCTGTCACACAGTGTAAGCAAAGAATCCACACCCAGTGCTGAACAGGAAGAAAAAAAACTAACACAATGTTCACTTTCTAAAGAATATAGCAAGTTGAAGACAGCAGATATACATGTAAAACTTATGTAGGGAAATTTGTTTCATCCCTGTATATCATCTGAGGCTGTTCACTTCACTGGGTATATGTGAGGGTTTACATCCACTTGAAGGAAGTTTAAGTGAGATCTTCACTGGCATTTACTATGGAAGGCATAGATGTGCCTGTAGGTGTGCATATTAAGGTTTCCATTGAAAACAAGCTGAACATGTGTGGTGACACAACTGTATTAGTGGGACCTAGTTTAGTTGTTGGCTCTAGATAACCAAATGCATTTATGGCTGTATAGCAAGACATAAAGGTAGAGGAAAATGTACATGAGTGTTTCAGGAGAATGCTCAATACTACAATGTAGGCTGACAAATATTTATTTTCTATATTAGGAAGAGTTGGAGAACTTCCCACTGTCCATTGTCCACCACTGCCAGAGTATACAAGGCCCACATCGCTATCCAAATGTACTCCTTCTAGTATGTCAGGAGCCAGATCAGAACAAGCCTGACATTCACTTCTTTAACTGTGAAATGGAGGTAAGTGATAGATACGTATTATTATGTTTTCTGGACATTGTCACTACAATATGCAACTGAACAATGTCAACATTTGCTAGTGTCTTTGAATGCTAAGACAGCTTTCTACCCCAATGTGATGCACATTAATGCATGCAACTGTATGCATTGGTGCATGTTGCCAGGAGCCTGCCCAGGTTAATTACCACCTGAAGTGGCCTTTTTTGCTGACCTTCACCCAACGCTGTATCCTGGCCTAGGCCAACAAGGCTCAGGCCTAGGGCAGCACTTTGCAGGGAGGCAGCACGGAAAGAGTCCCCGCCGGCTTGTGCTACACTGTTAGTGTAACGCAAGCTGCTTCTAATTTTGACTGCCCTATCATGCTGGACCACAAACCTTCCTCACTGTGCTATATGTTTTCTGCTGCATCATTGGCATGGTTATATCTTCTTAGTCCTCTCCATAAAATTATCAGAAATTTGTGCTTAAAGTAGAACTATAGGCAACACTTTTTTTTTTTTCATTTTGGAATAGAGTAAGGGAGGGTTATAGCCCCTGTCAGTTTATTTTTTATCATCCCTGTCCCATTGCAGAGATTTCCCTTCACATTCTGCCCCATAGCCAAACAGGAAGTGAGAGGATATCTATGCAAATTAAGGGAATCCATTAAGGGACAGAGGGGTTGATTTACTAAAGGCAAATCCACTCTGCACTGTATGTGCACTTGGAAGTGCAATCGCTGTAGATCGCTGCAGATGTGAGGGGAAGCTCTGAAATGAGGGGAAGCTCTGCTGATTTTATCATCCAATCGTGTGCAAGCAAAAATGCTGTTTTTTATTTTCCTTGCATGTCCCCCTCAGATCTACAGTGGCTGCACTTCCAAGTGCACTTGCAGTGCACTTGTACTGCAAAGTGGATTTGCCTTTAGTAAATAACCCTTAGTGTGTCTGGTCTGGAAACTCTAATCCCCACCTGAGTTGGTCACCTCAGTTTGCCTCATTGTCGACACGATCCTACATGCTAAATTAAGCAGCCTATTAATTTTGAATGAGCTGTGAATGCACCATGACAAGCAAAAAATAATAATAATTAAACTCTATTTTCAAATTGCAAAACAGAAAGATTTTCATTTAGTTGCACTATAGCACAGGCTTACTACAGCACACTGTATATATGTGCTCAGGTGCAATTAATGCTAAATGGCAAAACAATGTAGCATTCAACTTAATGTGCATTGTGGTGTAATCAAGCGGTTAAATTACTAGACAGATACCTTGGTGATAAATTAGAGTTGGCAAAGATGGGTGAAAAACTAACCACAAATCCACCATGCTGCCCTTTTTTCTATTGTCACTTGTCATTTTGCTTTTCAAACAGCTCATGAGAATTTAAATATATTTTTAAATGTAGCGATACTCAACCCCTTCACCTGCCTTTGGCTCCTCACAGGGAGAGAGGTCACACCACGCCACAAGCCCGTACCCTCCTGTGTGAAGAGGTTGAGCGGTGTTGCTGGTGGGTCTCCACAGCCAGAAAGCCAGAATCCTCCAGAGAATGATTCTCACCTCTATAGTTAATAAAGATCAGTCTTTATATTCCCCCAATAACTTCAAGGTCCACACCAGCTGTAACTCCAACGTAGAGTTTATTTTTCTTCTTAAAGCACAGTCTCTGATAGGAAAGGTTTGAGTAAGAACAGGACAGCATAAGGTGTGAGAGAGGTCCAGGCACAAACGTAATACACTTCACTGCTCAGATTCTCAAGCAGACTCAGCCCACCTGGATAGTCTCCCCAGATAGGGACTAGCAGCCAGAACGGTGCTCTAACCCAACCGCAGTCTCTGCCACAGACTTGGTGAACTCGGTCTCTGCCACAGACCTGGTGAACTTGGGTCCTTCTTAAAGATTGACCTCTGTTAAGGAGAAGACATCCCTCCAGAGAGTTACCGGGCCCCTTCCTTCACCGTGACTTCTCACCAGTCCCTCGGAACGGTTCCTCCCCCGGCCTCCTCGTCTAAGATGCTGGTCCCCTCGCAAGGCGGCACCCTGGGATTCCTCAATCCTTGATGGGCCCCAGCCGAAGGTGCTGGGCCCAAGGCCTTTGCTGCAGCCCCAGGACTAAAGGTGCCTGGGACTGATTCACCGACCCCCGCCCCTGGGCCAAAGGTGCCCAGGGCGGAGAGGAACACACTCTCTGGGGTAGGACCCCCGACCACGACAGAACCCTGAACAGGCAGCGTCCGCCCCTCTTATATCCTCTCCCAGCATGCACAGCAGGCCTGCCACACCCACCGTATTGCTGCTGAGAGGGGACACACAAGGCACAGCACTGTATCAGCGGTTAAACCCTGGCCTGCCATGGCAGCGCCACCTGCAGGCCACAGGAAACTGTACACTGACACTCTCCCTGCGGACAAAAATGGTTGATAGAAACCTGACAATTGGGGTGTTTGAGCATAACTGCCACTCAAACACTTCCCCTAAATTTAGGACCCCGCTACACACTCCCCCCACTAAATTAGACACTGTTCCGAGTGTCTGGAGCAAACCTATGCCTCTCAAGCCTGAGTCAACATAGACCTATTCCAGAAATTATCTACAAAAAAAAATAATTTGAAAAAAAATTGTTTGTTTGTGCCGGAACCTGAACATGGGGAAAGGGAGGTAAATGAAGAGATGAAGAAAGAATAGTAGAAAACAAATGTGTACATCCCATTCTCAAATGTCACATATTTCAAGATAAACACATTTTTATCATTTACATTTCCCACCCCTGCTGCAATAGCTAAATCCACCTATACTCAGTGATTTGCTTGGTATCCACCTGCAGAGGGAGAAAGAAAACATACACAACCAACAATTTGGGATAATAGATACTAAAAGCGCTAAAAATGGTGCACAGTGAAGTGCAAAATATAAATAAACCACTGTGAAACCAATCAACTAAGGAAAACCAAATAATTAAAGCCGCAATCAATCAAAGTATTTCTAATACTAAATGTGAATAATATAAATAATATTGATGCGCTAAAATCAACCCTAAATTGACTATACAGATGATCCGTGATAGTTAAATAGCAATAAAACCAACTACAACACATATGCAAAATACAAGTGCAAATATGAGAAATACAAAAATCCACCAGTGAAAAAAAGCAAAGTTGCAAAATAATTTCCAAGGCACCCAGATAGGTGCAATCTAGTGCAGTTTATAGTGACCTAAGACACTGCTAGTCCACAGCAGCTCTATGAGATATAACACACACTGATGCAGAAGGCAAATTAAAACAACAGAGACTCCTTGGTATGTCCCTCCTATCTGGCTGATCCACGGGTGGGATGGCTGTTTTAATTTCTGATCCAAAAGCAGTCTGAACGGTGAGCTTATACCAATCGAATCATACAAAAAAAGGAAAGAGAAGAAATCATTGCGCGATGCTATATACCTAATCAGCAATGATTTCAACACTAGGCGCTTTCACTCACGTGACCAAGGACTTAAAGTGCATAAGTACAGTTCAGCTCAGGCAGAGCAATCTTCCCTCACTGCTCCAGCTTCCAATGTCTCGCTGGTAGCGTGATTAGGCTCCTCCCCCTACGCGTTGCGTCACACGTCACGTGACTTAGTCATGGGTTCATTTTTATCATTTACATTTCCCACCCCTGCTGCAATAGCTAAATCCACCTATACTCAGTGATTTGCTTGGTATCCACCTGCAGAGGGAGAAAGAAAACATACACAACCAACAATTTGACATCCTAAATTATGTACATTAGAAGAGAAAAGATTCTTCCCGGGGGGAAAAAATCCTTTCCTCCTAACAAGTAAAACACATTTTAAATGCAATGCAAGAGTTACGCAACACCGCCACCTAGTGGTGGTGCCACCGTCAAGACACTTGTCCCAGAACTTGCGCAGAACATCTTCTCCTTCTTCTTCTGTGGCCCTAAACTATTTCTACCCCAAAGTCTTGATCTTTGTGGCGCTGCGAGAGGAGAAAAAAAACAACAGCTCCTGCTCTTCCAGCGAAGTAGAATACACCACTTTTTTTTTTTCCTTTTGACAAAGTTCTCTGAGACTACAGAAGAGTGCACTCCGAAATAAAGAAAGGACAAGCATAAAAAGTCCAGTCTCTCAAAGATAATACTGTGGATAAGGCAACACTAGTGGTTTCCAGTTCTTGTCAAAAGTGTCAATAAAGTACTCGACATTGTCTTTTTCCTTCCGACAAATAACCACTTTATCTGCGTGGATATGCCTGCCAAGCATCCATGACTCCTTACACTCCTTGTACTGCTTGGTGATTGCGGCGGAACAGGCAAAGTACCTACGGGTTTGGGGTACCTTTAAGTAAGTCCATAGAAAGTCCCCGTACCACCGATCCCCATAGGCCTCCACCTCAAAAAGCAAGTCTTTAGGCAAGTACGGGTATTCCCACCCATACTCTCCTTGGAGGAGGAGGTGTGTTTGCTGAGCTCCTGACCTCCGGAGTTGTTCTGGGAGGAGGGGAGGCTATGGCCTCTTCCAGCCCAGGCCCTGGGTCTGTTCTTCGGCCTGAGGAACCTCAGGGAGCCCCTAGGTTCCTGGATCTTGTTACGGAAGAGAGGCAGTTCCTGGTGACCCAGCTTGAGCTTGCTGACTGGTCTCTGGTGCAGCCAGGAGAGGATCCGGCGAAATCCAGGGAAAGGAAGAAAAAAGCTAAGAACCTAATGGTGAAAGCCACTAAGGTATATTGCGAAAAGATGAAGGTCCTTACAGAATTAAGGAACAGGAGAGACAAGGTCAGCAGCTTAAAGAGGCCGGAGTTTAAAGCTGCTATTGATGCCTTAAAAAAGCAGTGTAACAGTATTGGAAGGATCATGGCGGGCCTCATTGATTCCAGTACAGAGGAAGGAAGCTTTGTGAAGGGAATTGGGAAGACACTTAGTTTGGCAAACGAGGAAGGTTCCCAGGCGGTAAGACGTTGCAACCAGCGCCTTAGTCAATCTGCAGAAGCGGGCCAGGCCATGGAGGTGGCAGATCCGGAAGCAAGTGCCGAAATAGTGGTGTCTACAGATAAAGATGGTGTTAAGGAGGTGACAGCTCTAAGGACTGGCGCAAGGACTGAGAAAAGGAATGAGACTAAAGGGGAGAGCGCTGAAGGGGTTGTAGGCTCTGGTGAAAATACTGTGGAGGTTCCCGATAAGCCAGCCGAGACCCAGCCTGTGAGAGAGGCAGGTGTCAAGGTTAACCAGGTGGGTTCCGGTGATATAGTGAGTAGCCAAGTGCGAGACACCCCAAAGAAAGGGAAGATCCCGGTAGTCAAGCTCCCCGGCTGCAGGACTCTAAGAAAAAATCACAAAAAGACTTACCAGCACAGTCTGCAGCCAAATCCTCAATGATCCCTGGAGCCTGTGAGCAGGGTGAGCCGTCAGCTACAGTGTCGGCCACTGCTGCTGTAAAATGGGCCCAGGGTAAGGGGGAATCACAAAAAGACTTACCAGCGCAGTCTGCAGCCAAATCCTCAATGATCCCTGGAGCCTGTGAGCAGGGTGAGCCGTCAGCTACAGTGTCGGCCACCGCTGCTATAGAACAGGCCCAGGGTAAGGGGATGGTGTTTGAGGGGGAGGTGGGTGGAGATGGCCAAGCTAGTATGGCCGCCCCTGTGATGGTGGGTGAGGTAGAGAAGGTGCCCGTGATGGCGGACAAACAAGATGGAATGCCGTCTTCTCGTGTGGGGAGGGGAGGTCCTATGTTGCAGGGAACCAATGGGAAGTCATGTGGTAAGAGTGATGTAGTTGTGGGAGGAGGAGCCGCGTTTGCGGCGGTGAAAACGGTTGTTGCTGACACCCAGAGTGGTGTGCCGTCCTCCTGCAAAGGGGGGTGTCCCTGCATTGTGTGGGCCCAATGGGGGGAGGTGGACCGTGTCACTACGGACTCCTGTGGGGCTCGTGAAGTGCAAGAGGATAGGTGGCCGGATGACTGGGAAGCCCTTTTGGTGGAGCCATCTTCGGGGGATTCTGAGGTGGAGGATCTTCAGGAGGGTCAGCCACTATCGGGAAATAGTGGGGGGTGCAGGGGGAGGTCTCTCGGGTCCCGGGGCTCCCTTCTCCGGTTGCTCCTCCGGGCTCTTCCTTGGGTGCCCCGGAGTTGCCTGAGCAGGTTCTAAGGGGTACGCCGGAGGTAAACCTCTTGACGGCTTTGAGGGAGGGGCATTCCTACGCTAATGTGGCTGGTGTGAATGTCGCTCTGGGTGGCCTGTATGACCAGTAGTTTTCTGGGGCGGACCCCTGGTCTCGTAGTGCGGGCGGCCCAGAGTGCAGGGCTTAGGAACGTCGTACAATTGAAGTGGGAGGGAACTGGTCAGTGTCCCAATAGGGGACAAGTGGTGGATTCGATCCTTTCCTTAGGGATAAAGGTCGCTGAGATTTTCGCAGTGATCCATCCCACAGGGTCCCCTGATTTTGATATTAGCTTCATGAGTCCTGTAATCATGGAGCTTTTTATCACAGCCTTTAGGCTGATCAGGGGGAGGGATCCCTGGAAGGGTTTCCGTCTCGTTCCTCTCAGCAGGCAGGAGGATGTGAAGAACATCACCATCCTCGTGAGGAACGAGAGCTTGCCCCCGGAGGATATTGGGACATTGTTGGGAAGATATGGTCAGGTGCAGTGCCCATTAAAGAAATGTCTTGATGAGCTCGGGGTGTGGACTGGTGCGTGGAACACTAGGATCAGATTGAGAAGGCAGGGCAGATCTGTGGCCCATGTTCCTGGCAGTGCCTTCATTGGGAGAGATAGGATCTTGGTGTTCTATCCTGGCCAGCCCATTGTTGTTTTAGATGCGGCTGTCCGACTCACTTTAGTGCGGATTGCACAGTGGTGCGTTACACCAAGTGTAATAAGCCTGGGCACTCAAGTGAGTCGTGTAATCTTATTTGCTGCAATCTTTGTGGCAAGATGGGGCACCCTTTTAGTAGGTGCCCCAAAGCTTACAGAGAGGGAGCTCCTCCGGGTGATGTGCCTGAGGGGGGTGGGGTACCTGCGCCTCCTCGGGAGCAGAGGCCGGCGAGAAGGAGGCGGTCTGGGGGCCCAGGGGGTGCAGAGTTTGATCAGCAGGCACCTCCTCTGGAGCAAAGGCCGGTGAGGAGGAGACAGTTTGAGGCCCCAAGGGGTGCAGAGTCTGACCAGCAGGAGGCTCGGGCTTTGGCTCCGGCTCCAGGGAATACTGGTTCAGGCTCTTCTAAAAGTAAGAGAGTTTCAAAGCCACCCTCTCTTCCTCTTCCTTCGGAGGGTCCTTCTTGGAACTCCCGTTCCCTTCCCCTGGAGGGGCTTTCCTCTCCTTGTCGTTCTGTTCTTTTTGGTTCATTACCCCTTGGTTTTTTGAGTTCTGATGCCTCTGTTAGTGAAGGGCAGTCTGGAGAGGAAGAAATGGAGGTGACAGTTAAGGGGACTTCAAAACGCCCTAAGGAGTTATCTGATGATGAGGAGGAGGACCCTAGATGGGTGACTGTTAGGAGGAAGCCAGGGAGGAGAAAGAGGAAGAAGAAAGTCCCTGAGCCTGGTCCTTTGCCAGAACCCAGTGGTAGGGGCTCAGGCTTTTGGGATGTTTTGTTAGATGGGTTACTGTCATCAGAGGGGGAAGTAGATGAAGATCTGTAGGCGTTGATCCAGTTGGCTCTGGGTCGGGTCTGCTTTAATTAGTGTCCTGCCTGTATGGAGCTAGTATGGTGAGCCAGTGTTAAATATAGAAGGGGAAGTGTTTTTGTTGTTGTAAATGTATAAATTGCTTCTGTAACGAGCCCCTTTGCTCGCTCGGCTCCACTCTCCCGACACTCCTCTGCTCTATTGGATCATCCGGTGCTCCAGGATTCAAACTACCGCTATGTGCCATTCGAATCCATTTGTGATCGGTCAGAACAAACACCAGGCAGGCTGTATGTAAGTTCAACCAAGAGAGACTTTATTAGAACCAAAAATCAAGTCTTATATACAGTAACAGAGGGGGTAACCAAAAACATAATTAACATGAGCTAATTAACTAAATCCCTTAGCCAGCCAAGGTGACTCATAGATATGACCGTTCAGGGTAGACATCCCGGCTCCTACCTGTCTCACCTGCTATACAATATACATTATCCTAAGTGTAAACATCACACATTTAGCAGGGTCAAAATAGCACAGAGGACAGACAGATGGCTGGAGGTGATTGCATTCGCATATCCTTAGAGGGAATGTGTGAAAATCCCAACAGTATGAATTAGTCACTCTAATATGGCATATACAGGGTCCCCAGAGTCTGTGTGTCTTGGGGGGACATGGACCTGAATCCGAAGTAACACCCCGACAAGGGTCCCCAGGCATACAGCTCACAAAGAGCACCGTTCCCCCAAAATGCCAGGGCCCATGGTCGCAGGGCAAGAGGCGTGCATTCAGTCCCCTCCAAAAGCCCCTGTCCCGGCCAGGTCCATCACACATCTCCCCTTTTGGCAGGAAACTAACATAGGAGGAGACCCCAAACGGGTTGACTCCGAAGTTAGTCCATAGTTCTATTCCCCCAATGCCGGTATCCACACAGTACCCCAAACAAATTGCTCCAAACAGAGAATCACTTACCCAGCCAACCTCTGCCTCTCTCAGAGAACACACTCGCCGCTGGGGAGAGGCCTGGACTGGCCCTTCTCCCTGGAGTCCTTTCTGCTGCTGGAGAGAAGACAGGGTGACTGGGCTCAGTCCGTCATGCTGTTGGGGATCTGGGTCGACTGCCCGGCCTCCCTGGGGTATACAAGTGGAGACTGAAGTCCCATCCACTTGTGGTAGGTGAAAATCTCCCAGTGCTTGCAAAGCAAGGCTCACATCCTCCTGTCTCAGTGTCACACCATTTTCTGGGGTTGTGTCAGTGAGGACTGAAGTCCCATCCAATACCACAGGAACTCCCGCTTCTGTTAGTTGGGAGCAGAGGCCCGTGGCGCTCGGCTCTGTTGCCAGCTCTTCTGCTGGGTTGCTGTGAGTGGGGACCGCAGTCCCATCCACCGATATCCGCTCAAGTGGCAGTTGTGTGCAGCGGCCAGTAGCATTCTGCCCTGCTGCCAGTGATTCAGCTGGGGGTAAAAGCTTTACCACCTCAGCTTGTTGCTGGGGAGAGGGGCCAACTGCCCCAGCTCCCTGAAACTCCACAGTGGTTTCCGGTGCTGGGCAGAGGTGGGTACCACTCTGCCCTGTTGCCAGCACTTCTGCTGGGGACTCCACACCATCTGCTCTGGCTAACTGTTGGGGGGGAGATGGCCTGCTTATCCTCCCTGCATCTCTGGCAACCTCCTTCCGAATTCCTCTTCCATGGCGGCTGGTTCTTTAGGCGTTGTCTCCGATTGCCGTATTACCGCCATTCTCCACTCATGTTGCCGCTCTAGTTCTCTCTTTTGTCGGGCATCCTGCAGCTGGATGTCTTTAATGGCTTCCTGTATGGCGGTCTCTGATGGGTTAGCCCCATATAATGCCAACCGCTGCCGCACTCGTTGCTGAAACAAATCTTCAACTGACCGGGGTCCTGCATCACCCTTCTTCTGGTCCATCTCGGCTCTCAAGTAGGTCTTTCAGCGTGACTTTCCTGCAGGCTGCATAGCTGGTCCTTCACTGTGGTGGTTTGGAGTGTCCCAGTAACTGGAGAGCAAATCCCACAGCTGCCAACCAATGTAACGAGCCCCTTTGCTCGCTCGGCTCCACTCTCCCGACACTCCTCTGCTCTATTGGATCATCCGGTGCTCCAGGATTCAAACTACAGCTATGTGCCATTCGAATCCATTTGTGATCGGTCAGAACAAACACCAGGCAGGCTGTATGTAAGTTCCAACAAGAGAGCCTTTATTAGAACCAAAAATCAAGTCTTATATACAGTAACAGAGGGGGTAACCAAAAACATAATTAACATGAGCTAATTAACTAAATCCTTTAGCCAGCCAAGGTGACTCATAGATATGACCGTTCAGGGTAGACATCCCGGCTCCTACCTGTCTCACCTGCTATACAATATACATTATCCTAAGTGTAAACATCACACATTTAGCAGGGTCAAAATAGCACAGAAGACAGACAGATGGCTGGAGGTGATTGCATTCGCATATCCTTAGAGGGAATGTGTGAAAATCCCAACAGTATGAATTAGTCACTCTAATATGGCATATACAGGGTCCCCAGAGTCTGTGTGTCTTGGGGGGACATGGACCTGAATCCGAAGTAACACCCCGACAAGGGTCCCCAGGCATACAGCTCACAAAGAGCACCGTTCCCCCAAAATGCCAGGGCCCATGGTCGCAGGGCAAGAGGCGTGCATTCAGTCCCCTCCAAAAGCCCCTGTCCCGGCCAGGTCCGTCACAGCTTCTTTGTTTAGTTTCTATGTAAAACAATTGTTCATTTTTCATTATGGTTGCAGTTAAAATAAAATAAAAATTTCCCACCCATATTCGTTTGCCACTCTCTGGTTGAATAACTGCTGCATCCTGGACAACAGAGGCATGGTTGCACGATCTCCCATACCTGGCAAGACTATGGCATCCGGGTGTCGAGGCACTTTCACTGCCTCCGGACCCGACATAGGGGTCCGCAATGATACTCGTTCCATCACGGCAACAGGTGCAGGTATTTCAAGTGGTGGAAGGGCAGACAACGGGAAAGATCCCTCCTCAGGCTCCTGGGCCTCCTCCCGGGGTGTATCATCCCCAGTGACCATGGGTGGGTCCCTTTTCCTACAGGATGAGGACAGGGGTATCTTATCCCAACCCTTCTGCTCGAACAGTTCATCTATGTCCGCATCATTCCCCGGATCGGAGACTGACTCCAGGTTGGAGGTATCACACTCCTCCGCCGGCAGGTAACTTCTAGTGGACGAGGAATCACCGCCTCTAACAAGTTCAAGTTCTCTGGTGTCCCTGACCCAAACATCCCCGACACTTCGGACCTTAGCCAAGGTCCCTTTCCCCGGCTCACCTCGGTCTGTAGCTGATGCAGTATGTCCGGGACTCTTTCCTGTGGATACATCCAATCCGGGCAAGCGCTGGGGTGCTTCCTCTTGGGCGGTGGGAGCGAGGACTCAGTAACAACCGAGGCAGCATCCTCCGGTTTTCCGTCTCCGGTTCCTCAATCACTGGAACACTCTCAACTGCGACTTCCTCCGAAGTCCCGACAGTGCGCGTAGGGGTGACTGTTGAAGCTGTGGCTTCCTCCTCTAGAGTGGTGGTGCCCGTAAGGCAGTTCAAACGGAAGGCCCAAGGTTTTTCAGTAGGCTGCTCCACCTCAAACAGGAATTCCTTGCACTGTTCGCATCTTCCAAAAGGCCTAAGATGCAGCACCAGTCCCTGGCATCCGGGACAAACCACTCCAAGGGCCTCCGCCTCTCTGCAGATATAGAGAGCAAAGCGACCCAGAGGCTTCAGTCGGATCCCTGTATCAGTCGCAGAGCAGCAAATGAGGTTACATTCATGGTAGAAGAACTTGGAATCCATGAGGCATTAGACACCATGTTACCCGCTTGCCGATCCATTTCGCACTGTCCCCTTTGCGCCAAAGTCACCACGCGCAACTCATCACATGGCAAGGCTCCTCCCATCTTCTGCAATGTTCGCTGGCTTTCTTTCTCTTGACACGCCCATGAACTATGCAGCTCGGGCTCTCCTCGTGGCGCAGTCACTTTCTCTCAAAGATGGCGGAACTCCACAGAGCCTCACAGGGGAAATAAAGTCCAAACTCTGGGGGGGTTTCTTCTTCTTTCCGGCCGCAGAAAGCCCGGACTCGAGCCCCCACGTGTAGTGATACTCGCCCCATTAACCTGCCTTTGGCTCCTCGCAGGGAGAGAGGGCACACCACGCCACAAGCCCGTACCCTCCTGTGTGAACAGGTTGGGAGGTGTTGTTGGTGGGTCTCCACAGCCAGAAATCCAGAATCCTCCAGAGAATGATTCTCACCTCTATAGTTAATAAAGATCAGTCTTTATATTCCCCCAATAACTTCAAGGCTCACACGAGCTGTAACTCCAACGTAGAGTTTATTTTTCTTCTTAAAGCACAGTCTCTGATAGGAAAGGTTGGAGTAAGAACAGGACAGCATAAGGTGTGGGAGAGGTCCAGGCACAAACGTAAAACACTTCACTGCTCAGATTCTCGAGCAGACTCAGCCCACCTGGATAGTCTCCCCAGATAGGGACTAGCAGCCAGAATGGTGCTCTAACCCAACCGCAGTCTCTGCCACAGACTTGGTAGACTTGGTCTCTGCCACAGACCTGGTGAACTTGGTTCCTTCTTAAAGCTTGACCTCTGTTAAGGAGAAGACATCCCTCCAGAGAATTACCGGGCCCCTCCCTTCACCATGACTTCTCACCAGTCCCTCGGAACGGTTCCTCCCCCGGCCTCCTCGTCTAAGATGCGGGTCCCCTCGCAAGGCGGCACCCTGGGATTCCTCGATCCTTGATGGGCCCCAGCCGAAGGTGCTGGGCCCAAGGCCTTTGCTGCAGCCCCAGGACTAAAGGTGCCTGGGACAGATTCACTGACCCCCGCCACTGGGCCAAAGACACCCAGGGCAGAGAGGAACACACTCTCTGGGGTAGGACCCCGACCACGACAAAACCCTGAACAGGCAGCGTCCGCCCCTCTTATATCCTCTCCCAGCATGCACAGCAGGCCTGCCACACCCACTGTATGGCTGCTGAGAGGGAAAACACAAGGCACAGCACTGTATCAGCGGTTCAACCCTGGTCTGCCATGGCAGCGCCACCTGCAGGCCACAGGGAACTGTACACTGATACTCTCCCTGCTGACAAAAATGGTTGATAGAATCCTGACAATTGGGGTGTTTGAGCATAACTACCACTCAAACACTTCCCCTAAATTTAGGACCCCACTACATAAAAAAAAAGGAAGTGTCAAATTTTAAGTACTTTCTGTTTTCAAATAGTAACTCACGTAGCTGTAGCAGCTATATAGTCTTGTTCCATATTTAACATGCAATAAAAGTTTATTTTTGTACTAATGTGTCAACCTTCAATGCTGATAATTCATAGACTATAGAGATAAGAATATTGCAAAACTTTATTGTTTTATTATCTAGACAGAATTTAAAAACAACCCAATTTTTGAAGTGATCGAAGAAGTGAGGAGCCAGTAAAATAAGAATTTGAGCAAAAAAAAAAACTGGATGACCTGACTTGTTTTGCATTGACCAGGGCTGTGAGAGTGTTTGGCTCATTCATGGCTAAAGCAAAGTGACAATGGGGGTTATTTACTATAGGCAAATCCACTATGGACTACAAGTGCAAACTACAAGTGCACAGTGCACTTGGAAGTGCAGTCGCTGTAGATCCGAGGGGGACATGCAAGGAAAATAAAAAACAGCATTTTAGCTTGCACATGATTGGATGATAAAATCAGCAGGGCTTCCCCTCCTTTCAGATCTACCCCTCAGATTTACAGCAACTGCACTTCCAAGTTCACTAGTTTCAGTGCAATTTCAAGTGTGCTTTGCACTTGTAGTTTGCACTTATAGTGCAAAGTGGATTTGCCTTTCGTAAATAACCCCCACTGTCTTTGCAACCCAGACACCCATGCACTTACCCTTCCTGTGCTCCCTCTCAGTTTCTTGCTCCTTTGCAGCTGGCGAGAATACCCAGCACTTCCTGTTATGGGGAGAATGTTACCCGCTCCCCTGTGACAGTGCTCAAGCCTCTCAGTCAATCAGTAGGCCCATGTACTGTTCCATTACTAGGGGGAAGGGTTGTAGCTATCTCCTGGGTCGCCAACACAGTTGACTTTAACACCAGTTGTTGAGGAGCAAGGAGCTGCAAGGTAAGTAATGTCAATATATGGGGATTAGGGGTCGCCGTTGGAAGAGACACAGTCACTCTGCCCAGCATGGACAAGGTAAGAGTGACTGACTCTTTAATGTCATCCCCCTGCAGCAACTTATACTTACTTTCCCTTCGCTCCCTCCTTAATCTCTTTGCTTGCAAAAGTGAGGAGAAGAAGAAGCCTTGTGTTAGGTCCAAGTTTTGTCTTGGAGCTTACACGAGGTTGACAACTTTCTCTCCACCTTCATATGACAGTGCTAAGTGCCTGGGAAACCAAATGGCAAGAAGCAGCGCTATCACTTGGGAGGAAGGAAAGTGACTTACATGCTGCCCTTTACCCACCAGAACTGGGTGTGTATCTTAATGTTTCTAACAATGAAGTGTAGACTGTTTTTTTTTTCCATACTTCCACAAGAGAACAGGACATCGGGGAAAGAATGGGTAGATATGTAATAGCAGCTGTGGGAGATGGCATTAGATAGAACCAGTTAAATGGTCCTGTATAGGGTGCAAAATAGGCACTGACCTGTGGGACCCATGCTATTTAAGGGCCCCACAACAACGGATCAAAATAATATTGATTTGATTTTGAAAGAAATTACAAAAAAGCTTTCCTAAACTGTTTACAAAACATAGATAAAGATAAAGAAGATAAATCAACTCAAAGAAACGAAAACTTCACATTACAGTTTGTCATCTTAAAAGCTCATCTTATTTCAGCTGTCAGTTTGTAAAAAATGTAGGTGCAATCTACGTACGTGTAATATACAGTAGCGATGGTCATCTCCATCTAGCGGCCTATGTGCAAATTACTTAGTTCAATATTATCTCACTGGAGTGCAAGAAAGCTCCAGAAACCTGTGAGGGGGCCCCAAGGTTGCGCCTGCCTAGTGGCTTCCACAGAGTTTAATCCGGCACTGATGGGGTGCCTGCTATAAACTGTCGGTGTGAACTTGTGTTTGGGTACATACAGTAAGTACAGGTTTACTTTTAGCAAGGTTAGAGGCAGAGAGGTAACAGATTGGAAAGACAGGAAACTTCTGACAAACTTGGTGCATGCATTAGGCCCTAGTTACCCCTAAATTCATAGGTTCCCAATGAAGCCATTGGCAGCAAAAGGCTAAATGAATATCACAATTATCATTTAAAGTCTTGAGAGTCGTTGGGCCAGTAGAATGGCCATTGATGGGGCAGATGTGTTTCCAACAATAACAGGTGACACAACATTTCCGCCACACTAGAGCTAGTGACTTGACAAACAAGCAGAAGCAATAAAGACATAAGTAAACACTCCCTTCTGTTTTAAATTACAAAAGTAAAGGCTGAGCCTCCACGCACTGATATTTTGTAACAGGTTGTAAACTTTCTGTGTGCTATAACAAGATAACAATCTAATGACTCCAGGCATATTCTGCAGCCTGGATTTGCCAGCACTATTCACACATTAATAATATTTTTCTAAAACAAATGTGACAAATGTGCAGGGAATGTGTGTTGAATTCACATGCAGTGCTGTTCATAGTGATGATCCTGTGTTTCTACACTTTTTGGGAGGGTCCCCTGTCCTTACCAATCCTATCAACTCTATCAATCTTGCACACAAAGCAAACAGGCTGGTATCTCTATAGAAAGGGGGCATGGAGTATGCTGATGAGAGCGTAATAGCTATTTGGATTATTTGGCTCTAATCTCATATTTGGAATAACATTAAAATCATTTTGGTAAAGTATGTAATTATTAATATCATTCACCCTATAAAGTATTATACTAAATATGGTGTCAGAGCAAGGATGTCCCAGAAACCCAAAGGAGACCTCCAGTGGAAGATCTTCTGAATATTACTGGAAATTATTTACATTATTTAAAGTGTTCCTGGGCAGTGCCAGCAGGATAAAGTTGCAGGTTTGTTTGATACCTGAGCGCTTTGACTGCCTAATTACTTACTGCCAGTGTTTCCAACCACCCCGCCTGCACTGTGAAACACTCTGTACTTCCAGGTATGGAGAAGCATGTGACTCTCTCCTTATCTCTAACACTGCATTGCTGGAAGCCAGAGAATGCAATTGCAAGGTCCCAGCGCTGTCATGTGAGGGTAGGGTCCTTAGTCATGTGTAGTCTCTGACCGAGAGAAAAGTATGGGAAAAGTACCAATATGCTTGAAGGAATTTAAAGTGATTTACAGATACTAGATAACAATTAAAGGGTCTGCAAAACCACCACTGATTCCCTGGGGGAAGGGATAAAACTTTGCTTACCTCCCCCTGGAGACCTGATCATTCTTTCCCTGCCTGCTCCCTTTCCTGGATACTAGATGTGCTTAGCAAGATTTTCCCCTTTTTTGGGGGGAGCCAGGGGGGGGGGCATGCCCATTGGCGTGTGCACAGGGTGTGCCGGATGTGCCCGGACACACCCTAATCCCCCTGTGCAATGCGATTATCCCTGCTGAACCCCATGGCAGCTGATGCTACTGAGAAAGGGATCGGGGTATATCTGTTCTCAGTCCATTTCTCTGCTATTTCACCAAAGCCCCTCAATGGAGCTCCTAACAAATTGTAAAAAAAATAAACCAAAATAATATAAAAAAATAGGAAGAAAATTAAATTGTACAAATAAAATAACATAATTAAAACAAAAAACTACTGACGCCAATCTCATCCATACTGACACCATCCACTGCTCTACTGCGCATGTGTGTTTGAACTTTGCGGTGCACACCCTAATGCAATAGGCTGCGCACACCGATGCCCATGCCCTTCTAGTAATTAAGGGCATGGGGGCTGCACGTTCATTTTGCATGTAAAACACAGGTTAAAAACTGTGGTCTTCATGTTGAGTCATTGCTTTTTTAGTAGAGAGAATATAATATAGCACCTTTTCCACTAAAAACAGATGTTAGAAAATGTCACATGACAGTGGGGAATGTAGAGCCAAATCTGACCAGTAAAAGTGCTTAAAAAATAAGTCAATTGTCCCCAGTAAATGTGAACTAATGACATTTGCCACTTTATAAATGTTCCCCAAAGTGAAAATTTCAAGAACAAGAAGAAATAAAACCATTATTTATATAAAAACATGAATAAAACATGAAAAATATTAAACATTTGTCAGAGGGATCTACATAGATAATATAAAATAATTATTATAATGTTAGGTAGTCTTCCTTTTTTTTCTTTGGTTACAAGTACAGGTCCTTCTCAAAAAATTAGCATATTGTGATAAAGTTCATTATTTTCTGTAATGTACTGATAAACATTAGACTTTCATATATTTTAGATTCATTACACACAACTGAAGTAGTTCAAGCCTTTTCTTGTTTTAATATTGATGATTTTGGCATACAGCTCATGAAAACCCAAAAATCCTATCTCAAAAAATTAGCATATTTCATCCGACCAATAAAAGAAAAGTGTTTTTAATACAAAAAAAGTCAACCTTCAAATAATTATGTTCAGTTATGCACTCAATACGTGGTCGGGAATCCTTTTGCAGAAATGACTGCTTCAATGCGGCGTGGCATGGAGGCAACCAGCCTGTGGCACTGCTGAGGTGTTATGGAGGCCCAGGATGCTTCGATAGCGGCCTTAAGCTCATCCAGAGTGTTGGGTCTTGCGTCTCTCAACTTTCTCTTCCCAATATCCCACAGATTCTCTATGGGGTTCAGGTCAGGAGAGTTGGCAGGCCAATTGAGCACAGTAATACCATGGTCAGTAAACCATTTACCAGTGGTTTTGGCACTGTGAGCAGGTGCCAGGTCGTGCTGAAAAATGAAATCTTCATCTCCATAAAGCTTTTCAGCAGATGGAAGCATGAAGTGCTCCAAAATCTCCTGATAGCTAGCTGCATTGACCCTGCCCTTGATAAAACACAGTGGACCAACACCAGCAGCTGACATGGCACCCCAGACCATCACTGACTGTGGGTACTTGACACTGGACTTCAGGCATTTTGGCATTTCCCTCTCCCCAGTCTTCCTCCAGACTCTGGCACCTTGATTTCCGAATGTACTTTGGACCACTGAGCAACAGTCCAGTGCTGCTTCTCTGTAGCCCAGGTCAGGCGCTTCTGCCGCTGTTTCTGTATCAAAAGTGGCTTGACCTGGGGAATGCGGCACCTGTAGCCCATTTCCTGCACACGCCTGTTCACGGTGGCTCTGGATGTTTCTACTCCAGACTCAGTCCACTGCTTCCGCAGGTCCTCCAAGGTCTGGAATCGGTCCTTCTCCACAATCTTCTTCAGGGTCCGGTCACCTCTTCTCGTTGTGCAGCGTTTTCTGCCACACTTTTTCCTTCCCACAGACTTCCCACTGAGGTGCCTTGATACAGCACTCTGGGAACAGCCTATTCGTTCAGAAATTTCTTTCTGTGTCTTACCCTCTTGCTTGAGGGTGTCAATGATGGCCTTCTGGACAGCAGTCAGGTCGGCAGTCTTACCCATGATTGCGGTTTTGAGTAATGAACCAGGCTGGGAGTTTTTAAAAGCCTCAGGAATCTTTTGCAGGTGTTTAGACTTAATTAGTTGATTCAGATGATTAGGTTAATAGCTCGTTTAGAGAACCTTTTCATGATATGCTAATTTTTTGAGATAGGAATTTTGGGTTTTCATGAGCTGTATGCCAAAATCATCAATATTAAAACAAGAAAAGGCTTGAACTACTTCAGTTGTGTGTAATGAATCTAAAATATATGAAAGTCTAATGTTTATCAGTACATTACAGAAAATAATGAACTTTATCACAATATGCTAATTTTTTGAGAAGGACCTGTATTTGAGGTTAGGAGTGATTTTTGAAGTTGTGCTCCCTGATCCATGAAGTCTGCATGGCCTTTTGGCACCACCTTCTGGTTCTTTATGGCAGTACAAATATACTGCAGGATTCAAATAAGATTTAAAAAAACTGTCACAAAAGAATTGCCGGGCAGCCATTGCTGACCTCCTTCTAAAAATGATAGTTGCCTGGCTGTCATGCTGATTTTTAAGATTTTAATACTTTTTTAATGTCTGACAAAAAACAAGCATGCAGCTAGTAAAGCCAGAGAAAAGTTTGTTTGATCTGCATACTTGATCCTGGTAAGTGACAGAGAGGGGGTTATTTCCGAAAGGCAAATCCACTTTGCACTAAAAAAATAGTGACGTGAATAAGGTCTCATTCACACGGCTGTAAAAATGTTACTGATGTTATTATACATGTTTTCTGGGAAAAAAGTTCCTGCGCAATGATCAGTAAAATACTTTACGTATAGATACATTTAAACGTGTAACGATGTGAATGTGTACATAATTTGTTTTTATTATAATTTATTTTTTCCCCTTTGTCTATACTTAATTTACTCGCTTACAAACACGTATACATGCGTTTATATGTGTAAGTGCGTAAAATGCATGTTTAGATGCAGATTTTGGGATTCTGTGTTACAGATTGGAAAGCAGCTCATGTTTACACCCCTGTGTGAATGGCTCCCTTGAAAACAATGCATCTGTATTCAGAAAGACACTTATATATGCGTTTTTTATTACCGCCATGTGAATGAAACCTAACATTGATTATCTTATGTGGATAGGATTTATTGGGCAGCAAGTGAACATATTGTTCCTGAAGTTGATGTGCTGAAAGCAGAACAAATGGGCAAATGTAAGGATTTGAGCGACCTTCACGAGGACCAAATCATAATGGATAAATGACTGGGTCATAAGATCTCCAAAACTGCATCTCTTGTGGGATGTTCCCAGTCCGCAGTGGTCAGGACCTATCAAAAGTGGTCTAAGAAAGGAAAACCCGGCGAGTGGGCAACAGGATCATACGTGGCCAGGGCTTATTGATGGACATAGGGAGCAAAGGCTGGCCATTGTAGTCCGATCCAATAGGAGAGCTAGAGATAGAACAACCCTCATGAATGGGACTTTATTGGCAACACAGGCAGATGCAGTAACTTACTCTTTTTATACCAATAGGAAAGCTAAAGTGCCTCATATTGCTGAAAAAAGGTCATGTTGGTTTAGACAGAAGGGTGTCAGAACACACAGTGCATTGCAGTTTGTTGCGTATGGGGCTATTGTGCAGCAGATTGGTCAGGGTGCCCATGCTGACTAATGTCCACAGCAGTGGCGGCTGGTGCTCAGAATTTTTGGGGAGGCGCAAACAAACTGAGAAAAAAAACCCATCAATTGCCACCACTGTGCCCATTAAACGCAGCCACTGTGCCTATTAAACACCACCAGTTTGCCCCCTCAAATGCAACCAGTTTCCCCCCAAATGCAGGCAGTTTCCCCCCAAATGCAGGCAGTTTCCCCCCAAATGCAGGCAGTTTCCCCCCAAATGCAGCCAGTTTCCCCCCAAATGCAACCAGTTTGTCCCCAAATGCAACCAGTTTGTCCCCAAATACAGCCAGTTTGTCCCCAAATACAGCCAGTTTGTCCCCAAATACAGCCAGTTTGTCCCCAAATGCAGCCAGTTTGTCCCCAAATGCAGCCAGTTTCTCCCCAAATACAGCCAGTTTCTCCCCAAATACAGCCAGTCCCCCCCTAAATGCCACCAGTTTGTCCCCAAATTCCGCCAGTTTCCCCCCAAATACAGCCAGTTTGTCCCCAGCCCAGCACTTACCTTCCTCGGGTCAGCACCCTCCTCTGCACGCTCCCTAGATGCCTTCTCCCGCCCTCGATGTCGCTTCAGCCAATCAGGTTACCAGTAACCAGACCCGGTGAACCTGATTGGCTGAGACGCGTGTCAGTGTTAACCAAGGAACGCACACCATGTGCGTCCCCTGGTTAACTATTCGGAAGCCGATTAGTGCCCACAGGCTGTAATCGGGAAGCCTATCAGAGCCACTGGCTCTGATAGGCACTTCCAAAAACCAACCAGCCGCTGTTATTCAGATGGCCGGCGCTCACCAGGGGGCTGGCCATCAGAATAGTGGGCGGCAACGGCGCCGGCGACAATACATGGGTTCATGCAATGCATGAACCCATGTATTGTTGACGTGAGAGACAGGCGCAGGAGAGAGAGGGGGCAGCGCTCCTGCGCCAACTATGGACTGACCGCCACTGGTCCACAGTCAAATGTGCCTACGATTCAGCATCAGAACTGGACCACGGAGCAATGGAAGAGGTGGCCTGGTCTGGTGAATTCAAGAATGGTTTGAGGAACACAACGATCAGTTCGAGGTGTTGAACTTGCCTTCAAATTCTCCAGTTCTCAATCCAGTCGAACATCTCTGTTTGATGAAGGCCCCACTTTGCAACTTACAGAACTTAAAGCATCTGCTACTGGCAGCATTGTGTCAGATACCACAGCATGCTTTTAGAGGCGTAGTGGAGCCCATGCCTCAATGGGTTATGGTGGGTGGTTATAATGTTACAACTGATTGGCACGTGCATGTGTGTGTGTGCGTGTGTGCGTGTATATACATCATTTTATTGTCAGTTCTGAGTATCAGCATCAATTTTGCCTTTGACAACACTTTGAACAATTTTACTTCACTATTCAGACAATAATCAGAGCGGGACTCACAGTCAGTGGCACATGTTGGCAGGGTAGTAACTACAGATCATGGGGCCCCAGAGCCAAATGTTAACCCTCCCCCCTCATTCCCCCATAACACCTGTCAGTTTGAACTATGACAAGAAGACAAGAACTGTGACAATAAAGCATGCCTAAAACAGGACAAGCAGGAGAGCTGTCAACATGAGATCAGTATCTCATCCGGTGTTTTTCCAGCAAACATGTACTGAAACAGGTAAACTAGTAGTCAGTAAAGAAAAAAACAAGATGTAGTAGCAACAATATCAGTTTTAAGCTAAGGACACGCTCTGGAATATTTCCACAGCCTGAAAAAGACTGCATTAGGTGTACAGGGTAAATGTCAGAGTAAAGCCCCATACACACTTAGATTTTCTGCAGATTTTTGTCTTCAGATTTACCAAAACCATGTAGTGCAAGGGCCTGCCTGATTGCATACAAATGGAAACGCTTAAGGTTTGACCTCATATTACATGGTTTTGGTAAATCTGAAGATAAAAATCTGCAGAAAATCTACTAGTGTGTGTGGGGCTTTAGGGCAATAACTTTTGCAAATGCTAGTAGCTTGACTATTACAATAAACAAGTAGTTTTAGTACTTTCTAACTCACTGACCTAAAACAAACATGCATGAATTCTGAATTCCTTTCTGTGTTTGTTGGCCCACGCTTTCTCTGACTTAATGACTTTGGATCAATTAGTAACCAGCATGTTCTGAGCGAGGTCTGCAATAGTAGCCCCTATATTCCCTTAGTACAGGTTTCCTTCAAATGCTAATTCCTAAATGCAAAAGCCTTTGGAATGCTATAAGGATTCATCTTGTACTGGCCTGATAGGCGTGCGCACAGGGTGTGCCAGGTGTGCCTAGGCACACCCTAATCGCCCTGTGTGGCGCAGATTCCCCCTTGTTTAAACCCCGGAAATAAACCCACTGACAACATCCAATGCCCTACTGACACTGTCCACTGCTCTACTGACACAGTCAGTATATAAACACACATGCACACACAATATGTGTTGGATTTTTGAAGTGCACACCCTAATGCAATAGGCTGTGGACCCCTATGACTAGCCTGAGTACTTCAGAGTACATTTTGTTTGGTTTCTATAGGTTCCGACCAAAGAGTTAAAAGAGAAGTATGTTTATTTATTTTTTTGGGCTGTTCATACTTACCTCACTGGATAGAGCATCAGACCGATGCTCCATCTGTCCCCCGGCGTCTTTGCACTGAGAACCGAGCCACCGAACTTCGCTGCTGGCTCGGTTCTCACAGATCCCCGAGAGGAAAGCTGCTGACTGTCAGTCAGCAGCTTTCCTCTCTGCTTCTCCACGCTCATTGGAGCGCTGAGCTGTGGAGGGGCGGGGAGAGGCTGTCTCAGCGGCTTGCTATGATGCTGAGACTGCCATCAATCAAGGCAGCTGGCGGATCCCGACTTGGAAGTCGTGATGACGCGCTGCCCCGACTGATGGCAGTGACGTCAGTGGAGAGCGGACTTCAGACCGCTCTCCGCTGAAAACGGGTCACAGGAGTGCAAAACGAATTGCACTCCTGTGACCCAGAGGAGAAGCCCAGCCTAAAAAGCTCAGGCTGGACTTCTCCTTTAATAGTTAATACCTAAAGTAGAACTAAAGGCATAGCTTCCAACTGTCCCTGATTTGTAGCAATGTCCCTCTGTCCCTCATTCCCCCTCATTTGTCCCTCATTTTGGTCTGATCTATATAGATGTATATAAAATGCACTTCTTAGCTAACAAAAAGTGTTCTCCAGTGCTAAACCTTTCACCTGATTTCTAAATTGCTGCATTTATAAATTCCAAAAGCCAATATAAAGGAACAGTAGTGGTAAAAAAAGCACTTTTGGGTTTAACCAATCTTGTTTTTTGTACAATTCTCCTTTAAGGGGGCGTGGCAAGGGGTGTGTCCTATGCCTGCATGCTTTTGCTGATAGGTGTCCCTCATTCCCATCTTAAAAAGTTAGGAGGTATGCTAAAGGTAGATTTTTTTTTACATTTTGGATAGTGGCTCAGGTTTTTATTGCTACCTGTGCCCCTGTAGGGTGATTCACCCTCTATTTGTCCTGTTTACCATTATTACAGAGAGTCAATTTGAAAGAAAATCCCAAATTTCAGGTTGTCAACAGGAATAGAGGGGGAATCATCCAATGGGGACACTCATTTTGGTGACAACCAGGGTATTCCTCTCACTTCCTGTGTTAGCTATGGGACAGGAAGTGAAGGGGAGTCTCCTCAAAGGTACACAAACACAAAAAAAAAATGGACAGAGGTTATAACCCTCCTTTATTCTATTGAAAATGAAAAAAAAAAGGTTTTCCCTTTAGTTCTACTTTAATAATGAGAACGTGTTACTGAATATGGCTGCATGCATAATCCTGTTAGGTTGTAGGGTCAAAATGATTATATTACTTATATATACTGTATCTTTTTTCGTAGGCTGATATGGTCCATGCTGATATTGAAAGCGCACTTGCTGACATAAAACATGGGAACAAAATGAGACCACAGACACTCAAGTGAGTATAATTAATGCTAAAATATTATGATTGATCAGGCAATACTTGAGGCTCTGTATCAGGTTATATACAGTATATACAGAGCAATGATGGCCAACTTTATGACTATTTAAGAGTTCTAGCTTGTCATGGAAGCCATCAACTGGCATCAAGGCTGGCATGGCATGCTGGGGGTTGTTGTTCTTCCACGACTATGACCCAAACTGTATGTTGCCCTATTGTAGAAAAAGTGTAATTTATTCTTCTAATGACCAGCCATTAGTGTATACAGTATATAGTCAGTGGCTACAAAGAAATTCACGTTCCTTATGTAAAAGATAAAACAACACCAAGACATGTTTTATATCTGCCAATTGTTGATGTATTTTATATATAGCATCTGATTGGCCAGAATTCTCAGAGAATGCAGTCCACGCTACACATGGTACAAACAGCACTGTATCTGAATATAGATCATAGAGGTCCTATTTTACCTTGCTTTTAGATGCTACACACTGGGAGAGGAGTACAGGCATTGAACCTCCGTGAGACTAGAGTTACACCCTGGGAACCCAGAACAAATGTCAAATTAGGGACAGTATCTAAATGATTTATTTAGCATAGACAGCAGAACACCAGAAGGAGAACACTGGAAGAGCCACACATTTATGAAAGACTACATTTAAGTGCATTGTATTCTCAATTTCTATATGAATAACTCTATTAGACTGACCCTTAGATGGGTATACCTTACACAGAGTCTATGCCAGCATTAGCGCTGCTTTGGTGTTACACCATCCTTGGGTGTATCATAGGTTAGAAAAGAAAAACATAGACTTTAGTTGATACGAGTGTTATAAAACTCAGGAACAGTGAGTATGTCACATAGTACAAGGTTTATATTTATTACATCTACTTAGAAGGACAGCAGTAAGTCAAACTTGAGAAATATATTTGGAGAAAACATATTTTCTAGACGTGTGCAGAATGAAAAAAAACCTGTTTTGATTTGTTATATATATAAATTAGTTTAGTTCAATTTGTTTCATTCGGTTAATTCGATTTTGGAATTTCGTTTTGAATTTCTCAAATTCGAATTGATTAGAAAAGTTTTTGAATCCGAATAGTTTTCAAATACTTTTCAAATTCAAATAGTTTTCCAAATTCCAAAGAGAATAAAATAGAATAGAAAATAAAGGAATAGAATAGAAAAGAATATAACAGAAAATAAAAGAATATAATATATTGAAGTAAAACAGAACAAAATAGGATACAAAATAAAAGAACAAAATAGAATGGAGTTGAATAGACTAGAATAAAAAAAAAGAATAGAATAAAATAGAAAGATAATTACCATCTTCTGAATTTCGAATAGAATAAAAAAGAATAGAATTTAAAAAAAATAGATTAGAATAGAAATAAAATAACCATTTTCCAAAATTCAAATAGAATCAATTCAATTTGAATAGAATAGAAAAGAATAGAGTAGAACATAATAGGAAATTACACAATAGTATAGAAAAATACAACAGAATAGAATAGTATGAATATAACCATCTTCCTATTCTAATCTATTATTTTCTATTCTATTCAAATTAAAATTGATTCTATTCTATATTCTTTCTATTCTAATATATTCTATTGTTTTTTAATAATACTCTTTTTTATTTGTTTATTCTTTTCTATTCTTTTATTTTCAATTATATTATATTCTATTCTTTTCTATTCAAATTCAAATTTATTCTATTCGAAATTAGAATTTCGGAAGATGGTTATATTCTCTCTATTCTATTCTGTTGTTTTTTTCTATACTATTCTGTTATTTTATATTCTATTCTAATCTATTCTTTTCTATTGTATTCAAATTCAAATTGATTCTATTTGAATTTTGGGAAATGGTTATATTCTTTCTATTATATTCTATTGTTTTTTTTTATTCTATTCTTTTCCATTCTATTATAGTATACTCTATTCTATTCTATTTTTTCTATTCTATTCTTTTCTTATGTATTCAAATTCAAATTTATTCTATTTGAAATTCGAATTTCAGAAGATGGTTATATTATTTCTATGTTATTCTATTCTATTTGTTTCTGTTATATCCTAGTCTATTCTGTTCTTTTATTTTCTATTCTATTTTGTTCTGTTTTATTTTCTGTTATATTCTTTTCTAGTCTGTTTTTTTCTATTCTATTCCTTTATTTTCTATTCTATGTTATCCTCTTTGGAAATTGGAAAACTATTCTAATTCCCCTGTACACACAGTCAGAATTTTCGACAAGAAAATCCGATGTGAGCTTTTGGTCGTAAATTCCGACCATGTGTAGGCTCCATCGGAATTTTTCTGTCGGAATTTCCACAAAGAAAAATTTGAGAGCTGGTTCTCAAATTTTCCGTGAAGAAAAGTTCTTGGAGGAAATTCCGTTCGCCTTTATGCAATTCCGACGCACCAAAAACCACGCATGCTCGGGAATCAAGTCGACACATGCTTGGAAGCATTGAACTTAATTTTTCTCGCCCCTTGTACTCTTTTATCATGTGCCAATAAATATATTTTTATATGGATTTGGAGTTGCTGGCTTTTCCTATTGAAATTCTACTGCCTGAGTGTTGTCTGGAGGACACCGTAGCCTGAGCAACCTATTGTGAACTCCACCCTATGATCTACGAAGTTGTCCAGATTAGAGTGCTGCACTTTTTTGTTCGTATATTGAGTATTTTGTAGCTCACAGCTTCAAAACTCTCAACATTCAAAATCCCATGCATTTCAAAGGTGGCTATTCACATATTAGCTCTCAGACGCCAATAGCTCCACACCTGACACTCCAAAAGCTACACGAGACACATTTAAGGCAGAATTTTTGACTTCATAGACTTTAGTGGTAATGCCTGTAGTGATCTATGATTTTCAGAACTTCATGCCAAACTTGAACTTGGAAAGAGTGAGGAAGAGTTAGAACATTCCACTTACTTGCTATCTGTTTCACAAGTATTAACCTGTCAGCTCTACCTATAAACCAAGCCCTAAAATTAATTCTAACCCCACCCAACTCCCACGTTATTACAGAATTACTATGTGTGTACAGTATATTAGTCTCATAAAGGAATTACCAGCACGGGAACTAGCTGATTAAGTCTTTCCTAGTAACCAGTAAATCTGCACATAGACTTAAAGGGCTAGTCATTAATGCGTATACACTCTTACTGTCCTCTGACCAGACTATCAGCAGAATTTCTGCCCATCTTCTGTTTCTTGTAGAAATATGCACTTTACCCCCCGTCCCACAATGCCATGCTCAGTCCTGAATGACCACATGGGTTATTTGGGCATGGTTACTTATAGTAAAGCAACAGAAACTGCTACAGCTTTTGACACTTATTGAATTGCTAATCCCCCTCAACAATGATTGTGTAGTGTGGTCAGGGTACTCCTACATACAGTCTCCAAGATCAGGAAATTATCTTGTGTCTATAGGTAACTAAAGGCTCCAAGAGGGATCCAAGCTGGGGGTGAGGGGGGAAGGGAGAAACAATGGATATCCCCCTGGACATTAAACTGTAATGCACATACTGTGCTATAAAAGACAGGAACTCCACAGGTATGTTAATGTTTGTAGCAATAAACATATGGTGCATACTGGGAAACACTTCTTCATCCTGGAAAGCTCTGATTTTTGTAAGTCGTCCTTGGTGGCCAGAGGATAAATGCCCCTTTGTTTTTTGTTTTTTTTTGTGAAATAAAATACCTCTTTATGACTGCAATGAATGTGTTCTGTTCTCGTTACACGTTTGCCCCTGGCGTGTATGTAGCTCAACATACAGCTTAAACCTTGCATCCTAAATAACCAGACTGTCTGTAACTTTGGTTCTTTATTACGATAAACAGGTGGTGGCCATATAAGATGTGTTTGAATAATGGTGAAACTGGAGATAAACAAATAAATGAACATATAAGAATTATATGAACACAAACAAATGTCTTCTAGGCATATAGATAAACAGTCTTTATCATACCAGCGATGCTGCCTTAAGGAGATCAGGACTTAGGAAACATGTGGCGCAGGCTTAGCTGACTCCATGTGGACTGTCCAGTGAAAAAAGATAAAAGAGTTTTGATAGGAAGTGAAGACAGTTTTCAATAACACGACAGGAAATGTACATTACCATAGAACACTGCCCATCAACAGTCCTTTGTTAAGAGTGACATCTAGTGGACGATATTTGAAATACAAGTCCAGAAGATATTACTGTATTTCTTTGTAGGCCAAAGGCATGACGGAATGTGTTATTCTCAACTGTAGGGTTAACCAAGAGCGAATCAAGCAAAGAGACTCAATCCTTCCACCATCCACTGCCCCCAAACCAGCCTACAGAGATAACAAAAATCGTGTGATGTCACCAGCTCCAGCCAATGAGATTGGTAAGATATAATTTACAAGATAAGATGAACTCTATGCATATATTTTTTTTTTTAAAAACACCACTTTAATATACTTATGTATTTTTTTTATATATATTAAAATGCAGCAGGGACATATCAGGTCACTGGGCTGGCTGTGTGTCAGGGCTGTATAAATCCCAGGACTAAATGGTCAAAATAAAGAAACACTTGCAAGTAAATCAGTTCCTATACACCTGTGTAATTATCTGTTTGCTGGGAGTTCGGCTCCATGTATGTTGTAGTCTGATTGTACAATCTAATTAGCATTACCAACAATAATGCAGCACAAGGGCCTACCTATTTGGATACACACTGAATTCATTCTGGTCCGGGTTGGCCCTCATAAAGCCTAGTTGTTGGTAATGTGAGGGGGTTAGCTCGGCAGCGGGTGTGTGTGACCCCCGAGATGGGCTCCCCACACAAAAACAGGCCCAGCAAACGGTGGTTGTGGTTTTCAAAATCAAAAAAGGTGCGGTTTATTTTCTATTTACAGTGACAAAACACAGCAAAGCAAAAGAAACATAAACAAAATAAATCCTGGTCAACTTGACCTCTGACTAAACATACAGGTTTCCTAACTAACAACTGGGATCAGCCTAGTGCTGTCCTAGTCCCTAAGTCCCTGGTTTTAAATGTCCAAGCAAATAGCCACACAGGCTTTGTCTCACCGCACAGGGGTTCACTCTCCCTAGACAGTCCACACAGGTCTGGTTCCAGGCATGAGCTAACATCTAATGAAGCTGGGAGTTCTTATAGAGGCCTAAATGAGCTGACAAGCTTCAGCTGGTCTCATCAACTCCCTGTCTGCACGACGCCCAGCCCTCTCTCTAGAGGTATGAGTCATCCATGAGCCTACTAGCCTCAGCTGGGCTTATACAACACTCCACCTAGTTGTATAAGTCGGCGTAAAGCCTGAATCTGGGCGAAATATATCTACCCCCCTGGATGCAACCAGGTGACTTTACCTTCCTGCTGTCACAGTAAATATAAACCCGTTTGTACAGAGATTATACAAATGCATTGTAGATTGTAATGTTTATGACTGGCCTTGCTGAGTAATTATCTAAAACAGGGGTCTCCAAACTTTTTAAACAAAGGGCCAGTTTATTGTCCTTTAGACTTTAGGGGCGCCTGACTGGGAGGAATTGTTGGTGTCAGTGGGAGAAATGGAGCCCCATTGTTGATGTCAATTGGCAGAATAGTGTCTCGTATCAGTGGGAGGAATAGTGTCTCAAGGACCGGATAAAGGCAAGCAAAGGGCCACATCTGGCCCCCGGGCCGCAGTTTGGAGACCACTGATCTAAAACAACTGAAGGGCACATTTAGAATGTTGAAAACAACTAATCTGGTTTCTCTTTACAGAAATCAGATCACTGAAAGGTATATTCTGAATTTTCTCTTCGCCATATTGAACAAGCTTGATTGTTTTATTGTAGTAAAAAGTGTAATACCTTTTTTCTGTTGCTCACATATTTTCTGGGTAATTTAGTAAGGTTCGTGACATGCAAAAACATGCAATGAATCACTTAAAGGGACACTAAATGTTCCCGTTTAAAAAAATTAAAATAACAAACATGTTATACTTACCTCCACTGTGCCGCTCATTTTGCACACAGTGGCTCTATCCTGGTCTTCAGGGGTCCCTCGGCAGCTGTCTCGGCTCCTCCCTGCATCAGCTAACCCCCTTCATGGGAAGCGCTCTCTCAAGGGGGTTAGCATGCGGGCACGCTCCCGTGATACAGCCGGCGGCCATAGCCGCCGACTGTATCACACGGCCCCGCCACCCGGCGCGCCGCGTCATTGCATGTGATTGACAGCAGCGCGAGCCAATGGCTGCGCTGCTATCAATCTAGCAAATCTAGCCAATCGTCGGTCAGACTCCGAGGAGAAGAGGAAGTTGGGGGATGCGCACAGCAAATTCGGGGCTCAGGTAAGTCAAACGGGGGGGGGCTGGGGGGGCCGTCATTGCCAGTTTTTTTTTCACCTTAATGCATAGGATGCATTAAGGTGAAAAAAAACGAACCTTTACAACCCCTTTAAGAATGGCTTCATATGCCAAATACAGTATCTGCAGGTTTTTGTTTTCCAGATGGTAGCATGAATTATGTTTTTATGCTTATGTTGGCAGAATTTGATCGAAGAAGTAACATCTCCCAGGAGCAAGAGGAATCCAGGGAAGCTCTAGCAAAAAAAATTGAAAGAGAAACAGTAAGCGACACTACAACTTTATTGGGTGGTGATCAATAATTATTTGAAAATGATAACAAGATGCTGATGAGCAGTGCAACTACTTTTCCCTTAAAAAAAAAGAGCATCTCAAACTGTCTAAAGTAGGCTATAGACAATAAAACAAACACATAGGGGCACGGTTAAAAAGCAGTAGTATGAGTTTACTGTAGGTATTCCTCTGCTTTGAAAGACAAGATACTGTACTTTTATAAAATGTGCTTTACAGGAAAGTCTGGTCTCATGACTCGTCAGACTCATGTGACTGGGCTTTCCTGCAATCACAGTGGGGGTTCTAGGTTGTTTTTTTTTTTTGTCAATGTTTAATTGAACAAGCTGAACCTAGAAGCTGATTGGCTACCATGCACAGTTGCACCAGATTTTGCATTCTGCAGTTTTAGTAAATCAACCCCTGTGTGCCCTCACTGCAGCGTAAGGCCCCTTACACATGGGCGGACCATTCAGGTCCTCCTGTCAGTTTTTTAGGCGGACCTGAACGGACGCTCCGTGCACCTATGCCCGCTGACATCCGACCCGCTCCGATCGCTAACATCCGACCCGCTCCGATCCGCCAAAGTGTGACGGATGGAAACCCTACTTTTCCATCCGTCTGGTGGATCGGATGACAACGGACTCTATGGTCCGTCGTCATCCGATCCCCGGCGCTCTGACAGGTCGGTCCTAGGGTGACCACATTTTTAAACTACCATTCAGGGACACCCCCCCTTCCCAAAAATCAGCTTGTGCTGTAACGAATCACAGCACAGTGACTGGACACAAGAGGTGGGATTTATGATTTCTCCAATCACAAGCAAGGGGCGGGGATTGTGCTCCTCCAGGCATTCCCGGCCAGAACAAGTACTGTCGCGGGGTAAAGCGGTGATGTGGCGGCCTTTTTTGGGGGCATCAGATTGGCCCGGGGGGTGGCTGTGTCAGTTTCATTCCGGGACACTGTATTGTCCTGGAATGAAGGTGCCCGGGACAGATCTGCAAAATGCGGGACTGTCCCGGGCAATCCGGGACACGTGGTCACCCTAGTCGGTCCCTGCACAGTGTGCAGAGACAGACCTGTCATCTGCCTGCTCAGCGGGGATCGACGGAGCGATCCCCGCTGAGCAAAGCGGAGCCTGCACACGGACACATCCGTGTGGAAGGACCCTTAGGAAGAGAGAACCCCATGTGATGCTCAAAGCTCCACACCACTGCCTGCTTTTTGTGAATACCATATAAATGCAGCCACAAAGTGGAATAAACACTGCACTGTCCAGCCAATATTGGTCTCTCCCCTGTAGTCTCTCCCTCAGTGTTTGCACACGTGTATCTAATATGTTCAGGGATGACAACAGCAATTCAAATTTTTATGTTATTAGACAGGGAAATATGAATGGTCCATATATACCGGTAGAACAATAACAGTAGGAGGTGTAGCTCTAAACTACTGCTCTATATTTCCATCAGGCTGACTTGCTGCTTTGCTGTGAGTAGCTTATTTTCTTAATAGACCTCAATAGCACTCACAGCTGAATGGGGAATATGCCCTATCTGCTCTACACGCTAAAGCCTCGTACACACGATCGGATTTTCCACGGACAAAGCATAGGACTTTTGTCCGAAGGGCATGTGCCTGGATCTTGTCTTGCATACAAACGGCACACAATTGTCGGCCAACAAACACAAACGTAGTGACGTACTAGACGTCCGATATGGTTTTTCAGCTCTTTAGCGCCACCCTTTGGGCACCTTCTGCCAATGTTGTGTTTGGGGAGCATTGCTTCCGAGCATGCGTGTTTGTACTTTTGACTTTTGTCCGACGGACTTGTGTACACAAATTTTAAAGCCTGCTATCCAACATTTGTCATCGGAAAATCTGACAACAATTGTCCGATGGAGCGTACAAACGGTTGGATTTTCCGCCAACAGCCTGTCATCGCACGATTCCCGACGGAAAATCCGATCGTGTGTATGAGGCTTTAGATTCACCTGGATTTTTAGTTAGATTGAAGCAGTCAAAAAGTAAAAAGCCATTGCCAGGCTTTCTCTTTAGTAGCAAAATTTGGGTCATGGGTTCACATTCTACAAATGTTTGTTTGTTATTTTAGTAATTAAAACAATATATATATTTAAATTTATATGCTGTTAAACGTTCAAATATAATCTATTATTGCTTCTCTTGAAAATGATGTCAGACATAGATGATCGAAATGATTATCAAGCTTATGTTGCTTTTGACAAACTGTCATATGATATGCAGAGGAGCTGGCATATCCATGTGCCTACCAGTATAGTGTCACTCTTATTCAGGAACATTATCTGTTTGTTGAGTTGGATATAGACTTTTACCCTCCGTTTTATCAGCAGAGGTTACCGGTTGAGACATTCATTAACATCTAAGATGTCACCTGATCCTGCCTAAAGTGGCACAATTCTCTAATGTGTATATAATATGGAATATCATAAAGTGCAATGCTTCTTATGTCTATAGGTAAAGCAGGCTATTGATGTATTGCCAATGTTAAATTGCAGTCAAGAGTGGGTTGGTAATATTTTATAGGTTTGCCCACAATTGTTGGCTAAATCTTATTGATCTGGGTTCCTTATTCATGGATAAGAGGATCGTTTGGAGTCAGATAGACAGGGTGTTGTGTGTGTCTTTTTCATTTTTGTAATGATGTTTCTTATGGTAATATTTCCCATCTGTGCATCTCTATTACAGCAATGCTTAAACTGCACATTGGATGACATAGAATTTTTTGTGGCAAAACTCCAAAAAGCAGCTGAAGCTTTCAAGCAGCTAAATGCAAGGAAGAAGGGCAAAAAGAATAAAAAGAAAGGGCCGGCAGGTAATTATCTATTTATAATTGTATCACTGCCCTATTCTAAATCTTCTGTTTTCCACACTTCGTCCCAGTGTTAATTTTTACATCAAATTTCGATTTAGTTTCAGCTCGGGTTTTCACTGCCCGCAACTTCCACGTCTGACCACAGCTCGACTTCGGTACGACCTGCAGGTGACTTCTTTAACAGAAGTCAATGCAAGTCTTACCAAAGTCGGACCAAAAGTAGTGCAGGAACCTTTTTCCAAGTCTGACTTCTGATGCGACAAGTGCTCCAAAGTCAGAGCGATTGTCACATCAGTGTGAATCGGGCCTTATGCCGCGTACACACGAGCGTTTTTAATGTCATAAAAAAAAAAAAGTTTTTCTCGACGTGATTTTTCGTGTTTCCTCTCAAGCCTGCCTTGCATACACACGTTCATGAAAAAAAACGCTTGCGCAAAGCGTGGTGACGTACGACGGCACTATAAAGGGGAAGTTCCATTCGAATGGCGCCACCCTTTGGGACGCTTTTGCTGATCCTCATGTTAATAAAGCTAGTTTTACCAGAACGAGTGCTCCCGTCTCATACTTAATTCTGAGCATGCACGTTTTTTTTCCCCTCGTAAAAGCATACACACTACCGTTTTTCACGACCTTTCAAAGAAAGACGTGAAAAACGACGTGAAAAAATAGAGAAGGTTCTAATTTTTTTCAGGCCATTTTTCACGTCGTTAAAAATGCTCTGGAGCCTACACACGATCGTTTTTAATGAACAATTTAAAAAATTTCATTTTTCACGTCATGAAAAACGGTCGCGTGTACGCGACATTAGTCAGTCTTTTGACTAAAATGCCATTTTAATTGGAGTCGTATTTTAGTCATCTAATTTGTTTTAGTTTTAGTCACATTTTAGTAAAATAAAATATCCAGTAGCAGCGGTTTAACCTTAAGCTGCTTAGGGGGTTTTTCACTGTCAGGGCAGTAAGGATGTGGAAATCTCTTCCACAATCAGTGGTGTCAGCAGGAAGTATGGATAGTTTTAAAAGACTCTTGGACGTGTATCTTAGCGAAAACAATATACGAGGATATGGGAAATAATTTTCTACACGTACACGCACACCAGCACAGGTTGGACTGGATGGACTGTTGTCTTTATTCAACCTTAAGTACTATGTAACTAACTAACAATACATTTTAGTCGTTTAAAATCTCCAGTTTCATAAACAAACAAAATATTGCTTTTTGACAAACAGAAGTGCAACTAAAATCTAAAAAGACAAAAAACTGTTAACTCTATTGGCTGTAATGCCATTGCACATATTACCTGACTATAAAACCTTTATACGTGAAAAACATATATTTATAAGCAGCGCTGGCAGTAAACTTGTGTGAAAACTTGATTTAGGAACAAGTCCATAAAGAAAAATATATATATGAAAAATATATATTTGTATTGGTGATACAGCTGGGTGTAGTAGTTCATAAAATAATGATAGTACTGAGCAAAGTGAAACTTAACATAGAGAAGAGTGGATCCCACTGCGGAGACTCCACTCACTAAAGTGTCCACAAAATCAAAATAGTGTCAGAAAAAACAACAAAAAACGAAAACCCACTTATTGTCCATGAATGGAAAATTGCTGAATGTAACACATAGGTTATAACACAGTCCTCAAATGAGTAAAAAGATCTCAAATACAGAGTTGAGTCTCCGCAATGGGATCCACTCTTCTCTTTGTTAAGTTTCACTTTGCTCAGTACTATCATTATTTGATGAACTAC
The DNA here is from genome assembly GCA_029206835.1 of Rana muscosa. NCBI lineage: Eukaryota > Metazoa > Chordata > Amphibia > Anura > Ranidae > Rana > Rana muscosa. Next base: position 78,154,661 of record CM055119.1, on the reverse strand, counting down.
TACACCCAGCTGTATCACCATTACAAATATATATTTTTCACACGGACCCTTTTTCCTGCTTACCTTCACTTTGCAAGGTAAAGGCACACCGTGCCACATGCCCGTATCCTCCTGGTATAAGAGGTTGAACGGTGTTCTTACAATTTTGGGTTCATCAGCGAGTTACCTCCCTCCATTGGTTCTCGTCCCCAGAATATAGGGAAAAGTCTATTCTTTCCCCCCAAAAGAAGGCCAATGTCCAGACAATGTTTAACCACTTAAGCCCCGGACCATTTGGTAGCTAAAGGACCAGAGGTGAATTCAGAATTTTGCACTGCGCTGCTTTAACTGTAAATTGTGCGGACATGCAATGTTGTACCCAAACGAAATTTGCGTCCTTTTCTTCCCACAAATAGAGCTTTCTTTTAATGGTATTTGATTGCCTCTGCGATTTTTATTTTTTGCGATATAAACGGAAAAAGACCGAAAATTTTGAAAAAAAATGATATTTTCTACTTTTTGTTATAAGAAAAATCGAATAAACTCAATTTTAGTCATACATTTAGGCCAAAATTTATTCAGCCACATGTCTTTAGTAAAAAAAATGTCAATAAGCGTATATTTATCGGTTTGCGCAAAAGTTATAGCGTTTAAAAACTAGGGTACATTTTCTGGAAGGTGCTAAAATGACAGGGCAGTACAAAACCCCCCCAAATGACCCCATTTTAGAAAGTAGACACCCCAAGGAAATTGCTGAGAGGCATGTTGAGCCCATTGAATTTTTTTTTTTTGTCCCAAGTGATTGAATAATGACAAAAAAAAAAAAATTACAAAAAGTTGTCACTAAATGATATATTGCTCACACATGCCATGGTTATATGTGGAATTGCACCCCAAAATACATTCTGCTGCTTCTCCTGAGTACGGGGATACCACATGTGTGGGACTTTTTAGGAGCCTAGCCGCGTACGGGACCCCGGAAACCAAGCACCGCCTTCAGGATTTCTAAGGGCGCAAATTTTTGATTTCACTCCTCACTACCTATCACAGTTTTGAAGGCCATAAAATGCCAAAATAGCACAAAACCCCCCCAAATGACCCCATTTTAGAAAGTAGACACCCCAAGGAAATTGCTGAGAGGCCTGTTGAGCCCATTGAATATTTTTTTTTTGTCCCAAGTGATTGAATAATGACAAAAAAAAAAAAAAATTACAAAAAGTTGTCACTAAATGATATATTGCTCACACATGCCATGGTTATATGTGGAATTACACCCCAAAATACATTTTTCTGCTTCTCCTGAGTACGGGGATACCACATGTGTGGGACTTTTTAGGAGCCTAGCCACGTACGGGACCCCGGAAACCAAGCACCGCCTCCAGGATTTCTAAGGGCGCAAATTTTTGATTTGACTCCTCACTACCTATCACAGTTTTGAAGGCCATAAAATGCCAAAATAGCACAAAACCCCCCCAAATGACCCCATTTTGGAAAGTAGACACCCCAAGCTGTTTGCTGAGAGGCATGGTGAGCATTTTACAGCTCTCATTTGTTTTTGAAAATGAAGAAAGAACATTTTTTTTTTTTCTTTTTTTTTCAATTTTCAAAACTTTGTGACAAAAAGCGAGATCTGCAAAATACTCACAATACCTCTCAGCAAATAGCTTGGGGTGTCTACTTTCCAAAATGGGGTCATTTGGGGGGGTTTTGTGCCATCTGGGCATTCCATGGCCTCCGAAACTGTGATAGGCAGTGAGAAGTGAAATCAAAAATTGACACCCTTAGAAAGCCTGAAGGCGGTGCTTGGTTTTTGAGGTCCCGTACGCGGCTAGGCTCCCAAAAAGTCTCACACATGTGGTATCCCCGTACTCAGGAGAAGCAACAGAATGTATTTTGGGGTGTAATTCCACATATGCCCATGGCATGTTTGAGCAATATATCATTTAGTGACAACTTTGTGCAAAAAAAAAAAAAAAAAATTATTTTTTCCGCAACTTGTGTCAACATATAAAATATTCCATGGACTCGACATGCCTCTCAGTATATAGCTTGCGGTGTCTACTTTCCAAAATGGGGTCATTTGGGGGGGGGTTTTGAACTGTTCTGGCATTTTATACACAACATTAGGAAGCTTACATCCACTCTTCTAACCACTTGAAGACAAAGCCCTTTTTGACACTTTTTGTTTACATGAAAACATTTTTTTTTTTGCAAGAAAATTATGTTGAACCCCCAAACATTATATATATTTTTAAAGCAAAGGCCCTACAGAATAAAATGGTGGGTGTTGCATTTTTTTTTTCTACACAGTATTTGCGCAGCGATTTTTCAAACGCATTTTTTTGGGAAAAAATACACTTTTTTTAATTTTAATGCACTAAAACACACTATATTGCCCAAATGTTTGATGAAATAAAAAAGATGATCTTAGGCCGAGTACATAGATACCAAACACGACATGCTTTAAAATTTCGCACAAACGCGCATTGGCGACAAACTACATACATTTTTAAAAGCCTTTAAAAGCATTTACAGGTTACCCCGTTAGATTTACAGAGGAGGTCTACTGCTAAAATTACTGCCCTCGATCTGACCTTCGCGGTGATACCTCACATGCATGGTGCAATTGCTGTTTACATATGACGCCAGACCGACGCTTGCGTTCGCCATTGGGCAGGACAGGGGTGCTTTTTTTTTTTTTTTTTTTTTTTTATTATTAATTTTGCTTTTTTATTTTATTTTTAAACTGTTGCTTCCATATTTATTTATTTTTATCACTTTTATTGTTATCTCAGGGAATGTAAATATCCCCTATGATAGCAATAGGTAATGACAGGTACTCTTTTTTGAAAAAACTGGGGTCTATTGGACCCTAGATCTTTCCTCTGCCCTCAAAGCATCTGACCACACCAAGATCGGTGTGATAAAATGCTTTCCCAATTTCCCAATGGCGCTTTTTATATCCGGGGGGGGACATTCCCTCCCACTGCTTGTAAAAGCAGTCCAGAGGCTAATTAGCCACTAGGATTGCTTTTACATGAAAGCCGGCCGCTGGCTGAAAAGAATGATACCAAGATGATACCTAAACCCGCAGGCATCATTCTGGTATAAACATTCAAAGTCCAGCAACATACCAGTACGTTGCTGGTCCTTGTTGGACATGTATTGTAATCTTTTTTTTCATGCAGCCTGTTGGCTGAACGAAAAAAAAAGATTGATCGGTGGGTATGCCCACCATTAGAATACCGCCCTTCATCCACCCACTTCTAATGATGGGCATACATGCACCATTTATATATGCCGAAGCATGGGGGCATCTTCTCGCAAAAGTTATGCCGCGTACACATGGTCAGACTTTTCCACGGGCAAGCCTACGTCGGAATTTCGACCGTATATACGCGGCATTAGGAGCAAAATCGCTCCTCCGCCCCTGCTGCCCCAATGCTTCGGCATATATGCTTTTTTTTTTTAACTGTGGTGGTGAAATCACCTCCTACAGCACTGGAGTCACAGGGATCAGGCCTGTCTCTGCGAACGCTGCAGTTATGTGTGTTGTGTTTTGCAAGTGACAGTGATCGATCGATACTGCACTTCGGTGGCCTGGGCTGGACGGAGGGGCAAAACGCAGGTGCTAGCAGGTATCTGGGCTGATCCCACTAACACTGCGTTTTTGGGAACCCTAAACTGCTGGGGACGCTAGTATAGATCTGATCAGATCAGATATTGAGCTGATCAGATACTATACCACTAAGGGGGGTGTATGCTTCACGTGTGGGTGTTAGCGCTACTGGCACTAACCTGACGCTGCCTGGGGTGTGACGCAGACCCTCTCTGACGCTAAAACCTAACTGATATCACCCGCCGGGCGATCAGGGGGTTAAACCTTTATTGGGTTATATACGGCGGGTGCCCTGACACTATAAAAAGCAAACTAACTAACCAGCGTCACCCGTAACACTTATATGATGATCACTGGTGAAAGGGTTAACTAGGGGCAATTAGGGGGTTAAAACCTTTATTAGGTAATATATGGGGGTACCTGACGCTATATAAAAACCTGACGGCGAACCTAAAAAAAAATTACTGGCTACATATCGGCATCACCGACACTAAGACAACGATCATAAAAACGATTGCTTAGTGACAGTGGTGATAGGGGGTGAAAGGGTTACCTGGGGGGCGATCAGGGGGTTAAACCTTTATTAGATAATATATGGGGGTACCTGACGCTATAAAAACCTGCGGCAAACCTAAAAAAAATTACTGGCTACCGATCAGCATCACCGACGCTAAGACATCGATCAGAAAAATGATCGCATAGTGACGGCGGTGCTAGGGGGTGAAAGGGTTACCTGGGGGGTGATCAAGGGGGTTACACCTTTATTAGGTAATATATGGGGGTACCCGACGCTATAAAAACCTGCGGCGAACCTAAAAAAAATTACTGGCTACCGATCAGCATCGCCGACGCTAAGACATCGATCAGAAAAATTATCGCTTAGTGACAGTGGTGATAGGGGGTGAAAGGGTTACCTGGGGGGGCGATCAAGGGGGTTAAACCTTTATTAGGTAATATATGGGGGTACCCGACGCTATAAAAACCTGCGGCGAACCTAAAAAAAAAAATTACTGGCTACCGATCAGCATCACCGACGCTAAGACATCGATCAGAAAAATTATCGCATAGCGACGGCGGTGCTAGGGGGTGAAAGGGTTACCTGGGGGGTGATCAAGGGGGTTAAACCTTTATTAGGTAATATATGGGGGTACCCGACGCTATAAAAACCTGCGGCGAACCTAAAAAAAAATACTGGCTACCGATCAGCATCGCCGACGCTAAGACAACGATCAGAAAAATTATAACTTAGTGACAGTGGTGATAGGGGGTGAAAGGGTTACCTGGGGGGCGATCAAGGGGGTTAAACCTTCATTAGGTAATATATGGGGGTACCCGACGCTATAAAAACCTGCGGCGAACCTAAAAAAAATTACTGGCTACCGATCAGCATCACCGACGCTAAGACATCGATCAGAAAAATGATTGCTTAGTGACGGTGGTGATAGGGGGTGAAAGGGTTATCTGGGGGGTGATCAGGGGGTTAAACCTTTATTAGGGGGGGTTAGGGGGCTACACTGGACCTAAAACTAAATGTAGTGACACTTTTACAGTCACAAATGTCACTGATTGCAGTGATCACTAAATAAATGGTCACTGCAATCAGTGACACTGTGACTGGGGGCTGGGGGGGGGCTGGGGGTGGTCTGGGGGGGCCTGGGGGGGCGATTTATGTGCCTATGTGTCCTGGTGTCAGTGTGCTGTTTTGTGTACCAACCTGCATCTTCTCCTGTACGGCGCTCGGTATATGTGAGCACCCCAGGAGAGATGACATCACTTCCTCCTTCCTGGCAGGCAGGGGAAGCTCTCTCATTCGCCGGGAGCGATCGAGAGGGGGTGGCCGGAATCGAACGGCCGTCCCCTCATGCCGGATCGCTCCCGAAGGTAAAACGACCACCCACTGTAAAGAAGGGGGGTCCGATCGGACCCCCCAACTATACAAAGGCAATCACGTATATGTACGTGATTCTGCCTGTCGGTGCCATTCTACTGACGTATATTTACAGTGGGCGGTCGTTAAGTGGTTAAACTCCAAACAGACGAGTTTTTTTCTCTTGCTTGAAACAGGTTGGGAAAAAGGTTGAAGACAGCAATAGGATTAGATAGGGAGATAGGTTCAGGCACGCGGCACCCAATTACCCTATTCTTCACTCAAGCCTGAGTGTGTATTGCTCTCCCGGATAGATCCCTCTCACAGTTCTAGCAGCCGGAGTGAAGCACAAACAATTACTTTGATTTAGTCCCCTTCACGGACAAGTCCAAGAGATCCTCTGCCACAGAATCCTTTGGTTACTGAATTAGAACTTTGAAACCCCTGTAGATTATTAGAGACAAGGTGCAATGGGGCACACTACAGGAGCTATACTGTAACTCACGAATCCTTCCCTCTGATAGGCAACCAGGCCTCTCCTTCACCGTGACTTCCTTCACCGATCCATCGGACAGGTCCTCCCCTGTTTTCCTCTCCTTCAGAGCAGGCCACCCTCCCTTGGGTTCCCTGGGACTCCAGTGGGCTGGTTGTAGACCCAGTTGAAGGTACTGGGCCTACCTGGAACTCTGTAGCCTCGGGCTATAGGTGCCCGAGACTCCCCGACCAGTTCACGCACCCCAGGCCAGCAGGGCTCCTCCTTGGAATCCCCCCGGCACACCCCACCAGATCATGGCGTCTGCCCTTTATGTACCCTCTCCCGGCATGCACAGCAGGCAAAACCCGCCCACCGCACGGTAGCCAAGAGAGGACACCAAATCACACCACAATGCCACCTGTGGTTCAACCCGAGACCTGGGCAACAGCACCACCACAGGCCAAGGGGAACTATACACCAGGCAACACCATAGCAGAACAGAGTCCAAACTGAACAGAATTGGAGAACCTGAGCCATATATGATTTTTCGTGTTTCCCCTCAAGCCTGCCTTGCATACACACGTTCATGAAAAAAACAGCTTGAGCAAAGCGCGGTGACGTACGACGGCACTATAAAGGGGAAGTTCCATTCGAAAGGCGCCACAGCTCAGCTCAGGCTGCCCCTAAATTTATAGCATAGCAACCCCAATTTTGGGGGTCCCGCTACATATATATTTTTCTTCATGGACTTTTCCTAAATCAAGTTTTCACACAAGTTTACTTTCAGCGCTGCTTATAAATATATGTTTTTCACGTTTAAAGTTTAGCACTTTTGGTGCAGCTGCTGCAGTTATCACATTTTCATTCGAAGTGCCAATTTTTTGTTGTTTTATTATAAAACCTTTAGGCCCCTTTCACACATGCAGACCATATGTCCGCTTTTTCATCCATATGTTTACGGATGAAAAAGGGACATACATTGGTCCCTATGAGATCGCGGGTGTCGGCGGATGAACATCCGCTGACACCCGATCTCACCCGGGTCCGCAATCCTCCGATTCTGCAGACGGAGGAAAATCCTATTTTTCTATCCGTCTGCAGAGTGGATCTGATGAACACGGACAGATGGTCCGTGTTCATCCGATCCCCCCATAGGGGAGAGCGGAGATCTGACAGGACGGTCCCTAACAGGGACCGCCCTGTCATCCGCAGGCTCAGCTGGGATCAGCGGAACGATCCCCACTGAGCAACTGGAGGTTCACGGGGCCGATCGTCACACATGCCTCAGTTCAGTCACGAAAAAAACGGATCAGTTGACATCAGTTTTTTATCAGTTTATCAGTTTTTATCCATGTGTTTTTTTTTTTACTATTTTATTGCTATCACATAGGGGACCAATAGTCCCCTATGCGATAGCAGATACGTGACAGGTCCTCTTTGGGGGGGGTGGCAGTGTGTGCAAGGAAAGGGGCAGAACAGGAGAAGAGCTGTATACACAGTGAGGGGGAAGTCTGTACAGACAGGCTCCCTCACTTGCCCATGCTCTTTTTCTTCTATACCTGGCAGTGCCGGGAAGGAGCTGTCATTCGGGCCAGCCACTAAATGAAACAAAGGGGTGGGGTCACCACCCGCTAAAACTAGCGGCACTTTACCGGCATTTTTCAAGCGCTAGCGGGGCACTTTTAACCCCCGCTAGTGGCCGAATAAAGGGTTAAAAGCGCCCACAAAGCGCCGCTGCCAAAAAAACGGATGTTGACGGAAGCGGATGAAAACGGATGAAAATAGATGATCATCCGTTGTCATTCGTTTTTACATAGACATGCATTGATGTCCGTTTTTCATGCGTCAACAGATGGATGAAAAATGGACGAACGATCCGTATGTTTGAAAAGGGCCTAAAGCCCTGTACACACGATCGGTTTTACAGATGAAAACAGTCCGATGGACTTTTTTCATCGGACAAACCAATCGTGTATGGGCCCCATCGGTCTTTTTTCCATCGGTGTTAAAAAATAGAACATGTTTTAAATTTATCCGATGAAAAAAAAAACGATAGCACTATTACTATCGTCTGTGGGGAACTCCATCGGATAAAAAACCCACGCATGCTCAGAATCAAGTCGACGCATGCTCAGAAGCATAGAAGTTAATTTTTCTCGGCTTGTCGGAGTGTTTTACATCACGGCGTTTGGGACGATCGTTTTTTTGACTGATGGTGTGTAGGCAAGACTGATAAAAGTCAGCTTCATCGGATTTCTGATTGAAAAATCCATCGGTTTAAAATCCATAGGAAATCCGATCGTGTGTACAGGGCTTAACAGTTCTCTGTTAATAATGAAAACAAGTACCAAGTTTCGTAAGCAAACGAGAATATTGCTTTTTGACCACTGTTAATTTTGACATCAAATTTTTATTACGTTTCATAATCTTTTGACTAAAATGCCATTTTAGATTTAGTTGTATTATTTATTTATTTTTTTAAAGTGGGGGTTCACTTTAAAATCCTCTTTTAATAAATCACCCTCTTTGACTGATATAGAAAATTATTTAGAATCATGTCTTCGCATGTTACATTTCCTTGTGAAAGCAGCATTTTTGTTTTATGCGCTTCTGCATTTTGGAAATACCTGAATAACAGAATAACATAACAATCGTTTTCGCTATTTCAAATCACAGAGGGGGTCCTGACATTACGGTCTCGGCCACCTAATGAGCTGGAATTCATCGACTGCTATCAGAAGATCAAGCTGGCTATAAACCTCTTGGTAAGAATACAATTAAATATGTGTAATTTGTCCCAGATCATTTAATGCTGTACATGCAGGGCCGCTGTTAGATATCATGGGGCTCTCTACAGCCTACCTGACAGGGCCTTCGGCCTGAGCCCAACCACCCCTCCCCCACTGTTAAACTGCACTAACAGTGGAAGGGTAGGTATCAGGTGTATGTATATAATTTACAAAATACAGGTGTCAAGAATATGTAATGTCCAGAGTGCAGGGGTCAGGACTGTGTAACTTACACAGTGTAGTTATACAGTTTGTAGGAGTCAGGGGTACGTACATAGTGCAGGGGTCAGAAGTGTTTAATATACAGAGTGCAGAGGCTAGGAGTGGGTAATGGCCAGTGGCGGCTGGTGCTAAAAAATTTTAGGGGGAAGCAAATAAACTGAAAAGAATAAAAAAAAACATCAAACGCTGTCACTGTACCATCAAACGCTGTCACTGTGCCATCAAACGCTGTCACTGTGCCATCAAACGCTGTCACTGTGCCATCAAACGCTGTCACTGTGCCATCAAACGCTGCGACTGTGCCACCAAATGCTGCGACTGTGCCACCAAATGCTGCCACTGTGCCACCAAATGCTGCGACTGTGCCCACCAAATGCTGCGTCTGTGCCCACCAAATGCTGCCAGTTTCCCAAATGCTGCCAGTGTCCCAAATGCTGCCAGTGTCCCATGTGCCCAATGCTGCCAGTGTGCCTCAAGTGTTGCCCTAGTGCCCCAAACGTTGCCCCCCACATGCCTGGTCCTTACCTTGTCTCGAGTCGGCAGCGGGTGACGGCGGCAGGCGGCGAGCGGCGAGCGGTCTCCTCCATTTCTTCCTCGATGATGAAGACTCTTCTCCCGCCCGCTCCTCCTCTCGTCCTTCCAAACCTGCGGCTTCAGCCAATCAGGTGACCGGTAACTAGACCCGGTGAACCTGATTGGCTGAGAGGTGGGTCAGTGTTAGGGAAGCGATTCCCTAACACAGCACTGTTAACCAGGGAACGCACAGCAGTGCACCTGCTGGTTAACCATTTGGAAGCCGATTAGAGCTCACAGGCTGTAATCGGGAAGCCTGTTAGAGCCTCTCGCTCTAATCAGGCACTTCCAAAACACGCCCGTCACTGTTATTCAGATGGCCGGCGCTCAACAGGGAGCTGGACACCTGAATAGTGGGCGGCAGTGGCGACAATACATAGATTTATGCAATGCATGAATCTATATATTGTTGATTGATGGGTGCAGGAGATAGGGGGTGGCGCTCCTGCGCCCACTATGGACTCACAGCCACTGGGAACGGCAAAGACAGAAAATGGGGGTATACACAAATATCCCCCATCATGTTCAGTGGCCAAATGCAACCCACTCCACTGAATGGGGACACCTCACAACCATAAACAATGAACGTAGTTGGAGCGAGGGGGTGCAGGCTTTTAGGGATTTATTCAAGTAGTGAGGAGAATTTTTTCAAGTGGTGACAGGTTCCTTGCCACCTGTCAAACAACCTCTCCACTGTGCATTACTCTTCATAGGGCAACACTAGTGTACCCTAATCTACAGCAATAGTGCCCCTCAGATGTGCCACTTCAAACGTTTTGGGTATTGAACAAGAGTTCAGATAAAGCATCCAGCATGTGGTCTGGACAGCTTTCTTGATAAACACAGCTAAAACATCTGATCCTATCCCTTCCTCCTGGGCACCAAGCTGGGCAACTAAGGCTGGGAGGAGCTTTTTTGAAAAAACTTCTACAGGTCCCCGTGTTCAGTAGGGGCCTGGGGACAGAATGTGAACTATTTAATTACTTTCGGGTTTAGGCAAATTAATCTTCAGCAGCGCTCTACACAATTACATTGAAGCCCGGCCTCTTCTATATCAATACACTGGGGCTGGCCAGAGGTACTGCTGCAGATTAATCCACATAAACTCGACAGCGATTAAATAGTCCGCTTTTTGTCCCCCAACCCCAACTAAACACAGGGGGCCCAGAGAAGTTTTTTTTCAAATATCTGCACAGCGCATTGGTACCGGGCCCGGTACAGGAGGGCTGGTGACCTTTATCAGCGGCCCTGTGTACATGCATACAATACCTCTTTCCCCAGACTTAGAAAAATAAGTCTTGATCTATTCAGTTGTAAATCTTAAAAGAAAGTAGTTACCCCTTATGCTCACTGCTAGGGACGAGCAAAGTGATTTGGTGAAATTATTTTTGCAGAGAAATTACAGAACTCAAAATTTCTCTCATTGAGTTGCTTATACGAAATTTTCTTGAAAATAAAAACAATACATTTTTTATAGAGGCTGTTTTTAAGTGGGCTCTGTGCAAGCCATTTAAATCCCCTTGAACTGTTTTGTCTTCAAATGCATTTTGCCAGAATGGCAAACTTTGCCAAAATCCCTTATTTGCCATAATTGCACGGTAATGAAAACTCTAATTCTTGCTCATCCCTTGTCACTGCCATATTATATCTTATCTAATATCACATTAGACAAGATATAATACAGAACATTTTATTTATTGTATATATTTGTGTTTTCGGTTTATGGTTTTGCAAACAAGAATCTGACATAATTTCCTGTACTACCTGCTTGAACTGATTGTTCTACATGTTATTACTGTTTATTGTATACCTGTTTGTATTTTATTTTTATCATCATCATTTTCTTATCGCTTATAAAGTAGGGGGTCAATACATTAAACATTTCAGTGCAGACATACCCATATTTAGCCAATTATCACTGCTTGGCCAACATGTAACATTGGGGGATTCCAAGGTTTTCCATGTTCCCTGATCTTTTTCTAAATAAATACAAATAATAGATCCTCACAGGGGCATCTGCACAAGATGTCACACCTCAAATTGCCCACTTCATTTGAAGATGCAGCAGTTCTGCTTCAAGGTGACCCTCGATTGACATGTTCAAGGCCAGAAGCCTTGTTCTTATCAGGATTTAAAATTAATGAATGTTTGCTTTTGACTTCTAAAAATATCCCTTAAAGTGGAGGTCCGCCGATCATAAAAATTTTTTTTTTTAACCATTCTGACACTTTGCTAAACACAATCTAACACTCGCTTGTTTGGTTTAATAATTCCCCCGAGGTCCGTTTTCAAATAAAAAAGGAACTTATAAAATGTTATGATGGCTGGTTCCATCTTGCTTGTGGACATGTGAAGCCCACAATCATTGATTTCCGGGATGCAGTGAATGCTGAGCTCCCAGCATTCACGGCTCGTTCCCGCGCATGCGCATTGTGTATGGCGCGGAACGCCGTTAACTTCAAGGTTGCCATCACAATGGGCGACGGCGTCGGAAGTTTCCGCCCCGTTGTGATGGCAACTAAACCATAACGTCACTTCCAGTTTCATGATCTCTCAGGATTTCGCGGTGGCGTTCCGCACTGACTCATGGGAAACAAGACACTTAGCTCCCAGGAGACAGTGCGCCTAAGGGGAACAAAATATAGACATGCCTACTCCCGCGGGGGTGACGAACAGGAAGTGCCACTATGAAGACAGATTCTAAGGTAAATACAGCACCAAAATCATTTTTACTTTTTATTTGCGCATCTGTTCATAGCGCTGATGGTGATAAGGTTAAGTTATTAAATTGTGTGGACCTCCACTTTAAGTTTTATACTCATTTGTTTGCATAATGTGTCTTTTCAGGCAAAGTTGAAAAAACATATCCAGAATCCTAGTGCTGCAGAGCTTATCCATTTTCTCTTTGGGCCACTGGACCTGGTGAGCTAATGTTTAGATTTGTGTCACCCTGTTTGTAAAAAACTCATGTGATACTTTCTGTAAAAAACATACTTCATGTAGCTTATATTACCAAAATAGCTGTCATTGTGTTATTTATTGCGTTGAATTAGAACCAAATGGATGTTGCTTCTTGAGACTGGCAACGGGTATAGGTGATTTACAGTGGCGGCTGGTGCTCAAAATTTTTGGGGGGACGCAAACAAACTGAAAAAAAAAAACATCAATTGCCGCCACTGTGCCCATTAAATGCAGCCACTGTGCCCAAACGCCACCAGTTGCTCCCTCAAATGCAGCCAGTTTGACCCCTCAAATGCAGCCAGTTTGTCCCCAAATGCAGCCAGTTTGTCCCCAAATGGAGCCAGTTTGTCCCCAAATGCAGCCAGTTTCCCCCCAAATACAGCCAGTTTGTCCCCAAATACAGCCAGTTTGTCCCCAAATGCAGCCAGTTTGTCCCCAAATGCAGCCAGTTTCCCCCCAAATACAGCCAGTTTCCCCCCAAATACAGCCAGTTTCCCCCCAAATACAGCCAGTTAGTCCCCAAATACAGCCAGTTTGTCCCCAAATACAGCCAGTTTGTCCCTAAGTGCAGCCAGTTTCCCCCAAAATGCAGCCAGTTTGTCCCCAAATACAGCCATTTTGTCCCCAAATGCAGCCAGTTTGTCCCCAAATGCAGCCAGTTTGTCCCCAAATACAGCCAGTTTGTCCCCAAATACAGCCAGTTTGTCCCCAAATGCAGCCAGTTTGTTCCCAAATACAGCCAGTTTGTTCCCAGCCCGGCACTTACCTTCCTCAGGTCAGCGCCGTCCTCCTCCAAGCTCCCTTATGTCTTTTTCCATCCTCAATGTCTTCTCCCGCTCTCGATGTCACTTCAGCCAATCAGGTTACCGGTAACCATACCCGGTGAACCTGATTGGCTGAGACTCGTGTCAGTGTTAACCAGGGAACGCACAGCCCGTGCGTCCCCTGGTTAACTATTTGAAAGCCGATTACAGCCCACAGGCTGTAATCGGGAAGCCTATCAGAACCGCTGGCTCTGATAGACACTTCCAAAAACCTACCAACTGCTGTTATTCAGCTGGTCGGCGCTCGCCAGGGGGCCGGCCATCTGAATAGTGGGCGGCAGCGATGCCGGCAACAATGCATGCATTCATGCAATGCATGAATGTATGTATTGTTGACTTGAGTGACGGTGCAGGGGAGAGAGGGGGCGGCGCTCCTGTGCCCACTATGGACGCACCGCCACTGGTGACTCATAAATATAAATGCGTTTGCAGTATTTTTTACTGCTTCTCTCTAGACAGCTGGCTAGATCAACCTGCGCATGTACTGTACAGTTTATATGTGTTACTTCCTACAGATAATTCAGAGCTCGGGAGGTCCAGACTTGGGAAGATCAATCACCTGTCCTCTCCTTTCAAAAGATGCTACAGATTTTCTGAGGGGGCATCTCACCCCAAAAGAAATGCAGACGTGGGAAGTTCTGGGAGAACGATGGACCAAATCAAGGCAAGTAAAAAGGAAAATGAAAGTTTTATGCAGATCTAATGCTCAGGATTTTGGAGAACTGGCCTCTGTCAAGATGGAGTAGTGATGCAAAAACAGTAACTGATAACTCTTTTTCTATGGAGGGGCTTCTCTAGCAGGTTATATTTTTATCTTTCAAAGATCAACACAATGATGCAACTCTTATATGGATACCTGGGTTCATTCTTAGGCATCAACAAGGTCAGCCTTTTTCAACCAGGGTGCCTTCTGGTTTCTTCAGGGGTGACTTGGCAAAATGCCTAAAAATTGCCCAGAAATTGTATACAAGCCAGTGGGTGGATTATTCCTGCCTTTTAGGTACACAAAGCCACAGGTTTTCATTGTGCACCATCCCAGCCTTCCAGATGCCATAATCCTAACCACCAATGACATCATTGGTTGATAAGTACATCAGGCTCTTGCACAGCATCCTTGTTTGTCCCTCCCCTGCCATTCTCCGTAAGCACTGGGGTCACATTAGCGTGAGGAATAGAAACTGAGGGAAAAGAGAAACATTGGAATACTAGTCAGTACCAGTATGCAAATCTGTATTTTCTTTGGAAGAATAAATCATCTTTGACATTGGGTGTTCTACATGTGTGGATGTTGCTGCCTTACGTAAAACTATTTGTTTTGTTTTTTACATTTTAGAATAGGGTGCCTATTGTGCAAAGACCTAGGTAACCCTTTTCCAAGTTACTGGTAGATTATTTTATTTTTTTCACAAAAGAATGTTTATTCAATTTATACAGCAGAAGATACAAACAATACTGCATGTCAGGTAAAGAAAATCACCATACACGTCAGAGAGAATGATGTGCAAGGACAGTCCATCAAAATGTTAGCTCATGAAGCATTCAGCACATAAAAAAAATACATAATAAAAAATATTCCTGAGTGGTTGAATGGTTCCTAACTGAAAATTCTTTCATTCACTGAGAATTTTGGGAATCTGCATAGTACCAGTACATTGTTCAATTGTGCTGATTGTACATAGAAAAGACACTCCATTTCTCCTGTCTTGTCCATGTCCATGTCAGTGTTCTTTGAATCCAAACTGAAGATAACTGATTTCTATCATGGAACACAATTATTGTGGAACTCTTTATGACTCCAAACCACAGATTATGAAAGTTATATTCTTAGCATTAGTTCTAATTGAACAGCTCCCTGTGTCATACAGTGCCGAGACACCAACAAGAACAGGGCAGGAGGGTGGGATGTTTTCCCTCTCTTGCTGATCTCCAACTGAAGCCCATCCCACTCAGCCACCAAACACCCCCCCCCCCTGCAGTTCCACCCCTCCCTGACCTAGTCCAATAAGCAAAGCTCTTTCTCCTTGTGTACTTTTAACTTAGCCCAACTTCCCCAACTGTACCAAGCCCCTTTAACCCGTCATGCCGGCCCTTCGCCTATTGCATTCTTTTACTCCGGGCCTCCCTTTAATGTGTGTGTGTATAACTGTGAAATAAGGACTTTAGAATATGACTTTTATCAGATGAAGTGGGCTTTGTGCAAATTTTTTTGTACTATTTCACACTATATAGATTAATACAATATCTTAAAGGTGTATTAAATTGTAAGATATGTGTAGTCATAGACAACTAACAAAGAAGAACATTTTTCATTCTAGGGCAGAATGGCCAAGAGAGCCTCTGATTCCTCAGTACATTCCAAAATTTAACGGTGGTTGGATACCTCCTCCAGACATCTTCCAGGGAGCTCCTTGGGAACTGGACTTAGGACATCCACCAGAGCCTTTTAAACTCAAGATCCAAGAAGAGGTAAGCACAAATTTACATATAAGAGGAAAGAAATGATATGGCACAGGTGAAAAATAGAAAAAACCTACAGAGGTGTCTGAAGGTCCATAAAGAAGTCCATAATTAGTCCATAAAAGGTAAGTGAATAATCATGGGTTAACATACACTCCACTCCAGGTAGCCTGTTAGCAAGAGCTAGAATCCAACTCTATAATATTAGCACAGACAAATAAACAACAAAGACAAGCGCCAGTTGAGTGAAGTAAGTGGATTAAAAGCATGCTTTATTGCACTCCCTGTAGTCCTTGACATAATTTGTGTAACGATTTTTCTAGACGCTCTGTCCTGCCTACTATCGTGACGATCATGACCCAAGGCTACTCAGCTTCACAGTGTTAATTTTGCTTTCCTCCAGCTTTAACTATTGTTCTAGTTTTGGAGAGATGTTTATCACTCACTGTATTTGTAAAGCTTGTGCCAGAGTCCTGGCTGTTGTAATGTTAACTGTATTTTCTCTTTGTCTGACTTCACATTTTCAATAAAAATGATTGAAAGTAAAATTAGCAACTCACAAGAAGGAGGTGGCAAAATGCTCATCAAACATCCACCGCTATGAGGCGTCCGTGTTTGTGGAGCATGCATGCTCCTTCCTCAGGCCATAGGAAGGAGAACGCATGCTCCGCAAACACGTCGCCACACCCATGCTACATCATGAGTGACATCACGTACACCTCCCTGCTGCACTCGGATGCCTTTGGTAATCCAGCTGAGGACCTCATGCAGGAACCCCCCTGTGCCTTCCACCTTCATACAGCGGATAGCTCAAGACATGATTCCCTGATAGCGGTGGATGTTTGATGAGCATTTTACCACTGCCTTCTTGTGAGTTGCTAATTTTAGCACAATAAATCCTGCTTTAAATCAACTTACTACACTCAGACTGCGCTTGTCTTTGTTGTGTGTTTGACTGCTCTACATATAGCTTAAGAGCCCATTCACACAGGGACGACTTTGGATCCGGCTTCAAGTCGCCCCTAGTCGCCTCATGTCACGCTGCATGAGAAAATCAATGGAAGTGAATAGAGCCGTCTTAATGTACACTACTGCAGTCGCTCCGACTTCAGAAAAGGTTCCTGTACTACTTCAATCCGACTTCTAGGCGACTTGCAGGCAACTTGTACCCATTGATTTCAATGGAAGTCGCCTCAGATTTCGGATCACTGTCTTAAGGCCCCTTTCTCACTGGGGCGGTTTGCAGGCACTATTGTGCTAAAAATAGTGCCTGCAAGCCGTCCCTAAACAGCGGCTGCTGTTTCTCCAGTGTGAAAGCCCGAGGGCTTTCACACTGGAGCGGTGCGCTAGCAGGACGGTAAAAAAAGTCCTGCTAGCCGCATTTTTGGAGTGGTGAGAGGAGCGGTGTGTTTACCGCTCCTCCACCGCTCCTTCCCATTGAAAGCAATGGGAAACCGCGGTAATACCGCCAGCAATGCGCCTCTGCAGAGGCGCATTGCCGGCGGTATTAACCCTTTTTCGGCCGCTAGCGGGTGTTAAAACCGCACCGCTAGCGGCTGAATACCTCCGCAATTCCGACAGTATAGCGGCGCTATACTGCCACCGCACCCACCGCCCCAGTGTGAAACCAGCCTAACAGAAGCAAGAATACAGGAAGAGAACATACATTTCTCAGGCAAACCCCTCCCTCCCCCTCCCTCCCACAGAGCTGATTCTTGTTTGATTGGCCACTGGAAAGCCTCCTGTCTTGGAGGCAACTTGAAGTTGCCTTGTAAGTTGCCTCATGTCGCGCAGTGATTCATGCTCAAGTCGTGTCCAAGTTGCCTCCCAAAGTCGCGCTGGAAGTCGTGTTGCCCCTGTGTGAATGGAGTCTGATTATATGAAGGCTACAAACAAAGGTGACATTTTAATATTATACCACAGGCTTGTTATGCTATAAATTACAGAAATCATGATATAGGTAGAGCAGAAAAAGTAGCCTTTTCTAGTTGTCATGAAAAAATACTTAAAAAAATAAATAAAAAATTTATGAGAAAATAAGGCTTTCAGCAGGCAAAACCAACATCTGTTTCTAAAGTAAATATTTTTAGGAGAAAATGTCATGGGATAAATTCATAAATTAATTTGAATAATTAATTCATCTTGGTGAATTGAGCCTGTTGTGTTTTATAGTCTGTTTTAGCGTCATTCTTCTCATTGATGTTACCTTTTACTGATCTTGAGCTTAAATTTACCTATTCGTGTCTTTGGCATTGTGGCTTTTACATGCTAGTACATTTCCTGTAAATAAAATGCTGCCAAGATAAGCCTTCTGTTACCTGTACTGACGCGTTCCTCCTTCAAGAAGGGCCTAATCCATCCTAACTAACCACACCCTCTCTATATCTATGATGTGAAGAGACTGGCATAACCTCTTTTTGCTCTCTGTATTATAAAAACTGTATGTCACTATTTATGTATACTCACCTTACAACTTCCTAATAATACTAATAATACTAATATTACTAACAACAATTAATACCTTTGTTGCAGCCACCCAAACCAGTAGAAAACCATGGACCTAGAAATGTAAGTGCCACCTCCTGTGTCCCTACAAATCTGGTGAAAATGGTGTTGAAAATGTACCCTCATTATTTCAGCCTAATATACTATCATTAGGTGTGACAGAGGGGTACCGGGTTAGTGTGTTTGTGCTTGTGTGCATGTTTGTGTTATGTTTTAACACTAGCTAATGACATTGTACTGACTACCAGTGTTGCCAACCTACCAGACTGAAATTTACTGACACAACACCCAAAATTTACTTCACAGCCAAGTTTTTACTAGCATTTCCAAAAGTATATATTTATTTATTTATTACAGATACTTATATAGCACTGTCAATATATGCAGTGGTTTACATATATATATATATTGTACATCATACCTGCCCTCAAGGAGCTTACAATCTAAGGTCCCTAACTCGCATTCATACATACACATAATAGGGCCACTTTAGACAGGAAACAATTAATCTACCAGCATGACTTTGGAGTGTGGGAGGAAACCAGAGTACCCAGAGGAAACCCACGCAGGCATATATATATGTAGCGGCCTCCTCACTCCCCTCTTTGCATCAGCTCGTCTTTCTCTTGTCTAGGGGTACCTTAGAGGGGAGAGAGCGGGGTCCCCACGCCAAGCCTTCACCACAAATGTCTGTGCGGTGTAAGCAAAGTTCTTTCTCTACCTTCGGGTCAGTGTTGTGCACCTGGAGTTACCTTGAACAATGTCCACCAGAAAAGAGCCCCACACCATTGAAGTCCAACACTCCTTTATTCTTCTCGAGTGAACAGCACAATCAGTTAGACTCCCTTAAAGAACAGAACAAACAAGGAGGTGTGGTTGTGAGTAGGCCCAGACACAATGAACTCTCCACTTTCCTCCCTGAAAGTGGGCTGAGGTCTCCGAGCGGAGGGGGGCGGGGTTTCCTTCCAAGTGGTCTCCGATGGGAGGCTCACCTGTCACTGGCAATCTGCTGCACCCGGTCTTCAAGTGAGTATCTCCCCCCGGTCCATTACGCCTTCCGGATTCGGGTACCCAATCCCTGGGTTCCCTAGGACCTCCTTCCCTCGCGGAACTCAGTGTTGGGCACTGAGTTTCAGACCTCCATCCGAGTACCTCACCCCAGGCTAAAGGTGCCTGGGATGGAACACGACCTCCGGATGTCTTCTAGGCCTAGGCCGCCTAGAGGACCGACACGAACCACCGCCCTCAGGCTGAAGGTGCCTGGGACTCGACCCCGTGACAAAGATGGCCGGCCCTTTATACCCTCTCCCAGCAAGCACGGCGGGTTCCCCGCCCCACCATACCGCTGCCGAGGGAGGACAAAAAGGAGACACGGCACACAGCAATGGTTCAACCCCAGCCCAGGGCGACAGCGCCACCTGCTGGGCCGCAAGGAACTGCACATCGTTGGTGTCTCTGCCAGTTTTAAATGGAGAGAAAAGTGTATACCCGCTACATATATTTATGGTTAGAGCCCTCCAACTGAGACAGACATGGAACCACATAAAAAACGCCACAAGACTCACAACATAACACAGACCTGAGGTGTGCCCTGGTTAGCTGGTTGGTATGCCAAAAAAGGGGGCATACCCAACATAAGTAATGGATGATTGTAGAAGAGGGATGTGTAGCACTTACCCCCATTTAAGGGACTGGCTGGTTTTGTTTGGGTCTGCGAACTACCTCCATGGCTTCCGTTGTCGGGGTGTGAGAAAGTCTTTAGAAAGGCCAATGTCCACACAATGTAAAACCCAAACAGTCAGGCTTTATTTTGCTTTGCTAAGGTGGAAAACTTGAGAGGAAAAGTAGGATACGAGAGAAAGAACACAGGGGAAGGTTCAGGCACGCAACTAGGGATGAGCTCGGTGTTCGAGTCGAACATACGTTCGACTCGAACATCGGCTGTTCGATCGTTCGACGAAGATCGATTGATTTGGGCCGTTCGCGCCTAATTCGAGTGACGCGAACGGCCCACAATGCACTACGCCATCGCAGTGTCATCCAGGCGCTGTGATTGGCCAAGCATGCACTGTGACCCCGCATGCTTGGCCAATCACAGCGCCGGCAGCGAGGAGAGCAATGATTGGCCACAGGCAGGATGCCTGTGGCCAATTATTGCTGAGGGTGTTTAGTACACGCCCCACACTATAAAAGGCCGCCAGCACGGCGGCCTAGTGTAGTGTGTTCTGGAGCAGGGAAAGAGAAGCATAGGCAGGGACAGTGACATTTATTTTTTCTTGCTTAACCTGGATTCCTTTAGTTTAGGGAAAGAGAAGGATAGGTAGGGAGAGTGTCAGTGTGTTTTACTGTGCGAATCCTTGTTTCTAGGGACAGGGAAGGACAGTGAGGGAAATTCTCCTTGTGCTATAGTGTGCTTTAAAAAAACATTTTTTCTAGGGACAGAAAACTATAGGTAGGAAGAGTGTCAGTTTCTTTCACTGTGATAATCCTTGTTTCTAGGGACAGGGAAGGACAGTGAGGGAAATTCTCCTTGTGCTATAGTGTGCTTTAAAAAAACATTTTTTCTAGGGACAGAAAACTATAGGTAGGAAGAGTGTCAGTTTCTTTCACTGTGATAATCCTTGTTTCTAGGGACAGGGAAGGACAGTGAGGGAAATTCTCCTTGTGCTATAGTGTGCTTTAAAAAAACATTTTTTCTAGGGACAGAAAACTATAGGTAGGAAGAGTGTCAGTTTCTTTCACTGTGATAATCCTTGTTTCTAGGGACAGGGAAGGACAGTGAGGGAAATTCTCCTTGTGCTATAGTGTGCTTTAAAAAAAAAAAATTCTAGGGACAGAAAACTATAGGTAGGAAGAGTGTCAGTTTCTTTCACTGTGATAATCCTTGTTTCTAGGGACAGGGAAGGACAGTGAGGGAAATTCTCCTTGTGCTATAGTGTGCTTTAAAAAAACATTTTTTCTAGGGACAGAAAACTATAGGTAGGAAGAGTGTCAGTTTCTTTCACTGTGATAATCCTTGTTTCTAGGGACAGGGAAGGACAGTGAGGGAAATTCTCCTTGTGCTATAGTGTGCTTTAAAAAAACATTTTTTCTAGGGACAGAAAACTATAGGTAGGAAGAGTGTCAGTTTCTTTCACTGTGATAATCCTTGTTTCTAGGGACAGGGAAGGACAGTGAGGGAAATTCTCCTTGTGCTATAGTGTGCTTTAAAAAAACATTTTTTCTAGGGACAGAAAACTATAGGTAGGAAGAGTGTCAGTTTCTTTCACTGTAATAATCCTTGTTTCTAGGGACAGGGAAGGACAGTGAGGGAAATTCTCCTTGTGCTATAGTGTGCTAAAGCATTCCTCATCAACCATCTTTGAAATCCTTGTTTGGACAGTCAGGGAAATTCTCGTTGTGCTATTCTGTGCAAAAGCAATCATCCTCAACCATATTTAGAAATCCTTAAGTAAAGGGACAGAGAAGGACACCTGAAGGTAGCCCTTATTGCTTTTTTCCCATCTCCCTGCAGGCCATCTATTAGAATGTCTGGAAGGCAAACAAGGAGAGGCAGACAGTCAGGAGGCAATAAAAGAGGGCAAGCAGGCTCTGTGTCTGGGGGCAACAGTGCTGGTCGTGGACGCGGTGCATTGTCATCAGCACATGGCCATGGGACACGCTTGTCCTTCTTTTCGGCAGCTGGACATGTTGAGCCACATCATGCCGAAGACTTGGTAGAGTGGATGACCAAGCCCTCCTCCTCCTCCTCATCCTCTCTCACCCAGGCTCAGGGTACTGGCAAAGCAGCTGCCAAAGCGTCCTCTTCCCTGGTATCAATGTCAGACTCATCATCAGTCACTCCTTCCCTAGACCCACCATGTCCTCCTCCTGAGGAGTCCCCTGAACTGTTTGAGCACAGTGTTGGGTACATGCTCCAGGAGGATGCCCAGCGTTTCGAAGGGTCTGATGATGAAACCCAGCTACAGGAAGGCAGTAGCGTGAGAGCAGACAGAGGGGATGCTCAAGAAGGACACCAATCTGGCAGTCATGTTCCAGCAGCTGCAGCATACTGCCAGATTGGCTCCAGTGATGAGGAGGGAGGGGATGATGAGGTCACTGACTCCACGTGGGTGCCTAATAGGAGAGAGGAGGAGGAGGAGGATGAGGAGGAGGCACATCTCCAACGAGGCAGGATGCCCTTTGGTGGCCAGCGTAAGGGCAGTACACCGACGGAATCACACCGCAGAGCTCCGCCTGTGCAGGGCGCTGCCTCTGCCCGTCATTCAAAAAGTTCTTTGGTGTGGGCCTTTTTTGAGGCTAGTGCATCAGATCGCACAGCTGCTGTTTGCACCATATGTCTCAAGCGTATATCGCGTGGCCAAAACATCAGCCGCTTGGGTACCACATGCCTGACCAGACATATGTTGACCTGCCATGCAGCTCGTTGGCAAGCCTACCTCAAAGACCCACACCAAAGAACAAAGCGGACCTCTCCTTGCACCGCATCAGCTGGGATCTCCAACCCCACTATAACTTCAGTCCTCTCTGAAACATGCACTGAGAGGAATGAAGGTGTAGAATTAGGTGTGTCACAGCCAAGTACTTGCGGCCACTCTGCTAGCAGTACACCGACGTCCGATTCTAGCAGGCAAATTTCCCTGCCCCAGCTGCTGGACCGTCGAAAGAAGTTCACTCCCAGCCATCCACATGCCCAGCGGTTGAATGCTAGCTTGGCTAAATTGCTAGCGCTTCAACTGCTGCCTTTTCAGTTGGTAGACTCGGCCCCCTTCCGTGAGTTTGTGCAATGTGCGGTTCCTCAGTGGCAGGTTCCCAAACGCCACTTTTTCTCACGGAAGGCTATTCCGGCTCTCTACCGGCATGTGGAAGGCAATGTCTTGGCCTCGCTGGACAGGGCGGTCAGCGGTAAGGTGCATATTACCGCTGACTCATGGTCCAGCAGGCATGGACAGGGACGTTACCTTTCTTTCACGGCCCATTGGGTCACTCTTTTGGCAGCTGGGAAGGATGCAGGACAAGGTGCAGTAGTGTTGGAGGTTGTTCCACCGCCACGCCTCCAAAATGCTACTACTGGTTGTGACACACCTCTCTCCTCCACCCGCTCCTCTTCTTCTTCCTCCATGGCCTCTTCCTGTGGTTTGTCCTCGGAACCAGCGGTGCTCCGTAGGCGTTCAAGGGGCTACGCAAGTACGCAGGCAAAAAGATGCCATGCCGTGCTTGCGCTGGTGTTTGGGGGACAGAAGCCACACTGGGGCAGAGGTCCTGTCTGCTCTGCAGGGCCAGGCCGAGAGGTGGTTGACGCCACGCCAGCTTAAGCCAGGAATGGTGGTTTGCGACAATGGCACCAACCTCCTCTCCGCCCTCCGACAGGGACAACTGACCCATGTGCCCTGTGTGGCTCACGTCCTTAACCTGGTGGTGCAGCGGTTCTTGGGCAGGTACCCGGGCTTACAGGATGTCCTGAGGCAGGCCAGGAAAGTCTGTGTGCATTTCCGCAGATCTTATAATGCCAGTGCTCGCCTGGCTGAGCTGCAAAAGGAGTTGAACCTGCCCAAGAACCGCCTTATATGTGACATGCCCACCAGGTGGAACTCAACGTTGGCCATGCTGCAGCGGCTGCACACGCAGCAGAGGGCCATCAATGAGTACCTGTGCGACTACGGCACCAGGACAGGGTCAGGGGAGCTTGGTTTTTTTTCTCCACGCCAGTGGGGCATGATCAGGGATGCATGCACTGTCCTGGCACCATTTGAGGAGGCCACGAGGATGGTGAGCAGTGACAGTGCATGCATCAGTGACACTGTACCTCTTGTCCACCTGTTGGAGCACACGCTGCGTGGAATAATGGACAGGGCACTTGAGGCAGAACAGAGGCAGGAAGAGGAGGACTTCCTTGCCTCTCAAGGCCCCCTTTACCCAGACAGTGTTCCTTCTGTCCCACCCATCGCACAGGAAGAGGAGGAGGAGGAGGAGGAGGATTGTGTCAGCATGGAGGTGGAGGCTGGCACTCAGCATCATCAGCAGCAGTCTTTTAGGGATAATTTACAGTCCCAAGAAACCAGTGGACTTGTACGTGGCTGGGAGGAGGTGGCTGCGGATCATGTCGTCCTTAGTGACCCAGAGGACTCCGGAGCGAATGCCTCAGCAAACCTACGCTGCATGGCCTCCCTGATCCTGCAAAGTCTGCGGAAGGATCCTCGTATTCTTCGGATCAAGGAGAGGGACCATTACTGGCTGGCCACTCTCCTTGATCCACGGTACAAGGGTAAGGTTGCGGACCTTATGTTACCGTCGCAGAGGGAGCAGAGGATGAGACAACTCCGGGAGGCCTTGCAGAAAGGTCTGTGCAACGCGTTCCCAGAGACTGGGAGGTTACAAACTCCTGGTCCTGGACAACGAGTTGCTGAGGCTTCGGCCAGTCAAAGAAGGAGCGGTGGGGAAGGTGGCCGTCTGACCGATGCGTTCAGACAATTCTTTAGTCCGCAGCCCCAAAGTATGATCGGTTCCAGCAACCATCGCCAGCGTCTGATAAACATGGTGCAGGAATATCTAGGGGCAAGGTCAGACTTGGACACCTTCCCCACCGAAAATCCTCTGGCTTACTGGGTCTTGAGGATGGATCACTGGCCAGAGCTTGCACAGTATGCAATTGAGCTACTGGCCTGTCCTGCATCCAGCGTTCTTTCGGAACGCACATTCAGTGCTGCTGGAGGATTTGTCACGGATCACAGGGTGCGCCTGTCCACCGACTCGGTTGATCGACTGACTTTCATCAAGATGAACCAGTCTTGGATCACCACCAGCTACCACACACCTGATGCTGATATAACAGACTAATTGATTTTAACATGTCACATCCCTTCAAGACTGATGCTGATGCTGAGTGCCTGTGCTGTTATGTTGACTGGCTATCCTCCTCCTCCGAGTCCTCAATGATACGATTGATGATGATAGCTTGGAAGATCATTTTTGTTTATGGGTGCCGCCACCAGTGGCTAAGGCCCAATTTTTCAGCCCCTGCTTTACAGGGGCGTGTAATTACAATTTTTTTTGCAATAATTTGCCATAGGGCTCATTGCTGTGCTCCAAGTACAGTATCTGTGAGGGGTTGGAGTGTTGTGGCACCAGTGCCTAAGGCCCAATTTTTCAGCCCCTGTTTAACAGGGGCGTGTCATTACAATTTTTGAAGCAATACTTTGCAACAGGGCTCATTGCTGTGCTCCAAGTACAGTATCTGTGAGGGGTTGTAGTGTTGTGCCACCAGTGCCTAAGGCCCAATTTTTCAGCCCCTGTTCAACAGGGGCATGTAATTACAATTCTTGATCTAATAATTCACAGCAGGGCCCATTGCTGCACCCACCAAGAGTAACTCTGAGGGCTTACAGTGTTGTGGCAACGCCACCACCACCACCACCACGAAAGGCCCAATTTTTCAGCCCCTGTTCAAAAGGGGCATGTAATTACAATTCTTGATCTAATAATTCACAGCAGGGCCCATTCCTGCACCCACCAAGAGTAACTCTGAGGGCTTACAGTGTTGTGGCACCAGCACCACCATCAAATTCCCAATTTTTACTACCACTGTTCAACAATTATATGTAATTAAAATTCCTGATATAATAGTTGACAGCAGGGCGTTCCAGCACCAACCAAGAGTAACTGTGAGTGCTTACAGTGTTGTGCCAACACCAACAACTAAGGGGCCTATTTCTGCAGAGTATATACGGCAGGTCCCTACTTTCAAACATCCAACTTACAAACGACTCCTACTTGCAAACGCAAGAAGACAACAGGAAGTGAGAGGAAATCTACCCCTTGGAAGGAAAATTCTCTCCTGTAAGAATTAATATGGGAGAAAGGTGTCTCCTCTGTACTGATGCTTTATCAGCAATCCTTGTTTCAAGAAAAACACCACATTTCAAAAACAGTTGTCATTGGGACGGAAAGTGAGGTGAAATGTTCTGAACAGGGGCACAGACAGCAAAACAAATGTTACAGGGGTGATAACCCTTACCTATGTTTTCCAAAAAGTTTAAAAATAGATTTTTGGGCTGGAGCTACACTTAAACAATGTACCTGTTCAAAATTACAAACAGATTCTACATAAGAACAAACCTACAGTCCCTGTCTTGTATGCACCGCCTGTATACGGCTGTTCAGAGTATATAGGGCCTTTTTTATTCTATGTGCGGGGTTACCCTTAATATCCATACAAGACCCAAAGGGGCTGGTAATGGGCTGGGGTAGGGGGGGGGGGGGGGTCATGGGGTAGCTATGCCATTTTTCTTAAAGATTTTCATCCATATTACCGGGAGCAGACATTACATTAAAGCCGCAAGCAGTTTTAAATGGCTTTTTTTTCCTTTAGAAGTGTCATTTTGTGCAGGGACAGTTCTAAACACGGGAAACACGTGGCACTTCACAGGCATACTTTAGACACCCCCCAGGTACGATATTTAACGGAATATTTGACTTTTTTTTTTCACTTTATGCATCATTAAAATGACTGCTCCCGAAAAACGACCGTTTTTAAAACTTCTTTTTGCATTGATACATGTCCCCTGGTGCACAACCCGGGTTCCCAAACCCTTTTTAGGACAATAACATGCATAATAGTTGTTATAATTAGCACTTTAGAATTCGAACGTTCGCATCCATTGTATTTAATAGGGTTCTAATGTTCGTACGAACTTTCGGTCCGTTCGCGGGTTCTGGTGTGAACCGAACCCGGGGGTGTTCGGCTCATCACTACACGCAACACTAAAGTTCCAATCGTCGCCACTCAAGAGTGGGCATTGCTCACCCGGATAGTCCCGTTTAGTGGTCCTAGCAGCCGGAATGGAGAAGAAGGGGTCGCCCTTGGGGCTTTGAATGAGGTGGTAGAGATTGGCACTTGTTCACCCATATATGCAAAAAATATAATTTATTGGTTACAAAATGCTGTAAAACAACCGGAAACAACAATAATTGTGCGTCACCAGGCATAGTGGCCTATGTTTACAACATGAGTACACATAAACATAAATACATTACAAATATGTTACATCCATATAAAAACACAGTGATGGTAATAAGGGTTGCTGGGCCAGCGGACATAATTGCACAACCAGTAAAATACTCTTTGAAAATAATAATGTGGAACCAATTGGTGGGCTTCTAGCAGATAGCATAGATCCTCAACACATGCAGGTACATAAACACATCAGTAGTGCCCTACGCGTTTCGCGAGACTCTGCTCGCTCATCAGGGGCAAGTGTGTATCGTTGTATCTGTTGTGAGACAGTAAAAATGTAATACTGATGAAACCAGGGGGGCAGATAAAGTGGTAAGTAAAAAAGGTCAAGGGGAAAAAGACCCTATACTCACCACTGCTCTGGGCTAAGTTACCAATCATGGAATACCAGAATGGTAGCAATTGGATATCCAGTTCGGGAGCTGAGGGGGCAAGGCACACGGACACCACCACGGGAAAAACATCTGGATGAACAGCGCAGTCTGTATGGGGGTACTCGAAAACAACGGCCATCTGGGGCTCGTGGAAGTTGTGTCTAGAAAGAATGTATATATATATATATATGACAATGCGCCAATGTCAGACAGCGTCTTAGTAACAATGTGGACTTGATGTAAAATCTAATACATAAAGTTGCATAATGTTATGCATAGAAATCAGGAAGAGTTGGACTGACTGGCTGTATTGTGCATGTACATAATACCTTCAAATATGGAGTGTGGTATATGATAGTCTAGAAATCAAACATGAACCCCTGGTTGATGTAAACCTAGGGGCTGCGGGGCAGTGTGAGGATGGTAAAATATAGCCAATGTGAGGTAAAGCAGGTATGAAGTGATGGAATATAACAGTGTGAGGTATACTTGTATACCATGAGATGATAAATCCACTCTAGTGTGTATTGAGAGATGGTGCAGACCTGCATGTTGAATGATAGGGTAAATGACCTAGATGAGATAAGTACAATGCAGCTGCATACTGAATGAGAAAGATATACCTGGATCAAAGTGAAACGACTGTGACAGTTGTTGTAGCACCTTCATGGCTGATCCACCCCGCCAGACTGCCAGACCGCAAATGCGAGTCCCTGCTGTGCCCGACATCCAGATATACCCATGGTGATCCGATAGCCCCGCCCCCAGCGCCATGTGCGGATGGCAACGCACTGGCGTGGATCACATCAGCCGTCAGAGGGGGTGCGCCTGCGCAGCAGTCACCCAACCATCCGAGATGTTTCCACACAGCCCAATACATATGGTGTCCTAAAACGTCAATGTATGGGCGTGGAGAACATGGCGCCGATGCGCTGGTGGCCACGCCCATCCAAAGAGGGACAGGCGGGGACAGCAGGAGGTCCGAAGTAGCAGCCGGAATGCAGCACGCATCAATCTTTCTCTTTAGAATTTGGGATACGATCAGGAATCCTCTGCCACAGGATTATTAAAAGTCCCGAACCTCCCAGGCAAGCAATAGTGAAGAACCTTTATGCCAGATTGGCGTATTGCAGGGCCCGTAATAATGATGGATCCCTCCTTAGGTGAGTTCCAGGCCTCCTCCCGAGACAGCAGTACCGTCGCTAGTCTCCTCTGGGACAGGTAATCCCCTGGTCTCCTTCCCTAAGCGTGAGCCTCCCGCAGGTGGGTAGCTCAGGATCCCTTCCACCGGTATAGGCCTCAGCCAGCAGAGCTGGGTTTACCTAGCATCGATGTGGCCTCGAGCTGAAGATGCCCAGGGCCTAAAATATGCACCTCGTGCCATGCGGGCCACGAGGCACACCACACAGGACCAATGGGTCCCCAGGAACGAACCCCAAAAATGGACCCCGAATAATGGCGTCTGCCCCTTATGTACCCACTCCCAGCATGCACCGCGGGTTAACCACGCCCACTGCACGGCTGCCGGAGGGAACACCCAAGGTGTTGTGATACCCCCTGTAGTTCTACCTATGCCGGTGGTGACAGTGCCACCTACAGGCAACAGGGAACACTACTGCCAGGCAGCATCACACCCAGAGCAGAAGCAAATTCAGAACAATCAATTGGTCTGAGCCCAACTACTGGCCCAGACTACCCCTAAATTTACACATAGCGCCCCCAAATATTGGGGGAGATCGCTACAGGTGTGCAAGGAAGTGCCCAGAAAAGGATAATGGGTGGAAGGGTATCATGCTCCGGAACCGACAAGGAATGCAGGTAATTGGGCTGCTTAAATACCCCCCAAGCTCCTCCCATAAATTAAGGCCACCATACTGGCCTTCTTATATACTGTGTGTATATATATATATATATATATATATATACACACACACACGTTTTTGTTCTTGGGTTTAGATATAGTTTAAGCAGGTACTCGCTTCACAGCTGAGCACTATAATAGAAATAACACAACTTACACCAAAGCCTTCTGATATGAACCTGTGGCTCCCAAGCCACTGGGTGTGGTCCTCTCTTATGGATTACGCACTCAAGTGAAGCATGTTTTAGTAAGTTAAGATCATTAGCATGTTTTTAAGAAAACAAACAAACACACTTTACATTTCCCAAATACACCTATATACATACTGGAATGTATCTATAAAAAATTATGAAAATGCAAAATGTAAAGTAACCCTTAGCAGCCAATTAGAACAGTCATCTCCAAACTGCTGCCCTTTGCTTGCTTTTATCTGGCCCTTGGTGCACTATTCCCCCTACTGACACCAGTAATGTGGCACTATTACTTCCACAGACACCAACAATGGGGCATGATTCATTCCTCTGATACCAACAATGGGGCACAATTTCTTCCACTGACACTAACAATGGAACACTATTGCTTTCACTGATACCAACAGTGGGGCATAATTCATCCCACTGATATAAACCACTATTCCTCCCACTGACACCAAAGATGTGGCACTATTCCTCCCACTGACACCCATAATAATGATTCCTCCCAATGAGATCAATAATAGGGCACTTCTCCTCCTACTGATGTCAATGATTTTGCACTATTCCTCCTCCTACTGACCACAAGCACTATGTCATTTTTCTTGCTCCCACTGACACCAACAATGGGGCACTATTCCTCCCACTAATACGAAAGATGTGCACTTTTCCCCATATTGACACCAATGATGAGGCTCTATTCCTCCCATTGGCACCAATGATAGGGTACTATTCCTCCCATTGACACCAATGATAGGGTACTATTCCTCCCATTGACACCAATGTTGGGGTACTAAACCTCCTCCCACTGACCACAGGCGCTAAGTAATTTTCTTGCTACCACTAACCATCAGCAGGCATTGAAGCATTGTTTAATCCCACTGAAACTGGGGCAATTTCTACTCCCAATAACCACACTCCAACCCCCCTAAAGTCTGAAGGACAGTAAACAGTCCCTTTGTTAAAAAGTTTGGAGACTCCAGAGTTAGAACAATGAAAGGCAACTGTTGATTGGTGCTATGGCCTGCCGTCCTATTACAGAGTGGACTTGGCATCAGGTGTAGCTATTGATAACCCATATAAAGTCATAAATGTAACACTGAATGTGATTTAAATGTCCAATTTGTGTCTTCCAGGCTTCTCCTCCAAGTGCAAATCCTTATCGGACTCCATCTTTCAGACAGCAACCTTTACCAATTCAGCCTGAAATGAAGCCAGAATACAACGCAGGCCCTAAAATTACCAAGTGAGTATTGCTGAGGTTAAAGCATAACTGTGAGCAAAACTTTTTCTTTTTTGTTTTGGATAAAGTGGAGATGGGTTAGAACCTGTCTGACTTTTACTGTTGTTTGTGTCTCTTATACAAATTCACCCTCTCTAATTGTCCTGGTGGCCAGTATCACCAAAAGTAAAAGTGAAGAGAAAATCTCTTATTTTGAATGGTCACCAGAACAAGAATACAGGGGGAATCTTCCAATGGGGACATTTATTCTGGTGACTTCCAGGGATTTCCCTTACTTTGGAGGGATTTCCTTCCAATGCTATGGGACAAGAAGTGAAGGGATATCCTCCTAATGTTACACAGATAGCAAAAAATAAATAAATACAATTCACAGGGGAACCCTCCCTTACGCTATCCAAGTACTGTAAAAAAAAATAAAAAAAAAGTTTGTCATTCAGTTCTATTGTAAGGTAAATCAGACATTAGGGGGTTATTTAAGAAAGGTAAATCCACTTTGCACTACAAGTGTAAACTACAAGTGCAAAGTGCACTTGAAATTGCACTGAAAGTGCACTTGGAAGTGCAGTCGCTGTAAATCTGAGGGGTAGATCTGAAATTAGGGGAAGCTCTGCTGATTTTATCATCCAATCATGTGCAAGCTAAAATGCTGTTTTTATTTTCCTTGCATGTCCCCCTCGGATCTACAGCGACTGCACTTCCAAGTGCACTTTCAGTGCAATTTCTAGTGCACTTTGCACTTGTAGTGTGCACTTGTAGTGCAAAGTGTATTTTCCTTTAGTAAATAACCCCCATTGTCACCATCACAGACAGTGTATGAAAATCTAATATTATAGATTTGTCACCAAAGAAGGTGATGTAAATCTTTCAAATCAAACACCTGTTCTGAGGACAACTGTCTATAAGGCAAATTCCCCTGACTTTGTAGAGATTTTCTCTCCCTTTCTGTTGCATCTCTGGGACAGGAAGTGAAGAGCCAAAAAAAGAGAGAAACTGACAGGACTTTTCTTTTAGCCCTGGTTCACACTGGTGCGTTTTGACATGCAATTTGACATGCCAAATCGCATGTCAAAACGCCGGTATTTGCCGCAGATTGCGGGCAATGGAACCATCCTAATCGGTGCGACGCCACATCTGCGGCGCTGCACCGATTTCAAAAAGTAGTTTCTGTACTACTTTTTGCGATTTCGGGCCGCGATTTACATTGACATCTGTGCAGAAACCTGCACAGATGTCCATGTAATCGTGGCCGAAATCGGGACTGACAGGCAGGAGTGAAATCGTGCGAGTTCAGCTGAACTCGCACAGGTTCACTCCCGCAGCCCCAGTGTGAACCTGGGCTTAAAGTGCTAATAAACGCTCTGCTAAAATTAAAAAAATAAAAGGTTATACTTTCATGCTCTGTGCAATGATATTGCATAGAGCGGTCCCTTACCTCCTCTTTGGCGGTCCCCTGACGAGTCACGACACTGTCTGCCCCTTCTTCCTCCCTCGAGTGCACTGTGTGCTATGGGGGCACATAGACACACACAGCACTGGTAAGTCACACCCCCACTCCTGCCTATGGCTCCAGCTGTTCTCAGTGTCTCCTGTGAATCCAGGAAGGGAAAAGAGCCGTACTGCAGCTGATACAGCGCCAGATTAGTGAGAGGAGTCAGGTAAGTGTTTAGGGATGGGGGGGATGAATGCATTACGGTATAAAATCTTTGGCGTTTAGAACCGCTTTAAGCCTTTTCCACTCTACCCAAAACTAAAGTTTAATACCAACAATGTTTTTTAATGATGATTAATTGTGATATGTTTTTAGGGTTACCTATAATTCCCAGCAACTTTAGGAAAGTTCATTAATCATAGTCTTCTTTCATCTTTCTTTTCAAACAGTTATGAAGCACCACTGCCTGCACAGCCACAGAAATGCGCCAAAATTCGTTATGACTTCACTGCCAGAAATGCCAACGAATTGTCAGTAATGAAAGATGAAATACTGGAGGTAGGATTGCTTTTATGAATTTAATTATTTTCTTCAAATTTCAAAAAATGACAAAATTACTGCAGGCCAAAATGTTGATGCTGCTGTATATTTAGGGTGTTAGATGTGATCTTTTTTATGTTTTTTACAGATTCTGGAAGATAACAAACAGTGGTGGAAGCTGAGAAACACCATCGGGCAGGAAGGCTATGTCCCATATAACATTCTCGATGTAGTATCAACGGATGAAAGCCAGATAGATGGACCATATGGCAAAGTAATAATATATTTATTAAGGAAGAAGGCAGAAGTTGTCCTTAGGGCAACATAACAAATGCCCTCCTACCCCAGCCTTATATAGGATATATGAGAGATAAACGCAACAAGATCTCATGTGCGGGTGGCTTGATCCAAGCAGCTGACTAGCTGCTGTTCTAAATAAAAAAAGTTAAAAGGGTTTAGCCAATTTTCGGATATGTTCTTTTTACCGGTAGATCTGAAATTTTAAAATAGCTGGATGATGTGTTTTAAAAAAGTTTAAAATTGTATAGCTAGAGAATAAGGACATTCAATATTGTGGTAATTGTAATATTATAGTGTGTAATATGCATGTCTTTATTGGTAAATATACATATGTGCTTATGTTGTTCTAGAGTGGAAGCAAATACCGAGAAGTAAACCCAAGAAGTCCCGTTAGCCCTGTATTCAAGCTTCCAAGTAGTTATGCTGGAGATAAATGGGGAAGTGAAATGACTGGATGGTCAACCAGTCAGAACACCAAAGAAAGTAAGTTAGGCTTTGGTTCTACAGAGCTACACCTGGCCTAACATTTACACCCTGTGTTTGCAATGGCTTTCCTACCTGCTTTTCATTCCACAACCTGATCTAAACAGTGAGTCATATACTTAAAACCCGCCAGAAGACTCCTTTGACCCCTGCCAATCATTAAAAATTAGACTGCTGTATTACATGAGACTGCTGGGTTACAGACAGACTGCTAGCAACTGTCCATGTATGGTACAGAGAGACTGCTCCATACAGACTGAATTATATAGAGACAGCACCATAGAACTGCCAGAGAGACTGTACAATACAGACTGCTCCATACACAAAGATAGCACCATGTGGGGGGACTGTCTGAGAGACTCTACGTTATAGAAAGTCTGCCTGCCAAAGGCTATGCCACAAAGAATACCAGAGATGATCACTTCAGTTGTAAGAGATTCTGACAGAGACTGAAGCCTCGTACACACGACCGGTTTTCTCGTCAAGAAACTACAAGAAAACTGTTGGGAGAGCTTTCTTGCCGAGAAAACCGTTCGTGTGTATGGTTTCTCGTCGAGAAAACTGCCGGGAATCTCGACGAGAAAAATAGAGAACCTGCTCTCTATTTTTTCGTCAGGATTCTCGTTTTTCTCGTCTAGATTCTAGTCGGCCTGTTTCCCGACGAGAAAACCGGTTGTGTCTATGCTTTTCCGAGTCTTAAAAAATCGTGCATGCTCAGAATCAAGTATAAGACGGGAGCGCTCCTTCTGGTGAAACTAGCGTTCGTAATGGAGATAGCACATTCGTCACGCTAAAGCGAACTGAAAGCACGAAGACTGAAAAGCGCGAATCGTCTTTCCCCAAACTTTTACTAACATGCGGTAACACGAGATCAGCAAAAGCAGCCCAAGGGGTGGCGCCATTGGAATCAAACTTACCCTTTATACTGCCGTCGTACGTGTTGTACGTGACCGCGCTTTACAACGACGAGATTTGGAATTGACAGTGTGTATGCAAGGAAAGCTTGACAAGAATCTCGTTGAGAAAAACAACAGGTTTTTTTACGACGAGATTCTCGGTCGTGTGTACGAGGCTTTAGCCATATAGAGAGATTGCATCATACAAACCACCAAAGAGACTACCATAGACCGTGCCAAACAGCATGCCAGAGAGACTGTATGGCTGTATCATTTAAATAAAATTGTAAAACAAAATCCAGAAAGTTCTGGTTTTGTAATAAAGTGTTTTTTCAGCCTATCATATATTCTGTGACAATGCTTCCCTCCATTGGCTTGTTGTATAGTTTTCAACGTGTTCATTTTATTTCTGCAGAGTTAATTCACAACATGGATGAAGTGAATGATGAACTCTTAAAGAAAATCACAAGTAATCAACCACCTAAACGGAATTTTGTAACACAAAAAGCTCAGCAAGTACATGTTCCATTAACTTTCCAGTCTGACCCAGAGGAAGTGAAAACCTGGCTGGAAGCTAAGGGTTTTAGCAAACCGTAAGTAATAATCAACTTTTGTATGTGTGTGATTACAACTTACACGTATCCATGACAAGATCTTACCTGTGGACTAATAACACTGCTCACACACGTTATACTCTAATTGTACAATCCATGTACAATCTACCTTAGATTTATCAAAGCTATTTAACTTGAGGCCCTACTTCAACAATCAATTCATTTTGTATACAATCAGGATACAAATTGCCTATGTCATGCTGATCCTGTCCCTGACGGAGATATTTAATTTCCTTCCCTGTCTTCGATACTACTAGAAAATGGTATCCAAAAGTAATAGCAAAAGTAAACTAACACAGGGTATTAACCCATACACTCTTTACTATACTTATATATAAATGTTGTGCGTTCCCAGCTAAGAAAGCGAGCTGTCAGACACTTCTCGGTCTGTACTAATGATCAGGGACCAGTTCCCGATCATGTGACCACTGTTATAGCCAATTACAGTGGTCACCTGATTAGGCAGACTTTCCCACCTCCTGGGCATAATAACCCATTTAAAGGGACGCTGGGGCGGGTGGGAAGGGGTAATCTTGTCTATGACCTTGTCAGTGCTACTAACCTGAGTGGCCTGCACAGTGCCCTGACCTCAACCCTTTTGAACACCTTTGATTATAATTGGAATGCCAATTGTGAGCCAACATCCATACCTAACCTCACAAATAATTATTTTGGCTGCATGAGCACACATATGACAAATATGATTTACCCTGCAGTTTCTGCTTGCACAGAGCTATGGCGCTCTATATTGTGATTTTAAAAAGTGTATGTGTTCACGCTGTCATGCCATGTCTCCTATACTAGCTAAGGGATGTTATTTTTTTTTTTTATTAGGACAGCAAACCAGCTGGGCATTTTAAATGGGGCACAGATTTTCTCTCTAAACAAAGATGAGTTAAGGAAGGTTTGTGGAGAAGAGGGTGGAAGAGTATACAGTCAGCTGCTTGTGCAAAAGTCACAGTTAGAGGTAAGTGTCTACATCCATGGAATTATCAGAGATGGTGATACAATTGTAAAAAATATTTTAATTGAGAAAAGAAGCAAATGTGGTAACAAATAAAATTACATTTTCACATTGTCAATTTACAACTTCACACAGGAGGTAAGTATCAGCTGGACTATTAGATGATAGAAAAAAAAGTTTGAGCTAGTGTAAATTCAAAATAATCATCTGCATGCAAAAGAAGGATATGTAACCTTCAATAGAAATCTCAGGAGCATGCAGTGTTTCAGTTAAATCAGCTGGTTTCACCACTGTGAGAGTAGATATAAAATATGAAAAAACAACAAACAAAAATTCCCAGCTCACTTACCAGCCAGCCTGCAACAAACCGAATTGACCCTGTCTAACAGTTCATGTTAACAAGAGGTTTAGTTTGCACACATATGCAAATACATGCGTAAGCTGCAGCGCCCACTTCACAGCACCCAAGTGCACTGCCGTCCTAACTCTATAATTTTGAGAGTCTACTGAGTTGCAGCACATACTGTATATAATAATTCATAAATATTCACTAGGTGTGAATGGGGCCTGAATGTGAAATTGGTTTGTTTATACAAGAACAATGAGGCTCCATTCACATCTGTGTGTTTGCGAATGCATGGCAAGTCACGCAGAAAATGCATGCTTGGCCTTGCACTTCAGAAACACGTTCAAAAAGCACAGTAATTTTAAAGGAGGTATGTCAGGACCCGGGTCTGGGCCTGCCACCTCTGCTGTGTCTGGCGATGTCTCTTCTTGCTGAGCCACCTGAGATGCTGGAGAGCTCCCTGGCAAGTCCTTGAACCTTGTTTCTTGAACTTTGAACCCTTTGCTCCTCCCATGAACTTCCTGATTTAAGCCATGTCTCTGCATTTCCTGTTTGCCAGATTATTGTGCTCTCTGCAGCCAATATCTCACTCTTGTCACTCCTGCTACCATCCATATATTCGCTACCACTCATTACCGACCACTACCACTGACATATCTTCGCTACCACTCTTCAACTATGCTTCTGCCTTATCTCAACCTGCTACCACTTATTATTGACTTTTGGCTTGTTGTCCAGCTACGCTTCTTCTTATCCCTACCTGCTATATTTGCTGCTGGATCCCGGCTTACTCATTTCCTAGTGGGGCAATTCTGAGGACTGTGACCTGGTACCAACACACAGCTAAACCCATCTCTAAGATAAGGAGCTCTGGTGAACACCGGATAGTACTTAGACTCCGCACCTCGGGTGAGCTCCTGTCATCCACCAGGTTAATCTGCTTTATACTTATCCAGCTGGTCGGTGGGTGCCTCTCCACTGCTGTAGCTACTGGCCTTCGAGCCTAACTCCAGATTGTAAAAAATGTAACTGATCAGATCATTAAACCTTAGATTAAAAGGGGGCGTGTCCGGATGTGAGGAAGAGAGGACGTGTGTGAGAGAGCTCCGGCTCCTGGGTTAAGAATCCTGTGAATTTCTCCTGCGCTGAGCGGCATCCGGGCCGGTGGACAGCTGCTCCGTGCTCGGGGTCACCTCCGGAGTACACCGATGCCATCCAGGAGGAAATCGACCAAGAAACAGCCGCCTCCTAAGACGCAGGGCTCCCCAGCGGTGACACGTGCGGCGGCCATCTTGCCCTCCGGAGCGGAGCGTGCAGTAGCCATACAGACAGCCCTGCAGCTTCTGAGGGACATGGAGCAGGTGGATGGTGACCCGCAGCAGCCCCAAGGTATGGAGAAATCTGAGGGCACTGCCTCCACGGCAGTCATTTTGGCGGCCATTGAGGAGAGCAAAACCCTGGTTATGGGGAAAATAGACACACTGGCCATGGAGTGTGGCCTCATCAGGCAAGATATGGACAAGTTTAGAGGCCGTGTAACTGCTGCTGAGACTCGTATCTCAGATATTGAGGATACCGCGGCTATAACTTCCCAGAATGTCGCTGATCTGCAACGCACGGTTAAAACCTTGATGGCGCAGTCTGAGGACGCCGAAAATAGGCTGTGCCGCAATAATGTGCGCGTGGTGGGCCTGCCTGAGGGTGCTGAGGGCTCGCAGCCAGCCAGCTTTGCTGAAACCTTTTTCAAGGATATCCTGGCGTTACAGCATGTCTCCTCTGCGTATATTGTGGAGCGGGCTCATAGGGTCCCCACAGGCCCGAGACCACGGGGCGCATTGCCCAGACCATTCCTCGTGCGGTTTCTAAATTACCGCGACAGAGATCTCATTCTGGCGGAAGCCCGGAAGTTACCACAGCTCCGGTTTGAAAATACCAATGTGCACTTCTTCCCGGATTTCTCCCCGGAGTTGCAGAGGCGCCGTCGCACGTTCGTGGATGTTCGGAAGAGGCTCCGGGACAAGGGCCTCAAATACAGCATGCTATACCCCAGCAAGCTCCGTGTTGAATACCAGGGCTCTGTGAAATTTTTTGAGGTCCCCTCGGATGTCTCGGATTGGTTGGAGACTCTGGCTTAATGTACAGCATTTATTTTACTTTGATTTATTTTTTCTATTTTTGGCATACTCTGTTTGGCCACCCTTACATCTGCTTCTGCTTGAGTGCACGCTGGTAGACACATATATACTTTGACTTTCATCCTACCCCATGTTACCCCCTCCAGTGAGCTTA
Source organism: Rana muscosa (assembly GCA_029206835.1). Classification (NCBI taxonomy): domain Eukaryota; kingdom Metazoa; phylum Chordata; class Amphibia; order Anura; family Ranidae; genus Rana; species Rana muscosa. The sequence goes on along the minus strand of CM055119.1, from coordinate 78,115,847 downwards.
GTATTGGTGTGCCTGGATGGTGGAAGTGATCTGGACTGTCCTGGTTTTTCCTGTACAAAATGTTACTTTCAGGAGGCTGCGGGGTGCATTTGGCTGCTTAGTGCTGCATGACCATGGAGCCGGATGCTCTCTCTGCTGCGCTGAGTAGTCGTAAAAGGCGTATGGTGTCAGCACTCACCTGGTTGACACTTTAGTCCCCTCCAAAGGGGCATATGGAATAACTCTATAGAACACTTTTCCATTTTTTGTTTTTGGTTTTGGGGATTAAGTCTGCTGGCGCTAGTTGTTTTCCCTTTTTTTTTTTTGTGTTTTTTTGTTTGCTGGCTAGACAGGGGATTACTAAGATGGGACTGTTTATGAGCAAATGTTTTGGTTTTGTTTTTTTTTATGTTTTGTCTGTTTGTCTCTGCTCCATTTTATTTGGGGCTGCTGGTTTGTGGTGTCATCCTCGGTGTTCCACAATTGGTGGGCCAGGGGACACTCAGAAACGGGCTCAGGCACAAAGTACTGTCTGTAGAGATGTTATAGTTATTCTTCAGCTTGTTGTATGGCTCTGTGTACTTCTGGACCTCTCCTGTGCTCCTAGGCCCCCATCTTGTGGCAAATTTCGGAATTACAGTCATGTCTTTAAAAGTTAAAATCATCTCTTGAAATGTCAGGGGATTGAATTCTAAATACAAGAGAGCTTTGGTGTTGAAATTTTTGCAGGCCCAACATCCTCACATAATGTTTTTACAGGAAACGCATTTATTAGGCAACAAAATTCTGGCCATGAAGCGTCCCTGGATGCACAGAGCCATACATGCCACCTATTCGTCATATGCTAGGGGTGTATCTATTTTGTTAAACAAGTCCTTACCTTGCTCCATAAATACAGTGATCACTGATCCTGGAGGAAGGTATTTAGTGGTCATAATTGAAGTTTACTCTAGGAAGTTGGCCCTGGTAAATATATATATTCCCCCTCCTTTTACAGGCAATATCCTGTATGAGGTGTTGGAGAAATTGGCACCTCACGCTCCATTTCAGTTATTGATGGCTGGTGATTTTAATAATGTTCTCAATTATACGTTGGACACGTCCAACCCACATAGGGCTCCAAACCGTGAATTGTCACAGTGGGCGGATGTTGCGGGTCTTACTGAAATCTGGCGGTGGAAGCATCCTACGGACAGATGCTATTCTTATCTGTCCTCGGTACATGCTTCGTCCTCCAGAATAGACCTGGCGTTTGCTAATGGAGCAATGTTGCCTCTGGTGGCTGAGACGTCCTACCTTCCGGGGGGTGTCTCGGATCACACTCCTCTCCAGATCACTTTGCAAGTGGGTTCCCAGAATTCAAGGAGAGTCTGGCGTTTATCACCTAGTTGGGTGGGGGAGCCCTCTGTGGAGGAGATGTTGCAACCACACATTGACACATTTTGGCAGGTTAACGAAGGATCTGCCACATTACATATGGAATGGGAGGCCTTCAAGGCCACTACTAGGGGGGAATACATATCAGCCATAAAAGCCCTGAGAATTGAGCGGAATAGTGTAGAAAAACAACTCCATGACAGGGAGCGGGAGTGCGCTAAGGCTCATGCGGACTCACCTTCTCCTGACTCGTTGGCTCAGTTGCGGTTTGCAAGGAGGAACGTTTCTCTCCATTACCGAGAGGCGACTACTTGTCATCTGCAAAGGAGTGCGGCGCGTGTTTTTGAACAGGGGGATAAAAACGGTAAACTATTGGCTTTTTTGACGGTTGGGGACACGTCCCCAACGGTAGTGCCTTGCGTAATGTCCCAGTCTGGACACCTGTTGAGAGACAGGGAGGACGTAGTACGGGAGTTTGTATCGTTCTATAAGTCTCTGTACTCGCCTATAGATCCCTATGACGCGGGTGACCTTGGGGTCACATTGGGGGCCCTGCGGTTGCCTGAGCTGTCAGGGGAATCTCGTAATTTTCTTGATGCCGAGTTCGGGGAGGAGTAGGTGTGTCATGGATATGCAGTAGTGTTTGTCTGTCAGCTTACCTTCCTTCCCATGTGTTCATCTTAGAGGCCAGAACCCTTTCACCTGGCTTCCTTTATAATCTCCTCCCAGCCTGACTCCACCCCAGGCCCTATCACAGAACACTATATTAACCTGTGCACTGCAAGCCTGCTTTGCTGATCAACGTGTTTGTTAGGCATTGTGTGTTTGGGTTCCTGCCTGCCGTGTGCTACGTCTGTCTCTCTGTTACATATTTGGCTTGTCCCCGTCTATCCCTGTCTGCTCGTGACCCTTGACCTTCGGCTCGTTCTCTCGTTATCCTTGTCTGCTTTTGGCCCCTGACCTTCAGCTTGTTATTCGGTTCTCTCATATCTTGTGCTGCTGCTTCCCCTCTTTTCCCCTTATCCTACGGGGCGTGAGCTAGGAAACTCCAGGGGCCGCGACCTGGTCCCAGCCTGCAGCATAACATCCTCACCACTAGAGGCCCTGGAGAAGACCTGCTGGGTCTTAGACTCCGCGCCCTGGGGAATCTTGGCTCTAGCTTCCGTTAGGATCCCGGTTGTGCTCCTCTGGTCCCGCTTTCCACAACCACACAGTTTCCTATCCGCAGCAGTCAGCCATAGGGTTCACTACCTTGCGGTGCACTCCTGTCCCCCTACGGTGTGCATCTGTCACCTGGCCACAGGTGACCTTGACAGTTTGATCAGCCATGGACCCGGCTGACATCCCGATCCCCGCGGATGATCCATTGCGGGGCATAGTCCACAGACTTGAAACCCAGGAATCGAATCAGACTCAGGTTATGCGATTCCTCCAGGATCTGGCTTCTCGATTCGAGCAGCTTCAGGCCTCCTTGGGAACCCCGAATCCGCAACCTCAAGTACAACCAGCGGTGGTACCTATCGCACCAGTCGCAGCCACACACTCACTAACACTGCCAGCTCCGTTCCGTTTCTCTGGGGACTCCAAGGCCTGCAGAGGGTTCCTTAGCCAATGCACGATTCATTTTGAGCTTCAGCCTCAAAACTTTCTGTCTGATAGGGCAAAGGTAGCCTATATCATTTCCCTCCTCTCCGGTGAAGCTTTAGCCTGGGCAGCCCCTCTGTGGGAACTGAATGATCCAGTGGTTTCTAGCCTGTCTGGCTTCTTGAAACTTTTTCGGAATATCTTTGAAGAACCGGCTCGTGTCTCTTCAGCGGCCAGCGCCCTTCTACGTCTCCGCCAAGAGTCTGCTTCTGTGGGACAGTACGCCCTTAATTTCCGCATACTGTCGGCTGAGTTGAGCTGGAACAATGAGGCCTTAGTCGCAACCTTTTTGCATGGCCTTTCTGATAGAGTGAAGGATGAATTAGCAGGAAGAACCATCCCCACTGATCTGGACGGAGTTATCTCCTTGTGTAACCAGATCGATATTCGCTTTCAGGAGAGGACCTTAGAAAAGCAACGCCAGCACTCCTTGGTTCTTAGTCAGCCTGAGCTCCCCTCTCTTTGACCCGTAGAGCATCTCCTGCCAGCTGAGGAACCCATGCAGCTGGGCAGGACCAGGCTATCCCCAGAAGAACGTGCTAGGCGCAGAACTCTAGGCCTGTGTCTCTACTGTGGGGGCTAAGGTCATTTTCGTGACACTTGCTCTCTTTGTCCAGAAAAACGTTTGGGTCCACTTCATCTGGAAAGTGGAGTATTGGACCCAGAAATATCACCTTCCCCTTCTCGTCTTCTGCTTTCTGTGTTCCTTCATGTTGGTGCTTCTTCTCATTCGGTCTCAGGATATCTGGATTCCGGAGCCGCTGGTAATTTCATGGACTGGGAAATCGCGTCGTCCATGAGACTTACTCTTTTGCCCCTCACCACGCCATTGGTGGTCTTGGCGATTGATGGTACTGTTCTCCCAGGGGGACCTATCCGATTCCAGACCCTCCCTGTTAAGATGTCGGTAGGGACACTCCACCAGGAGTGGATATCCTTCCTTATCTTACCCAAGGCCTCAACACCTATAATTTTGGGTCTCCCATGGTTACAGCTCCATTCTCCTCATGTGGACTGGACTACTGGACAGATCCTGGCTTGGGGTTCCTCCTGTTCCTCGTCCTGCCTACCCAAGGTTGCCCCCTGTGAACCTGAGCCGGTCATTCATTCCAGGTCGCATAACCATTTACATTTCTCTGTCCCTAATCGCCCTTGGACGCACAGCCAGGCTAGCTTGTCTACAAGTCCTGCAGTCGCTACGTCTTGCGATGCGATTCAGGTAGTCGCTACACCTGACTCTGCTATTCACTCGGCCTCTGTACTAGTTATGCCAGTCCAGCCCATGCCCAGTGAGCCGCCTACTTTTTCTTGTTCAGGACATTCTGCTTGTCTTTCAGCTATTCAGCTTGACTCCTGTGACATGTCACCCTCTAACCAACCTGACTTCAGGGTTCCACTGACATCTGCCCAGTTTGATGGTCCTGTGCTAGATGACCAGTTCATCTTTAAGGGTCTAGGGGACCCTCCTCAGATTTCTGTTGATCCTCTCATGCCCTTGCTTATTCCTAGAGAGCCTTTGGTCCTCAATAGATCTTCTTGTCATCTCCCTACCTCGGTTCTGGTCTCTGAGGATAATCTAAAGTACGAGGTTAGACAAGTTCTGGATTCTCGGCTCTGCAGAGGTATTCTTCAGTACCTTGTGCATTGGAGAGGTTTTGGTCCTGAGGAAGCGTCTTGGATCGCTGCATCTGATGTCGTTGCACCTCATCTGTTGAGGAGGTTTCATCTGAGATTTCCCTTTAAGCCTGGGCCCAGGCGGGGGAGGGCCCATAAGAGGGAGGGTACTGTCATGGATATGCAGTAGTGTTTGTCTCTCAGCTTACCTTCCTTCCCATGTGTTCATCTTAGAGGCCAGAACCCTTTCACCTGGCTTCCTTTATAATCTCCTCCCAGCCTGACTCCACCCCAGGCCCTATCACAGAACACTATATTAACCTGTGCACTGCAAGCCTGCTTTGCTGATCAATGTGTTTGTTAGGCATTGTGTGTTTGGGTTCCTGCCTGCCGTGTGCTTCGTCTGTCTCTCTGTTACATATTTGGCTTGTCCCCGTCTATCCCTGTCTGCTCGTGACCCTTGACCTTCGGCTCGTTCTTTCGTTATCCTTGTCTGCTTGTGGCCCCTGACCTTCAGCTTGTTATTCTGTTCTCTCATATCTTGTGCTGCTGCTTCCCCTCTTTTCCCCTTATCCTACGGGGCGTGAGCTAGGAAACTCCAGGGGCCGCAACCTGGTCCCAGCCTGCAGCATAACATCCTCACCACTAGAGGCCCTGGAGAAGACCTGCTGGGTCTTAGACTCCGCGCCCTGGGGAATCTTGGCTCTAGCTTCCGTTAGGATCCCGGTTGTGCTCCTCTGGTCCCGCTTTCCACAACCACACAGTTTCCTATCCGCAGCAGTCAGCCATAGGGTTCACTACCTTGCGGTGCACTCCTGTCCCCCTACGGTGTGCATCTGTCACCTGGCCACAGGTGACCTTGACAAGGTGATCTCCGCAGTTGGGTCGTTTCCTGGTGGCAGGGCTCCGGGTCCGGATGGTCTGCCTATTGACTGGTACCGTCATTACTCGGAGATCCTGGTGCCTAAACTACTGCAATTGTATGCCGACTGTTTTCAGAAGGGGGGCCTCCCCCCTTCCTTTTATGAGGCTCATATTGTACTGTTGGCCAAGCCGGACAAAGACCCAATGCTATGTTCTTCGTATAGGCCCATTTCTTTACTGAATATGGACTTCAAAATACTTACTAAGATGTTGGCTACTAGACTTATGTCGGTTTTGCACCATGTTATCTCCCCTGACCAGACAGGTTTCATGCCCAGGAAAGCCACGGATATCAATCTGCGTAGGGTTTTCACCCACACGCAGTTGGGTCCGGACAGTTCCAGCGGCGGGATACTGGTCTTTTTGGATTTGGAGAAGGCCTTTGATTCCGTTGACTGGAATTACATGAGGGTGGTGCTGGAGGAATTCGGTTTCGGGCCTAATTTCAGGAAGTGGATCGACATTCTATATCATTCCCCTACAGCGGCCATTAAGTTAAACAATATGTTGTCGGAATTTTTTTCAGTGCGGAGGGGCACTCGCCAGGGTTGCCCTTTGTCCCCGGGTCTATTTTCCATCATGATTGAACCCGTGGCTGCGGCCTTGCGGGCCTCTGAGGAGGTGCGGGGGATCATGGTGGGTGACTTGAACGAAAAGACGGCACTTTATGTGGACGACATGGTTCTTTTTCTGCGGGACTCCGGAAATTCCTTGTCGGCAGCACTAGATATCCTGAATTCTTTTGCACGTTTTTCGGGTCTGAAAGTCAACTGGGGAAAATCCCAAATTCTATCACTCAGGACGCCATCCCCCAGGTGTGAGATTCCTGTTGATTGTCCTTTACAGCGGGTGGAGGTGCTCAAATTTCTGGGGTTAAACATTTCTAATTCCGTGTCCGATTTTATTGCCTTAAATGTCGATCCACTTTTGACTAAACTGAAATCCAGGCTACAGGCATGGCAAAACTTACCTTTGACGCTCATTGGTAGGGTGAATTTAGTGAAAATGAAATTTTTACCTTTGTTTTTGTATATATTTCGGAATTCCCCTGTTTGGATACCGAGATATGTTTTTAAGAAAATAGATAGTCTCATAACAACTTTCTTATGGCAGGGAAGACGCCCTCGAATTAAATTCCAGGTGTTACAACTGCCGTGGAAACAAGGGGGACTGGCGGTCCCGGACTTCCACAGGTATTTCTTAGCTGGTCAGCTGGTATTTGTCCACAGGTGGTTCACTCTACCTGGGGACGACACTGCTAATACGCTGGAGGCGGCGGTTGTGGGTTCGTATGAGGCACTGAAGCATCTCCCGCTTCGGGGAATCAGGGCTCTGTATAGGCTCACGATATCCATGCGTGCCGCTTGTAGGGCATGGGTGGCAGTGAATAAGGTGGGTGGCGCCTCTGAAATTTCTCCTTACATACCACTTTGGAAGAATCCTCAGCTACCACACTTTTGTGAGTACCCCGACCCAGTCACCTGGACTAAGTATAGCATTAAGACTCTGAGGGACATAGTGGGGGGTGGGAAACTCTTACAGTTTGACGCCCTTAAGGCCAGGTTTGATCTGCCCAATACGCACTTGTTTCGTTTTCTTCAGCTCAGACATGCATTTAAGGCCCAATTTGGAGATATTGGTATCACCATGCAAACTAGTGATATGGAGTCTTTACTGAGAGAGGACACTTTAGACAAGGCCTTGTCTACAATATATAAACAGCTGTTCAGTGAGGGAGGTGATCTCCTGGCAAAGGGTAGGGCGGCATGGGGTGAGGTGTTCCCCCAGATGGACAGGGATGACTGGGATGATGTATGGGACATTAATTTTACCAGATTGGTCTCTGCCAGGGACCATCTCATCCAATTTAAATTCCTGCATCGCATCTATCTTACGCCGGCTAGACTGGCCAAGATATTCCCTACACAGTCTCCTTGTTGCTGGTGGTGCAGTTCCCTCACGGCCGATTTCATGCATGTCTTTTGGAATTGCTCATTCATCCAAAGGTTCTGGAGAGGGGTTGCCGACTGCATAGCTGGGGTGACCACCATCCAGTTACAGCCTTCAATTGAGGTATGCCTCTTGGGTCTGGTAGACAATCTAGCCCCAGGGAGAGCGACTCTGTCTCTGTTGACGATTCTCATATATTACGCCAGGAAACTGATAGTGTTATCATGGAAAAAGCCCAATCCGCCCACTGTATCAGCATGGAAGGGGGTGGTGAATAGAGCTGTACCGCTGTACAAAGCTACGTATGCTAGTAGGGGCGCACCTCAGAAATTTGATAAAGTATGGGGTGGTTGGATGAATAGTGAACTTACGGTGGCGGATTGAGGGGCACCCATTATAAATGCACTTGCAGTAAGAGTTGATTATGGTTGTGATTATGTGACATTTCCAAACAACATATGACTGTGATTGAGTTAAAGTGACTTTATAACTGTATTATTCCTGTTGATGGGTGGGGGTCTGGAGGGAGGGAGAGGGAGCCAATGCTGAAGATTTGTATTTAGTTTGTGTTTGGCCCATTGGGACTGTTTGTTTTGTCAAAAGCTATAAATAAAACTTTTCAAAAAAAAAAACCTTAGATTAAAAAGAGGTCAGTATGGGCTTAATAGGGTAACATCCAAATGATCCTTGGTGGAAACCATTTTGACAATAGTATTGAATGTATACCACTGAAAGCAACAAAGTGTATCTATATCCACTTAACACTGAACTTTAGACCCGGTTCACACACGGGCGGCACGACTTGCCGCGCGACTCTGCTGGGCGATCTCCACACGACTTCAGAGGCGACTTGCAAAATGACTTTTGTATTGAAGTCAATGCAAGTCGCCCTGAAGTCGCCCCAAAGTCCCGTTAAAAATCACTGATCACCGCCATTACTAGTAAAAACCTTTAAAAAAAAAATTAAAATATGGTAGATGGACAATCTCGCTCTAAAAATTAACAGTAAACTAAAATAACAGCTGCTAACCCCAAATTTAAAAAATTATTAAAACAAACATGTGAAAAAAAATTACGTGCACACCGTGCATGTATGGTGGGGGCGCTACCCTCTGTGTTAAAAAGATATATAACACCTGTGGACATTAGAGTTGAGCGGGTAGCTGGATATTCGGGTCCGGCGGGTGCGGCCGAACTTCGGAAAAAAGTTCGGATTCGGGACCGAACTTTAACCCGAACCCGGACCCGGACCCGGACCCCATTGAAGTCAATGGGGACCCGGACTTCTGACGACTAAAAAGGCTCTAAAAAAGTAATGGAAAGGGCTAGAGGGCTGCAAATGGCAGCAAAATGTTGTTAAGAACATGGCAAGTGCTCTGCAAACAAATGTGGATAGGAAATAACTTAAAAGAACATAAAAAAAATTAAAAAATAAAAAAATATGCTGGAGGCCCGATTTTCAGCAGAAGAGGTACAGGAAGTCATTAAGAACCTCAGAAACTCAACGGCACGATGCGACACATATGGTGGGAATGCCCCAGAATACGCCCTTTCTGGAATAAATTATTTAATTTAATGGATAAGCTAGTGGGAAAATAAAATACTTTGAAATAAAAATGTAGCGGGGTGCTAAATTTAAGGAAAGTGTTTGAGTGGTAAATAGGCTCAAATACCCTAATTCTGTAGGATTCATGGACCATTTTGTCCTCGGGGGACAGTATTGGTGTGCAGTTCCCTGCGGCCTACAGGTGGCGCCTTTTGTGTCCCCTCTTGGCAGTAGTACAGCGGGGCGGGGAACCTGCTGTGCATGCCGGGAGAGCATATAAAAGGGGCAGACCTTTGGCCTGGGGGCTGATGTCCAGTGGGGTCCGCGCCCAGGTGCCTTCGGCCTGGGTGCATGTGTTCCTGTTCCATCTCGGGCACCTTTAGCCCGGGGTGAGGTACTATCCTGGAGTTCTTGCTGCCCTGGGTATGGAGGCCTAGGGGCGGGAGTAAAGCCTGGAGTCCAGAGCCGCCTCGTGTAGGGGACCCTGTTCCAGGGAAGGGAGGATCATTCTGATGGACCGATGCGGGAGTCATGGTGAAGGAATGGTCTGTTGACTCCCTGGAGAGATGTCTTCCCCTTGATATGGGCTAGGTTCGTAGAAGGAGAAGCTCAAGGTCACCTTGACTGTATCAGAGGCCTTATTCAAACGGCCCGTGGCAGGGGCCTTATACACCCTGGTCTGTGGCTGAGACCAAAGTTCTCCAGGCCCGTGGCAGGGGCCTTGTACACCCGGTCTGTGGCAGAGACCAACCTCAATGTCTGTGGCAGAGACCGTGCGCCAAAAACTGTTTGAGAAACCTAAGCAGTGAAGTGAATGTGCTACGTTTGTGCCTGGACCTCCTCCACACCTTAAGCTGTCCTGTTTCTTTGCTCTAACCTTTTCTATCTGAGTACAGTTTATTTTGCCATGAGAGAATAAGAGTTGGAGTTTCAGCTGGTGTGGACATTGACTTTACTGGCAATTAAAGGACTTGCCTCTACCTACAGTAGAGGTGAGAATCATCCTCTGGAGGAGTTTTGACTCCGGCTGTGGACACGGCCCGTCAAGTACACCGCTCAACCTCTTTATATAGGAGGATACGGGCTGGTAGTGCGGTGTGCCTTTCTCCCTCCTGCGAAGAGCCAACAACATAAAGGCAGGTAAGGGGGAAAGGATCTGTGCGCTACAAAAAAATAAAATAAAAATTTTAATCTTGGCCTAGCAGGACGAGGTCCATATGGAGTAGGAGGTTGAGGTGGCGGTGGATGTGGCTATGTAGGTGGAAGCGGCGGTGGAGGAGGACGAGGTAGCCAACACTGGTTCAAAAATACAACAATGGCTGGGTAAGGCCGGTGATGTGTCGAATTCTGTCCCCTGTCGAATAGTGTCCGCCCTGTACTGCGCTTGCTGAGTATGTAGGACAAGGGGATTTCAAAAATCTCCCAAGACTAACGGCGCCTGCGTGTTGAGTTCAGGTGAAGGCCACACCATCCGTGGTTCAAGCCGAGCCAAGCAAGGCCGCGATCGAAGCGAGCCCGTGAGGGGCCCTGTTACTATGTGCTACCGTATGTCCTCTTGGATGGTGGGGCTTGAACCTGCACTCACAGCGCAGGCGCCGTTCATCTTCGGAGATTTTGTGAATCTCCTTGTCCTCTGTACTGCGCAAGCGCTGCGCCTGCGCAGTACGGGCCGGGCACAATCCGATGGCCGGACAGTTTTTGTCACAACACCGGTATACATGTCTATTCTGCACAAGGTAAGTCCTGTGGGATCCATGCCTGGTTCATTTTAATGAACGTGAGCTTGTCCACATTGGCTCTGGACAGGCGGCTGCGCTTGTCTGTGATAACGCCCCCTGCCGTGCTAAATACACGTTCAGATAATACACTGGCTGCAGGGCAGGCCAGCACCTCCAAGGCATAAACGGCAAGCTCAGGCCATGTGCCCAATTTGGAGACCCAGAAGTTAAAGGGGGCAGACCCGTCATCCAGTACGTGTAGGCCTATGGACACATACTGCTCAACCATGTTGGTGAAATGCTGCCTCCTGCTAAGTCATTCCATCTCAGCTGGTGGTGCTGGTTGTTGTGGCGTGCTGACAAAGCTTTTCCACATTTCGGCCATGCTAACCCTGCCTTCTGAGGTGCTGCCGGTGCCCCGGCTGCGTTGGCGACCTCTTCCTCCTCCTCTGCCTTCGCCTTGTGCTTCCACCGTACGCCCGCTGTCAGGTGGGAATGCCACCAGCAGCGCGTCTACCAGCGTGCGCTTGTACTCGCGCATCTTACGATCCCGCTCCAGTGAGGGAATTAAGGACGGTACGTTGTCCTTGTAACGGGGATCCAGCAGGGTGGCCACCCAGTAATCAGCACCAGTTAAAATGTGGGCAACTCGGCTGTCGTTGCGGAAACACTGCAGCATGTAATCGCTCATGTGTGCCAGGCTGCCCAGAGGCAAAGAAAAGCTGTCCTCTGTGGGAGGTGTATCGTCTGTGTCCTCTGTATCCCCCCAGCCACGCACCAGTAATGGCCACGAGCTGGTCTGAGTGCCACCCTGCTGTGAACATGGCTCCTCCTCCTCCTCCTCCTCCTCCTCCTCCTCCTCCATCTCCTCCTCCACCTCGTCATCCTCCAGAACTGTGCCCTTTCTGCTGGACAATTGTGTACCCGGCGTTTGTTGGTGCAGGAACCCACCCTCGTAGCCACTTGTGAAAGACTGCCCTGAAAGCCTTTGAAATGATCCCGCTTCCTCCTCCTCCTCCTCATCCTCCTGTGCCACATCCTCTTCCATCATCGCACGAAGCGTTTTTTCAAGGAGGCATAGAACTGGGATAGTAACGCTGAGAACGGCGTCATTGGCACTGGCCATGTTGGTGGAGTACTCGAAACAGCGCAACAAGGCACACAGGTCTCGCATGGAGGCCCAGTTATTGGTGGTGAAGTGGTGCTGTTCCGCAGAGCGACTCACGCGTGATTGCTGCAGCTGAAACTCCACTATTGCCTGCTGCTGCTCGCACAGTCTGGCCAGCATGTGCAAGGTGGAGTTCCACCTTGTGGGCACGTCACATATGAGGCGGTGAGCGGGAAGGCCGAAGTTACGCTGCAGCGCTGACAGGCGAGCAGCAGCAGGGTGAGAACGCCGAAAGTGCGCACAGACAGCCCGCACTTTCTGCAGCAGCTCTGGCATATTGGGGTAATTTTTAAGGAACCTCTGGACCACCAAGTTCAGCACATGCGCCAGGCAAGGGATGTGCGTCAAATCGGCTAGACCCAGAGCTGCTACGAGATTTCGCCCATTATCGCACACCACCAGGCCGGGCTTGAGGCTCACTGACAGCAACCACTCATCGGTCTGTTGTTCCATGTCCCTCCACAACTCCTGCGCGGTGTGGGGATTTTCCCCCAAACAGGAAAGTTTTAAAACTGCCTGCTGTCGTTTACCCCTGGCTGTGCTGAAGTTGGTGGTGAAGGTGTTACGCTGAATGGATGAGGAGGCGGTAGAGGATGAGGAAGCGGAGAAGGAGGAGTTAGCAACAGGAGGCAAACTGAAGCGCCCTGCAATCCTCGGTGGTGGAAGGACATGCGCCAAACCGCTATCTGCCTCAGGCCCAGCCGCCACTGCATTTACCCAGTGTGCTGTTAGGGAGATATAACGTCCCTGACCGTGCTTACTGGTCCACGCATCCGTAGTTAGGTGGACCTTGCCACAGATGGCGTTGCGCAGTGCACACCTGATTTTGTCCCCCACCTGGTTGTGCAGGGAAGGGATGGCTCGCCTGGAAAAGTAGTGGCGGCTGGGCACGACGTACTGCGGGACAGCCAATGCCATCAGGCTTTTAAAACTCTGCGTCTCCACCAGACGGAATGACAGCATTTCAAAGGCCAGGAATTTTGAAATGCTGGCATTCAGGGCCAGGGATCGCGGGTGGCTAGGGGGGTACTTCCTCTTCCGCTCCAATGTTTGGGAGATAGAGAGCTGAACGCTTCCATGGGACATTGTGGAGATGGTTGGTGACCCAGGTGGTAGTGTTGCTGGCAGATCCTCTGTTTGCGGGGTGACAGGTGCCACTGTCACTACAGAGGTGGATGAAGAGGCCGAGACTGCAGCAGAAGAGGAAGCAGGAGGAGCCAGAGACCTTTCTTGGTTTTTGAGGTGTCTACTCCACTGCAGCTCGTGCTTTGCACTTAGATGCCTGGTCATGCAGCTTGTGCTCAGGTTGAGAACGTTTATGCCTCGCTTCAGGCTCTGATTGCACAGCGTGCAAACCACTCGTGTCTTGTCATCAACACACTGTGTGAAGAACTGCCACGCTAGGGAAGTCCTTGGACCTGGCTTTGGTGTGCTCGGTCCCTTGCTGCGTTGGGCAGTAGCAGATGTACTGTCTAGGGGACGAATGCTCCGTTTTTGCACCCTGCTCCCTCTTCTGCTGTGCTGGTGGCTCTGTGCGACCACCGCCTCTTCCTCCGAACTACACTGGTCACCTGCATAACGTTGATTCCATGTGGGGTCGAGGACCTCATCGTCCTCCACATCATCTTCCACCCAGTCTTCACCCCTGCCCTCCATGTCTGTCTGCACAATTGCGAAAGCAGCAGCAGTTGGCACCTGTGTTTCGTCATCATCCGAGACGTGCTGCGATGGTCCTCCCATGTACCCATCATGAAACATAAGTGGTTGGGCATCGGTGCACTCAATCTCTTCCACTTCTGGGGCAGGGCTAGGTGGATGGCCCTGGGAAACCCTGCTAACAGAGTCATCGAAAAGCAGAAGAGACTGCTGCATGATTTGGGGCTCAGACTGCTTGGCTGATTTGCAAGGGGGTGAGGTGAAAGACTGATGGACATGGGCTTCAGGTGCCAACTCTGATCTTTCATCAGAAGAGTGGGTGGGAGACAATGTGAAGGAACCCGAGGCACTGTCAGCAACCCAATCTACTATCGCCTGTACTTGTCCTGGCCTAAACATTGGTACAGCCTCATTAGGCGCGACAAAATACTGCCGCAGGCTCGGTCGCCTACTCGCACCTGAGGAAGGTGTTTCACTTGTGCGTGTAGCTGGCACAGATCCACCACGTCCTCTCCCTGCAACAGGAGCTCCACCAGCAGCACCACGACCGGGGCCAACACGTCCCTTTGACCTTCCCCTCATATTTTCCAAATTTAGGATCTTGCCCTAAATGGCGTTTTTTGGAAGACCACAACACACCCACAGTATTTAACCGCTGAAACGCACAGCTACAGAACTGCAGAAAATGCTATTCAAAAAAAAAAAGGTTGTTTTTTTTAGTATAGCACAGTACAAGGAAAATATATAGAAATTGTTTATTTCACACACCTCCAGATGTGTATTTCACACTGCAAAATATTTTCTGTGGCCCTAAATGGCGTTTTTTGGAAGAGCACAACACAACCACAGTATTTAACCACTGAATCGCACAGCTATAGAAGTGCAGAGAATTGTATTCAAAAAAAATGTTTTTTTTTTTTTAGTATAGCACTGTACAATATATAGAAATTGTTTATTTTACACACCTCCAGATGTGTATTTCACACTGCAAAATATTTTCTGTGGCCCTAAATGGCGTTTTTTGGAAGAGCACAACACAACCACAGTATTTAACCACTGAATCGCACAGCTATAGAAGTGCAGAGAATGCTATTCAAAAAAAATGTTGTTTTTTTTAGTATAGCACTGTACAATATATAGAAATTGTTTATTTCACACACCTCCAGATGTGTATTTCACACTGCAAAATATTTTCTGTGGCCCTAAATGGCGTTTTTTGGAAGAGCACAACACAACCACAGTATTTAACCACTGAATCGCACAGCTATAGAAGTGCAGAGAATGCTATTCAAAAAAAATGTTGTTTTTTTTAGTATAGCACTGTACAATATATAGAAATTGTTTATTTTACACACCTCCACATGTGTATTTCACACTGCAAAATATTTTCTGTGGCCCTAAATGGCGTTTTTTGGAAGAGCACAACACAACCACAGTATTTAACCACTGAATCGCACAGCTATAGAAGTGCAGAGAATGCTATTCAAAAAAAAAATTTTTTTTTTTAGTATAGCACTGTACAATATATAGAAATTGTTTATTTTACACACCTCCACATGTGTATTTCACACTGCAATTTATTTTCTGTGGCCCTAAATGGCGTTTTTTGGAAGAGCACAACAACCCCAACAGTATATAACCGCTGAATCGCACAGCTGCAGAGGCCAGAGAATGCTTTTTAAAAATAATGTTGTTTTTTCACACACCTCCAGATGTGTATTTCACACTGCAAAATAATTTCTGTGGCCCTAAATGGCGTTTTTTGGAAGAGCACAACACAACCACAGTATTTAACCACTGAATCGCACAGCTATAGAAGTGCAGAGAATGCTATTCAAAAAAAATGTTGTTTTTTTTAGTATAGCACTGTACAATATATAGAAATTGTTTATTTTACACACCTCCAGATGTGTATTTCACACTGCAAAATATTTTCTGTGGCCCTAAATGGCGTTTTTTGGAAGAGCACAACACAACCACAGTATTTAACCACTGAATCGCACAGCTATAGAAGTGCAGAGAATGCTATTCAAAAAAAATGTTGTTTTTTTTAGTATAGCACTGTACAATATATAGAAATTGTTTATTTTACACACCTCCACATGTGTATTTCACACTGCAATTTATTTTCTGTGGCCCTAAATGGCGTTTTTTTGAAGAGCACAACAACCCCAACAGTATATAACCGCTGAATCGCACAGCTGCAGAGGCCAGAGAATGCTATTCAAAAATAATGTTGTTTTTTCACACACCTCCAGATGTGTATTTCACACTGCAAAATATTTTCTGTGGCCCTAAATGGCGTTTTTTGGAAGAGCACAACACACCCACAGTATATAACCGCTGAATCGCACAGCTGCAGAGAATGCTATTCAAAAAAAAGTTGTTTTTTTTTTTTTAGTATAGCATAGTACAAGAAAAATATATAGAAATTGGTTATTTCACACAACTAGAGATATACACTGCAAAATATTTTTTTTGCCCAAAAATAGGTCTTTTTTGCGCACAACAAAGTGCTTTTTTTTTTTTGCAACAGCACAATAAAGTGCCTTTTTTTTTTTTTGGGGCCCAAAAATTGGTCTTTTTAGCAAAAGCACAATAAAGTGCCTTTTTTTTTTTTTTTTTTTTTCTGCCCGAAATGGGTCTTTTAGCAAGAGCACAATACAGCCACAGTATGGAATAGGTGTATCACTCAACGTAATGCAGTGCTGGTGCACTGAGCTTGCAACACAAACAGATAAACCTATGCAGATCGCTGAGCTATTATATCTCTCAATCTGGACTCCTATCTAAATCTCTCTCCCTGAAAGCACAAACAGGATCCTGCCCCTACACTACACTACACTACACTGTCTCTCTATCTTTTCTATCAGTAGATTGCAGAATCAGGACTAACTCCTATCATATAATTCTCTCCCTCACAGCAACAGCAGCCAGGATCCTTTCCCTACACTGTCTAAAAGCAGAGTGACGATCTGTGCTGTGTGCCTCTTGCTTATATAGAAGCTGGTCACATGCTGGGTCACATGTTGCACTGACCAATCACAGCCATGCCATTAGTAGGCATGGCTATGATGGCTTCTAAGGGCACACCAGCTAATCAAATGGTCATTGGCTGGCCCCTGAAGCATTTCTAACTGCGCCATTAAATTCCCGAATCCGGACCCGAACCCGGACTTTAGCGCAAAATCCGGGTCCGGGGTCGGGAAAAAGCCAAAATTCGGTACGGACCCGAACTTTACAGTTCGGGTCCGCTCAACACTAGTGGACATGTATTACAATATACCTACATAAACAATAAACAAAAGTATATCACCAACCCAAATGTGCAATCTAATTCTGCTTGACTACAACTCAATTGAACAAAAGTGCACAAAAATAGACACACCCACCGATGTGTGTCAAAAATAATAACAATGCATGTAAATATCCTTATTAAATGTCCATATGAATGGTGAACAATATTGATTCCAAACGTTCATAATATTCAGTGATGCAATGAAGCTTGAATAAACTTGATCCAGACAGAAGTGAACTTGTAGTGACAGCCTTCACCAAACTTAGTGTATGACACCCAAAAAGTGCTCAAGGTAGATTGGCCGCTTACCAGATCATGTTGACTCATTTAATTAAAAAGGAGTCAATAACGCTTGTTGCAAGTATCCCTTGCTAATATGGATAGAGATGTCATATGTGGAACTGAGAGTCCCTGCCTCCTAGAGACTCAGACGTAGATGTGCGGAACATATAGGAGAGAAAATGGCAATAGTGTAATTCCGTTTATTAAAATAATTAATAAAAAAGTGGACAGACAAATGCCCCCTTACTTGGTACAGTGCCACAGACCCGGCACTGAGGCTGGATAGCTTTGGACAAGCGGGGCGTGATGGATCCGATCAAGAGAGTAATCCGGCGTGCGTTCCACCTTCCACAGGGAGAGAGCCAGCAGGACCGGAAGTAGCGTCAGAGCGTAAGCCTAGCGTCGCCTCGACAGCTGTTTCGTGTTGCACGTCATCAGGAAGCGTAGTTTGTAGACGCTATAATTTTTGTGCAAACCAATCAATATACGCTTATTGGGATTTTTTTTTTACCAAAAATATGTAGAATAATCCAAATTGGCCTAAATTGATGAAGAATTTTTTAAATTCTTTTTTGGATATGTTATAGCAGAAAGTAAAAAATATAGATTTTTTTTTTCATAATTGTCGGGGTTTTTTTTGTTTATAGCGCAAAAAATGAAACCCGCAGAAGTGATCAAATACCACCAAAAGAAAACTGTATTTGGGGGAAAAAAGAACATCAATTTTATTTGGGTACATCATCACATGACCACGCAATTGTCAGTTAAAGTAACGCAGTTATTAAGGGGGTAAACCCTTCCGGGGCTGAAGACATTTACTTTTAATGTTTTACATAGCTATACCTGCAAACGGGGCCAGCCTGAAGTAATCTATCAGGATATCTGAAGTTCCACTTTAAGCGATTTGATTATCTCCCAGATGAATGTTCCATGTAAAGATGAAAAGGGAACTAGTCCATTTTGAACAAAGCACCTACGTAAAAGAGGCCCCTGATGATGTCCTTTTCAGACAAAACGCATACAGAGCTTGAGAAGTGCTGAAATCAGACTCTACCCTCTCTCATTGGGTATTAACGATCCTATGTATTGTATTAACTCATACTTACATTGCTGTCAAGAGTTGCATACAATAGTGGTGAAATGGTGAAATAGCCA
This sequence comes from Rana muscosa, assembly GCA_029206835.1. Taxonomy (NCBI): domain Eukaryota; kingdom Metazoa; phylum Chordata; class Amphibia; order Anura; family Ranidae; genus Rana; species Rana muscosa. Next base: position 78,097,536 of record CM055119.1, on the reverse strand, counting down.
TTCCATACCATAGCGGTGAAATTGTTTGATAATACATAAGTAATCACTCCATGTGGGAGGCACAAACAATTAGAATTAGATGTCTGAGATGTAAGCAATCAAGAAGATTAAATGTGAAAAATGACCACGCTCAGGTACAATACAAGAGCAGCCAGCACACACTTGTGATACCAAATAAAAAATATGATACTGTATATAATGTGCAGCGCTATATGAAAAAAATACAAAATAAAACTCTGATTCAAAAACATGCAAAATCAACAGCACTGAGTAAAGGTCAAATATTGGTGTGAGCTCATATAGTGCAAATTCGCCAAAAAGTGTCTATATATGTGTTTCACATTTACAAACATTTCAAATAAGTAACAAACTGCTTGAATCTCCAAACACCAAGAAGAAAGAGTCCAAAATCCAAAATAGTGCTCCCCTTTGTGCTCACAAACTGCTTACCGGATAAAAATAATCATGGAATGTGCATCAAAAGGTGAATGGCTCCAATACACTGTGTATCCAATCTGGAAAACGGCATACCACAGCCCCACGGATCAGATGTCAAAATTCCAACACATAAATGCCATGAACGAAAAGACAACCTCCATAGGGCTAATGACATTTAAAATATCCAAATTTATCCATGTCAAAACTTACTAAAAAGTGTGCATTTTTAAACATATGTGGAAAGACAGTCTCTGCAATTATTCCTGTATGGCAATCACCATAGACTCTGAGATCAAAAGTTGTGCGTGGTGACGCCACGTCCACAGGCCCCTCCCAAAATGTTTCACCCTAGACAGCATTATCAGGGGACTGGCCGCAGTCCGATCTACATTAAAAGTGGACAGGGTAAGTCAGTAGAGCAGTGAACAGTGTCAGTAGGGCAGTTGATAGTGTTAATAGGGCAGTATCAGTAGGGCAGTGGACAGTATCAGTAAGTAGAGCAGTCAGTAGGGCAGATGTTGGTATCAGTAGGACAGTGAATGATGTTAGTAAGTAGAGCAGTGGACGGTGCCAGTATGGCAGTGGACGTGGTCAGTAGGACAGTGGAAGGTGTCAGTAGTTTTTTTACTTTTGTTATTACATTTATTTTTTATTTTTTACCATTTAATTTTTTTACTATTTTTTACAATTTCTTTAGAAGCCCAATTGGGAGTCTTTGGTGAAATATCAGGGGTCTAAACAGACCTCTTATGTTTCACCTTTGACACAGAAAATGGAGAATGAGGACACCCATGGGAGGGAGGAGGCAGCAGCAGTGTGGTGGGAGAGGGGGATCAGAGGAGAACACAGGGGCCCGGGGGCAGCAGGAAACAAGTAACCTGGATAGGAGGGACAGCATATAGAGGAACCGATGCCCTCCATTTTGCTCTTGCAGCTCCTGAATGCCAGCATGAGGGAGAGGAGGAGAAACAGGCTTTCAGTGGCTGCAGAAGTAAAATGGAGGGGATCAGTTCCTCTGTTTGCCACCTCTGCCGCACCTCCTATACAGGTGTAGAGCCAAATGTGACAGAGGAGCCGCACGGGCCCCCTGGAGCATGGGGTTGGGTCATAATTGCAACCCCTGCGACCCTTATAGCTACACCAGTTAAGATATAGGCTGACATGTTCTTGATGACAGTTCTTAGATACAGCCCATTGGTGTACCCTTTTGTATGCTGTTATGCAGTTTGTAAACAGTAAAAAAAATATATTTTGAAGTTGAGTTTATCTGAAGTCCAAATAAAAATAAAAAACCTACCAGTCAAGTCCCAATAAATAATAAAAGCTGTGTCTCACCTGATATACCGCTATATTTGTATTTAAAATTCCAAGAACATAGGGCTGGAACTGCCTTATGCTGACCATTTTATTGGCGGTTTCGGAGCTTCCTATTCATTTTCGCTTACAACATTTCAACAACAAATTGTTTAAAGCCCACATGAACTTTTCTATTTTATTTAGTTAAATATTTTCCAGCTGCATCAAAACAAAAGGTTTTCAAAGTCTTACAAATTGTTTTGTTTAAATGCGGCTTCAACAGTAGAATATCCTGTCCTCTGCAAGAAGGCTGCAGGGAGAAACACCCTTGGTAGCTGTTGAAGCAGAGGTCTCCCTGCAGAGGTTCAACACACCCCCTGCTGAGTCAGACCTACAACCCTGCAGTTTCTCACATTTTTCTGTGTCTTCTTAAAGAGCATTAACATTGGATTTAAGGAGTGTAGTGATATCCTTATTAATTAAAACAAATTTCTTTTTCAGATAAGCCAGGGTGGGAATGAACTCAGTGAAATCATGAAAAGGCGTCAAGAGAAGATAGATGGCGATAACTAGCAGAATGTCTCCTCCATGACTCTCTCTATCTTATGCAACAATCCACATAGCCTTGCAGAATCACTCGCTGCTGTGTATGCCTTGGGCTGCAAAAGGATTTTGGATGTACCCCTGTAAATTGTTAAAGCAAGGGACAAGAAATATGGACCTCCACAGGATATATATATTTATATATAAATGTATACATAAATATGCAGCAAGTTCTTTCCTTCCCCCTAGTGGGCCATGTGGTGCATTGCAGAGTATTTTCAACCATTGTTGCCTCTAAACATTTAACATGCCTGCAGCACACAGCAAAGCCAGCACACTACATCTGCATGTATGTATAGATATATATATATAGTATTCACATATTTATGTTTGTATATCTCATGGATTCTACCGTTTTTATTTTCTCTACACTTTGTTTCCTTTCTTTGCTGCCTACGAGGCTTGCTGTTCTTATAGCAGTTAAAAGGTGAAAAGGGGTATGAGCTATAAGTATTGCATGAAAGTATTATTTTTATATGTATATTCCTTTATTTTATAAACTGATTTTGTGCAAAGACATCTGGAGCCAGGCAGAGCCTTACCAGGAGTCTGTGCAGGGCAAATGAAAACATCTCTATCTTTAGCAATTCATCGTTTGGCAGTGAAGGGGTTATCCTACTTACAGACCAATATAATATAATTTTGCAGATGGCCTTGGGATTGAACAATGTGGACCCAGTGTCCTTCTGCTTGGTCTGTATTAGCCGTGCACGCAATCACAATACAAAAAAAACGCTTCACCACAAATAATTACAGTTCATTATAAATATAATGATTTATTTGGATGATAAGGGACACCTAAAATGAAACGCCTTTTTTTCCCCCCCTCTGCGCTGCTTCACTTTAATATGCAGCTGTATGGCTGTCTGTTAACACTGACATAAATGGCACATATTTAAATTAATCAGACACAGTGAAATATGTTTGTACAAAAAGAACAATTTTAAAGGTCTGCATGACAGTTGGGTTAAGTTTGTGTTGAGTTGACCACACTTGAAAAGAGATCGTCACACAATATAAATTATATCAGTGTAGTAATGCGATTATCTTTCTGTAAATTGGATACTGATGACTATAACCAGTTGGAAAATTTGAGTCCATTGACTTTAGTTGTTGATACAGAAAACATAAGCCAATGTCACCTGTTATTGCTCCAAAGCTTTTGAGAAAACTGTCATTTGGATGTGTGTTGTGGGTAGAAAATCTGATCATCCAAAGATGAACATTCAGATTTGCTTGTGTATGACATGCTTTAGGGGCTACTGCAAAGGATACTACTGCAGTAGATTGAGCAATATAGGCTATTAAAATGTGACCCAACACTACATTAAATATGCATAGACTGCAAGTACAATATACACAGTGCCTTAGGTACTGGAAGTGCATGTTGGGTGATGTTCAGCTCAATGATTGGCTCACATACACAACAACCATCACCACTTATGGTACACACAGTAAGAGCTGTGACTGGACATTGTTTTATTAAGCCTTGAATTAAAGATTAATGCAAAATGTATATTAGATATGAACATGATTTTTGGGTCAGATCAAGGGCCCCACATAAAGGTGTCCAGATTTTACAATATTAGCTTTGCAAAGTATTGGGAAGCGATGCAGTGCCTGAACACATCTCATAAATATAAAAAAACAAACCCTCATGTGTACCCAGCTAACTAGGATTCACTTGCCTGACATATATTCTTCAGGAGCAAGACAAGTATAATGTCATCATGCAAGCATACATCTAGTCTTTTTATGTCTCAATCCCCCTTTTTCATTTAAGATATGTTTCAGTTCTTTAAAGTTACAGAAAAGTAACAAATACAATGTTTTGGTAAATTATTTAATAACAATGAAAATGTAAGTGCAAAACATTCACTTATCACAGTGAAAACCTGTAATATTGTGATCACTGGAAATAAAACTTAATAATCAAATGTCTATGGAGTAATGACTCTCTCTGTGATTGGGACGAAGTACAAATGTTTTCTCCTGGCTGTATTAAATATGTTTGAACTTGAGGTGTCAAAAAGTATTATTATTAATTTTGTTTTGTTTTGCATAGATTGAGGAAGAGTTATATCGGAACTCTATATATATATATATATATATATATATATATATATATATAATGTGCAATACATTAATTTATCTTTGTAATCATTATTAACCACTAGCTTACTGGGCACATATACCCCCTTCCTGCCCAGGCGAAATTTCAGCTTTCGGCACTGCGTCGCTTTAACTGACAATTGCGCGGTCGTGCGACGTGGCTCCCAAACAAAATTGACTTCCTTTTTTTACCACAAATAGAGCTTTCTTTTGGTGGTATTTGATCACCTCTGTGGTTTTTATTTTTTGCGCTATAAACAAAAAAAGACAGACAATTTTGAAAAAAACACAATATTTTTTACTTTTTGCTATAATAAATATCCCAATTTTTTTTAAAAAATATATATTTTTGCTCAGTTTAGGGTGATATGTATTCTTCTACATATTTTTGGTAAAAAAAAATTGCAATAAGCATATAGTGATTGGTTTGCGCAAACGTTATAGCGCCTACAAAATAGAGGATAGAATTATGAAATTTTTTTAAATTTTATTTTTACTAGTAATGTCGGCGATCTGCGATTTTTATTGGAACTGCGACATTATGGCGGACAGATCGGACACTTTTGACACATTTTTGGGACCATTCACATTTATACGACGATTAGTGCTATAAATATGCACTGATTACTGTATAAATGTGACTGGCAGGGAAGGGGTTAACACTAGGGGGCGAGGAAGGGGTTAAATGTGTTCCCTAGTAGGGATTGTTACTGTGGGGGGAGGAGACTGACTGGGGGAGGTGAGGATCTGTGTCCCAAGGGACACAGCATCGGTCTCCTCTCCCTGACAGGACGTGGATCTGTGTGTTTACACACACAGATCCACGTCCTTGTCTGTGTACCGGCCGATCGCGGGTACCTGGCGGACATCGCAGGCCGCCAGGCACGCGCATCAGCATCTCAGTGACGCGCCGGGCACGCACGCGCGCCACCAGCGGCGTTCGCGCGCCCCCCAGTGGCCGGAGGAGCCGAGGCCGTCTATTGACGGCCTCCCGGATTTCTAGAGCCACCCTGTGGCCGTCATTCGTCTATGGCCCGGGCTCCAACTAGTTAAATGTATTTTAAGTACCTGAATTTGACCTGGTATCAGACACGTGCAATCCTGTACAGCAGGGCTGGAGCGTGAGAGGCAGAAGCAGTACAAAGGGTAATCATTTCATGTGCTGACAAAAAACATGCTGATAGGAAGAGAGAGGAGAGTGAAAGAGAGATGAGCTAATCAATGTGCTGACATTCCTTTCACTATCAAGTCATAGGCTGGGGCGGGTCCAAGACAACCCAATCTCAAAAGAAGTTGGCTGAATCATTCTGGCCATTTAGCTGGGGACATCTAGGGATAAGTAAAAAAAAAATGCTGCTGATGAAATCTCTGGGTTGAAGATGAATATTACCGGAAAAAAATGTAAAGCTTTATTTTTTAATAGCTAATCATTTTTATCTTTACATTTTTTGCCTGGATTTCTGTTTTGAGATTTCTAACAGGCTTTTAATTTCTGTCAGTGATCCCAAAGAATCAACAGAGGCTTCCCTACCATTTCCAAAATGTGACAAAGACTTCTATACCGTATCCACAATAAATAAAATGGTATTTTGGAACGAGTCTTTAACTACTTTCTGCCTGCCTATAGTACATTTACTGCGGGTGGGAGGCACAGGCATGCTGAATCAGTTCCAGGTTAGGGGCGTGCAGCACACCCGTCCTCACAGCGGATTACAAATACTGCTTTTGGCATCCGGGGGAACATGTGAACGCTGTTCAATCACATGATCACAATGTCAACAAACCTGTTATGAATGAATTTCATTCATAACAGCTGTGTTTCTTATACAGTGATGCTGTGATTGGCCCACAGCTATCACATGGTACCTGGGCCAATCACAGGACCCTGTACCTTGTGATTAGGTGTAGCAAATCACAGATCACTAGTAATCACATTCATGACAGTTGAAAACATTGTGATCATCACTGTAACAGCAATCAACGTGGAAAAAAAAAAGAAAAATCCCTGATCACCCCCCTATCGTAGTACAGTGTTACTATAGTGACACTGAACTTCTCTGATGAGAGTATGTAAAACAAAGTCATAAATATGTTGAAAAAAAGATAATAAAATGTTAAAAAAAAAAAAAAAAAAAATTGATTAAAAATGTATTTACATTTTTTTTAACATACTGTCACCAGTTATTATCCCTGATCACCACCACACCAATCATATGTTGACATAGCATGTAAAAAAAAAAAAAATTGAACTATTTTTTACATTTCTTCATTTTCCAAAAAAATACAAAATAAATTGCAACTTTAAAAAACTTGCTGTGCCTCTTAGTAAATACCTCAGACTTTCTACATGTCTATGAACGAAAGGGGTCATTTGGGGGATATTTTGGACTGTCCTGGCATTTAAAAGGCCTTAAGAAATTATATAGATAATATAGAATACTGCAGCGCTGAAAATGGTGCAAACAAACAGTGCTTAATTTGTGAAAACAATCAACAAAGGATACCCAAATGATTCTAGCTGCACTCAATCAGAATGATCTGAAACTCAAAACATAGTGAAAATAAATAATAACAATATTGGTGCGCTATAAATCAACCCCCAGTGAATACAGTAGTAAAAAAATACAAAATATATATGTGATATCCACAGTGCAACAACAGTGCAACAACCAGTGCGAAAACACAAGTATGTGTATAAATCTCCTAATACTGAGCAACCGCTACATCAGGATGACTAGCTTCCAACAGCCAGGAGAATTCCACACATGCACTTCTCAGTCCTAATAACAAACAGCTGGAAAAACTTCCTTAATAAGTCTCTATTGCTCAGCTGTGCATAGGTCCAAACAGCGATCAGATGAATTGCTTGAGCAGTACAGACGGTAGCTAAACAAACAGATGAATCTTGGAATGAAAGAGAGAGAGAAACATTCATTGCGCAGCGCTGCAGGTACTACAAGCAATGATATTCCAATTGCTCATCTCACTCACGTGACCGTAGACAGAGTATGCACACAGTAGCCACTATTCAGCTCAGTTGGAGCGATCTCCTTCACTCGCTGCGGCTTCCAGTTCCTTCGAACACCGCTAGCGTGACTAGGCTCCTCCCCCTACGCGTTACGTCACTCGTCACGTGACTTAGTCATGGGTTTAGCCTTGTGACAGGAAAAACAAGTGTATTTATACACAAGTGGCGTGCTTGTTGCCATAACGACAAAGGGAATCATCCAATCATCATTGCTGACAGGCAATGTGTGTTTTTACACATTCATATTGATGTTAATACAAACAATAAAACAACTTTAATCGTCTTATACTTAAGACTATTTAAAATAACACCTAGAGATACTACACATAGTACATGATATATTATAAAACCCAGTGTTACATTTAATACGAAGGAGATAAATATATTAATTTATTACTCCCTCCAGTGGTGTATGATATAACTACACCCAACCTAATTATGCATTCCTCATTAGAGGATTGATATGGGTGCCTGCAGCAAAACACCAAGTATATCAATACACATATACAAAAAAAAAAAAAATGAATCCTAATGTTTAAAACCATACATTCAATTAATAAAATGAATAAATACCAGAGGTATTATATACAAATACAAAATAAAAAATAGATATAACATATAAAAAAAAAATATTATATGTATATAAACAAACCGACAGAAAATCTAATAATTGGATATGAAACAATTCAAATCGAATTCAATGTTAAGGCCGTTCGGTGCAAGAGTACGCATTTGGTGGATCCATCTGGACTCACTTTGGCTGAGGTCTCTCACTTTATGGCTACCTCTCCAATGTGGTGTGAATTTTTCAATAGCCCAGAATTTTAATTCTTTAGGATTATTTTGGTGACATAATGCAAAATGACGCAAAACATTATGTTTCGGAAACCCATTTTCAATATTTTGCACGTGCTCCCTTATTCGCTTCCACATGGGTCTCTTAGTACGTCCTATGTATTGGAGCGAACAGGAGCACTCTAACACATAAACCACCCCCTCAGTTCTGCATGTAATCAAATCTTTTATCTCATAGTTTTGTTGTGTGGCATTAGATTTGAATTTCGAACATCTTTGTCCATTCAGATTTGTTTTCCTACACGCATAACACCTTTTACAGGGAAAGAATCCCTTTCCCTGAAAAAAAGTGAGCGTGTTTAACTTAATAGGGGGATCAGGCACATTTTTGGCCACTATATCTCTAAGCGTAGGGGCCCTCCTATATATGATCCGGGGTACAGATGGTAATATACTTTGTAGCTGCCTGTCGGCTTTGAGTATTGGCCAATGCCTTTTGAATATAGATTCCACTTGTCTATGTTGAACACTAAAATTCATTATAATTGGTAGTTCCTGAAATGATGTAGTCTGCTTCTCCTTATCCTGCACCAGAGTATCCCTTGGTATTTCCAAGACTTCTTGTATTTTTTTGCTGACAAATTCCTCATTATAGCCTTTCGCAATGAACTTGTTTCCCATCATTTTAGCTTGTTCCAAAAACACTTGATTATCCGTACAATTTCTTCGTAATCTGATCAGCTGTCCCTTTGGTATGTTGATGAGCCATGGTTCAAAATGGCAACTATCTACTGGGATGTAACTGTTTCGTTCCACCGGTTTAAAGTATGTTTTCATGGATATTGTGTTCTCTTCCAGTGTGATTTCCAGATCCAGAAACTGTATGGTTTTTTACTCATTGTATACGTTAGTTTTATATTTTGATCATTCTCATTTAATTTCTCCAGAAATTGTACTAGGGAGCTTTCATCCCCATCCCAGATTACTATGCAATCATCAATGAATCTTTTGTAAAACACTAGTTGTTCCGGTATATTTTCACAGATGGCCACCTCCTCCCACTCAGACATGAAAATATTTGCTACACTGGGTGCATACTTCGCACCCATCCCGATTCCATTGAGTTGTCTATAGTAATCTGAGCAATACCAAAAGTAATTGTGCTGGAGTCCAAATGCCAAACTTCTAAGTATAAACCTTTTTTGTTTGGATATAAGATCACTAAATTTGGTCAAGGCCCATTTAGTGGCCCTAATTGCATCTTCATGATCTATTACCGTTGTGAGGGGGTTAACTCAGTAGCAGGTGTGTGTGACCCCCTGGTTGGGCTCCCCACACAAAAACAGGGCCAGCAGACGGAGGTTGTGGTTTTCAAAATCAAAAGGTGCGGTTTATTTCTCTATGTACAGTGACAAAAACACAGCAAAGCCAAAAAGAAACATAAACAAAATAAATCCTGGTCAGTTTGACCTCTGACTAAACATGCAGGTTTCCTAAACTAACAACTGGGATCAGCCTGGTGCTGTCCTAGTCCCTAAGTCCCTGGTTTAGTAAAAGTCCAAACAAATAGCCACACAGGCTTTGCCTCACCGCACAGGGGTTCACTCTCCCTAGACAGTCCACACAGGTCTGGGTCCAGGCATGAGCTCACATCTAATGAAGCTGGGAGTTTTTATAGAGGCCTTAAACGAACTGACAGGCTTCAGCTGGTCTCATCAACTCCCTGCCTGCACGACGCCCAGCCCTCTCCCTAGAGGTATGAGTCATCCATGAGCCCACTAGCCTCAGCTGGGCTTCATCAACTCCCTCCCTAGTTGTATAAGTCAGCATAAAGCCTGAATCTGGGAGAAATATATCTACCCCCCTGGATGCAACCAGGTGACTTTACCTTCCTGCTGTCACATACCCCCCCCCTCTTGTTTTAACCTTGGGGTTGGAACACCAGCAATCAGGCATTCATGTACTCGAGACAAAGCATCCACATTCCCCATTTGAACGCCAGGGCGATGCTTTACTGTGAAGTTGAATTCCTGTAGGGCCAGGAACCACCTATTCACTCTTCTATTTGTCTCCTTGTTTTGAGCCATCCACTTTAACGGAGCGTGATCCGTAACCATGTCAAAGTGCCTACCTAGCAGATAGTACCGAAGGGAATCTAGAGCCCATTTCACCGCTAAACACTCCTTTTCAACCGTGGCGTAATTTACCTCATGGGACTTCAACTTCCTGCTGAGGTAAATGACTGGGTGCTCTTCCCCGTTCCAGACCTGGGACAATACTGCTCCTAACCCCACATCTGACGCATCACTTTGTACGACAAAGTCTTTAGAGAAGTCGGGTGAGTACAACACTGGCTGGCTACATAAGGCTTGTTTCAAGAATTGGAATGCTGCCTCAGCCTCGGGGGTCCATTTAATCATGACCGACCCTTTCCCTTTCGTCAGGTTGGTTAGGGGCACAGCCTTAGAAGCAAAGTGGGGAATGAAGCGCCGATAATAACCCGCGATTCCCAGAAAGGCCCGTACCTGCTTCTTGCTGTTAGGACGTGGCCAACTCTGGATGGCCTCGACTTTGTTGAGTTGGGGTTTTATCACTCCCCTGCCAATGGTGTACCCAAGATATTTGGCCTCCTCCTGCCCAATGGTACACTTCTTGGGGTTAGCCGTAAACCCCGCTTCCCGGATAGAGTCTAGGACTGCTTGCACTTTTGGCAGATGTGAGGCCCAATCTGTGCTATGGACAATTACGTCATCCAGGTAAGCCGCAGCATACTTCCGATGGGGCCTCAGTATCTGGTCCATTTTCCGCTGGAATGTGGCCGGCGCATTCTGTAACCCGAACGGCATTCTCTTATATTGGAACGCCCCGTCTGGGGTTACAAATGCGGTTTTCTCTTTGGCCGACTTGGCCAGGGGAATTTGCCAATACCCTTTTGTGAGGTCAAGAGTCGTCATGTATCGGGCTGTTCCCAGCCGGTCGATCAACTCATCTATACGTGGCATGGGGTAGGTGTCAAATTTTGTAACTTTGTTCAACTGACGAAAATCGTTACAAAATCGCCAGCTCCCATCCGGTTTAGGCACCAACACAATGGGACTAGACCAATCACTTTGGGACTCCTCTATCACCCCTAAGTTCAGCATTTTCTGTACTTCCTCCCGTATTGCCTCCCGTCGGGCCTCTGGGATCCGATAGGGTTTTAACTTCACCCTTTCACCGGGCGGGGTAATAATATCATGCTCTACCCCAGATGTTTGTCCCGGCAGCTCAGAGAACACCTCCTTGTTGCGAAGCACAAACTCCTTAACCTCCTGTTGTTGGGGTTGTGACAAGGTGGCTGCTATTCCAACCTCCGGAATCACGCAACCAGTTTGAGCTGGTGACCAAGTTTCTGCGACTAGGGACTCTCTATCCCTCCAGGCTTTCAACAGATTAACGTGATATATCTGTTCGGGCTTTCGCCTTCCTGGTTGTCTGACCTTGTAATTCACTTCGCTCACTTTTTCCATTATCTCGTAGGGGCCTTGCCATTTGGCAAGGAATTTACTTTCAACCGTAGGGACAAGTACCAATATCCTATCCCCCGGGGAAAAGGTACGGGTCTTTGCTCCACGGTTGTACACTCTCTGCTGTGCCAACTGCGCTTGGGCCAAATGTTCCTTCACGATGGGCATTACCTGTGCAATTCGATCTTGCATCAGGGCGACATGCTCAATCACACTCCTGTGGGGAGAACTCTCACTTTCCCAAGTTTCCTTGGCAATATCCAACAGCCCTCTTGGGTGTCTCCCATACAGTAACTCAAAGGGGGAGAATCCCGTAGAGGATTGGGGCACCTCCCTAATAGCAAACATCAAATAAGGAAGTAGACAGTCCCAATCCTTTCCATCTCTATCCACCACTTTCTTCAACATTTGTTTTAGGGTTTTGTTGAATCTTTCAACCAGCCCATCGGTTTGGGGGTGATACACAGATGTACGCAATTGCGTCACTTTGAACAATTTACACAGCTCTTTCATAACCCGGGACATAAAGGGTGTACCTTGGTCCGTAAGCAGTTCTTTACAAATACCCACCCGGCTAAAAACAAGAGATAGCTCTTTGGCTATGGTTTTGGCCGAGGTATTTCTGAGAGGGATCGCTTCTGGATAACGGGTGGCATAGTCCATTATAACCAATATGTACTGGTGCCCCCTAGCGGACTTGATTATAGGACCTACCAAATCCATTGCGATTCTCTCAAACGGGACCTCAATGATGGGTAGAGGGACCAGCGGGCTACGGAAATGTGGCATCGGGGCCGACCTCTGACACACAGGGCAGGAGGAACAATAATTTTCTATGTCCTTCATCACCCCAGGCCAATAGAATCTCTGTAATACCCTCTCTCGGGTTTTCTCTGTCCCCAGATGACCTCCAAGAATGTGCCCATGGGCCAACTCCAACACCAACTTCCTGTAAGGTTTGGGCACCACAAGCTGCTCAACGGTTTCTTCTGCCCTTTTTGCCACCCGATACAGTAGGTCCTTCTCTACGCTGAAGTATGGGTAAGTGCAGGTATTATCTGGGTTCACTAACTCGCCATCTATTTCCACTACGTTTTCCCGTGCCTTTATTAGGGCGGGGTCTTTTAACTGTTCTGTGGCAAAATTTTCCCTGTGAACCTCCAGATCAGAAAACTCCACAGACGGTAGGTTTTCGTCTGAGGAGGTGGGCTCCTCTCCAGTTTCTTGAGTCTCCCCTGCCAATACTGACAAGGGAAATTCTGGAGAGTCCTCACCACTCTCAGAGGAGTTCTGGCTATCACATTCCTGGTACATAGGGGCACCAGTGGGGGGCTCAGGATCATCCCACAGTTCCCAGAACTTCGGAAAATCTCTTCCCACAATGGCATCATGCGGTAATTGAGATACTAACCCCACTGGATGAGAGAGGGTACCTTTGGGGGTCTCGAAACACACTGTAGTCACTGGATACTCTCGGGTGTCCCCATGCACACAAATAACAGCTACCTTGCTATTCCCAGAGACCTCTGTTTTAACTAATTCAGCCTTTATCAGGGTCACAAGGCTACCTGAATCCAGTAATACCACAACATTTCTACCATTAATACACATTTTGCATAAATGTTTCTCAGTTCCCCGAATGGCAGTGCATGCGACTGTCGCACACAGCGACTGACGTCTGTCCGTCAGAAAGTCACATTGCATGGGTTCCTCCACAACCGGGCAATTTGCTGCAATATGTCCCGCTTGCCGGCAGCGGTAGCAAACAATCCTTTTGGCTGCCTCTTGAGCCCCTGACTTCCCAGGCTGTTCTCGCCAAACTTTGGGTAGAGCTCCCACCCTCTCACTCTCTCCACCCTCACCCCTTGGAATCCTCTTATCCGCCCCTGGGGATGGTCTGGTCTTAGGGTGGAAAGTCCGAGAGTCTCTGGAAGAGGCCGTCAGGTTCTCTGTAGCCAAGTATTTCTCTACACGATCCACAAGACCACCGGCCGTCTCTGGGTCTCCATGGCTTACCCACTTTTGGATGGCAGTAGGAAGAGCTCTCAAAAACCGATCCATTACAACACGTTCCACAATCTCTGGCGCGGACAAAGTCTCTGGCTGTAGCCACTTCCTGCTCAGGTGAATGAGATCATACATTTGAGACCTGGGGGGTTTTCCAAGCTGGAAAGTCCAGTTATGCACACGCTGAGCCCGGACAGCCAGGGTGACACCCAGCCTTGCCAATATTTCAGCTTTTAGCATCACATAGTCTTTTGCTTGGTCAGGCTCTAGGTCATAGTAAGCCTTCTGCGATTCACCAGTTAACAGAGGAGCCACCAGTCCAGCCCACTGCTCCTCAGGCCACTTTTCTCTTTCAGCAGTCCTTTCAAATGTGGTCAAAAATACCTCTGGATCATCCTCTCCAGTCATTTTTGTCAATAAACGACTCACCCCAAAGGACGCGGTATTAGTGGGACGGCTTTCCTCACTGGTCTGCGGACGTTGCTGCATTACTGCTTCCATTTGTTGTAGTCTCTGCTCTTGCTTCTGTAACAGGTCTATGAAGCGGGCCTCAGATTGCTGCTGGGCTTGTTGATGAGCTTGCTGCTGGGCTGCAAGGCTCCTTTGCAAACCTGCATTTGTCTGCTGTTGATTGGCATTTGTTAGAGCCAGCTGTTTCAGTATCTCCTCCATGCTGGCTTAAAAAAAACTGCCACTGGTTCTCCACCAACTGTGAGGGGGTTAACTCAGTAGCGGGTGTGTGTGACCCCCTGGTTGGGCTCCCCACACAAAAACAGGGCCAGCAGACGGAGGTTGTGGTTTTCAAAATCAAAAGGTGCGGTTTATTTCTCTATGTACAGTGACAAAAACACAGCAAAGCCAAAAAGAAACATAAACAAAATAAATCCTGGTCAGTTTGACCTCTGACTAAACATGCAGGTTTCCTAAACTAACAACTGGGATCAGCCTGGTGCTGTCCTAGTCCCTAAGTCCCTGGTTTAGTAAAAGTCCAAACAAATAGCCACACAGGCTTTGCCTCACCGCACAGGGGTTCACTCTCCCTAGACAGTCCACACAGGTCTGGGTCCAGGCATGAGCTCACATCTAATGAAGCTGGGAGTTTTTATAGAGGCCTTAAACGAACTGACAGGCTTCAGCTGGTCTCATCAACTCCCTGCCTGCACGACGCCCAGCCCTCTCCCTAGAGGTATGAGTCATCCATGAGCCCACTAGCCTCAGCTGGGCTTCATCAACTCCCTCCCTAGTTGTATAAGTCAGCATAAAGCCTGAATCTGGGAGAAATATATCTACCCCCCTGGATGCAACCAGGTGACTTTACCTTCCTGCTGTCACACCGTATATAATGATGCGACATTCGCCGTAGCTAATAAGTAATTTTGTTGTGGGATAATTTTTACTTTTGCCAAGATCTGAATTAAATGTTTAGTGTCCCTAAGATACGATCGTGTTTTCGGGACCAATGGCTGTAGGAACCTGTCAACATATTCACCAATCTTAGAATTAATTGATTGGATTCCATTTATTATGGGTCTCCCCGGTGGTTTTTGCAAGTTCTTGTGTATTTTGGGTACTGTGTATATAACTGGTACCCTACACATATCAGGAACTAAATATATCTCTTCCCTTTTAGTCAAAATGTCTCTCATAGTGCCCCTGAGTATCAACTCAGACAGTTCTTCTCTATATTCCCTTGTGGGGTTTCCCTTCAGTTTGATATACGTGTTGGTGTCATTGAGTTGACTGAGCAATTCCTCATGGTAATAATCTTTAGACATAACCACGATGGCGCCCCCTTTATCAGCCGGCCTTATTACCACTTGTTTATTCTTTTCTAGTTCTTTTATGCCCCGATGGATACTTATAGGGTCTGCCATTCTTTTGACTTTTAATTTTTCCAAATCTCTTAACACCATTTTGTTGAACACCTCAATATGCTCATTATTATATACTTGAGGGTTAAAGAGAGATTTATTCTGCAGTTCGCTGGGGACTATTCTCCCTGGTGTAATTATTCTCTCTTTTTCCCTCATCGGAGGTTTGTTCAACATATATTTTTTGATGTTTAGTCTTCTTGTATATTTTTGAACATCTACATATACATCAAATTTATTAAGGTTTCTCTTGGGCGTGTACTTTAAGCCTTTATCCAATGTTATCATTTCTGTCCTAGTAAGATCAACTTCACTAATATTATATATGCCCTCTCCTACCGCATTCTTCTTTTTTTGGATTTTGAATCCTCCTCGACATCCCCTCTTTTGTTTGCACTTCGAGCACTTGTCACTTGCTCGTATTGAGGGGGAGTTCTGTCGTTCCTGCGATACTCCAAAAAAGACCTTGTATTATCTTCTTCTCTATAGTTACTTAAAGGTTCGTATCTATTTTCTGTGTGGATCGGGCTTCTTCTATTTTCATATTGGTACTGGTCCCGATAATTATGAGACCCCTGGTATTGATATTGCTGGGAATGACCCCCTTGATGCTGTTGATTATGTTGGGGGTATGCATCTCTTATATCCCTCCTATCATGATTAGACTGGTTACAATCACCATAGTATCCTTGTTCATATCCCCCCTGGTTAGTATGGTTTTGTGGGGGGTTGCGGGGTTTGTGATTATTCTTATTATTTTTCCAGAAGTTTTTTTGGGGGGATTTAGACCATGGTTTTTGGTTATTTTTGTTCTTCCACCATGGTTTAGGTGTTCTGGGCCCTGTATAATCATCCCTATGAGGTCTTTCATTCCCATATTCTCTATAGGGCCTATCATGACTGTCCATATGTTCTCTAGGTTGTCTAGATGGCTCAGGTGATCTGTATCTACGGTCTCTACTCGGGGATACAATGCGTACCTCTCTGACCGGCGATGATGTAACCGATCCCTTTTTGCCATCTTTCAGATTTAATTGCCACTTATAGGCTTGTTCTAATTTGTAGTCATTAGTATCCCTTAAGTATTTTCTCTTTTTTCTCTGTTTTAACTCATTATCTTTTTGTTCCAATACCTTATTTAACTGGTTAGTGAGTGTTTTAAAAGAGGGAGTGTCCTTATATCCCTCTAGTATAACCTTACTATCAGTAATATGTTTATTGATATTAGTAAGTTTACGCTGTTTGCGTTTTATTAAAAATTGTAATACCTCTATTCCTTTAGTATTAAAGAATATTAACCACTCATCCACAGATTCTTTATCCAGCAAACCGTCATTGATTGGGACATCCCACCTTAATCTTCTAGGGACTAGCCCTTCTTTAATGTACTGCTCATGTGATATTAAATCCCACCATAGGCTCACCTTCTTTTCCATGAGGTGGCCAAACTTTCTAAAATTTGTGTCTAAATCCCCAGTTTCTAAAATGGGATTTGTGGTGAAGACATCTTTGAGATCTACTGTGCGTTTTTCCACAAATTTGAATATATCTATAATAGCTGCTACAGTGAGTAATCAGAAGATAAGTGATAAATAATAGAGAATACTGCAGCGCTGAAAATGGTGCAAACAAACAGTTGTCAGGTCACCTGTGGCTAGGGGACAGATGCACACCGTAGGGGGACCGGAGTGCACCGCAAGGTAGTGAACCCTATGGCTGACTGCTGCGGATAGGAAACTGGGTGGTTGTGGAAAGCGGGACCAGAGGAGCACAACCGGGATCCTAACGGAAGCTAGAGCCAAGTTTCCCCAGGGCGCGGAGTCTAAGACCCAGCAGGTCTTCTCCAGGGCCTCTAGTGGTGAGGATGTTATGCTGCAGGCTGGGACCATTTCGCGGCCCCTGGAGTTTCCTAGCTCACGCCCCGTAGGATAAGGGGAAAAGAGCGGAAGCAGCAGCACAAGATATGAGAGAACCGAATAACAAGCTGAAGGTCAGGGGCCACAAGCAGACAAGGATAACGAAAGAACGAGCCGAAGGTCAAGGGTCACGAGCAGACAGGGATAGTCGGGGACAAGCCAAATATGTAACAGAGAGACAGATGTAGCACACGGCAGGCAGGAACCCAAACACACAATGCCTAACAAACACGTTGATCAGCAAAGCAGGCTTGCAGTTCACAGGTTAATATAGTGTTCTGTGATAGGGCCTGGGGTGGAGTCAGGCTGGGAGGAGATTATAAAGGAAGCCAGGTGAAAGGGTTCAGGCCTCTAAGATGAACACATGGGAAGGAAGGTAAGCTGACAGACAAACACTACTGCATATCCATGACAGTACCCTCCCTCTTATGGGCCCTCCCCCGCCTGGGCCCAGGCTTAAAGGGAAATCTCTGATGAAACCTCCTCAACAGATGAGGTGCAGCGACATCAGATGCAGCGATCCAAGACACCTCCTCAGGACCAAAACCTCTCCAATGCACAAGGTACTGAAGAATGCCTCTGCAGAGCCGAGAATCCAGAACTTGTCTAACCTCGTACTTAAGATTATCCTCAGAGACCGAAAACGAGGTAGGGAGATGACAAGAAGATCTATTGAGGACCAAAGGCTCTCTAGGAATAAGCAAGGGCATGAGAGGATCAACAGGAATCTGAGGAGGGTCCCCTAGACCCTTAAAGGGGGACTGGTCATCTTGCACAGGACCATCAAACTGGGCAGATGTCAGTGGAACCCTGAAGTCAGGTTGGTTAGAAGGTGACATGTCGCTGGAGTCAAGCTGAATAGCTGAAGGACAAGCAGAATGTCCTGAACAAGAAAAAGTAGGAGGCTCACTGGGCATGGGCTGGACTGGCATAACTAGTACAGAGGCAGAGTGAATAGCTGAGTCAGGTGTAGCGACTACCTGAATCGCATCACAAGACGTAGCGACTGCAGGACTTGTACACAAGCTAGCCTGGCTGTGCGTCCAAGGGTGGTTAGGGACAGAGAAATGTAAATGGTTATGCAACCTGGAATGAATGACCGGCTCAGGTTCACAGGGGGCAACCTTGGGTAGGCAGGACGAGGAACAGGAGGGACCCCAAGCCAGGATCTGTCCAGTAGTCCAGTCCACATGAGGAGAATGGAGCTGTAACCATGGGAGACCCAAAATTATAGGCGTTGAGGCCTTGGGTAAGATAAGGAAGGATATCCACTCCTGGTGGAGTGTCCCTACCGACATCTTAACAGGGAGGGTCTGGAAGCGGATAGGTCCCCCTGGGAGAACAGTACCATCAATCGCCAAGACCACCAATGGCGTGGTGAGGGGCAAAAGAGTAAGTCTCATGGACCATGCGATTTCCCAGTCCATGAAATTACCAGCGGCTCCGGAATCCAGATATGCTGAGACCGAATGAGAAGAAGCACCAACATGAAGGAACACAGAAAGCAGAAGACGAGAAGGGGAAGGTGATATTTCTGGGTCCAATACTCCACTTTCCAGATGAAGTGGACCCGAACGTTTTTCTGGACAAAGAGAGCAAGTGTCATGAAAATTACCTTTGCCCCCACAGTAAAGACACAGACCAAGAGTTCTGCGCCTAGCACGTTCCTCGGGGGATAGCCTGGTCCGACCCAGCTGCATGGGTTCCTCAGCTGGTAGGAGATGCTCTACGGGTCGAAGAGAGGGGAGCTCAGGCTGACTAAGAACCAAGGAGTGCTGGCGTTGCTTTTCTAAGGTCCTCTCCTGAAAGCGAATATCGATCTGGTTACACAAGGAGATAACGCCGGCCAGATCAGTGGGGATGGTTCTTCCTGCTAATTCATCCTTCACTCTATCAGACAGGCCATGCAAAAAGGTTGCGACTAAGGCCTCATTGTTCCAGCTCAACTCAGCCGACAGTATGCGGAAATGAAGGGCATACTGTCCCACAGAAGCAGACTCTTGGCGGAGACGTAAAAGGGCACTGGCCGCTGAAGAGACACGAGCCGGTTCTTCGAAGATATTTCGAAAAAGTTTCAAGAAGCCAGACAGGCTAGAAACCACTGGATCATTCAGTTCCCACAGAGGGGCTGCCCAGGCTAAAGCTTCACCAGAGAGGAGGGAAATGATATAGGCTATCTTAGCCCGATCAGACAGGAAGTTTTGGGGCTGGAGCTCAAAATGAATCGTGCATTGGCTAAGGAACCCCCTGCAAGCCTTGGAGTCCCCAGAGAAACGGGACAGAGCTGGCAGTTGTAGTGAGTGTGTGGATGCGACTGGTGCAATAGGTGCAGCCGCTGGTTGTATTTGAGGTTGCGGATTCAGGGTTCCCAAGGAGGCCTGAAACTGCTCGAAGCGAGAAGCCAGATCCTGGAGGAATTGCATCACCTGAGTCTGATTCGATTCCTGGGTTTCAAGTCTGCAAACTATGCCCTGCAATGGATCATCCGCGGGTAGCGGGATGTCAGCCGGGTTCATGGCTGATCAAACTGTCAGGTCACCTGTGGCTAAGTGACAGATGCACACCGTAGGGGGACCGGAGTGCACCGCAAGGTAGTGAACCCTATGGCTGACTGCTGCGGATAGGAAACTGGGTGGTTGTGGAAAGCGGGACCAGAGGAGCACAACCGGGATCCTAACGGAAGCTAGAGCCAAGATTCCCCAGGGCGCGGAGTCTAAGACCCAGCAGGTCTTCTCCAGGGCCTCTAGTGGTGAGGATGTTATGCTGCAGGCTGGGACCAGGTCGCGGCCCCTGGAGTTTCCTAGCTCACGCCCCGTAGGATAAGGGGAAAAGAGGGGAAGCAGCAGCACAAGATATGAGAGAACCGAATAACAAGCTGAAGGTCAGGGGCCACAAGCAGACAAGGATAACGAAAGAACGAGCCGAAGGTCAAGGGTCACGAGCAGACAGGGATAGTCGGGTACAAGCCAAATATGTAACAGAGAGACAGACGTAGCACACGGCAGGCAGGAACCCAAACACACAATGCCTAACAAACACGTTGATCAGCAAAGCAGGCTTGCAGTTCACAGGTTAATATAGTGTTCTGTGATAGGGCCTGGGGTGGAGTCAGGCTGGGAGGAGATTATAAAGGAAGCCAGGTGAAAGGGTTCAGACCTCTAAGATGAACACATGGGAAGGAAGGTAAGCTGACAGACAAACACTACTGCATATCCATGACAACAGTGCTTAATTTGTGAAAACAAGCAACAAAGGATACCCAAATGATTCTAGCTGCACTCAATCAGAATGATCTGAAACTCAAAACATAGTGAAAATAAATAATAACAATATTGGTGCGCTATAAATCAACCCCCAGTGAATACAGTAGTACAAAAATACAAAATATATATGTGATATCCACAGTGCAACAACAGTGCAACAACCAGTGCGAAAACACAAGTATGTGTATAAATCTCCTAATACTGAGCAACCGCTACATCAGGATGACTAGCTTCCAACAGCCAGGAGAATTCCACACATGCACTTCTCAGTCCTAATAACAAACAGCTGGAAAAACTTCCTTAATAAGTCTCTATTGCTCAGCTGTGCATAGGTCCAAACAGCGATCAGATGAATTGCTTGAGCAGTACAGACGGTAGCTAAACAAACAGATGAATCTTGGAATGAAAGAGAGAGAGAAACATTCATTGCGCAGCGCTGCAGGTACTACAAGCAATGATATTCCAATTGCTCATCTCACTCACGTGACCGTAGACAGAGTATGCACACAGTAGCCACTATTCAGCTCAGTTGGAGCGATCTCCTTCACTCGCTGCGGCTTCCAGTTCCTTCGAACACCGCTAGCGTGATTAGGCTCCTCCCCATACGCGTTACATCACTCGTCACGTGACTTAGTCATGGGTTTAGCCTCGTGACTTGTGTTTTTGCACTGGTTGTTGCACTGTTGTTGCACTGTGGATAGCACATATATATTTTGTATTTTTGTACTACTGTATTCACTGGGGGTTGATTTATAGCGCACCAATATTGTTATTATTTATTTTCACTATGTTTTGAGTTTCAGATCATTCTGATTGAGTGCAGCTAGAATCATTTGGGTATCATTTGTTGATTGTTTTCACAAATTAAGCACTGTTTGTTTGCACCATTTTCAGCGCTGCAGTATTCTATATTATTTATCACTTATCTTCTGATTACTCACTGTAGCAGCTATTATGGATATATTCAAATTTGTGGAAAACCGCACAGTAGATCTCAAAGATGTCATCACCACAAATCCCATTTTAGAAACTAGGTGTCATGGATATGCAGTAGTGTTTGTCTGTCAGCTTACCTTCCTTCCCATGTGTTCATCTTAGAGGCCTGAGCCCTTTCACCTGGCTTCCTTTATAATCTCCTCCCAGCCAGACTCCACCCCAGGCCCTATCACAGAACACTATATTAACCTGTGCACTGCAAGCCTGCTTTGCTGATCAACATGTTTGTTAGGCATTGTGTGTTTGGGTTCCTGCCTGCCGTGTGCTACGTCTGTCTCTCTGTTACATATTTGGCTTGTCCCCGACTATCCCTGTCTGCTCGTGACCCTTGACCTTCGGCTCGTTCTTTCGTTATCCTTGTCTGCTTGTGGCCCCTGACCTTCAGCTTGTTATTCGGTTCTCTCATATCTTGTGCTGCTGCTTCCCCTCTTTTCCCCTTATCCTACGGGGCGTGAGCTAGGAAACTCCAGGGGCCGCGACCTGGTCCCAGCCTGCAGCATAACATCCTCACCACTAGAGGCCCTGGAGAAGACCTGCTGGGTCTTAGACTCCGCGCCCTGGGGAATCTTGGCTCTAGCTTCCGTTAGGATCCCGGTTGTGCTCCTCTGGTCCCGCTTTCCACAACCACCCAGTTTCCTATCCGCAGCAGTCAGCCATAGGGTTCACTACCTTGCGGTGCACTCCTGTCCCCCTACGGTGTGCATCTGTCACCTGGCCACAGGTGACCTTGACAGTTTGATCAGCCATGAACCCGGCTGACATCCCGTTACCCGTGGATGATCCGTTGCAGGGCATAGTTTGCAGACTTGAAACCCAGGAATCGAATCAGACTCAGGTGATGCGATTCCTCCAGGATCTGGCTTCTCGCTTTGAGCAGCTTCAGGCCTCCTTGGGAACCCTGAATCCGCAACCTCAAATGCAACCAGCGGCTACACCTATTGCACCAGTCGCAGCCACACACTCACTACAGCTGCCAGCTCCGTCCCGTTTCTCTGGGGACTCCAAGGCTTGCAGGGGGTTCCTTAGCCAATGCACAATTCATTTTGAGCTCCAGCCCCAAAACTTCCTGTCTGATCGGGCTAAGGTAGCCTATATCATTTCCCTCCTCTCTGGTGAAGCTTTAGCCTGGGCAGCCCCTCTGTGGGAACTGAATGATCCAGTGGTTTCTAGCCTGTCTGGCTTCTTGAAACTTTTTCGGAATATCTTCGAAGAACCGGCTCGTGTCTCTTCAGCGGCCAGCGCCCTTTTACGTCTCCGCCAAGAGTCTGCTTCTGTGGGACAGTATGCCCTTCATTTCCGCATACTGTCGGCTGAGTTGAGCTGGAACAATGAGGCCTTAGTCGCAACCTTTTTGCATGGCCTGTCTGATAGAGTGAAGGATGAATTAGCAGGAAGAACCATCCCCACTGATCTGGCCGGCGTTATCTCCTTGTGTAACCAGATCGATATTCGCTTTCAGGAGAGGACCTTAGAAAAGCAACGCCAGCACTCCTTGGTTCTTAGTCAGCCTGAGCTCCCCTCTCTTCGACCCGTAGAGCATCTCCTACCAGCTGAGGAACCCATGCAGCTGGGTCGGACCAGGCTATCCCCCGAGGAACGTGCTAGGCGCAGAACTCTTGGTCTGTGTCTTTACTGTGGGGGCAAAGGTAATTTTCGTGACACTTGCTCTCTTTGTCCAGAAAAACGTTCGGGTCCACTTCATCTGGAAAGTGGAGTATTGGACCCAGAAATATCACCTTCCCCTTCTCGTCTTCTGCTTTCTGTGTTCCTTCATGTTGGTGCTTCTTCTCATTCGGTCTCAGCATATCTGGATTCCGGAGCCGCTGGTAATTTTATGGACTCGGAAATCGCATCGTCCATGAGACTTACTCTTTTGCCCCTCACCACACCATTGGTGGTCTTGGCGATTGATGGTACTGTTCTCCCAGGGGGACCTATCCGCTTCCAGACCCTCCCTGTTAAGATGTCGGTAGGGACACTCCACCAGGAGTGGATATCCTTCCTTATCTTACCCAAGGCCTCAACGCCTATAATTTTGGGTCTCCCATGGTTACAGCTCCATTCTCCTCATGTGGACTGGACTACTGGACAGATCCTGGCTTGGGGTCCCTCCTGTTCCTCGTCCTGCCTACCCAAGGTTGCCCCCTGTGAATCTGAGCCGGTCATTCATTCCAGGTTGCATAACCATTTACATTTCTCTGTCCCTAACCACCCTTGGACGCACAGCCAGGCTAGCTTGTCTACAAGTCCTGCAGTCGCTACGTCTTGCGATGCGATTCAGGTAGTCGCTACACCTGACTCAGCTATTCACTCTGCCTCTGTACTAGTTATGCCAGTCCAGCCCATGCCCAGTGAGCCTCCTACTTTTTCTTGTTCGGGACATTCTGCTTGTCCTTCAGCTATTCAGTTTGACTCCGGCGACATGTCACCTTCTAACCAACCTGACTTCAGGGTTCCACTGACATCTGCCCAGTCTGATGGTCCTGTGCAAGATGACCAGTTCCCCTTTAAGGGTCTAGGGGACCCTCCTCAGATTCCTGTTGATCCTCTCATGCCCTTGCTTATTCCTAGAGAGCCTTTGGTCCTCAATAGATCTTCTTGTCATCTCCCTACCTCGTTTTCGGGTCTCTGAGGATAATCTTAAGTACGAGGTTAGACAAGTTCTGGATTCTCGGCTCTGCATAGGCATTCTTCAGTACCTTGTGCATTGGAGAGGTTTTGGTCCTGAGGAGGCGTCTTGGATCGCTGCATCTGATGTCGCTGCACCTCATCTGTTGAGAAGGTTTCATCAGAGATTTCCCTTTAAGCCTGGGCCCAGGCGGGGGAGGGCCCATAAGAGGGAGGGTACTGTCATGGATATGCAGTAGTGTTTGTCTGTCAGCTTACCTTCCTTCCCATGTGTTCATCTTAGAGGCCTGAGCCCTTTCACCTGGCTTCCTTTATAATCTCCTCCCAGCCAGACTCCACCCCAGGCCCTATCACAGAACACTATATTAACCTGTGCACTGCAAGCCTGCTTTGCTGATCAACATGTTTGTTAGGCATTGTGTGTTTGGGTTCCTGCCTGCCGTGTGCTACGTCTGTCTCTCTGTTACATATTTGGCTTGTCCCCGACTATCCCTGTCTGCTCGTGACCCTTGACCTTCGGCTCGTTCTTTCGTTATCCTTGTCTGCTTGTGGCCCCTGACCTTCAGCTTGTTATTCGGTTCTCTCATATCTTGTGCTGCTGCTTCCCCTCTTTTCCCCTTATCCTACGGGGCATGAGCTAGGAAACTCCAGGGGCCGCGACCTGGTCCCAGCCTGCAGCATAACATCCTCACCACTAGAGGCCCTGGAGAAGACCTGCTGGGTCTTAGACTCCGCGCCCTGGGGAATCTTGGCTCTAGCTTCCGTTAGGATCCCGGTTGTGCTCCTCTGGTCCCGCTTTCCACAACCACCCAGTTTCCTATCCGCAGCAATCAGCCATAGGGTTCACTACCTTGCGGTGCACTCCTGTCCCCCTACGGTGTGCATCTGTCACCTGGCCACAGGTGACCTTGACACTAGGGATTTAGACACTAATTTTAGAAAGTTTGGCCACCTCATGGTAAAGAAGGTGAGCCTATGGTGGGATTTAATATCACATGAGCAGTACATTAAAGAAGGGCTAGTCCCTAGAAGATTAAGGTGGGATGTCCCAATCAATGACGGTTTGCTGGATAAAGAATCTGTGGATGAGTGGTTAATATTCTTTAATACTAAAGGAATAGAGGTATTACAATTTTTAATAAAACGCAAACAGCGTAAACTTACTAATATCAATAAACATATTACTGATAGTAAGGTTATATTAGAGGGATATAAGGACACTCCCTCTTTTACAACACTCACTAACCAGCTAAATAAGGTATTGGAACAAAAAGATAATGAGTTAAAACAGAGAAAAAAGAGAAAATACTTAAGGGATACTAATGACTACAAATTAGAACAAGCCTATAAGTGGCAATTAAATCTGAAAGATGGCAAAAAGGGATCGGTTACATCATCGCCGGTCAGAGAGGTACGCATTGTATCCCCGATTAGAGACCGTAGATACAGATCACCTGAGCCATCTAGACAACCTAGAGAACATATGGACAGTCATGATAGGCCCTATAGAGAATATGGGAATGAAAGACCTCATAGGGATGATTATACAGGGCCCAGAACACCTAAACCATGGTGGAAGAACACAAATAACCAAAAACCATGGTCTAAATCCCCCAAAAAAACCTTCTGGAAAAATAATAAGAATAATCACAAACCCCGCAACTCCCCACAAAACCATACTAACCAGGGGGGATATGAACAAGGATACTATGGTGATTGTAACCAGTCTAATCATGATAGGAGGGATATAAGAGATGCATACCCCCAACATAATCAACAGCATCAAGGGGGTCATTCCCAGCAATATCAATACCAGGGGTCTCATAATTATCGGGACCAGTACCAATATGAAAATAGAAGAAGCCCAATCCACACAGAAAATAGATACGAACCTTTAAGTAACTATAGAGAAGAAGATAATACAAGGTCTTTTTTGGAGTATCGCAGGAACGACAGAACTCCCCCTCGATACGAGCAAATGACAAGTGCTCGAAGTCCAAACGAAAGAGGGGATGTCGAGGAGGATTCAAAATCCAAAAAAAGAAGAATGCGGTAGGAGAGGGCATATATAATATTAGTGGAGTTGATCTTACTAGGACAGAAATGATAACATTGGATAAAGGCTTAAAGTACGCGCCCAAGAGAAACCTTAATAAATTTGATGTATATGTAGATGTTCAAAAATATACAAGAAGACTAAACATCAAAAAATATATGTTGAACAAACCTCCGATGAGGGAAAAAGAGAGAATAATTACACCAGGGAGAATAGTCCCCAGCGAACTGCGGAATAAATCTCTCTTTAACCCTCAAGTACATAATAATGAGCATATTGAGGTGTTCAACAAAAATGGTGTTAAGAGATTTGGAAAAATTAAAAGTCAAAAGAATGGCAGACCCTATAAGTATCCATCGGGGCATAAAAGAACTGGAAAAGAATAAACAAGTGGTAATAAGGCCGGCTGATAAAGGAGGCGCCATCGTGGTTATGTCTAAAGATTATTACCATGAGGAATTGCTCAGTCAACTCAATGACACCAACATGTATATCAAACTGAAGGGAAACCCCACAAGGGAATATAGAGAAGAACTGTCTGAGTTGATACTCAGGGGCACTATGAGAGACATTTTGACTAAAAGGGAAGAGATTTATTTAGTTCCTGATATGTGTAGGGTACCAGATATATACACAGTACCCAAAATACACAAGAACTTGCAAAAACCACCGGGGAGACCCATAATAAATGGAATCCAATCAATTAATTCTAGGATTGGTGAATATGTTGACAGGTTCCTACAGCCATTGGTCCCGAAAACACGATTGTATCTTAGGGACACTAAACATTTAATTCAGATCTTGGCAAAAGTAAAAATTATCCCACAACAAAATTACTTATTAGCTACGGTGGATGTCGCATCATTATATACGGTAATAGATCATGAAGATGTAATTAGGGCCACTAAATGGGCCTTGACCAAATTTAGTGATCTTATATCCAAACAAAAAAGGTTTATACTTAGAAGTTTGGCATTTGGACTCCAGCACAATTACTTTTGGTATTGCTCAAATTACTATAGACAACTCAATGGAATCGGGATGGGTGCGAAGTATGCACCCAGTGTAGCAAATATTTTCATAAGAAGAAAAATAAGAAAAAAATAAGAAAAAAATATATATAGTCGCGCTAACTTATGAACGTGAACAAAAGCCCATCACTGAATAATTGAAAAAATCCAAATAACAACAGTGATAAATCATATAAATGCTCAATGAAGAACAGTAAATGATCAGTATAAATAAAAAAATATTTTGGAATAAAATGAACTATGATTAAAGAGTTAATGTGATAATAGTCCAAAAATGCTATATAGGACCCTCAAAGTTCATATCTGAAAGTCCATGATGAACAAAACACCCGTGAACAAGTGTCCAAAATTAAATGAAAAAAAGAGAAAAAAAACCCAAACAGAAGAAAATTCAGATCTTCTTATAATCCGTGACTTTCACCACCACCAGTAAGAATTCCTGCTTACCAGAAAGCGATGGTCCCCTATGACGGAGGACCTCAAACAGCCTCAAGTAATACTCAGTAAAACCTCCGGATTTCAGCAAATGATGAACTTCAATGGTTTAGTAGCCCGACAGCTCATATAACATCATGCGAATGTTCAACATAAACATGGAAAGAAGGAAGGACACTAGATAGTGTAAAATCCTTGGTGTACATTTATTAAAAAAAGTGAAAACATACTCACAAGAGCAGTTAAAAAGACAGCCTTAAAGTGTATCAGCGCCGACCGGTCAAAGGCGCTGGCACACAAATACGTCCGTGGAAGCCGAGCAGTGGAGGGTGACGTCAGCACAAAGCTCGTATCCTGCCCAATATTTTCATGTCTGGGTGGGAGGAGGTGGCCATCTATGAAAATATACCGGAACAACTAGTGTTTTACAAAAGATTCATTGATGATTCATTGATGATTGCATAGTAATCTGGGATGGGGATGAAAGCTCCCTAGTACAATTTCTGGAGAAATTAAATGAGAATGATCAAAATATAAAACTAACGTATACAATGAGTAAAATAACCATACAGTTTCTGGATCTGGAAATCACACTGGAAGAGAACACAATATCCACGAAAACATATTTCAAACCGGTGGAACGAAACAGTTACATCCCAGTAGATAGTTGCCATTTTGAACCATGGCTCATCAACATACCAAAGGGACAGCTGATCAGATTACAAAGAAATTGTATGGATAATCAAGTGTTTTTGGAACAAGCTAAAATGATGGGAAACAAGTTCATTGCGAAAGGCTATAATGAGGAATTTGTCAGCAAAAAAATACAAGAAGTCTTGGAAATACCAAGGGATACTCTGGTGCAGGATAAGGAGAAGCAGACTACATCATTTCAGGAACTACCAATTATAATGAATTTTAGTGTTCAACATAGACAAGTGGAATCTATATTCAAAAGGCATTGGCCAATACTCAAAGCCGACAGGCAGCTACAAAGTATATTACCATCTGTACCCCGGATCATATATAGGAGGGCCCCTACGCTTAGAGATATAGTGGCCAAAAATGTGCCTGATCCCCCTATTAAGTTAAACACGCTCACTTTTTTTCAGGGAAAGGGATTCTTTCCCTGTAAAAGGTGTTATACGTGTAGGAAAACAAATCTGAATGGACAAAGATGTTCGAAATTCAAATCTAATGCCACACAACAAAACTATGAGATAAAAGATTTGATTACATGCAGAACTGAGGGGGTGGTTTATGTGTTAGAGTGCTCCTGTTCGCTCCAATACATAGGACATACTAAGAGACCCATGTGGAAGCGAATAAGGGAGCACGTGCAAAATATCGAAAATGGGTTTCCGAAACATAATGTTTTGCGTCATTTTGCATTATGTCACCAAAATAATCCTAAAGAATTAAAATTCTGGGCTATTGAAAAATTCACACCACATTGGAGAGGTAGCCATAAAGTGAGAGACCTCAGCCAAAGTGAGTCCAGATGGATCCACCAAATGCGTACTCTTGCGCCGAACGGCCTTAACATTGAATTCGATTTGAATTGTTTCATATCCAATTATTAGATTTTCTGTTGGTTTGTTTATATACATATAATATATTTTTTTATATGTTATATCTATTTTTAATTTTGTATTTGTATATAATACCTCTGGTATTTATTCATTTTATTAATTGAATGTATGGTCTTAAACATTAGGATTCATTTATTTTATTTTTTTGTATATGTGTATTGATATACTTGGTGTTTTGCTGCAGGCACCCATATCAATCCTCTAATGAGGAATGCATAATTAGGTTGGGTGTAGTTATATCATACACCACTGGAGGGAGTAATAAATTAATATATTTATCTCCTTCGTATTAAATGTAACACTGGGTTTTATAATATATCATGTACTATGTGTAGCATCTCTAGGTGTTATTTTAAATAGTCTTAAAGCGGAGCTCCGCCGGAAAAAAAAATATTAAAAGCCAGCAGCTACAGCTACAGCAGCTGCTGGCTTTTAATATTTGGACACTTACCTGTCCTGGAGTCCAGCGACGTCCGCAGCAGAGGACGAGCGACCGCTCGTCGCTCTGCTGCTCCCTCCGCCATCCTCGCTGAGGGAACCAGGAAGTGAAGCCCTGCGGCTTCATGCCCGGTTCCCTACGGCGCATGCGCGAGTCGCGCTGCGCCGTTCTGATTGGTGCTCCTATGTTCTGGGAGCCGAGTGTCTCCCAGAACACCAACGGAAGTCTGCGGGAAGTGACGTAACTCCCGCAGATTCCCGGAGAGAGGACTCCCGGATGTGGGTGAAAATACCTGTCTTAGACAGGTATCTTCGCCCCCCTCCCCCCTGAAAGGTGTCAATTGTGACACCGGAGGGGGGGAGGGTTCCAAATAGCAAAAGTTGCTATTTAGGGTGGAGCTCCACTTTAAGTATAAGACGATTAAAGTTGTTTTATTGTTTGTATTAACATCAATATGAAGTTTTTCCAGCTGTTTGTTATTAGGACTGAGAAGTGCATGTGTGGAATTCTCCTGGCTGTTGGAAGCTAGTCATCCTGATGTAGCGGTTGCTCAGTATTAGGAGATTTATACACATACTTGTGTTTTTGCACTGGTTGTTGCACTGTGGATATCACATATATATTTTGTATTTTTGTACTACTGTATTCACTGGGGGTTGATTTATAGCGCACCAATATTGTTATTATTTAAGAAATTATATAGGCCATCAGGATTGATCAATTTTCATATACTGTGTATATATATATATATATATATATACATATATATATATATTGTGACAGCAGGAAGGTAAAGTCACCTGGTTGCATCCAGGGGGGTAGATATATTTCGCCCAGATTCAGGCTTTACGCTGACTTATACAGCTAGGTGGAGAGTTGTATAAGCCCAGCTGAGACTAGTGGGCTCATTGATGACTCATACCTCTAGGGAGAGGGCTGGGCGTCGTGCAGACAGGGAGTTGATGAGGCCAGCTGAAGCTTGTCAGCTCATTTAGGCCTCTATAAAAAACTCCCAGATTCATTAGATGTTAGCTCATGCCTGGAAGCAGACCTGTGTCTAGGGAGAGTGAACCCCTGTGCGGTGAGAGAAAGCCTGTGTGGCTATATTTTGCTTGGACATTTAAAACCAGGGACTAGGACAGCACTAGGCTGATCCCAGTCGTTAGTTAGGAAACCTGTAAGTTTAGTCAGAGGTCAAGTTGACCAGGATTTATTTTGTTTATGTTTTTTTTGCCTTGCTGTGTTTTTGTCACTGTAAATAGAAAATAAACCGCACCTTTTTGATTTTGAAAACCACAACCTCCGTCTGCTGGGCCTGTTTTGGGTGGGGAGCCCATCCCGGGGGTCACACATACCCGCTGCCGAGCTAGCCCCCTCACAGTTGGTGGAGAATGCGGGCAGTTTTTTTTTAAGCCAGCATGGAGGAGATACTGAAACAGCTGGCTCTAGCAAATGCCAATCAACAGCAGACAAATGCAGGTTTGCAAAGGAGCCTTGCAGCCCAGCAGCAAGCTCATCAACAGAGCCTTGCAACTTTACAACAGAGTCTGGAGGCTCAGCAACAAGCCCAACAGCAATCTGAGGCCCGCTTCATAGACCTGTTGCAGAAGCAAGAGCAGAGACTACAACAACAGATGGAAGCAGTAATGCAGCAACGTCCGCAGACCAGTGAGGAAAGCCGTCCCACTAATACCGCGTCCTTTGGGGTGAGTCGTTTATTGACAAAAATGACTGGAGAGGATGATCCAGAGGTATTTTTGACCACATTTGAAAGGACCGCTGAAAGAGAAAAGTGGCCTGAGGAGCAGTGGGCTGGACTAGTGGCTCCTCTGTTAACTGGTGAATCGCAGAAAGCTTACTATGACCTAGAGCCTAACCAAGCAAAAGACTATGTGATGCTAAAAGCTGAAATATTGGCAAGGCTGGGTGTCACCCTGGCTGTCCGGGCTCAGCGTGTGCATAACTGGACTTTCCAGCTTGGAAAACCCCCCAGGTCTCAAATGTATGATCTCATTCACCTGAGCAGAAAGTGGCTACAGCCAGAGACTTTGTCCGCACCAAAGATTGTGGAACGTGTTGTAATGGATCGGTTTTTGAGAGCTCTTCCTACTGCCATCCAAAGGTGGGTAAGCCATGGAGACCCAGAGACGGCCGATGGTCTTGTGGATCGTGTGGAGAAATACTTGGCTACAGAGAACCTGACGGCCTCTTCCAGAGACACTCGGACTTTCCACCCTAAGACCAGACCATCCCCAGGGGCGGATAAGAGGATTCCAAGGGGTGAGGGTGGAGAGAGTGAGAGGGTGGGAGCTCTACCCCAAGTTTGGCGAGAACAGCCTGGGAAATCAGCGGCTCAAGAGGCCGCAAGAAGGATCGTTTGCTACCGCTGCCGGCAAGCGGGACATATTGCAGCAAATTGCCCGGTTGTGGAGGAACCCATGCAGTGTGACTTTCTGACGGGCAGACGTCAGTCGCTGTGTGCGACAGTCGCATGCACTGCCATTCGGGGAACTGAGAAACATTTATGCAAAATGTGTATTAATGGTAGAAATGTTGTGGTATTGCTGGATTCAGGTAGCCTTGTGACCCTGATAAAGGCTGAGTTAGTTAAAACAGAGGTCTCTGGGAATAGCAAGGTAGCCGTTATTTGTGTGCATGGGGACACCCGAGAGTATCCAGTGACTACGGTGTGTTTCGAGACCCCCAAAGGTACCCTCTCTCATCCAGTGGGCTTAGTATCTCAGTTACCGCATGACGCCATTGTGGGAAGGGATTTTCCGAAGTTCTGGGAACTGTGGGATGATCCTGAGCCCCCCACTGGTGCCCCTATGTACCAGGAATGTGATAGCCAGAACTCCCCTGAGAGTGGTGAGGACTCTCCGGAATTTCCCTTGTCAGTATTGGCAGGGGAGACTCAAGAAACTGGAGAGGAGCCCACCTCCTCAGACGAAAACCTACCGTCTGTGGAGTTTTCTGATCTTGAGGTTCACAGGGAAAACTTTGCCACAGAACAGTTGAAAGACCCCGCCCTAATAAAGGCACGGGAAAACGTAGTGAAAATAGATGGCGAGTTAGTGAACCCAGATAATACTGGCACTTACCCATACTTCAGCGTAGAGAAGGACCTACTGTATCGGGTGGCAAAAAGGGCAGAAGAAACCGTTGAGCAGCTTGTGGTGCCCAAACCTTACAGGAAGTTGGTGTTGGAGTTGGCCCATGGGCACATTCTTGGAGGTCATCTGGGGACAGAGAAAACCCGAGAGAGGGTATTACAGAGATTCTATTGGCCTGGGGTGATGAAGGACATAGAAAATTATTGTTCCTCCTGCCCTGTGTGTCAGAGGTCGGCCCCGATGCCACATTTCCGTAGCCCGCTGGTCCCTCTACCCATCATTGAGGTCCCGTTTGAGAGAATCGCAATGGATTTGGTAGGTCCTATAATCAAGTCCGCTAGGGGGCACCAGTACATATTGGTTATAATGGACTATGCCACCCGTTATCCAGAAGCGATCCCTCTCAGAAATACCTCGGCCAAAACCATAGCCAAAGAGCTATCTCTTGTTTTTAGCCGGGTGGGTATTTGTAAAGAACTGCTTACGGACCAAGGTACACCCTTTATGTCCCGGGTTATGAAAGAGCTGTGTAAATTGTTCAAAGTGACGCAATTGCGTACATCTGTGTATCACCCCCAAACCGATGGGCTGGTTGAAAGATTCAACAAAACCCTAAAACAAATGTTGAAGAAAGTGGTGGATAGAGATGGAAGGGATTGGGACTGTCTACTTCCTTATTTGATGTTTGCTATTAGGGAGGTGCCCCAATCCTCTACGGGATTCTCCCCCTTTGAGTTACTGTATGGGAGACACCCAAGAGGGCTGTTGGATATTGCCAAGGAAACTTGGGAAAGTGAGAGTTCTCCCCACAGGAGTGTGATTGAGCATGTCGCCCTGATGCAAGATCGAATTGCACAGGTAATGCCCATCGTGAAGGAACATTTGGCCCAAGCGCAGTTGGCACAGCAGAGAGTGTACAACCGTGGAGCCAAGACCCGTACCTTTTCCCCGGGGGATAGGATATTGGTACTTGTCCCTACGGTTGAAAGTAAATTCCTTGCCAAATGGCAAGGCCCCTACGAGATAATGGAAAAAGTGAGCGAAGTGAATTACAAGGTCAGACAACCAGGAAGGCGAAAGCCCGAACAGATCTATCACGTTAATCTGTTGAAAGCCTGGAGGGATAGAGAGTCCCTAGTCGCAGACACTTGGTCACCAGCTCAAACTGGTTGCGTGATTCCTGAGGTTGGAATCGCAGCCACCTTGTCACAACCCCAACAACAGGAGGTTAAGGAGTTTGTACTTCGCAACAAGGAGGTATTCTCTGAGCTGCCGGGACAAACATCTGGGGTAGAGCATGACATTATTACCCCGCCCGGTGAAAGGGTGAAGTTAAAACCCTATCGGATCCCAGAGGCCCGACGGGAGGCAATACGGGAGGAAGTACAGAGAATGCTGAACTTAGGGGTGATAGAGGAGTCCCAAAGTGATTGGTCTAGTCCCATTGTGTTGGTGCCTAAACCGGATGGGAGCTGGCGATTTTGTAACGATTTTCGTCAGTTGAACAAAGTTACAAAATTTGACACCTACCCCATGCCACGTATAGATGAGTTGATCGACCGGCTGGGAACAGCCCGATACATGACGACTCTTGACCTCACAAAAGGGTATTGGCAAATCCCCCTGGCCAAGTCGGCCAAAGAGAAAACCGCATTTGTAACCCCAGACGGGGCGTTCCAATATAAAAGAATGCCGTTCGGGTTACAGAATGCGCCGGCCACATTCCAGCGGAAAATGGACCAGATGCTGAGGCCCCATCGGAAGTATGCTGCGGCTTACCTGGATGACATAATTGTCCATAGCACAGATTGGGCCTCACATCTGCCAAAAGTGCAAGCAGTCCTGGACTCTGTTCGGGAAGCAGGGTTTACGGCTAACCCCAAGAAGTGTACCATTGGGCAGGAGGAGGCCAAATATCTTGGGTACACCATTGGGAGGGGAGTAATAAAACCCCAACTCAACAAAGTCGAGGCCATCCAGAGTTGGCCACGTCCCAACAGCAAGAAGCAGGTACGAGCC
Source organism: Rana muscosa (assembly GCA_029206835.1). Classification (NCBI taxonomy): domain Eukaryota; kingdom Metazoa; phylum Chordata; class Amphibia; order Anura; family Ranidae; genus Rana; species Rana muscosa. The sequence continues at coordinate 78,062,392 of CM055119.1, read as the reverse complement.
TTTCTGGGAATCGCTGGGTATTATCGGCGATTCATTCCCCACTTTGCTTCTAAGGCTGTGCCCCTAACCAACCTGACGAAGGGGAAAGGGTCGGTCATGATTAAATGGACCCCCGAGGCTGAGGCAGCATTCCAATTCTTGAAACAAGCCTTATGTAGCCAGCCAGTGTTGTACTCACCCGACTTCTCTAGAGACTTTGTCGTACAAAGTGATGCGTCAGATGTGGGGTTAGGAGCAGTATTGTCCCAGGTCTGGAACGGGGAAGAGCACCCAGTCATTTACCTCAGCAGGAAGTTGAAGTCCCATGAGGTAAATTACGCCACCGTTGAAAAGGAGTGTTTAGCGGTGAAGTGGGCTCTAGATTCCCTTCGGTACTACCTGCTAGGTAGGCACTTTGACATGGTTACGGATCACGCTCCGTTAAAGTGGATGGCTCAAAACAAGGAAACAAATAGAAGAGTGAATAGGTGGTTCCTGGCCCTCCAGGAATTCAACTTCACAGTAAAGCATCGCCCTGGCGTTCAAATGGGGAATGTGGATGCTTTGTCTCGAGTACATGAATGCCTGATTGCTGGTGTTCCAACCCCGAGGTTAAAACAAGAGGGGGGGGTATGTGACAGCAGGAAGGTAAAGTCACCTGGTTGCATCCAGGGGGGTAGATATATTTCGCCCAGATTCAGGCTTTACGCTGACTTATACAGCTAGGTGGAGAGTTGTATAAGCCCAGCTGAGACTAGTGGGCTCATTGATGACTCATACCTCTAGGGAGAGGGCTGGGCGTCGTGCAGACAGGGAGTTGATGAGGCCAGCTGAAGCTTGTCAGCTCATTTAGGCCTCTATAAAAAACTCCCAGATTCATTAGATGTTAGCTCATGCCTGGAAGCAGACCTGTGTGGACTGTCTAGGGAGAGTGAACCCCTGTGCGGTGAGAGAAAGCCTGTGTGGCTATATTTTGCTTGGACATTTAAAACCAGGGACTAGGACAGCACTAGGCTGATCCCAGTCGTTAGTTAGGAAACCTGTAAGTTTAGTCAGAGGTCAAGTTGACCAGGATTTATTTTGTTTATGTTTTTTTTGCCTTGCTGTGTTTTTGTCACTGTAAATAGAAAATAAACCGCACCTTTTTGATTTTGAAAACCACAACCTCCGTCTGCTGGGCCTGTTTTGGGTGGGGAGCCCATCCCGGGGGTCACACATACCCGCTGCCGAGCTAGCCCCCTCACAATATATATATATATAAATATATATATATATATACGTATATATATATACTAGGGTTGCATTTGTTCTCGTGCAAATGCTCCGATACCTGAACCTGATACAAAGAATCACATGTGATGTATGAACCCAGGCTTGTCATAGTGATTTCAGCCTGGGTTCACACAGGAGAGTGCAGGAAACTGCATACTATTCGGACAGGAATTGCATTCATTTTGTATGGGCTCAAATCGCACCGCAAAGGACTCGGTATCAGCGAGTACTTGGCTGAAAGTATCAGTACTTGCTGGTAAAAAAAGTAGGGCTGTGGAAATTAACTATTAATTCCTTGATTAATCGATTAATTTTTTTGATCGATCAAAATTCTTTTGATCGGTACTCACCTCTCCGCTGGTTTCCGGGTCTTCAGGGAGTTCTGTCGGAGATCCGGTGACATCACAGGCTTGCCGTGTCTATCTGAAGGGCTCCTTTGCTGTGCCTTCATATCTGCACGCCGGCGGGACCTTACTATCTGCCACACGCAAGGGCTGTTACACTTCCCTCTATCACTTACCTCTATCAACCTGGGATTCTACAGCCATCCACCCATCCACTGGAAATTGTGATAGTTCCCTTCATGGGACATCTACATGCCGATGGACTGATGTTAACCCCTCCTCATCTGGATTCAGCAGTGGTATTGTTGTACACATTTTTATATCAGTATCATACTTAGCTACATGTTTTTATGACTGTTTTTGCCACCATTTTTACAGTTTATGAAGCTACATCGATTTTATCTCCAGTGCAATTTTTATTTTGTTACCTACTTGAAGACTATAAAAGTCTTAATGCTATTCCCATCGAGCGCTGCCTTTGTGTGTTTTTTGTATCCTGCTAAACATTTTTCCAGTGGTTGGTAGCTGCACTGGGAATTGGCCTGCAAGGAGTTCAGCTAAAAGTAGTTGGATCTGTATGTGCATTATAATTAATCGAAATTAGTTGATTAATCGATTAAAAATTTGATTAATCGAACACTAAAATTTTAATCAGTAACAGCCCTAAAAAAAAGGTATCGGTGAACCCTAATTTCTATCATAGTTTGTAGACGCTATAACTTTAACACTAATCAATTAATATACACTTATGGGGATTCTTTTTACCAACGATAGATACAGTATGTAGTGAATTGAATATTTGCCTTTTCAGTTTTTTTTCTACACGTTTACATGCAGTTCAAGTTGTCTAGAAAAAGTAGCAGTAACAGGGGTTTGGGATAAATTGTAAAACTGCAAGGCTTGCATGAACAGTTTCAGTAACATTTTTTTAAGGCCGCCATACAAGATTACATTTTTTCTCTTTCAGCCCAAAGAGTGAACAAGAGAAAATCAATCGATGGAGGAATCTCTCCCACCAGCTATTGCACAAATACAATTACGCTGTTAAATAGTGACTGCATCTTATGGGATTTATTTGAGATAAGCCCCTGTATATGGATATTGTATTGTTTTGATCTGTTCTCCAGGTCTTCTAGCTTCACATTAGCCTGATCTGGTTGGGTGCAAGTCAAAGAGTACCTTGGAGCTCTGCTTTACTCTGGACATGGCACCATCCATTTTAGTCTCAATAGGGATCTAAGCAGTCACCAATCCCCTGCAAATCCCTCTTCAATTCAGATTTGATCATTTGCCATGCTTTAGTTAATTCTTGTTACAAGCGTGAAGAGAATATTGCTACGAGAACTGCATCTGGGGAATAAACTGGAGCACGTGCCCCCAGGAGTTGACAAAGTAGGAGTTCAAATCCAATTTATATTTAGGAGAGAGTGATGGAGAGCTGTATTGTATTGAATAGATAATACATTCTATGAGAAAAAAACACAACAACAACACTTAGGGGTTAATTTACTAAAGGGAAATCCACTGTGCACTACAAGTGCACTTGTAAGTGCAGTCGCTTTAGATCACTGTAGATCTGAGGGGAAGCTCTGACATTAGGGGAAGCTCTGCTGATTTTATCATCCAATCATGTGCAAGCAAAAATTCTGTTTTTTATTTTCCTTGCATGTCCCCCTCAAATTTGCAGTGACTGCACTTGAAAGTGCACTTTCAGTGCACTTATAGTGCAAAGTGGATTTGCCTTTTGTAAATAACCCCCATAGTGCCTCAAACCAAAAAAATAACACTCAACCAAATAACACTCAACAATATGTGATCTCCACAGCAGCACTCTATAACACAAAAATACCAAACAACTGATTAAATGCATCCCAAATTAGCTGGTTTAAACTAAAATTACATCAACAGCTGAGAAATGCCTTTCAGAGCAGAATTAAAATGAAATTTTGATTGATAAGGGAGCCTATTCTATAAATAATAAATTCCACATCAATGAGATCAAGGATATACCGCTGCAAGCACAAAACATATAGGAGTTACACAAACTATTATAGAACACAAATCTGAAGCTATAAAAATAAACTAAAAGATGTATTAAGAATAATTCAATTCAGGCCACTTTGTGGAAAATGAATGCAACAAAGTTATAGAAAAGGCTTGTAGCTAATAGATTCATTCAAACCTGCGTATTTTGTTGCTGTTTTGTTGCTGCCAAGGTGTGAATCCATCTGGTTTCCCACTAAAGAAGCATCTTATCAACACCCCCCCCCCCCCCTTCATGTACAGGTAGGTATTCCAAGGCAAAAAATTATAATTTTGAACTATTTGAACTCTCAATGATTGGGATCTCTTATAAGTGATCTGAGGGTAAGAGTTCACTTACATAGACACCACATCTACCGCAACTAACAAATGCCAGCATTTTTGGATGATGTGGCAACTGATTGTGTTGTCCGGCATAACGGGTTATTAACCTCACTTTTTGATCTTGTGGTTTAGATTTTGTAGAGTGTATTAAGCTATCTCGGTTATTAGCTTTTGCTTGATGATGGGCTTTTTTAAGGCAAGAGCGACTGTAGTCTCTATTGATTAGACGGCACTGTAAAGCCTTTGTGTCACAGTGCTACTGGTTTAAGCCCGCAGGCGAGCAGGTGACACGGGATCCCCCAGGGCATGGAATCTAAGGGCCAGCCGGTATTCTGCCAGGGACCCCCTCATGAGAGTTTGGACTTAGCTGCGTGCTGACCCCAGGTCACGACCCCCAGGTTCAACCTGCTCGCGAGGAGAGTACCAGAAGACACTGTCAGACACGGATGGATGGAGGGATGGAGCAAAAGGAGCGCCAGATAGCAAGCCAAGGTCAGGGTGGGCAGCAGACAACGTAATCAGGAGAACTAGCCGAGTCGGTACACAAGAGAAGTCAGGTTAGGAAGGTTTGCACGAAAGGCGCTCAGGAACAAGTGTTGCTCAAGCAACCAGAAACTGGTCTGAGTGGAATTTAAATAGGGAGGCACATGGGAGGCTATGCAGGAAGTAGCAGGAAGGAAAGATATATGAAGCATCAGGTGAAGCCGGCAACACCCATAGCTGCTAAGTGCAGCAAGAGCTGAACACAAGCTTGTGGAACCACAGGTGCCAGCCGACTTACAGCAGTAAAAGGTAAGGCACAGATCAGCTCCGCAGCTGATCTGTGACACTTTGCCTCTATTTCAAAATCTTCCTCTCGACTACAATTCCTTTTAAGTCTAAGATGTTGACTGTAAGTTATGCTCGAAATTAAAGGTTTGGGGTGAGAGCTCATGGCATGCAGGACTGTATTTCCCGCCGATGGTTTACTTTATAAAGAAGATTCCACAGTTCCATCTGAATTAACATAAATATTAATATCCAGAAAGCTAATTGGTCGTTGGTCAAAAGTTATAGTAAACTTAAGATTGTGACGAAATACATCGCAACGATTCACTGACTTTCTGATCCCAAATGATCCAGCGTTTTTCTTACTTCACGTGTCGATTTTAGCCCCCCGGGTATATAAAAAATCTTTGTTGAGACATCTGATTAATGCTGCTAAAGCCTGCATTCCCATGAGGTGGAAGGCTCAGAATCCACAGTCAGTGGCGATGTGGCTGCGGAAGGTGGAAAACATAAATACAATGGAGGATCTAATAATGACTGCACAGGATAGACATGAGACTTATAAAACGATATGGGCTAGCTGGAATATGTTTATACACTCGGATGAGGGAAAAGATCTTTTTGAGAGCTAAAATATTTAACATATCGTTGGGGGCTGTGAGATCTATTTGATTCCGAAATAGATGGGCGCTCTCGGCCTAACACCGTCCTTCTTTTCTTTTTTTTTTGTTATATAAGAAATGATGAGAATAGTGGCTGATAATGGCAATTCCAGGACATATATTATTTATTGTGTAATGTATTGGCATTTCTGTGTTATGTGATCAGGAGGCTGTGTCCTCCATTAGTAGTAGCTACCTTTTTTTTTTTTCTTTTTTTTTTTTTAAAACTCAATAAAAATTATATTTGGAAAAAAAAACTTAAGATTGTGCTGATTAATCTTTAAAATGTCCAAAAAAGAAACACCTTTCTGCAGAGGGATTAGTGGAATCTTCAGATGGATCTTCCCAGGGATCATCGAGAGGATTACTTTCCTCCCATATTTCCATTAAGACATTGAGAGCTTTTATTTCATTTAGGGTACAATCCCTCCAAATGTCATTCAAGGAGGCCTTGGATTTAGACATCTGATAGTCTTTATCAAAAATTGTTTTGTATATAAGTTTTCTAGCAAACAGATGAACATCTTTCATAACCTCAAAGCTATCAACCTCTTTAATAGGACAGAAGGTCAGGCCCAGACTTAAAACCTGGATCTGATCATCTATTAAAGAATGGGAGGACAGGTTTATCACTTGGAGCCTGTCTTACTCACATTCTTGAATGGGATCGTTGATATATTGAATATCTTCTTTGGGTCTGGTGTTTGTTGAGGTGCAAAAAGTGGTGCTGTTCGTAAGTCCCCCAAAGGGGGCGTAGTATTTAAGTCCCTGGATTCATATAAAGTGATGATTGGCTTTCCTTAGGTATAGTAGAAATATTTGATGCTGAAGAAACAGGAGGTGCAGAAGCAGTATCACCCAGTGCAGTAGAAGGAAGAAGTGAAAGTGAAGTTTTACTGTGAAGACTAGGCGTTTGCCATGTGCGATCATGTGAACTACATTTTGAAGCAGATAGATGAGGTCCCGATCCTTCACCCTTCTGTTTTTGAGATCCTGCTTTGAATCCCTGTGTCTGAATAGACCCTGTCTGAGAAGAAAAAGAAGACATAGATGACCCATCTAAATCACTAGGATCCTGATTGGGACCATTTTTCAATGGGACACAGATGGCAAAAAAAACCTGACAGGGGTTATAACCCTCCCTTACTATCCAACATGAAAAAAGCTTTGCCTATAGTTCTACTTGAAGTGCTTAAGTGTAACTTTATTTTTTCATTCACTAAACTTTATTTTTTATCACATAGGAGACAACAAGGTGTGACAAGACAAGAACATGTCACTTCTGGGTTTTAACTAGGTGGGGAGAGCAATGATCTCCCCACTCTTCACAAAGCAACAGAGGAGGTTGCCCCTCTGACTAGGGGCTGGGACTTTAACGGCAACAGAGTATTACAAACACAATAGTGTAATATAAAGTAATTTAATATAATTGGTTTAAGAAGCCAACTTAGTGGCAAGATAGAATTGACTGTAGAATAATGAAATTCATATACAGTAGAATATACATTAAAAACAAGGAAATACACGTTACTCTCCAAATGTGGTTGAGCCCGATGCGTTTCAGGGAGGGTTCCCTTTTCTTCCGGGGCGTGTCCTTGTAGGAGATTGAAATAACATCTATAAAATATATACAAAAACATGGTCGGTGAACAGGTAAACAGGGAATGAATGAGCATCGTTGAAGTGGAAGGTGAAAAAAAAAAAAAGGGATAAGTCTAACCTGATAGAGCCACTTGTGAATTGATCCAGATGGTAATAAAGACAATAAGTCCTGATAGAAACAAGAATTGGCTGAACCATGGACTAAATAAAATTATTGAAACTTGATAAAGACCGAATAGTCATGCTGCAACAGGAAATTATATCCAATCTCACCAAGGTCTGTCACTGGTCAATAGAGACCATAGAGAGAAAGGCAAAGCCGGTAAGTTGGCTAATGGCAATTTCTATAAAAAAAAATAAAAATGAGAAAATAAGGTGAAGTATATATACATATGAAATAGATATAAAAAATATGATATACACATACATATCAACCTAAAAAGGCAGCCAGTTATATCAGCCCTGTATATGGAGTATCAGTGTGTATGATGGTGCATCAGTTTTTATAAGAAGCGGCAAAGCGTAGACATATATGTCACTTTGATAGTGAACAAAAGACAAGCATTGGTGAAACTTCAATGTGTATCAACCAATATAGCCGCCTCAAAACTTAAAGCAAAAAGCTAATCAACAGAAAATCAGCCTCATACACTGAATCAAATGGGTTCAGGAATGGTATATAGTAAAACAATGCATAGGAACTGGTATGTCAAAAATGTATAAATGTACAAAGAGTTGTGAATGAAAAATCTACAAGTTGCATCTCCCACCAGGGCAGATGGACTGTAGTTCTCACCTCACACATAGTTCATTGATACCTCCTCCAGGTCTATAGATGAAGGTCTGTACCGCTGTATAAATCTGAGCCCAAGGAATGGTCTGTAGAAACCAGAGCATTGCAACCACAATCCACTGATGATGTTTGCAATACTTTGCAGGTCCAAAAGCAAAAAAGGACCTCCTTCACACAGCCACCGGATTCCAGCAGCAAGAATAAGTGGATTTTTGCGGCTGGAATGACCGGGGCATGCGCATAGCAGCAGCCACTCAGTCTATTTAAACTACTAACAGGCTGACAATGCCTGGCGCTGTTCGCATGCAGCAGCACACAGAGTGGTTACCTGCGGATAGGGATCGATGTCTGAGGCTGAACACAGCTGACTACACCCAGGCTCGGGCCTCCATCCCTAACCGCAGGTAACCACTCTGTGTGCGGCTACTAGTGATGAGCCGAACACCCCCGGGTTCGGTTCGCACCAGAACCCGCGAACGGACCGAAAGTTCGCACGAACTTTAGAACCCTATTAAATACAATGGATGCGAACGTTCAAAATCTAAAGTGCTAATTATAATGACTATTATGCATGTTATTGTCCTAAAAAGGCTTTGGGAACCCGGGTTCTGCACCAGGGGACATGTACCAATGCAAAAAGAAGTTTTAAAAACGGCCGTTTTTCTGGAGCAGTCATTTTAATGATGCATAAAGTGAAAAAAAAAAGTCAAATATTCCTTTAAATATCGTACCTGGGGGGTGTCTAAAGTATGCCTGTGAAGTGCCACGTGTTTCCCGTGTTTAGAACTGTCCCTGCACAAAATTACATTTCTAAAGGAAAAAAAGCCATTTAAAACTGCTTGCCGCTTTAATGTAATGTCTGGTCCCGGTAATATGGATGAAAATCTTTAAGAAAAATGGCATAGCTACCCCATCACACCCCCCCCCTACCCCAGCCCGTTACCAGCCCCTTTGGGTCTTGTATGGATATTAAGGGGAACCCCGCACACAAAATAAAAAAGGCCCTATATACTCTGAACAGCCGTATACAGGTGGTGCATACAAGACAGGGACTGTAGGTTTGTTCTTATGTAGAATCTGTTTGTAATTTTGAACAGGTACATTGTTTAAGTGTAGCTTCAGCCAAAAAATCTATTTTTAAGCTTTTTGGAAAACATAGGGAAGGGTTATCACCCCTGTAACATTTGTTTTGCTGTCTGTGCAGTGTGCACCTGTTCAGAACAGTTCACCTCACTTTCCGTCCTAATGACAAATGTTTTTTGAAAATTTGGGTTTTTTATTGAAACAAGAATTGGTGATAAAGAATCAGTGGAGAGGACACACTTTTTTTCCCATACTAACTCTTACAGGAGAGAATTTGCCTTCCTAGGGGTAGATTTCCTCTCACTTCCTGTTGTATCCTTCCGTTTGCAAGGAGGAGTTGTTTGTAAGTTGGATGTTTGAAAGTAGGGGCCTGCCGTATATACTCAGCTGAAATTTGCCCCTTACATGTTGGTGTTGCCACAACACTGTGAGCCCTCACAGTTACTCTTGGTGGGCGCATGAATGGGCCCTGCTGTGAATTATTAGATCAAGAATTGTAATTTCATGCCCCTGTTGAACAGGGGCTGAAAAATTGGGCCTTTGGTGGTGGTGGTGGTGGTGGTGTTGACACAACACTGTAAGGCCTCACAGTTAGTCTTGGTGGGCGCAGGAATGGGCCCTGCTGTGAATTATTAGATCAAGAATTGTAATTACATGCAGAAAAATTGAGCCTTAGGCACTGGTGCCACAACACTGCAACCCCTCACAGATACTGTACTTGGAGCACAGCAATGAGCCCTGTTGCAAAGTATTGCATCAAAAATTGTAATTACACGCCCCTGTTAAACAAGGGCTGAAAAATTGGGCCTTAGCCACTGGTGCTGGTGCCACGACACTGCAACCACTCCCAGATACTCTAGTTGGAGTGCAGGAATGAGCCCTGCTGCAAAGCATTGCATAAAAAATTGTAATAACACACCCCTGTTAAACAGGGGCTGAAAAATTGGGCCTTAGCCACTGGTGGCGGCACCCAGAAACAAAAATGTTCTTCCAAGCTATCATCGTCAATCGGATCATTGAGGAGGAGGAGGATAGTCAGTCAACATAACAGGACAGTCTCTCAGCATCAGCATCAGTCTTGAAGGGATGTGACATTTGAAAATAAATTAGTCTGTTATATCAGCTTCAGGTGTTTGGTAGCTGGTGGTGATCCAAGACTGGTTCATCTTTATGAAGGTCAGTCGATCAACAGAGTCGGTGGACAGGCGCACCCTGTGATCCGTGACAAATCCTCCAGCAGCACTGAATGTGCGTTCTGAAAGAACGCTGGATGCAGGACAGGCCAGTAGCTCAATTGCATACTGTGCAAGCTCTGGCCAGTGATCCATCCTCAAGACCCAGTAAGCCAGAGGATTTTCGGTGGGGAAGGTGTCCAAGTCTGACCTTGCCCCTAGGTATTCCTGCACCATGTATATCAGACGCTGGCGATGGTTGCTGGAACCGATCATACCTTGGGGCTGCGGACTAAAGAATTGTCTGAACGCTTCGGTCAGACGGCCACCTTCCCCACCGCTCCTTCTTTGACTGACCGAAGCCTCAGCAACTGGTTGTCCAGGACCAGGAGTTTGTAACCTCCCAGTCTCTGGGAACGCGTTGCACAGACCTTTCTGCAAGGCGTCCCGGAGTTGTCTCATCCTCTGCTCCCTCTGCGACGGTAAGATAAGGTCCGCAACCTTACCCTTGTACCGTGGATCAAGGAGAGTGGCCAGCCAGTAATGGTCCCTCTCCTTGATCCGAAGAATACGAGGATCCTTCCGCAGACTTTGCAGGATCAGGGAGGCCATGCAGCGTAGGTTAGCTGAGGCATTCAGTCCGGAGTCCTCTGGGTCACTAAGGACGACATGATCCGCAGCCACCTCCTCCCAGCCACTACAAGTCCACTGGTTTCTTGGGACTGTAAATCATCCCTAAAAGACTGCTGCTGATGATGCTGAGTGCCAGGCTCCACCTCCATGCTGACACAATCCTCCTCCTCCTCCTCCTCTTCTTCCTGTGCTATGGGTGGGACAGAAGGAACACTGTCTGGGTAAAGGGGGCCTTGAGAGGCAAGGAAGTCCTCCTCTTCCTGCCTCTGTTCTGCCTCAAGTGCCCTGTCCATTATTCCACGCACCGTATGTTCCAACAGGTGGACAAGAGGTACAGTGTCACTGATGCATGCACTGTCACTGCTCACCATCCTCGTGGCCTCCTCAAATGGTGCCAGGACAGTGCATGCATCCCTGATCATGCCCCACTGGCGTGGTGAAAAAAACCCGAGCTCCCCTGACCCTGTCCTGGTGCCGTAGTCGCACAGGTACTCATTGATGGCCCTCTGCTGCATGTGCAGCCGCTGCAGCATGGCCAACGTTGAGTTCCACCTGGTGGGCATGTCACATATAAGGCGGTTCTTGGGCAGGTTCAACTCATTTTGCAGCTCAGCCAGGCGAGCACTGGCATTATAAGATCTGCGGAAATGCACACAGACTTTCCTGGCCTGCCTCAGGACATCCTGTAAGCCCGGGTACCTGCCCAAGAACCGCTGCACCACCAGGTTAAGGATGTGAGCCACACAGGGCACATGGGTCAGTTGTCCCTGTCGGAGAGCGGAGAGGAGGTTGGTGCCATTGTCGCAAACTACCATTCCTGGCTTAAGCTGACGTGGCGTCAACCACCTCTCGGCCTGCCCCTGCAGAGCAGACAGAACCTCTGCCCCAGTGTGGCTCCTGTCCCCCAAACACACCAGCGCAAGCACGGCATGGCATCTTTTTGCCTGCGTACTTGCGTAGCCCCTTGAACGCCTACGGAGCACCGCTGGTTCCGAGGACAAAGCACAGGAAGAGGCCACGGAGGAAGAAGAAGAGGAGGGGGTGGAGGACAGAGGTGTGTCACAACCAGTAGTAGCATTTTGGAGGCGTGGCGGTGGAACAACCTCCAACACTACTGCACCTTGTCCTGCATCCTTCCCAGCTGCCAAAAGAGTGACCCAATGGGCCGTGAAAGAAAGGTAACGTCCCTGTCCATGCCTGCTGGACCATGAGTCAGCGGTAATATGCACCTTACCGCTGACCGCCCTGTCCAGCGAGGCCAAGACATTGCCTTCCACATGCCGGTAGAGAGCCGGAATCGCCTTCCGTGAGAAAAAGTGGCGTTTGGGAACCTGCCACTGAGGAAATGCACATTGCACAAACTCAGGGGGCTGAGTCTACCAACTGAAAAGGCAGCAGTTGAAGCGCTAGCAATTTAGCCAAGCTAGCATTCAACCGCTGGACATGTGGATGGCTGGGAGTGAACTTCTTTCGACGGTCCAGCAGCTGGGGCAGGGAAATTTGCCTGCTACAATCGGACGTCGGTGTACTGCTAGCAGAGTGCCCGCAAGTACTTGGCTGTGACACACCTAATTCTACACCTTCATTCCTCTCAGTGCAGGTTTCAGAGAGGACTGAAGGTATAGTGGGGTTGGAGATCCCAGCTGATGCGGTGCAAGAAGAGGTCAGCTTTGTTCTTTGGTGTTGGTCTTTAAGGTAGGCTTGCCAACGAGCTGCATGGCAGGTCAACATATGTCTGGTCAAGCATGTGGTGCCCAAGCGGGTGATGTTTTGGCCACGCGATATACGCTTGAGACATATGTTGCAAACAGCAGCTGTGCGATCTGATGCACTCGACTCAAAAAAGGCCCACACCAAATAACTTTTTGAATAACGGGCAGAGGCAGCGCCCTGCACAGGCGGAGCTCTGCGGTGTGATTCCGTCGGTGTGCTGCCCTTACGCTGGCCCCCCGAGGGCATCCTGCCTCGTTGGAGATGTGCCTCCTCCTCATCCTCCTCCTCCTCTCTCCTATTAGGCACCCACGTGGAGTCAGTGACCTCATCATCCCCTCCCTCCTCATCACTGGAGCCAATCTGGCAGTATGCTGCAGCTGCTGGAACATGACTGCCAGATTGGTGTCCTTCTTGAGCATTCCCTCTCTCTGCTCTCACGCTACTGCCTTCCTCTAGCTGGGTATCATCATCAGACCCTTCGAAACGCTGGGCATCCTCCTGGAGCATGTACCCAACACTGTGCTCAAACAGTTCGGGGGACTCCTCAGGAGGACATGGTTGGTCTAGGGAAGGAGTGACTGATGATGACATTGATACGAGGGAAGAGGATGCTTTGGCAGCTGCTTTGCCAGTACCCTGAGCCTGGGTGAGAGAGGATGAGGAGGATGAGGAGGGCTTGGTCATCCACTCTACCAAGTCTTCGGCATGATGCGGCTCAACACGTCCAGCTGCCGAAAAGAAGGACAAGCGTGTCCCATGGTCACGTGCTGATGGCGATGCACCGCGTCCACGACCAGCACTGTTGTCTCTAGACACAGAGCCTGCTTGCCGTCTTTTTTTGGCTCCTGACTGTCTGCCTCTCCTTGTTTGCCTTCCAGACATTCTAATGGCCTGCAGGGAAATGGGAAAAGCAGCAATACAGGCTAAGTTAAGGTGTAATATGGTCAGGAGGCACACTCCGCCCGCTGTAAGTGCCGCAAAATCCTGTTGGTGTAACACACCAGGAAAAAGCAGCAATACAGGCTAAGTTAAGGTGTAATATGGTCAGGAGGCACACTCCGCCCGCTGTAAGTGCCGCAAAATCCTGTTGGTGTAACACACCAGGAAAAAGCAGCAATACAGGCTAAGTTAAGGTGTAATATGTTCAGGAGGCACACTCCGCCCGCTGTAAGTGCCGCAAAATCCTGTTTGTGTAACACACCAGGAAAAAGCAGCAATACAGGCTAAGTTAAGGTGTAATATGGTCAGGAGGCACACTCCGCCCGCTGTAAGTGCCGCAAAATCCTGTTTGTGTAACACACCAGGAAAAAGCAGCAATACAGGCTAAGTTAAGGTGTAATATGGTCAGGAGGCACACTCCGCCCGCTGTAAGTGCCGCAAAATCCTGTTTGTGTAACACACCAGGAAAAAGCAGCAATACAGGCTAAGTTAAGGTGTAATATGGTCAGGAGGTACACTCCGCCCGCTGTAAGTGCCGCAAAATCCTGTTGGTGTAACACACCAGGAAAAAGCAGCAATACGGGCTAACTTCAGGTGTATAATGTGCAGGAGGCTTAGCAACAATGACACTGACACTGTCTCCTGCCTATCCTTCTCTCTCCCTGCACACAAGGTTTATCAAAGTATATGACACTGACACTCTCCCTGCCTATCCTTCTCTCTCCCTACACACAAGGTTTAGCAAAGAATATGACACTGACACTCTCCCTGCCTATCCTTCTCTGTCCCTACACACAAGGTTTAGCAAAGAATAGATTTGACACGATTTGACACTGTCCCTGCCTATCCTTCACTTTCCCTGCTCCGGAACGCACTACAGAAGGCCGCCGCGCTGGCGGTCTTTTATAGTGTGGGGCGTGTACTAAACCCCCACAGCTATAATTGGCCACAGGCATCCTGCCTGTGGCCAATCATTGCTCTCCTCGCTGCCGGCGCTGTGATTGGCCAAGCATGCAGGGTCACAGTGCATGCTTGGCCAATCACAGCGCCGGGATTACACTGCGATGGCGCAGTGTATTGTGGGCCGTTCGCGTCACTCGAATTTGGCACGAACGGCCCAAATCGTTCATTGTTCGCCGAACGCGCGAACAGCCGATGTTCGAGTCGAACCTATGTTCGACTCGAACACCGAGCTCATCCCTAGCGGCTACATGCGAACAGTGGCTGACGCTGTCATCTTGTCATTCATTTATATCCCGGTACTGCTTTTTTTTCAGCCGGTCGCTGGCTTTCTTTTCAAAGCGTTCCGAGCAGCTCATGAGCCACTCATCTGTGTTTTTCTGGCTTACCGTTTCCACTGGCGCACCTGAGAAACAATCAGATGGTGTGGCCGAGGGTCACAGAGGCAATAAAAGCCTAGATCGTCTTTGATCGCCTCTTTAGCCTTGGAGGACCGGAGCGACGGTTCAGGGTAAAAGTGAACTTTTTTTTTTTTAAAGCAAAAGATCTATTTATTTATTTTTGTTGATCTTTTGCTTTTAAATGTAAAGGAGAGATTTGGGGTCTTTTTGACCCCATATCTCTCCATTAACCACTTCAATACTGGGCATTTTCACCCCCTTCCCGCCCAGGCCAATTTTCAGCTTTCAGCGCTGTAACATTTTGAATGACAATTGCGCGGTCATGCAACACTGTACACCTGATTAAATTTTTATTATTTTTTCCCCCTACAAATAGAACCTTCTTTTGGTGGTATTTTTTGCGCTATAAGCAAAAAAAGAGTGACAATTTTGAAAAAAAAACAACAATATCTTTTACTTTTTGCTATAATAAATATATATATATTTTTTTAATTCCTATTAGTATTAGTTCTTATCAGTAAATAATTTCTGCCGGCTTCAGGCGGTCAGGGGCAGCCAGCGTGTCAAATGTCTCGGGCCTTCCAGCTAAAGCAGAGTCAAAAGTTATCTTGATAGGTATGTAACCATCGTAAGGACACTTCTGAGTTCCAATTCTCCAAATTTCCAACTTATCAAGTTTACACAAGGGGGTGTGTTTCAAGTACTTATGATAGAAGTCGTTGTACAGCAGCGTTACTTGAGCTCCAGTGTCCAACAGTGCTTGTGTATAGATGCCTTCCAATTGGACTGATACTATGGGAGAAGGGCCCACTAAGTTCTTGGGTAAGTTCCCTCCAGGTGCCTCTAAGGTATGTGCTCTAACAGGCCTCCTTGGAGGCAGTGTTTGAGAGTTAACTGTTGTGTAGACATGTGCAATTAGTTTAGTTCCGTATTCGTTTTTTAATTTTGACAAATTCGTTAATTCAGAAATTTCCGAATTTCCGAATTTTTACATTTCTGAATTTTCGCATTTTCGGATTTCCGAATTTTCGAATTCCGAATTTTCGAATTTCCGAAATTACGAATTTCCGAAATTTTGAAATTCGGAAATTCGGAATTTCGGAAATGTGAAAATTCGAGATTTCGGAAATTTGAAATTTCGAAAATTCTAAAATTTCCGAAATTCTAAAATTTCCGAAATTCTAAAATTTAGAAATTCGGAAATTCGAAAATTGGAAAATTCGAAATTGGAAAATTATCGAATTTCTGAATTTCTGAATTCCGAATTTCCGAAATTCCGAATCTTCGAATTTCCGAATTTCCGAATTTTCGAATTCCGAATTTTCGAATTTCCGAAAAAGCTAAAAAACGAATGAAACTAAAACGAAAATTAACACATTTTTTGGCAGTGCACATGTCTACTGCTGTGGCCATCTGTGCCATATCAGTACCCAATAGTGCCACATCAGTACCCAGCAGGCTTTTTTCAGCCAAGTTGCTAAGGATAGCCCCTAGAAAATACCTGAAAAGGAGCTGAGTGCTCCACCTCCTGGCTGAAAACAATCAAATTCTTGTGCAAAAAAATATATTATTCAAAAGTGCTTAACAAAATACATACATAAACACATTCCTTTTGGTTTAAATTTCATTCCATCAGCATTTAATTTGCACAGCAGATTTCTACCTGGGGACACAATGCAGTTAGTAGTCGAGGCAGCCATCTTGGCACTTGCATTGGCCGGGAATCGAACCCGGGTCAGCTGCCGGATAAGCAGCTATTCTCACCACTGCACCACCAACGCGAGGAACGTCAATGGAATGGCCTTGTCACAGTGGCAACATATAGCAGCTTGCCAATTGCTCTGTGATACGTATCATTGTTGGGTAGCAAGTTTTCTCCTTCATTGCTCTTTTGATAGCCTGGTTCTATAGACATTTTTACTTCCTTTGCATATTGCATATGGAATTGTTGCAAGATTTCGGAGATTTTCTGAGATTGGTTGAGAAGATAACTTCCATCTTTTTCTATCTCTATTTGGATACCCAGATAGTAGCTAATGTTCCCAAGTTCTTTGATTTTAAAATTTTCTTTCAGCTTGTGAACTATCTGATTGTAATCGCCTTCTTGTTCAAAACAGGTTATAATGTCATCAACATAGATAAGAATGTATATCCATCTGTTTTCTTGATTCCTGGAGTAGAGACAGGGGTCTGCTTTACTCCTTGAGAATCCCTCTTTAGTAAGTACTTTGTTCACTTTCACATTCCACATCCTTGCAGATTGTTTAACCACTTAACAACCACCTGCCGACAAATAACGTCGACAAGGTGGTTGCTTAACTCTGGGAGGACGTTATATAACGTCCTCCCAGAATCGCGCTCCCGCGCGCCCCCTGGGGCGCGCACATGGGAAACTCCGTGACCGCCGGGTCCAGAGGACCCGGCGGATCACGAATCGCGGTAAATCGCCGCCGATAGCGGCCGTTTACCACGTGATCGCTCCGTCAAATGACGGAGCAATCACTTGTAAACAGACCGGCGTCATTTGATGACGCCGGTTCCTCCCTCCCCTCTCTGTACCGATCGGTACAGTGTGAGAGGAGAGGGGAGGGAGCGGATGGCAGCAGCAGCTCTGTGGGCTGGATCTGTGACAATTGCAGTCACAGATCCAGCCATCCATCCCTGCTCAGCCATCCCTGGTGCAATACCCTGCCAATACTCTGCAATACACCCTGCCAATACTCTGCAAAATACCCTGCGCAATACTCTGCAAAATACTCTGCAATACCCTGGTGCAATACTCTGCAATACCCTGCGCAATACTCTGCAATACCCTGCGCAATACTCTGCAATACCCTGCGCTACCCTGCGCAATACTCTGCAATACCCTGCGCAATACTCTGCAATACCCTGCGCAATACTCTGCAATACCCTGCGCAATACTCTGCAAAATACTCTGCAATACCCTGCACAATACTCTGCAATACCCTGCACAATACTCTGCAATACCCTGCGCAATACTCTGCAATACCCTGCGCAATACTCTGCAATACCCTGTGCAATACTCTGCAATACCCTGTGCAATACTCTGCAATACACTGCACAATACTCTGCAATACCCTGCACAATACTCTGCAATACCCTGCGCAATACTCTGCAATACCCTGCACAATACTCTGCAATACCCTGTGCAATACTCTGCAATACCCTGCACAATACTCTGCAATACCCTGTGCAATACTCTGCAATACACTGCACAATACTCTGCAGTACCCTGCACAATACTCTGCAATACCGTACGCAATATTCTGCAATACCCTGCGCAATACTCTGCAATACCCTGCACAATACTCTGCAATACCCTGCACAATACTCTGCAATACCCTGCAATACCCTGTGCAATACCCCGTGCAATACCCTGCCATACTCCGCAATACCCTGCCATAGTCCGCAATACTCCGCAATGCCCTGCAATGCCCGGCAATACTCCGCAATGCCCACTTCCCGCCCGCCGGCCATCATATGACGTCCTTGACTTTGTACGGGGATATCTGAATGATGGGTGCAGCTACAGGCATCATTCAGATATCAGCTTTTTCAGCCGGCGATTCCCTACACCATAAGAACAATCATAGCGGCTGTTCTGCTGCTTGATCATTCTTACGGGAGGCGAGAGGGGATGTCCCCCCTCCCGCTGCCCTCCGGTGCTTCTACCGACTCACCGCTACGATCAAAGCCAGGATTGTTGGTTTTTTTTTGGTTTTTTTTCAGGCTTCCCAGCCTAGAGGTGGGATGTGGGGTCTTATTGACCCCATATCTCACTGTAAAGAGGACCTGTCATGCCATATTCCTATTACAAGGGATGTTTACGTTCCTTGTAATAGGTATAAAAGTGATCAAAAAAATTTTTGGGGCGGAAAAACATGTCAAACTAAAATAAATAAAGTAAAATGAACAATGAAAAAAAATATATATTTTTTAAAGCGCCCCTGTCCCCGTGAGCTCGCATACAGAAGCGAACGCATGCGTAAGTCCCGCCCACATATGAAAACGGTTTTCAAACCACACATGTGAGGTATCTCTGCGAACGTTAGAGCGAGAGCAATAATTCTGGCCCTAGACCTCCTCTGTAACTCACAACATGTAACCAGTAAAAATATTTAAAGTGTCGCCTATGGGGATTTTTTTAAGTAGCGAAGTTTGGCGCCATTCCACGAGTGTGTGCAATTTTTAAGGGTGACATGTTAGGTATCTATTTACTCGGCGTAACTTCATCTTTCACATTATGCAAAAACATTGGGCTAACTTTGCTGTTTTTTTTTTTTAAGCACAAAACATTTTTTTCCGTAAAAAAATTGCTGCGCAAATATCGTGCGAGATAAAAAGTTGCAACAACCACTATTATATTCTCTAAGGTCTTTGCTAAAAAAACATATATAATGTTTTGGGGTTCTATGTAATTTTATAGCAAATAAATGATGATTTTTACATGTAGGAGAGAAATGTCAGAATTGACCTGGGTGCTCCAGAATGCCTGAAGGTGCTCCCTGCATGTTGGGCCTCTCTATGTGGCCACGCTGTGTAAAAGTCTCACACATGTGGTATCGCCATACTCGGGAGGAATAGCAGAATGTGTTTTGGGGTGTAATTTGTGGAATGCATATGCTGTGTGTGAGAAATAACCTGCTAATATGACAATTTTGTGAAAAAAAAAAAGAGAAAAAAAAAATCTTGATTTTGCAAAGAATTGTGGGAAAAAATGACAACTTCAAAAAACTCACAATGCCTCTTTCTGAATACCTTGGAATGTCTTCTTTCCAAAAAGGGGTCATTTGGGGGGTATTTGTACTTTTCTGGCATGTTAGGGTCTCAAGAAATGAGATCGGCCGTCAGTACTTCAGGTGTGATCAATTTTCAGATATTGGCACCATAGCTTGTGGACTCTATAACTTTCACAAAGACCAAATAATATCCACCAATTTGTACTTATTTTTACCAAAGATATGTAGCAGTATAAATTTTGGCCAAAATTTATGAAGAAAAAATAGTAATTTGCAAAATTTTATAACAGAAACGAAAAAAAAACAATTTTTTTACAAAATTTTCAGTCTTTTTTCTCTTATAGCGCAAAAAATAAAAAACCCAACAGTGATTAAATACCACCAAAAGAAAGCTCTATTTGTGTGAAAAAAAGGACAAAAAATTCATATGGGTACAGTGTTGTATGACTGAGTAATTGTCATTCAAAATGTGAGAGCACCGAAAGCTGAAAATTGGTCTGGTTATTAAGGGGGTTTAAGTGCCCAGTGGTCAAGTGGTTAAGACCGTAGATGCTCTTCTGATGTTTACACACAAGGTTGTCTCCTTGCTCAAACCCTGGTGGTTGCTCCATGTAGAGATTCTCCTTAATGTCTCCATATAGGAAATGCAGTTTTAACGTCTAGGGGTTTCACTTGCATGCCCTTTCCGGCTGCAACGCTAAGAATCGCTCTGATGGTGGAGTGAAAATTTTATCGTAATCTTCACCGAATTTCTGAGAGTAACCCTTGGCAACTAGTCTGGCTTTGTATTTGTGGATATTCTCTTCTGCGTCTGATATTACTTTGAAAGTCCACTTACTTCCTATAGTTTTGTCCAGGTTTTATTTTCTTGAAGTGACTTTAATTCTTCTTCTGCTGCTTTTCTCCATTTATTGGCTTCATGTTTTGGCAGTTTTTCTATGTCTTCCCAGGATGTTGGTTCAAGTATGCTGTGTGTTTTGACAGTGTATGACAGCTTGCGGGGTGGTATCCCCTTTGTAGTCCGAGTGGATCTTCTGACTTCAGGCAGTTCAGCAGGATCTGGTGGGGAACTTGATTTAGGCGATGAGAGTTCCACCTCTTGTTCTGACTCCTGCACAGGTTTGCTTTGGTCGACCTTTTCTTCTGGCGTGCTTGGCATATTCACTTCACAGCTTTTAGGGAGCACAGATGAGGCTGCATTCCTGGGCACTGGTGAGGCTACATTCCTGGGCACAGATGAGGCTGCATTGCTGGGCACTGGTGAGGCTGCATTCCTGGGCACAGGTGAGGCTGCATTCCTGGGCACTGGTGAGGCTACATTCCTGGGCACAGGTAAGGCTTAATTATTAGGCACTGGTGAGGCTGCATTGCTGGGCACTGGTGAGGCTGCATTGCTGGGCACTACTGAGGCTGCATTCCTGGGCACAGGTGAGGCTGCATTGCTAGGCACAGGTGAGGCTGCATTGCTGACACAGGTGAGGCTGCATTCCTGGGCACTGGTGAGGCTGCATTCCTGGGCACAGTTGAGGCTACATTGCTAGGCACTGGTGAGGCTGCATTGCTAGGCACTGGTGAGGCTGCATAGCTGGGCACTGTTGAGGCTGCATTCCTGGGCACTGGTGAGGCTGCATTCCTGGGCACAGATGAGGCTGCATTGCTAGGCACTGGTGAGGCTACATTGCTAGTCACTGGTGAGGCTGCATTGCTAAACACTGGTGAGGCTACATTGCTGGGCACTGGTGAGGCTGTATTGCTGGGCACTGGTGAGGCTGCATTCCTGGGCACTGGTGAGGCTGCATTCCTGGGCACAGGTGAGGCTGCATTACTGGGCACTGGGGAGGCTGCATTACTGGTCACTGGCGAGGCTGCATTACTGGGCACTGGTGAGACTGCATTCCTTCACACTGGTGAGGCTGCATTCCTGGGCACAGGTGAGGCTGCATTGCTGGGCACTGGTGAGACTGCATTCCTGGGCACTGGTGAGGCTGCGTTTCTGGGCACAGGTGAGTCTGAATTGCTGGGCACTTGTGAGGCTGAATAGCTGGGCACTGTTGAGGCTGCATAGCTGGGCACTAAGGGAGGCTGCATAGATGGGCACAGCTAAGCCCTGCATTCTTTATGTAGCGCACTCCTGAGCCCTGCATTCTTTATGTAGCGCACTCCTGAGCCCTGTATTCCTTATGTAGCGCACTCCTGAGCCATTCATTCTTTATGTAACACACTCCTGAGCCCTGCATTCTTTATGTAGCGCACTCCTGGGCCCTGTATTCTTTATGTAGCGCACTCCTGAGCCCTTCATTCTTTATGTAGCGCACTCCTGAGCCATTCAT
Source organism: Rana muscosa (assembly GCA_029206835.1). Classification (NCBI taxonomy): domain Eukaryota; kingdom Metazoa; phylum Chordata; class Amphibia; order Anura; family Ranidae; genus Rana; species Rana muscosa. The sequence goes on along the minus strand of CM055119.1, from coordinate 78,040,614 downwards.
TCTTTATGTAACGCACTCCTGAGCCCTGCATTCTTTATGTAGCGCACTCCTGAGCCCTGTATTCTTTATGTAGCGCACTCCTGAGCCCTGCATTCTTTATGTAGCGCACTCCTGAGCCCTGTATTCCTTATGTAGCGCACTCCTGGGCCTTGCATTCTTTATGTAACGCACTCCTGAGCCCTGCATTCTTTATGTAGCGCACTCCTGAGCCCTGTATTCTTTATGTAGCGCACTCCTGAGCCCTACATTATTTATGTAGCGCACTCCTGAGACCTGTATTTTTTATGTAGTGCACTCCTGAGCCCTTCATTCTTTATGTAGCGCACTCCTGAGCCCTACGTTCTTTATGTAACGCACTCCTGAGCCCTGTATTCTTTATGTAGCGCACTCCTGAGCCCTGTATTCTTTATGTAGCGCACTCCTGAGCCCTGCATTCTTTATGTAGCGCACTCCTGAGCCCTGTATTCTTTATGTAGCGCACTCCTGAGCCCTTCATTCTTTATGTAGCGCACTCCTGAGCCCTACATTATTTATGTAGCGCACTCCTGAGCCCTGTATTTTTTATGTAGTGCACTCCTGAGCCCTGCATTCTTTATGTAGCGCACTCCTGAGCCCTACGTTCTTTATGTAACGCACTCCTGGGCCCTGTATTCTTTATGTAGCGCACTCCTGAGCCCTGTATTCTTTATGTAGCGCACTCCTGAGCCCTGCATTCTTTATGTAACGCACTCCTGAGCCCTGTATTCTTTATGTAGCGCACTCCTGAGCCCTGTATTCTTTATGTAATGCACTCCTGAGCCCTTCATTCTTTATGTAGCGCACTCCTGAGCCCTGCATTCTTTATGTAGCGCACTCCTGAGTCCTACATTCTTTATGTAGCGCACTCCTGAACCCTACATTCTTTATGTAGCGCACTCCTGAGCCCTTTATTCTTTATGTAGCGCACTCCTGAGCCCTTCATTCTTTATGTAACGCACTCCTGAACCCTTCATTCTTTATGTAGCGCACTCCTGAGCCCTTCATTCTTTATGTAACGCACTCCTGACCCCTACATTCTTTATGTAGCGCACTCCTGAGCCCTGTATTCTTTATGTAGCGCACTCCTGAGCCCTGTATTCTTTATGTAGCGCACTCCTGAGCCCTTCATTCTTTATGTAGCGCACTCCTGAGCCCTACATTCTTTATGTAACGCACTCCTGAGCCTTGCATTCTTTATGTAGCGCACTCCTGAACCCTACATTCTTTATTTAACGCACTCCTGAGCCCTGTATTCTTTATGTAGCGCACTCCTGAGCCCTGCATTCTTTATGTAGCGCACTCCTGAGCCCTGTATTCTTTATGTAGCGCACTCCTGAGCCCTTCATTCTTTATGTAGCGCACTCCTGAGCCCTACATTATTTATGTAGCGCACTCCTGAGCCCTGTATTTTTTATGTAGTGCACTCCTGAGCCCTGCATTCTTTATGTAGCGCACTCCTGAGCCCTACGTTCTTTATGTAACGCACTCCTGAGCCCTGTATTCTTTATGTAGCGCACTCCTGAGCCCTGTATTCTTTATGTAGCGCACTCCTGAGCCCTGCATTCTTTATGTAACGCACTCCTGAGCCCTGTATTCTTTATGTAGCGCACTCCTGAGCCCTGTATTCTTTATGTAATGCACTCCTGAGCCCTTCATTCTTTATGTAGCGCAGTCCTGAGCCCTGCATTCTTTATGTAGCGCACTCCTGAGTCCTACATTCTTTATGTAGCGCACTCCTGAACCCTACATTCTTTATGTAGCGCACTCCTGAGCCCTTTATTCTTTATGTAGCGCACTCCTGAGCCCTTCATTCTTTATGTAACGCACTCCTGAACCCTTCATTCTTTATGTAGCGCACTCCTGAGCCCTTCATTCTTTATGTAACGCACTCCTGACCCCTACATTCTTTATGTAGCGCACTCCTGAGCCCTGTATTCTTTATGTAGCGCACTCCTGAGCCCTGTATTCTTTATGTAGCGCACTCCTGAGCCCTTCATTCTTTATGTAGCGCACTCCTGAGCCCTACATTCTTTATGTAACGCACTTCTGAGCCTTGCATTCTTTATGTAGCGCACTCCTGAACCCTACATTCTTTATTTAACGCACTCCTGAGCCCTGTATTCTTTATGTAGCGCACTCCTGAGCCCTGCATTCTTTATGTAGCGCACTCCTGAACCCTACATTCTTTATGTAACGCACTCCTGAGCCCTGCATTCTTTATGTAGCGCACTCCTGAACCCTACATTCTTTATGTAACGCACTCCTGGACCCTGCACTCAGTTTTTTTCTCTATCTTATCTTCATGACATTTGGTAGTCATAGCTCAAAAAATTCTAAGAAGAATCTTTTTTTATTCTTTATTTATTGACAAAATGTGAGAAATAACGTATACATCGTACAATTATTCCATAAACACATACCACATACACTAAGGTGACCAGATTTTTAAAATGAAACCTGGGGACATATTTTTTTTTTACTAGTAATGGCGCCAATCAGCGACTCTTTGCCCGTCGCCGCCGCCCGCCTCACAGCCTGTCATGTCTTACTCTCCGACCCCCGGCTACTACTGGGTGGGGAGCGGAGGAAGATCACTCCGCCAGGGAAGGCAAGGAGATAAGAAGGCAGGCGGCTGGCCGCGACTTGAGCCAAGGCAGAAGAACATGCGAGCTGAATGGGCACCCGAAACTGAAGAAATATTCCCTCCAATCCGACCAGCACATGATAAGCTAGTAGGAGCAGCGGAGCGGAGGGGGGGGGGGGGGTGTAATTCGGATTTTTTTTTTATTCTGCACTGACTGTCTTTGAAATGACCCCAGCCCCTGTTCAAATCCAATCCGGGGACAAAACTGGGGACAGACTTGGTCCGGGGACAGTGTCCTCAATCTGGGGACTGTCCCCTGAAACCGGGGATGTCTGGTCACCCTAACATACACTGCATATATCATTTGAAGAAAATATGCTTATAAAATAGTTTACCATTTGCCAATAAAAAAATAAAAAAAACATACAGTATGTCCCCGGATTTCATTTTAAAAATCTGGTCACCTCTCTATGGGGGCACTGTGAGGAGTTGGGGGCAGGCTGGCTGTCTGGCTGAAGGCAGGCCATGACGAGGTCATGAACCACTGGTTGTGTGGGGGGGGGGGGGGGATCCGTGATAGTTGAGGTAAAGGTCAGGTGGAGCTGTGCTATGGGAAGGAAATCTTATAATGTTCTCCATCTTTATTCCCCTGATTTCCAGTTTTACACGAATTTGTATAAAATCATGTGACCATGTGACTTGTAATTATGTCCTCGTTTGTTCTGCCCTACACTTCACAGTCATCAGAACAGATTTCATACATTGCACACTGAGTTATCAGTCACTTTCTTCTCATTGGCCCGAGTTATCAGCTACTTTCTTCTCATTGGCCCGTGCGCCCGTTCCTTATTTCCTGTCTTTCACAACGAGCCCGACCCACGCCCCGCAGGTGAGTAGGCGGGGTCGGGACATGCGCTCCCCAGTACTGGTCCATGATTGGTTGGTAGAGACGCCTCTGCTCGTACTCGCGCTGCCCTCCTCGCGTGGTGTGTGTCGCGCGCTTGCCACCCCCATCCCTTCATTCCCATTGGACGGACTGATACGCGCCCCCCGGCCACCCGCAGGCATATATAAGACCCGTCGGTCCCATTCAAACCCCTGTTATGTCCAACTGTGCAGTGAAGAAGCAGAAGATGGAAGAGTCCGTGTTGGAGCAGCTGAAGAAGTACACGGTGGTGGTGGCTGATACCGGGGACTTCAAAGGTGAGACCTCCGTGTGATGTGTGCATCCTCCCCGGGGGGCCTGAGCCTCCCTCGTGTGTGTGTGTGAGATGGGGGCGCCGCCTGACAGCTGACTCTATGGATTCTATACATCCTCTGTCCAATCATAATCTATACAATCTGATTGTACAATCTCCTATAGATCTATACAGTCTGAAAGGAGCTTGTAGTACATGGCTGATGGTAGATCTACAGAGGATTGTACAATCAGACAGGAGCTTGTAGTACATGGCTGATGGTAAATCTACAGAGGATTGTACAATCAGATTGTATAGTGTATGGTCACCTTTTAGAATGATCAGAGCGATTCTTCACAGAATTGGATGTTGTGATCTATGAATTCTGCACAAGACACAACGGGGAACGCACACGAGACGCTTTCACAAAATCTGTCTGTGACAATCTTTATGAATGTCGGGGGATGTCGCTGATTTCAAGTGAAATGAATCCAATTCATTTTCTGATTGTCTGGACAGAAAATGTTATTGTAGGAAAGTAGATGTGATGTGATAAGTGTATGGTGCCTCAAATGATCTTCTGACTGGATGGGAAATCCCTTCATAGGATCTTATATAAAGTAGTTCTGTGTGTGGTCGCTATTGGAGGAATCTGATCTTATACGGAGTACGATTTGTTCTGCTCAGGGATGTGTTCCAAAGACAACGAAGCTTGAGAGCTGCTCATAGGACTCCTTCACAGGATCACAATAAGACTCCGCAATGCTGTGTAAAGAATCATGTGGACCACACGCTGCGTGCGCTTAGGCTGGCCATACATTATACAATCTTCATTAGATTTACTAAAACTATATGAGGTCCAATCGAAACCTTTCTAATTTGTATGCAGACACGTCGGTACAGGAAATTGGTTATTGTATAATGTATGGCCAGGTTTGGATATGTAAATGGATACATTGCCCTTTCACATGGGACAGGATTTCAGGTGGGCGCAATCACAAACTCAATGTAAAGCTGGCCATACACTATACAATCTGTACAATTTTCTTTAGATCTGCCATCAGCTATGTAGTACAAGGGTGTGCCTGATTGGGAACAAATTGAATGGATTGTGTTGATTATTCTCATTACATTCTGATAAAGCTAAAGGAGATTTTAGATTCATCATGGACTTTTAACTACTTCCATACCAGGCACTTACCCCTCCTTCCCGCCCAAACCAATTTTCAGCGCTTTCGCCGTTTAAATGACCATTGCGCGGTCATACAACACTGTACCCAAACAAAAATGTTATTTTGTTCCCACAAATAGAGCTTTCTTTTGGTGGTATTTGATCATTGCGGTCTTTATTTTTTGCTAAACAAAGACTGAAAATTTTGAAGAGAATGTGTTTTTTTTTTTTTTTTTAAATGAGCAAGTTTTCTCCTTAACCAATGGGCGGTGCTGATGGGTAGAAAAAAAAATCTGCGCTTTAAAAAAAAAATAGATTCACGATTCGAATTGAAGCCGCGGCCACGGGTACACAAGTAGGGCTGGGGAAAAAAATGTATTTGAATCTTGAATCGAGTTGCAAGGGCAAATTGATTCAAATTTTTACCAAATTGATTTTTGATTTTTTTTCCCATAGGACCGGCGTTCCGCTGACTAGCCAAAGCCAAGGCCTCGCCTAAAAAATCCTCCCCACAGCTCGTACGATCCTGGGAAAAGGGCGTGAGGCCGGACGCCGCGGACTAGGCCGAAGCCGCGGCCTTTTCCCAGCATCGCTTCGGGCGCCGGTCCTAAGGAGCTGCGGGCAGGAGGTTTTTTTTTTTTTTTTTTTTTTTTTTAGGCGAGGCTTAGGCCTAGTCCGCCGCGATCCTGGGAAAAAGGCTGTGGACTAGGCCGAAGCCGCGGCCTCGCCTAAAAACTCCTGCCCTCAGCTCCTAGTACCAGCGCTCGCCGTGATGCTGGGAAAAGGCCGCGGCTTCGGCCCAGTCCGCGGCGTCCGGCCTCGCGCCCTTTTCCCAGGATCATACGAGCTGTGGGCACGATTTTTTAGGTGAGGCCTCGGCTTTGGCCTAGTCAGCGGAGCGCCGGTCCTATGGGAAAAAAATAAAAAATCAATTTGCCCTTGCAACTCGATTCAAGATTCAAATACATTTTACTCTTTCGTCCATGGACCGACACAGCTTCTCTATTGACAAAGTGGGTATTATCCGTTAATTAGGAGTGACTAGGCAGAAAAACTTGTAAAAAGTGTTGCATCACACCTTCTACAGTACCGCCCAGGAGGCGGACCCTCTAGGTATACCCTCTCAGTCTGCATCTTCGCAGATCAGTTTTTTTCTGTCTAGCAAGGAGTAGGACATGGCTCCCTTCGGGCCCATTGGTCCGGGGAAAAAAAAATATATATATATATATATATTTTTGCTACATTTGTTGTTTCCTGCGATCTTCGATCAACTGCCGACTGGGTGACAGGCTGGATCCTTGTAGTCTCCCCAGTTTCGGCCATCGAGCGTGTGCCGACCCTAGCTACGCGCTGGGTTTTCCACGACATGCCCGTCGCTCCACGGGTGGCCGGTGAGCTTGCGCTCCAGGGCCTGCATCGGACCGCTCAGCTTCGGCTGACCTTACGGCCGAGTCGCAGCAGCCTGGCCGGTGAGCTTACGCTCCAAGGCTTGCATCGGACCGCTCAGCTTCGGCTGACCTTACGGCCGAGTTGCAGCAGCCTGTCCGGTGAGCGTCATGCTCCAGGGCATACATATGATCATCCCTTCTGGGTCCAATCACAGCATGCCTGGCCAACAGTCACCTTCCGTGCGCGGACGATGATCTGTTTGGAATGTCTTCCTGCAGAATACATGCAGGATAGGTAAGTAAAACTCCCCTGCCTCGGCTGGGTGATTTAGCTGGACATTCCTGGAGAGATCAAGTAAGTGGTTGTGGCCCCTTTCTTCCCTCTCTCCCTGCCTTTCCCTCCTCCCTGGGCTTCTAGCTAAAGGTTGCTGGGTGCTGGGGGTCACCTAGGGGGTCCCACTGGAGCGGGGCTGGCTGTAACTAACATTTAAAAGAAATGTCATTTTTTTCTTACCTGTGTTTTGTGTCCTTCCTCCTCCATGCTGTCGGCGGCCATTTTGAGGTGGTCCATGCCAAGTTTGGCCTCTTGTGACTGCCCGGCGGCCATCTTCCTGTGGTTCGGCCACACCCACTGGCCCCTATCAGCTGATCGGCGGCCATGTTTGTCCACCCTGTATGCAGATATTGCCGTTCGGCGGCCATCTTTTTGTGGGCTATGGCTGCTTGACCTCTATCTTCTGTCGGCGGCCATTTTCTTAGAGCCCACATTATCTTCCATACAGACGTTTTTGGCAACCATTTTTCGAGAGCCTCCGGCCTCTAGGGTGCATTACACTGGCGCGAAAATTCACACAGGAAGTGCTGATAAAAGAAGCAGACTGACACAGCAGCAGGGGGGACAGCATCACAGGCGCAGCATAGCAGTACCTATCCAGGGTGGTGAGTCCTCTGGGTGACCCGGCCTCTCTGCAGCACAGGAGGGTGGCCTATTGATATCTTGCCTGGAGCCCTGTGAGTGTCAGCGTGTGGTCAGCATGGCATCTGAGCCAGATGTCTTCACCCCTGAAACACCAGATTTAGCAGCTGGTGCCCCTGAGGTGTCTATGAACGCTATGACTGCAATCCTAGAGGCGTTTGCTGCCAGGGTGGAAGCAGCACACGGGAATACAGGGGGTAGTAAACGCCCCATCCCCTGCAAGCTTCTGGGGATAATTCTGGTGCAGAACCAGGTCCAGCTACGGCTCGGGGCCCAGATTCTGACGCATCAGAGACTGCAGACCGTGACCGGACAGTGAGAATGACTCAAAGTCCAGGTCAGTACGCGAGACGGCTTTGGTATCTGACCTTATTACTGCAGTGCGGGATATGCTAAAATTGGAAAATACTGCAGAAGCAGCAGAGACTTTGGTCCACTTGGGTTTCATAGACCTGCCCGCACTGCTAAGGTGTTCCCTTGTGTGTCTTTTGATAAACTCTTATACAAGGAATGGGAGAACCCACTGAGGGTCTTTACAGCCCCAAAGAGGTTTGCGGTACGGTACCCCCTTTGAGGAGAGTTTTCTGAAGAAATGGACCTCCACCCCCTATAGTGGACCCTCTGGTGTCCAGACTAATAGAGCCACCACAATTCCTGTAGAAGGGGCTCCGGTTTTCTAGGACGCTGTGGGTAAGAAGGCTGAAGCACTCGCTTGCTACCTATACTCAGTGGTAGGCTCGGCAGTACGCCCGGCATTGGCGGGGGCCCTAGTGTCTCACACACTTACTGAATGGGCAAGATTGCTACTCCGGGGTTAAGGAGCGAGATGCTCCTCCTGATGAGATAACATTGGCTGACCTGTTGGTCCAGGGCCTTAGGTTTGTCTGCGAGTCAGACATGAATACTATTCCCCTGCTGTCTAAAACTTCGGTTTATGCAGTAGCAATACGCTGCCTGATCTGGCTAAAAGGCTGGTCTGCGGACCAGACTTCCAAGAAAGCCCTGTTGGATCTGCCTTTTAAGGGCGACAGACTTTTTGGGGCTTCTCTGGATGACATCATCAAGGATGCCACAGGAGGTAAAAGCACTTTGCTTCCCCAAATTAGCAAGGGTAAGGGGCCACGCCAAGGGCAAGGGCCCTCCTTTACTGCACACAAGTGGTTTTTTCGTCCCCCTAGGGCGACAGGGAAAAGACCCCAGGCCGATAAAGCGCCTGCCCAAGGACAAAAGCGTCCCTGGTCCCGCATACCCAATAAGCCTGCGGACAAATTTGCGTCCACATGAAGGTCCACCCCCACCCAGCTCTCGGGTGGGGAGACGTCTTCGCAAATTCGCGACTCAGTGGACAGTACTAATCTCCGACAGGTGGGTTTGCGAAGTAATCTCCTCAGGCTACAAGATAGAGTTTCTCTCTTGTCCACCGGACAGATTCAACACCTCCAATCTCCAGCTACTACCGACCCGTCGGGAGGCCCTGTATGGGGCGGTCCAGGGTCTACTGGAACGCGGGGTAGTTATTCCAGTTCCAGAACTGGAACGGGGTTTTTACTCAAATCTGTTCATTGTGCCGAAGGAGGGGGTTCATCCAAGCTTGGATCTCAGAGCCCTCAATTGCTTTGTGAAGGTACAAAGTTTTCGGATGGAGTCGGTTCGATCTGTAGTCACGGCTCTCCATCCGGGGGACTTTCTGGCCTCCTTGGACATCAAGGACGCATACCTGCATGTCCCCATATACTCCAGACACCAGAGGTTTCTGCGATTTGCTATCGGGAAGGACCACTACCAGTTTGTGGCCCTCCCGTTGGGCCTTGCCTCAGCACCCAGGACGTTCACAAAGGTGCTCGCTCCGATTCTGGCACTTCTAAGACAGCGGGGTATCGCTATCACAGGCTACTTATACGACCTTCTGCTGAAGGCCCCTTCAAGCTCAGAATTAGAGGTAAGCGTGTCCATTACCTGTCAGACTCTTCGAGACTGGTTGGATACTAAACACGCAAAAGTCAGTATTGGTGCCCACTCAACGCCTAGTGTACCTGGGGTTGATTCTGGATTCCTCAGAGGCAAAGGTATTCCTCCCTGTGGAGAAGTTGCAGACCCTCCGGGCTGCAGTACGGCAGCTGACTTCCAGGAATTAGTCGTCACTCCGTTTTTGCATGCGAGTGTTGGGCCTCATGGTAGCCTCCTTCGAGGCGGTCCCATATGTTGAATACCACACTCGAGTGTTACAGAAGGAAGTTCTGTCCAGATGGAACAGATGCCCTTCATCTCTGGATTATCAAATCCGAGTGAGCCACCTAGTCAGGAGATCCCTGGTATGGTGGCTGACAGCACCGGCTGTAATGGCCGGGAAGTCATTTCTTCCGGTTTACTGGATAGTGATCACGACGGATGCCAGCCTTACAGGTTGGGGGGGAGTCTGGGGTGTCCAGTCGGCGCAGGGTTGCTGGACCCCAGAGGAAGCCCTCCTGCCGATCAATGTCCTGGAGTTCCGGGCGATCAAGCTGTGCCTCTTCAAATGGTCTCAGACTGCAAGGGCATCCAGTCAGGATCCAGTCGGACAACGCCACAGCAGTGGCATATGTCAATCATCTAGGAGGAACAAGAAGCTCAGCTGCAGCATCGGAGATCGCTCGCATCCTGAAGTGGGCAGAGAGGAGCGTACCGGCACTGTCGGCCGTGTACATTCCGGGTGTGGAAAACTGGCAGGCGGACTACCTGAGCCGCCAGATGCTGGACCAGGGAGAATGGTCCTTACACCCGGAGGTGTTCCAACTCCTCTGCCAAAGATGGGGCACACCAGACGTAGATCTTCTGGCTTCCCGACTCAATCGGAAGGTATTGAGGTTTGTGGCCCGGTCAAGAGACCCATGGGCAGACGCAACGGACACGTTGGTAGCATCGTGGGGTCAGTATCGGCTAATCTATGCCTTCCCTCCCTTAAGGCTTCTTCCTCTTCTGCTCCGCAGAGTGGAGGCAGAGGGAATTCCAATGATCCTTATCGCTCCAGATTGGCCTCAGCGTCCTTGGTACGACGATCTAGTACGTCTGGTAGCAGACGTCCCCTGGCGCCTACCACTACGGAAGGACCTGCTATCGCAAGGTCCCATATTCCATCCTGCTTTAGTCATTGGCTTTAACGGCATGGCTGTTGAGAACCGGGTACTGAGACCGGGGCCTGTCAGACTCAGTAATCTCTACTATGAGAAGTGCTCGAAAACCGTCCTCTAGGAAGGTCTATCACCGCACTTGGAGAGCCTACATCTCCATGTGAGGAAATGAAATGGCATCCACGTACCTATTTGGTTTCCAGAATCCTGCTGTTTTTACAGCATGGGGTGGACCAAGGGCTTGCCTTAAGTACGATTAAGGGACAGATATCTGCCCTGGCTGTCTTTTTTTTCAGGGACCCCTGGCGACTCACTCTCTCGTGAGTACATTTGTGCAGGGGGTCCTACAGGTGGCCCCTCCGGTCCGTCCCCCGTTACCTCCGTGGGACTTGAACCTGGTCCTCTCGGTGCTTCAGAAGGCACCGTTTGAGAATATTAGAGATATTCCCCTGTTGACACTTTCTCAGAAAGTGGTCTTTTTGGTGGCTGTTACGTCAGTTAGACGAGTCTGAGCTGGCAGCCTTGTCCTGCAAGGCTCCCTATTTGATTTTCCACAAGGATAAGGTGGTGCTGCGGCCGCAGCCTTCCTTTCTTCCAAAAGTCGTTTCGGCTTTTCATCTCAACGAAGACATTGTACTTCCATCCTTGTGTCCTCAGCCGTCGAATCCTAAGGAGTCGGCGTTGCATTCCTTGGACGTTGTCCGAGCTTTGAGAGTATACTTATCTGCTACTTCCCTGTTCCGGAAGTCAGACTCACTGTTTGTTTCGGTGGCTGGTCCCAAGAAGGGCCAAGCAGTCTCATCGGCCACCATCTCTAGGTGGATCCGACAGATAGTAATCCAGGCTTGCGCCTTAAAGGGTCAGGCGCCCCCCTTTCCTGTCATGGCGCATTCGACCAGGGCAATAGGTGCCTCTTGGGCTTTCCGACATCAAGCGCCTGTTTCCCAATTATGTAAAGCGGCGACTTGGTCGTCCGCTCACACTTTCACAAAATTCTACAAAATTGATGTAGGTGCATCTTCGGATGCCTCTTTTGGCCGCAAGGTTTTGCAAGCGGCTGTTTAGAGTTGCAACTCCTTCGTTGGAGTGCTGTTTTGTGTTTGGGGTGAAATTTATTTTTATAATGTTACCACCCCTCGTTTTTTCTCTGACACTGCTTTGGGACGTCCCACTTTGTCAATAGAGAAGCTGTGTCGGTCCATGGACGAAAGAGTAAATAGGATTTTTTACTCACCGTAAAATCCTTTTCTGAGTCCATGGACCGACACAGCACCCACCCCTCTTAAGTTTGTACTTCTTTTTGACGAACTGATCTGCGAAGATGCAGACTGAGAGGGTATACCCAGAGGGTCCGCCCCCTGGGCGGTACTGTAGAAGGTGTGATGCAACACTTTTTACAAGTTTTTCTGCCTAGTCACTCCTAATTAACGGATAATACCCACTTTGTCAATAGAGAAGCTGTGTCGGTCCATGGACTCAGAGAAAAGGATTTTACGGTGAGTAAAAAATCCTATTTTTTCCCCAGCCCTACTGATGGGTACTTGTGGGCGGCATTGCCATCTGCCTGGTGGTCCAGGGTGGCATACCTTTTTGTGAGAATCCTTGGTGGCCATCCCTGGTGGTCCTGGGTGGGCATCCGCGGGGGGGCTGCGCTGATGAACAAGCAGCACAGCCCCCCTCATGTAAGGAGAGCAGTCGATCGGCTCTCCTCACGTCTGTCAGACCCGAGTGAGGAAAAGCCGTTCAACAGCTCTTCCTGTTTACATCATGATCAGCCATGATTGGACATGGCTGATCACGTGGTAAAGAGTCTCCGTCAGACTCTTTACATAGAATGGAGTTGCCGTGTGTCACTGACACACCGCACCACCGAGTGGCTCATTATCCTGCGCACGTAATATGATGTCCAGTCAGGATAACACAACCACTTTGCCGATGTCATTTTGCTATATGGCAGGCGGCAAGTGGTTAAATTTGCAGCCACCAGTAGACCCAAATGAAAGCGAGGACTCAATTGAATAAAAATCCAAATTTATTATGTAATCCATTAAAAAAACATTTTCAATGAGAAAAATATATTGAAGATTGGGATAATATATATATATGTAATTGCCTAACAGGTAAAACCTATGAACACAAAATGACCTACCTGTAGGTATGCCCATAGATATGGTGAACGTGGAGCTCTTCCACATTAGGGCCCTACAAGAAAACAAAGTACCGGGGGTCACAACGTGTTTCGCTTAGGCCAGTTTCACACTGGGGCGGTGGGCCGTCGGGATTGCAGAGGTATTCTGTCCGCTAGCGGTGCGGTTTTAACCCCCGCTAGCGGCCGATAAAGGGTTAATACCACCCGCAAACCGCGGCTACAGCCTTGCGGCTTTCACATTGGAGACACAGGAGCCGCTGTTTAGGCTCGGTTTGCAGGTGCTATTTTTAGCAAAATAGCGCCTGCAAACCACCCCAGTGTGAAAGGGGCCTTACAGCTTCCCCAGGGGATCCTATTGATGCTGAGAAATGCATTATATATTACAAGATGTAAATGAGTCTATAAATTTAAAAATGTCTATTGTATATTTAATCTATATTTGGATGTGGTGCCACAATCTGAGTCATGTCTCAATAATTTTCAATTATGAGATTTTACAGATTGTAAAGTGGTTGTAAACCCTTCCATATACCCAGTGAAGTGACTGGCAGGTGATGCACAGAGATGAAACAAATCCTCCTACATATGTTGTACCCGTTTATCTGCAGTCTTCTCTTCTCTACATCTAAAATTGTAGAATTTACACCAGATGTCAGAGCTTCAGAAAAAGGGGATGGAGAGCTGAACTTACATTCTGTAGAGCAGTTAGGAGAGGTCTGAAAGCTGATTGGAGGGAAGGGATACACCCCCCTCACAGGAACAGAGCTGAGGCTGTCAATCTGCTTGAGCTCCCTCCCCTGTCACCTTTCTACTCTTGCTGTCAGGAAAACTTGTCAGAAGTGATTCATGCTGATAGAATAATGAAACGGCAGACAAATGACACGGAGGCTGGGTTTACACTTGTGCGATCAGACATGCGTGATTCGCACCACATCAAATGCGATGTCTGTGTGATGCAAATCCAGCCATACAAAATTTGTCTGAAGTCGCATTCACACCAAAATGGTGCAGGACCCTTTTCTTGATCCGGAATGGAATCGGACACATAGGTGTTCACACCTATGCAATCCAGTTCCTGCACCATTTCACAGTTCACACCGCAATCTCTGAATCGTTCTGGGGGTGTCCTTTACCTTTACATCGCATATGTGTGAACCGGACTTGGTGCTCTTAATTGACGCGCTATAGAAGGATATGCTTTGTTCATATTTCATGTCTGAGGTTTAAAGTCTGAGTGGCCGCATGTAAATAGAATGGAACCCAATTACCACGGAGTCCGTCTAGGTCTAAAAAACGGAAAAGGTTTGCCTGCTTGTATTTTAAGCGGTGATAGCCTGATGTAATTGGACGCAGTTGTGTTTACACCGGGTCGCCCGTAGATTTAAATTGGGTCCAAAAAGCTCAATTAAAAAACAATGAACGCCGATGCCACAAAAATGACTGTTAAATTTTTCAACAATTCAGTGTGGGGATCTGTTCAGTGATGTCATGTTGGACAGATTGGACACGCCCCATTTAAACGGACCCTGAGAGCTCATACACACCGCTGTGATTAAATGACTGATCTGTGCTGGATCTGGCTGTAAGATCGGTGTACAAATGGCACATAATGGTCATTTACATCTGTACATTTCTTCTTCCTTTCCTCTAGTGTTACATTTAAAGTGGTTCTAAACAAAAGTGTTTTTTTTTGTTTTACCTTGATGTATTCTATGCATTAAAGGATAAGTTCACTTTTTAACAAAAAATAATAAATGCAATTTTTTTGCATGTAAAAGTGCATTTAATTATATTTTTGGAGCATCTAAAGCATTGCACGAGCGATCAGCAGATGCCATGCAGGACTCCTGCAGACCTGTTGGTGTATCTGTGTGCACATCGTATGGCTAAGCAGATAGTCTGATTGGAAGACTCAATGAAATATCGCAGCACTGTGGTGGTTCATTAAACTACAAGCCGTCAGCTGTAAAGACTGTCAGGACTTGTAGTTTTCCATTCACAGGGGACTGTTTTTAAAATTGTGACAGCTAGCGGGGGGGTTGTGAAGACCCCTGCTAGCTGTCGGATTAGAGGCCGGTGTTCTGTCGGTATGGGTCCCCCGTCGGATAATGCCCGGGCTGCACTGCGTAGGCGCATGTGCAAACGGAGCCGCCAAAATTTTTTCGAGGATGAACATCTGTTCTGTACCTGTAGGCGGCGCATGTGCAATCAACACGCCGCTCGCTCCTGATGCTTGGGACGGGTTATTCATTGCATACAAGGGGCGGCTGCTTTTCTCAAGCAGTGTTCTTTTGGGGATTGGTTTTCTCAAACACTGCTCAAGAATACATCCGCCCCTTTGAGAAAAGCATCCGCCCCTTGTTCTATTCCGTCCCTTGTTGTATGCAATGAATAACCCGCCCTGAGTATCGGGAGCGAGCGGCGTGTTGATTGCGCATGCGTCATCTACAGGTACAGAACAGCTGTTCATCCTCAGATTTTCAGCACCCTATAAACACAACATACATATAAAGTCTCATTATATACCCCTTTGATAAATTGAACCTAGGTAGAATGTCATTTACCAATTTTCCATTTTACTAGAGGGACTGCCTATCCCTTTTGGAATATATCTATCTCCATAGCCCGTGAATTCCTAATCCCCCAGATGTAAATGTCAAGCATAGGAAAAACCAAACATATTGGTGCATTCTGAAGGAAAACAATGTAGCATGCTGTACTTTTATTGAAACACTGGAACTGACTACACTGGTGGGAATTGGGGCCTTTGTAATATGTAAACAGGGTAAACAAATATCTGTGCTAACAGTGAATATAGAATAATAAAGTGAATAAAGCAGCTAGCACAGTCTGTTGATGTAGCAAACGTCAAAAATAGTGATCCAAAAATGCAGCGCTTCTGTGAAATAATGAATAAATGACAGTCCAAGTGGGAGAAAAATCAGCATGTGATGAGGTAAATGTAGGAACTGAGAAACCACCACCAAACTTCAGTGTGCAAAGACAAAAAGCACACCACACCAACCTGCTCACAATCTGCTTACCAGAAGGTAAAAAACAAGTGATGCAGAGGGTCAATAGTAGATAAGGCTCTCCAAACTTGATGGGTCAATATCAGGAAAATCCAGCATCAGAGCGACCTCCAGGACTCAAATATAAGGTGGAAATGCTATGCAGTCCTCAATTACCCAATTTAAAGAAGAAAAACCAGCATAGTGAAGCCTGTAAGGTATAAATATAGGATTTTATTCTACTTACAGGTAAATAATGATCATCATGACATAGATAAATCCGCGGCTCTCAGCCTTTGTAATATGACAAACACTGCATGCATTCTGGATGCAGTTTAAAAACTGAACCAGCCCTGGGCCAAATCCTCCATTTTTTGTTTCACATGCTCGCCCTCCCAAGCACTGCAGCTCACAGTGGGAAGGTTTCGGCAGCAGAGGCAGTGCTGCAACCTGGTAAGCAACAGACAGGACTATGCGACCAGGTGTAAGCCAAAGGTTTTTTTGAATGAGCAGTGACAGTGCTGATTGTCACCCACTGTAGTACAAGTACACTGCCTACATGAGTGACAACTCTGCTGTGAATTCAGGAGCAGTGCAGCATCATTGCCACATAACCTTCACTGGGGGGGCTTCACTGGCAGGGTCAACAGGTATTTGTGTGACTTTACAGGGGAACTAAGGCCCCATGTACACGTGACGCTGGTGCAAACTCTGCTGAATTTTTTTTAAAAGCTGAAACCGGCGCTTAGAAACGCCCGTTTTGCCGCGATTGCAGCCGCGTTTAGTGGCGTATTACCACATTTGTGTCTAAGCGTTTAGTTAAACTTCATAAGACCCTCCCTAAGCTCAAAAAACAGTATTTAACCATTTCAGCCACTTTGTGGGACCAGAATGAGTAGCAGCAGTGTACTTGTATTTAGCGTGTCACCTGCCACAAGTTGTGGATTGTCCACTTGCCACGTGGTGTGGATTGTCCACTTGCCGCGTGGTGTGGATTGTCCACTTGCCGCGTGGTGTGGATTGTCCACTTGCCGCGTGGTGTGGATTGTCCACTTGCCGCGTGGTGTGGATTGTCCACTTGCCGCGTGGTGTGGATTGTCCACTTGCCGCGTGGTGTGGATTGTCCACTTGCCGCGTGGTGTGGATTGTCCACTTGCCGCGTGGTGTGGATTGTCCACTTGCCGCGTGGTGTGGATTGTCCACTTGCCGCGTGGTGTGGATTGTCCACTTGCCGCGTGGTGTGGATTGTCCACTTGCCGCGTGGTGTGGATTGTCCACTTGCCGCGTGGTGTGGATTGTCCACTTGCCGCGTGGTGTGGATTGTCCACTTGCCGCGTGGTGTGGATTGTCCACTTGCCGCGTGGTGTGGATTGTCCACTTGCCGCGTGGTGTGGATTGTCCACTTGCCGCGTGGTGTGGATTGTCCACTTGCCGCGTGGATTGTCCACTTGCCGCGTGGAGTGTCCACTTGCCGCGTGGAGTGTCCACTTGCCGCGTGGAGTGTCCACTTGCCGCGTGGAGTGTCCACTTGCCGCGTGGAGTGTCCACTTGCCGCGTGGAGTGTCCACTTGCCGCGTGGAGTGTCCACTTGCCGCGTGGAGTGTCCACTTGCCGCGTGGAGTGTCCACTTGCCGCGTGGAGTGTCCACTTGCCGCGTGGAGTGTCCACTTGCCGCGTGGAGTGTCCACTTGCCGCGTGGAGTGTCCACTTGCCGCGTGGAGTGTCCACTTGCCGCGTGGAGTGTCCACTTGCCGCGTGGAGTGTCCACTTGCCGCGTGGAGTGTCCACTTGCCGCGTGGAGTGTCCACTTGCCGCGTGGAGTGTCCACTTGCCGCGTGGAGTGTCCACTTGCCGCGTGGAGTGTCCACTTGCCGCGTGGAGTGTCCACTTGCCGCGTGGAGTGTCCACTTGCCGCGTGGTGTGGAGTGTCCACTTGCCGCGTGGAGTGTCCACTTGCCGCGTGGTGTGTCCACTTGCCGCGTGGTGTGGAGTGTCCACTTGCCGCGTGGTGTGGAGTGTCCACTTGCCGCGTGGTGTGGAGTGTCCACTTGCCGCGTGGTGTGGAGTGTCCACTTGCCGCGTGGTGTGGAGTGTCCACTTGCCGCGTGGTGTGGAGTGTCCACTTGCCGCGTGGTGTGGAGTGTCCACTTGCCGCGTGGTGTGGAGTGTCCACTTGCCGCGTGGTGTGGAGTGTCCACTTGCCGCGTGGTGTGGAGTGTCCACTTGCCGCGTGGTGTGGAGTGTCCACTTGCCGCGTGGTGTGGAGTGTCCACTTGCCGCGTGGTGTGGAGTGTCCACTTGCCGCGTGGTGTGGAGTGTCCACTTGCCGCGTGGTGTGGAGTGTCCACTTGCCGCGTGGTGTGGAGTGTCCACTTGCCGCGTGGTGTGGAGTGTCCACTTGCCGCGTGGTGTGGAGTGTCCACTTGCCGCGTGGTGTGGAGTGTCCACTTGCCGCGTGGTGTGGAGTGTCCACTTGCCGCGTGGTGTGGAGTGTCCACTTGCCGCGTGGTGTGGAGTGTCCACTTGCCGCGTGGTGTGGAGTGTCCACTTGCCGCGTGGTGTGGAGTGTCCACTTGCCGTGTGGAGTGTCCACTTGCCGCGTGGAGTGTCCACTTGCCGCGTGGAGTGTCCACTTGCCGCGTGGAGTGTCCACTTGCCGCGTGGAGTGTCCACTTGCCGCGTGGAGTGTCCACTTGCCGCGTGGAGTGTCCACTTGCCGCGTCCACTTGCCGCGTGGAGTGGATTGTCCGCAATGCAAGCAATTTGTTTCTTTTATATTTTTTTAATGGTTTTTCATTTGCCATCATTTTTGAGATTTGTAATGTAAAAAAATAGGTCACCTTTAAAAATGCTTATAAACCAAATCGCGGCAAAACGCTGGTGCTGCGTTTTGCGTCAAACGTGGAAATTTTTGCGTCTGAACCCATTTTTTTGTTTTCAGAAAAATGAGGTTAAACGCAACTGCATATAAATGGCAATAAACAGTGTGCATAGTCACATAGGATAACATTGAATGTGTTCAGGGGCAGTTGAAAAAAGTGTCCAACTGCCTCTGAACGCGAGTTTAACAGCGTCCCGTGTACATGGGCCTAAGAGAAAACAAACACCTAAATAAAGTGCATAGTTAATGGGAGGCTGTAGTTCAAACAGGATTCAATTCTGAACATGCTACTTTGTTGCAAACCATATAAGAAATATATCCTGCTGGGTTTTAATAAAGGGATGGATTTGGCATCCCAGGGTGCGATATTTGATATACAAAGCATTCTGGCCACAGCAGTTTTCTAATGTTATGTAATCAGTTGGCTTTTACCCGCTCTCATTCAGACACTAGAGCTGTGATAGGAAATATTGCCATATTCAGGGCTTTTGGGTCCAACTCTTCCAGAGCGGCATTCGGCTAAGCTAACACCCCATTCTTGTGCAGCCAACTGGTAGTAATGTTCACAACAGTGCCCTTTATCAGACCGCTCCCATTTCCTGCACATTTTATGCATAAAACGCTTAGAAGTGTCTGTACCGTAAATTACTATTTAAAAAAAATCTTAAAATTGCCAAAACTTAAAGTCTTTATTTCTGTATGGAGAAGCCTGTATTGAAGGGTTCCTTAGGAAGTAATGCTAATTTTATTTGGAAAGTAATTTCCTGCTCAGGTGATTGGCTTACTGGTTTTCCCAGAAGTCTGCACTCTGATACAAATCAGATTTTGAGCATCCCCTGCAACAAAAATGTAATTTTTGGTGAGCTACGCTAAAAGGGAAATCGTGTCAAAAGGGATGCAGACCCTACAAGTTTCCTCATTGGTGCCCTGCAGGTTCAGCAGCTGATTGATAAAAATCTCTCCCATTCAGATTCACTGTGCACAGGGACAGACAATGATTTCTTCAAAATAACAAGGTAGGAATCTGCAATAAAGTTTGTTAAATCCTTGCAATGTGCATAGATCACCCAGAGGGTAATGTTTTCTTAACAAAAGTGGATTTGCTCTCAAAATCATGATGCACTTAAAATGGTTTCTTTTGCACATAAGGCTCTGCAATTGGCCAGACCTTTTTTGATCCAAAAGCCTCGTACACACGGCCGAAAATCTCGTCAAGAAAAAACACGTCGTTTTTTCTTGACGAGATTCTTGGACAAGAAACTTGTCCCGGTCGAGTGTACACACGCTCCTTCCAAAGAACCCGCGGTTCTTTGAATGGAGCAAACGCGGTGACGTCATCGACTACGACGAGCATGCGCTCGTCACATTCGATGCTGTCGCCGCCATCTTGCTACACCCTATCTATGCCTAGGAAGCTACCGCGCATGCGTCGAGTCATTTCGAGCATGCGCGGGCTTCCCGGAGGACAGATAAGTGTACACACACAGACAATTTTCTCGTCGAAACATGCTGACGAGAATCTCGACGAGAAAATAGAGCAGGTTCTCTATATTTCTCGTGGAGATTCTTGTCGGTTTTCTTGACGAGAAACCATACACACGAACGAATTTCTCGGCAAGAAAGCTATCTTGGCAATTTTCTTGTCGCTTCTTGCCGAGAAACTCGTTGGTGTGTGAGGCTTTACTGCGGGATAAACTTTCTTGCTTGCAGTGACACTTATTCATGTCCATTGAACATGTTCAGCTGTCGCCACACTGAGGATGGCTTTGCACAGGAACTACAATACAACATCTGGACAATGTGTACATCCAGACATTGAGCTGTGACGTCTTGTACTCCTGCCTAAACTAAACTTCTTCCCCAACATTTGACTGCGGTGGATATATTTAACACGTTTTGACATTTTGTGGGCAAATAACGACACTTCTCTCAAAAGGACTGGCCTTAGAGGTGCACGGAAGGGAAATTTTGGTACCGAACATGCAGGATGCACTTTGCCGAAAATTACAGTTAAAAAATATATTTTTATAAATTGTATTTTCGACTTTTAATTAATATGATGAATTTAAATGAATATTAAGTTATTGTCGGCCATTATCGGCACCTTTAGCGCAAGAAAAGCTGAAGAAAAAGGCATCTCTTTAAATTCTATGTATGTCTTCACACTGATCCATTGTGCTTCCATTGTGGTGTTAAATCTTGCTTGCTCCATTTTTGGTCAGAAAAACACCTCTCCCCATGCATTGAAAACGCAGCAAGAATG
The DNA here is from genome assembly GCA_029206835.1 of Rana muscosa. Classification (NCBI taxonomy): domain Eukaryota; kingdom Metazoa; phylum Chordata; class Amphibia; order Anura; family Ranidae; genus Rana; species Rana muscosa. The sequence goes on along the minus strand of CM055119.1, from coordinate 78,019,888 downwards.
CATTAACACACCTGTTAAATTTTTAAATCGCATGACCTATGAAAACCACACCATAAGCACAGTAAAATCGCAGCAAAATTAAATGCGTATTCGGTGCCATTTTCATTATCTGCAAAATGCTGAAAACAATTTCGTCCGATATGTTTCGGCTGTCTAAATTTGGGTGCATCTCTAATTGGCCCTGTACCTAATCCTTGTTCTCCTCCTATTTCTGTTATCCAGTCTGTAACAAAGCACAGAGGGGCACCAGACTAAGTGCAGCAATAAAATAAGTGGTTTTATTGAAGGTAAGACAAGGGGCAACTCGCAAATTGAATAGATCGGGCATATGGCAGGCTCTGGGCCTCTCGTGATCGTCCCAGTGATATGGCAGCATCAAGCAGTGGCTGTGCCAGAGTGAGCCTACAATCATTATATATGCCTGATCTATTCATCAATCTGAGTTGCACCTTGTCTTATCTTCAATAAAACTGTTTATTTTAATGCTGCACTTAGTCTGGCGCCCCTCTGTTCTTTTCCATATCAGAGCTGCCTGCTTTACTCTAAGAGCCGGTTCACACTGGGATGGCACGACTTTGGGGGCGACTCAGCAAGGCGATCTCAAGACGACTTGAGAGGCGATTTGCAAAATGACTTCTGTATAGAAGTCAATGCAAGTCGCCCCCAAAGTAGTACAGGAACCTTTTTGTAAGTCGGAGCGACTCAAGTCGCTCCTATTAGAACGGTTCCATTGAACAGAGCGGGACGCGACTTGTCAGGCGACTGAGTCACTTGTGTGAACCGGGTCTAAGGGTGCTGCTTGTCCTCATAAAACTTTATGGACTTTATATGGTATTATTTAATATGGCTTCTATGCATTTATAGTACATCCCTCTAGCGCCACTGTTTACTGTTTTATATGGAATACAGCTCGGGACATTCAGACACCATTATACATAATATCCCTCGTCATACTAATGTCGGTGATCTCTCAGGATACAGCAGAGGGCAGCTGAGCCAATGAAAATGGCACGTCAATCAATCTTCCCGGACTACATGGAACAGCCATTTATTCCAATAAGAATACCTCAAAATTAAAGTATAACTAAAGGCAAAATCTTTTTTTTGGAAAGAGTGGAGATGGATTAGAACACTTGTCAGGTTTTTATTGCGGTCTGTCCCCTCATTCACACTTTTTCCTGTTGACCATTATCACCAAGAGTAGATTTAACCACTTCAATACCAGGCACTTATACACCTTCCTGCCCAAGCCAATTTTGAGTTTTCAGCGCTGTCGCAATTTGAATGACAATTGCGTGGTCATGCAACACTGTACCCAAACAATTTTTTTATCATTTTGTTCCCACAAATAGAGCTCTTTCGGTGGTATTTGATCGCCTCTGCGATTTTTTTTATTTTTTGCACAACAAATAAAGAGCGGAAATTTTGAAAAAAAAATACGTTTGTTTCTGTTAATTTTTTTTGTAAATAAGTACCTTTTCTACTTCAATGGGGGGCACTTATAGGCAGCACTGATGGATACTTATGGATGACACTGGTAGGTGGCACTGATGACACTGGTAGGTGGCACTGATGACACTGGTAGGTGGCACTGATGACACTGGTAGGTGGCACTGATGACACTGGTAGGTGGCACTGATGACACTGGTAGGTGGCACTGATGACACTGGTAGGTGGCACTGATGACACTGGTAGGTGGCACTGATGACACTGGTAGGTGGCACTGATGACACTGGTAGGTGGCACTGATGACACTGGTAGGTGGCACTGATGACACTGGTGGCTGGCATTGCTGGGCATCACGAGCCATGATGGTGCCAGTCGGTGCCCATTTGTGGGCACTGATTGGCATATGTTTTGTTTGTATTTGTGGATGGCCATGGGGGACTTACCTGGCCATGCACATGCTTGGGGCTTCCCTGGGGGGTTTCCCTGGTGGTCCAGTGTGGGTATCTGAGGGGGGGGCTGCGCTGATAAACAATCAGCACGAACCCCCCCCCCCCCCCGTCAGGAGAGCTGCCGATCGGCTCTCCTCTACTCGCGTCTGTCAGACGCGAGTGAGGAAGAGCCAATCAACGGCTCTTCCTGTTTACATCGTGATCAGCCGTGATTGGACACGGCTGATCACGTGGTAAAAAGCCTCCGCCAGAGGCTCTTTACCGAGATCAGTGTAGCGGTGTGTCAGACTGACACACCGCTCCACCGATTGCCGCGATGCGTGCGCGCGGCGGCTGTTATCCTGCAGGACGTCAATAGACGTCCAGTGTGGATAACAGAACCACTTCCCGGACGTCAATCTCCTATTGACTGGGCGGGAAGTGGTTAAAAGAAAATCTCATAAGTTGTCAGAACAATAGAGGGAAAATCTTCCAATGGGGACACCAGTTCTGGTGACAACCAGGCATTCCCTCACTTCCTGTTTTGGCTATGGGATAGGAAGTGATGGGAATCTCTCCATAGGTACACAGATTGCAAAAAACTATTTTTTGCCCTTTTACTTTAACTTCTAGATGGACAAAAAGTTTGTAGAAGCGTTTTGTTTTACTGTGCTACTTTTTATTAGACATTGGGTTGTTCTGACTTTAGATCTCCTTTAATCCATCTAAACCCATGGCACCTTATCCTTGTTCAGTAGTCGGTGTTCTAACCTGCCTCTATTGTGCTTCATCATTTTTACCTCGGCTAACCTGGTGAAGACAGGGAGTGGTAATGCAAAGTTTGGTAAATAAAGGTGCAAACTTTTGGAAGTCGTATTGTTTGAATATCTAATAAAGTACATTGACTAAAGCTTTGCAATCATGAACTCTGCAAATATAATGCAGAAAACTCCTGTGTAGGTGGTGAATAGAATCTTATTATGCTGAGTAATGATTATGCTGTTTTCTTTAAGGACTAAAATTCTCTGTACATAAGTAGGATCCAATATTACCTTCTCTGCTGATCGGGGTAGGGATTGCCCAATAGTTGGCAACACATTGTTTTGGCAGGATGGACGATGTGACAGTTGGGAATCATGTGGGTCTGGTATGGCCCTACTCAATTTTCCCCAAATGATTTGGACAGTTGGCACCTGCCTGTGGAGCTCCAGAGTTTGTGGGATTTGGCCATCAATATCCAAAGTAGAATCTATTTCAGATGGCACCACCTGCAGCTGAGGGGGGGGGGGGGGGGGGGGAAACAAAGTATGATCTATATGGTCAACTTCATACCTGTGACATGTAGAATGGGTATGTCTGGGGTGTGCAAGTTGTGCAATTTTAGGAACCAGCAGAATATTTTCTATATGCCAGGTACGTTGACAGATGGGGAACCTCAAAAGTTTGGTGCCAGCTGTAAATTTACCATGCTTAGCTGCACCAGATTGTGCACACTCCAGTTTTTTTTTGTAAATCAACCCAAGTATGTCTATTCTGCAAAGTTCCACTTTTAAGTACACTGGCTGGCTAATTCTTTAGTAGGTGTAATAAGTTACTAGATGAAGTCATGGGCAGTGCTCTTATTTCCCAATCACAAGTTCCTTGTTTTGAGGGATGTTAATCGAATTACTAAACTAGTTTACTCTACCCACATTGTTTAGCAACTGCTTGCATCAAAGAATGTGGAAACATCAGTGATGAAAATGTAAGTTCTGTTTGCAATATTATATAGACCTATAGACTGGAAGAGGTTTTACAATGTATTTAAAGTGGTTATAAAGGCTTAAGATTTTTTACCTTGGTGCATTCTCTGCATTAAAGTAAATAACCTTTCATATCAGCTCCCCCTATGACCCCCCCCCCCCCCCCGCCTTTGTGCAAAACCAGTAAACACAGCTGGTAAGTATATGCTTATATTTAAAAAGAATAAAATAAAATCTTTGCATCAATTTAGACCCAAAAACAAAAATGTAATGTATTGCAATTAAGCAATCAGATGTGATGGCTGCTTTAGTTTTTTCTTTTTTTAGACCTTTTATCACCTGGCAACCCTGTTAACACTTCCTGTCCCCTGGGTGGCGATGCTCATGTGCTGCACTTTATCTGTGAAGGGAGATGCATGCTGACCCAAAGCTGCTCACCAGATTTGGACTACAACAGGTCTTCTATCAAGGAGGGGCGCGTTTGTCTTTTATAGAAGACAGCTTACAGGACAGATCACATTGGTTTTCATTGTTTGAGAATTACCGTATATACTAGAGTATAAGCCGAGATTTTCAGCCCTTTTTTTTTGGGCTGAAAGTCCCCCCCTCGGCTTATACTCGAGTCAGTGTACCTTGGGCGTCCATTTTTTAAATTTCGCGCTCCCTCCTGGTCCCGTGCGGTTCCGTGATATGCGATTGACACTGTGTTTAGTGATCCGCCAATCACGGACCTTCTCTTGTTCAAGGATGAAAGAACGTCCGTGATTAGTGGATCACTAAACAGTGTCTGCTGGGAAAGTCCGAGGATGAGAAGATGGGCGTGATAGGCGGAACACTGAACAGTGTGTCAATCGCCTATCACGGAACCACACAGGACCAGGAGGAAGCCGCAAATTTTAAAAAATGGACGCCCGCAGCGCGATGGACATGGGAGGTGATCTTTCCTTAGAAGCTTGGCTGCCTCTTACAAAATACCATAGATCTTCGCTGTAGCAAGCAGAAGGTGTGTGGAGTGTAATGTGCTGTTTATCTCCATGATGATGGGCACAGTGAGGTGATGGGCACAGTGAGGCTGCAAATGGGCATTGTTGACTCTCTTTTCCGCTTACAGTAGCTGCTGCATTTTTACCCTAGGCTTATACTCGAGTCAATAAGTTTTCCCAGTTTTTTTGGTAAAATTAGGGCCTCTGCTTATACTCGGGTCGGCTTATACTCGAGTATGTACGGTAAGCCAAAATTACAAGGACATTACATTTCTGATCAAGATCAACTTTTTTTTTATTTTTTATTATATACTTGCTGAAAATGTTAGCGTGAACATTAAAAACAAATGCTGTTATTACATCTTCAGCACTGGTATGCTGCAATATATACATTTTTTGTTCTTGGATTTTAATCTGCATTAACTGCTTGGCGACCAGACGCCGTCATTTTATACTGCGGTAGGTCAGCTCGTTCCTGCGGACCATTGTAGCTGTATGTCAGTTTCTTTACGTGGGATAGAGGGCGCGCGCAGCCACTGCACAGCGGGGTGCTGATGCTTCTGAGCGTTTTTTACCAAAAATATGTACAAGAATACATATCGGCCTAAACTGAGAAAAATCTGCTTTTTTTAAAAAAAAAATGGAGCCATTTATTACAGCAAAAGGTACAAAATATAATTTTTTTTTTCCAAAATTGTCGCTTTTTTTGTTTAGCACAAAAAATTAAAACCGCAGAGGTGATCAAATGCCACCAAAAGAAAGCTCTATTTGTGGGAAAAAGGAATGTCAATTTTCGCACGACCGCAATTGTCAGTTAAAGCGTCGCAGTGCCGAATCGCGGAAAAAATGCTCTGGTCATTGAGCTGTCAATTCTGGGTCTGAAGTGGTTAAAGGCTTGTTCCCCATTGTAGTCCTAACGCAAGAATGAGGCAAATATTCTTGTTTCCTATGGCTTCAGTACACATTAACATGCTGCATTGGTGTGTGCTAAGAAAAAAATAGCTCATGCAGCATTTTTAAATGTCACACTGTTGTAAAGCGATGTGCAAACTGTTGGCGCTATATAAATCCTGTATAATAATAAGCACCTGGAATGTGTGCATAAACTGCATTGCAGCAAGAACTAAAACACATTCCAGCACATTCACAAGCTTGCTATGGTGTGAATAAGCTGGAAGTTTTGGGGGCTAATCTGGAATTTAGGGTCATGAGTGTTCACAATAAAGTTTACAATGTCCTGCACCAGACTGCCATTGCTGTAAAAACATCCCTCTTTGTAGTTCCCATAGTGGCTGAAACTGCTAAACCTGGCAGTCCCTGGTCTAGTCCGTGTTCTGAGGAATGTCCGCTAACCTTGCATTCCCCAAACATAGCACGGACCTTGAGACTGAAGGCTTTGTGGTCAAATCATGATTGTGTACATATGAGGAAGATGGGACTTTACTTTGTAATACTATAAAGCAACAAAGTGTGGAAATGCTTGGCTTCCTGATGTTACAATTAAAGTCTTTTCCTCATTTCGTTACAATGCTTTCTGCACAGTCACTGTGAGTAATGAGAAGCTTTCATTTGCTTATTCATTCTTGTATCTCTAGGTCCACACCTAATTCCTTCAGGATCTCAGGGAAAATCTCAGCTGTGGAAAGGATTAGAGTTAAATCTCATTCTATAAAAATAATGAAACTGTACTTGTGGTCTAAACTCTAAAAACAGAGAAGCAGCTAACACAAATGATTTATCTGATACCTAAAGTGATCAGGATACTTTCTCATACAAGTACATGGTATACCAGGAATATGAAATGTTGGGGTAACAAACCCTTTAAAGAGGAAGTAAACCCATCCATAAAACCGTTTCATTTCCGGGACGTGCCAGAAATGTAACGCTCTCATTGGTTGTTCTCTCAACCAAACTGTCAAGCCATCCAATGGCTGGTGTCATAACTGATTACATGTGCAGCATCATGGCAGTTGTAGATTAGAGGCAAAGATGGCAGCTTCCTTGGCTGAAAACGATAGAGGGGTTTACTTACACTTTAAGATGTACTGCTTATTTGCATCTTAAATCTCATATTAAAATTGGTGCTGGTATAAGTCTTCGATAAACCGATGACCAAAACTACCTATTTTGGCATTATCTGCTTTGTGGTACATATACCGCCTGCTCTCATGGCAAACTTGGATGCATTAATTAACCACTTAAGGACCGCCGCCTGTACATTTACGGCGGCAGAGCGGCATGGACCGGCATAAGCACATACCTGTACGTCCCCTTTAAGGTGCCGCTGTTTGTTTGCGCGCCAGCGCGCCTGCCGCTTTCTCCGTAGGTCCCGCGGACTCTATCGCCGCGGGGATACCCGCGATGGTCTCGCGGAGAGAGAGAGCGGGGAGATGCTAGTGTAAACAAGCATCTCCCCGCTCTGCCTAGTGACAATGATCTCTGCTCCTTGTAGTCGGAGCGGAGATCAGTGTCATGTCACACACAGCCCATACTCCCTAGGAAACACTTAACCCCTACAGTGCCACCTGCTGGTTAACCCCTTCACTGCCAGTGTCATTTTCACAGTACTCGTGCATTTTTTATCACTGATCGCTGTAAAAATGACTGGTCCCAAAAATGTGTCAAATGTCGCAGTCATGATAAAAAAACGCTGATCGCCGCCATAACTAGTAAAAAAAAAATTGATTAATAAAAATGCCATAAAACAGTCTCCTATTGTAGAAGCTATGACTTTTGCGCAAACCAATCAACTTTTTCTTTTTTTTACCAAAAATATGTAGAAGAATACGTATTGGCCTAAACTGTGGAGAAAAAAATGTTTTATATATTTTTTGGGTAGAAAAGGGTGGGGATGTGTTAAGGGGCTACTCCCAAGACCCTAATCATCCAATAAGTAGGACTATTGCGGCACCCAGACAAGGCGTTAATTAAAATTTAGAACATTTTATTACAGCATATAAATAAACTGTTAATGACAATAGTGACTATACATAATATATTATACAACAAAAATAGAGGGGGGTTACGCTGTCTTATTGTCGGTGATGCCGATAGGTAGCCAGTTATTTTTTTTAGGTTCGCCGCAGGTTTTTATAGCGTCGGGTACCCCCATATATTACCTAATAAAGGTTTAACCCCTTGATTGCCCCCCCCAGGTAACCCTTTCACCCCCTTTTGCCAGTGTCACTAAGCGATCGTTTTTCTAAACGCTGTATCAGTTATGCTGGTGCCGATAGCCAGTTATTTTTTTAGGTTCGCCGCAGGTTTTTATAGCGTCAGGTACCCCCATATATTATCTAATAAAGGTTTTAACCCCCTAATTGCCCCTAGTTAACCCTGTGCCAGTAGTGCCAACACCCACGCGTGAAGCATACACCTCCCTTAGTGGTATAGTATCTGAACAGATCAATATCAGATCTATACTAGCGTCCCCAGCAGTTTAGGGTTCCCAAAAACGCAATGTTAGCGGGATCAGCCCAGATACCTGCTAGCACCTGCGTTTTGCCCCTCCGTCCAGCCCAGGCCACCCAAGTGCAGTATCGATCGATCGCTGTCACTTGAAAAACACAACACGCATAACTGCAGCGTTCGCAGAGACAGGCCTGATCCCTGCGACTCCAGTGCTGTAGGAGGTGATTTCACCACCAGTTAAAAAAAAAAAAGCATATGCCGACGCATTGGGGCAGCAGGGGCGTAGGAGCGATTTTGCTCCTAATGCCGCGTACATACGGTCGAAATTCCGACGGAGGCTTGCCCGTGGAAAAGTCTGACCATGTGTACGTGGCATAACTTTTGCGGGAAGATGCCCCATGCTTCGGCATATATAAATGGTGCATGTATGCCCATCATTAGAATTGGGTGGATGAAGGGCGGTATTCTAATGGTGGGCATACCCACCGATCAATCTTTTTTTTTTTTTTTTTTTCGTTCAGCCAACAGGCTGCATGAAAAAAAATTACAATACATGTCCAACAAGGACCAGCAACGTACTGGTATGTTGCTGGACTTTGAATGGCTATACCAGATTGATGCCTGCGGGTTTAGGTATCATCTTGGTATAGTTCTGGTGACCTGGGGGTCAACACAAAATTCTTAGTTTGCAGGGATTTCCTCACTTCCTGTTTGGCTATAGGACAGGAAGTAAAGGGAAATCTCTGCAATGGGACACAGATGGTTAGACGATATCCCCCCCCCCCCCGCTGTCATACTGAGGGATTAGGGTGAGAGGGGGCAGGAGCATGTTACATTTTCCACCCTAAATATAGGTGCAACATGTTACAAAAGGTGAACTTAACATTTACATTTCCTGCAGCCCAGAGCATCATGGCTACAGCATGTGAACAATCCCTAACTATATTGTAGGCTTTAGGCGGGTGTTCAGGGGTGCTAAAACTGCAGCTCAACTACCAGTTTCCTGTCCTCCAGCCACCCGTATGAGACACCTTAGTTTTGTTAGCTGTGATAGGACAGTTTGCCCAATGATTGGTACAGGTTGGCAAAATGTAAAGCAGGAAAAATTTTAAATAACCCATTAGACATTAAAAATATATTTTACTGAAATATCATCTGGAGCTTCTCACAGCAGTACTTCTGTTCTGACACTATTTCATCCGTCTACCTGGTTGAATGAAAGCCAGGATCAATCACTTGTAGAAGACCAGGCTGTCATGAACTTGCCCCCAGCTTGTGATTGGACAGTAAAGTAGAAACGGCACAGCTCATCTGACTCTGCTTCTTTATCACATCGGAATGCTTTATCACATGAACTGGTTGGCTGCTTGTGCCGCTTTTTTTCCCAGTCTGTGGGGTTATGCTCTACAGCAGGGGTACCCAAACTACAGCCCTCCGGCCATATCCGGCCCGCAGCTTGAGTCCTCACACTCACCGCAGGGATCGGTCTCTAAGTCTCTTTAAACTTTGTCGGGTGGCAGGACTTTCGCTGCATACTCCACTCCCCCCCCCCCCCCCCCCCGCACTGTACAGAGCAGTTCCTGCAACCCCACACAGCCCGGCGCCGTACTGTGCTATTGGTTGCTAGGACCGCCTAGCAACCAATGAAGTACTTCATTCGTCCTCCTGTTACCGCGTCTTTTACACAAGGTGCCCATGTAACAACAGGACCAGAGCTGGGAGGTACAGCAGATCTGCACTGAAGCTGGTGATGCATAGGGATTTCTGACGTAGAGGCAAATGTGCTAGGGGGGTTCTGAGGGGGATATAAAAGTACATGGTGGGGGGCGGGGTTCCGAGTGGACATGTGCATGGGCGGAGTTCCGAGTGGGCATAAATGTGCATGGGGGGCCTCTGAGGGGGGTGATTATTCATTTCTAAATAACAGATTTTTTTTCGGCCAATTTACAATGTGGCCCCTTAAGTGAAAAGTTTGTAGACCCCTGCTCTACAGGGACTGAAACCAAGTCAGTCAGATACTTGCTCTTTAAAAACAGTTAAACATTTTATAATGTGAACAGAGCTACATTAATCTGTGCTTTACCAGCCAGTGCCAGCTATTTTTTGCCAAACTGAATACAGCGAGACTTTTTTTCTGTGGGGTACAAATGAATCTACAGCCTACTTGTTCATGGTAGGCTTGGGTTACTGTGGGCACTCATCTGCCCAGACTTGCCTTTCTTATCCTATGAGTTGTACTGACTTGTGCTTGGTGTTAGTCTTTGCAGTGCCATGGGAGTAAATGGACTAGAGGGGATAATGGAAGCTAATTTAAAAAGTATAATTATGCATGTTATCACAAAAAAATATTTGCCATTTTTATACTGGTTTTCTGCAGAGAGCATGAGCATTTATAGCATGATTTTCTTTTTTCTAGCCATTGAAGAATACAAGCCACAGGATGCCACTACAAACCCATCTCTGATCCTGGCAGCAGCTGCGATGCCAGCATACCAGCATCTGGTAGAAGATGCAATCCAGTATGGGAAGAAGCTTGGAGGGTAAATATAGATGTATTGATAAACTGAATTGGTGTGCCCCTTCAAACACAGCGTCACTTTTGGTTAACATGATGATCTTGCCACCCAAATTATCTTGCCACCCAAATACTGTATCTGCTGACTTTTAATCTAAGAGCACTTGCCTAACCCAGGGATCCAACAATGCCCTTCAATTGGCTTTGGGTGCAGGCACTGGCATCTATTTATATTTTGCCTTCATTGGTTCCTCCTTTCCGCCCCATCGGGCTAATGACATTTTTTAAATATTTTTATTACATATCTTGGGTTTGGATGTATAAACAGAGGCAGCTTCTACAGGTAAATAACATGCCTAAAGTACGGTAAATGCACAAGTGAGCGTTTTCGTACAAATTAATGTTTTGGCAAGTGGTGTCTTCAACTCTGTCAGGATTTTATTGCAGTGTCCCCTATTGAAAGATTTAAATTGGAAGTTCAGCCAAAACCGAATGCTAAATCTACTAACCGCCACATTCTAAAACAAATCTAACAATGAAAAGAAAAAATCACTACACATGCCTTTTCTGAAGCCGCACTGGTCTGGTTTCCAGCGGCCGTTTGCAGGAGAGAACGGACAGCAGCTGTGAAGTCACCCATAGACTTTGGGGCTTCCGTTGTCTGCTGCCTCTCCTGCACGCTCCCCAAACTGAAGCCATCGCTGAACGCATAGCATGGGACCGGACCGGCTGCAGAACAGTTGAGTATAGCGATCTCCTCTTTACGGGGCTAAATAGACATGTGCACTGCCAAAAAATTTGTTTTTCGTTTCAATCTTTTATTTTTTTCGGGTCCTTCGCTATTGAAATTGGTAACTTAGAATAAATCCGTAAATTTGAAAATAAAGACAAATCTGAAATGACTACCGTATATACTCCAGTATAAGCCGACCCTAATATAAGCCGAAGCACCTAATTTTACCACAAAAACTGGGAAAACGTATTGACTAGAGTATAAGCCTAGGGTGTGCCTCACTTTGCCTCATTGTGTCCATGCCTCACTGTGTCCATGACTAGTCTGACATTTAACATGGGAGTCTGAGGAGGGGGTGCCCGGGTTTGAAAAATCGGTTCTCCCCGGCCGTAAGTCCCCCAGACAAGAAACTTTGCAAACTTGTAGAGGAAGAGTGGGGCTACATGTGTGCCAAGTTTGGGGTCCAGAGGACCTACGACCGGCCGGTACCGGGTCCCCAAAATCACCAGAGAAATGACCGTTTAAGATGGGAGTCTATGGAAGGGGTGCCCGGTTTTGAAAAATCGGTGCTCCCCGGCCGTATGTCCCCCAGACAAGAAACTTTCTACACTTGTAGAGGAAGAGTGGGGCTATATGTGTGCCAGGTTTGGGGTCCAGGGGACCTACGGCCGGCAGGTACCGGCTCCCCAAATTCCAGGAGATCAGGCGCAAAAAGGTGACTCGAGTATAAGACGAGGGGCATTTTCAGCACAAAAAATTGTGCTTAAAAACTCGGCTTATACTCGAGTATATACGGTAACTATTATAGGTATTGGAATTTCCTTTCAAATTTGGCTTGGTGAACGTAAGGAATACAAATTTATCCGACGTTACGAATTCTCCAAAATTGTTATTCCATTTGTTTAGATGCGGCATTCGTTATTTTGTATGATTTGTAACTTCGGATAAATTATTTGTTACGTTCACCAACAGCCAAATTTGACAGAAAATTCCAATACCTATAATTTAATTGATAATATAAATAATCCGCGCCAAAATAATACAAATATTAATAAACTACAAACAGCTGCTCCTCTGCAAAGTGATAACTAGTGCTACCAAAATGAACAAGTGAAAAAATTTACATAGTAAGTAATAGAGTGCGCTTCCTAAACCATACACTTCTAATACAGGTCCTTCTCAAAAAATTAGCATATTGTGATAAAGTTCATTATTTTCTGTAATGTACTGATAAACATTAGACTTTCATATATTTTAGATTCATTACACACAACTGAAGTAGTTCAAGGCTTTTCTTGTTTTAATATTGATGATTTTGGCATACAGCTCATGACAACCCAAAAATCCTATCTCAAAAAAATTTGCATATCATGAAAAGGTTCTCTAAACGAGCTCTTAACCTAATCATCAATCAACTAATTAACTCTAACTCTAAACACCTGCAAAAGATTCCTGAGGCTTTTAAAAACTCCCAGCCTGGTTCATTACTCAAAACCGCAATCATGGGTAAGACTGCCGACCTGACTGCTGTCCAGAAGGCCATCATTGACACCCTCAAGCAAGAGGGTAAGACACAAAGAAATTTCTGAACGAATAGGCTGTTCCCAGAGTGCTGTATCAAGGCACCTCAGTGGGAAGTCTGTGGGAAGGAAAAAGTGTGGCAGAAAACGCTGCACAACGAGAAGAGGTGACCGGACCCTGAAGAAGATTGTGGAGAAGGACCGATTCCAGACCTTGGAGGACCTGCGGAAGCAGTGGACTGAGTCTGGAGTAGAAACATCCAGAGCCACCGTGAACAGGCGTGTGCAGGAAATGGGCTACAGGTGCCGCATTCCCCAGGTCAAGCCACTTTTGAACCAGAAACAGCAGCAGAAGCGCCTGACCTGGGCTACAGAGAAGCAGCACTGGACTGTTGCTCAGTGGTCCAAAGTACTTTTTTCCGATGAAAGCAAATTTTGCATGTCCTTCGGAAATCAAGGTGCCAGAGTCTGGAGGAAGACTGGGGAGAGGGAAATGCCAAAATGCCTGAAGTCCAGTGTCAAGTACCCACAGTCAGTGATGGTCTGGGGTGCCATGTCAGCTGCTGGTGTTGGTCCACTGTGTTTTATCAAGGGCAGGGTCAATGCAGCTAGCCATCAGATTTTGGAGCACTTCATGCTTCCATCTGCTGAAAAGCTTTATGGAGATGAAGATTTCATTTTTCAGCACGACCTGGCACCTGCTCACAGTGCCAAAACCACTGGTAAATGGTTTACTGACCATGGTATTACTGTGCTCAATTGGCCTGCCAACTCTCCTGACCTGAACCCCATAGAGAATCTGTGGGATATTGGGAAGAGAAAGTTGAGAGACGCAAGACCCAACACTCTGGATGAGCTTAAGGCCGCTATCGAAGCATCCTGGGCTTCCATAACACCTCAGCAGTGCCACAGGCTGGTTGCCTCCATGCCACGCCGCATTGAAGCAGTCATTTCTGCAAAAGGATTCCTGACCAAGTATTGAGTGCATAACTGAACATAATTATTTGAAGGTTGACTTTTTTTGTATTAAAAACACTTTTCTTTTATTGGTCGGATGAAATATGCTAATTTTTTGAGATAGGATTTTTGGGTTGTCATGAGCTGTATGCCAAAATCATCAATATTAAAACAAGAAAAGGCTTGAACTACTTCAGTTGTGTGTAATGAATCTAAAATATATGAAAAACTAATGTTTATCAGTACATTACAGAAAATAATGAACTTTATCACAATATGCAAATTTTTTGAGAAGGACCTGTAGTGTAATTGCTAATTAAATACAAAACTTGTCCCAACCGACAGCTGACCCAATTTACTCCATCGTTGGGGGAGAAACAAAACCAGACATATTCCATGACAGGCCACTATAAACGAATATGGGACTTGGCAATCTCCAAACTGAACGTCCCCCCCTCCTTAATGACTACACACCACTGTGGTACAATAGGACACTACAACACTTTTTTGATTTTCAAGATGCATACCTCTGGATCAAACAGGGAATTTTTTACATACACCACCTTATAGTAAATGGATCAATAAAATCATTTGACACGCTAAAAACGGAATTTGCATTACACGACCGAATGCTATTCAGGTATACTCAACTGAGACATGTGACCCAGGCACAGTTCCCGCACTCTCTTCCGATACCTACTCCTATCATTGCCGTGGTTAAAGGTAAAGACCCCAAAAAACTTATTTCTTGCTTCTACAGCATGCTCGGCGCACTGAACTCAGCTAAAATAGCATATGGATTGAAACCTAGATGGGAAAGATTTGGGTCCACTTGAGGATGAGGAGTGGGAGGAGGCTCTGGAAACTAGCAAGCGTCCCCTAAGCTTTCAGATAGGCTGTCTCAATTATATGTACTACATCGCGCTTATCTCACCCCACTTAGGGTAGCTAAATACAAAAAAGATCAAACTACCACCTGTCCCATGTGCAATACGGCCAATGGCACCTTCTTCCATCTCATTTGGGCCTGCTCAAAATCGCAGGGATTTTGGCAACAGTTAGTGACGTTCCTTCATGACAACATGGGCTCCCCGCTGGCATTGGACCCTAAACAATGCCTCCTGGGGATATTCCCAACCATTATTGATAGGCCCACCAAGACATTCCTCCAGGAGACTTTGTTCTCCGGCAGGAAGATGTTGGCGAAAAAGTGGATGAGGTCTCAACCACCCACTTTTTCAGAATGGATGGTGGATATAAATGCTTCCCTCCCCTTCAAAAAAATACTTTATATAAATAGAGGTTGTCCGGAGAAGTATTACAAGATATGGGACCGATGGCTCTAAGACTCGGGAACATGTACATGAATCAGTCAAAGGGTTAATGGAAATGTTGTATCTTTTTTGATTATATGTATGAGTGACTAGAATAGCATTTTTCATCCTTTTTGTATGATGTATACCTGTGATTTTGTATTGTGACGTGTATACATGTTGTAACTATTTTATACCTGTGATCAATAAAAAAAACTTTTTTTTGAGTGGAAAAAAAAATACAAAACTTGTGGTGATTGGACGTCACTGGATGTGAATCACCACACTAATGGAAAAATAAATTAATACTAATTGCAAAAAAATTGTTGATAATAGTGATGTCTAATTGAAATACAAATTGAGTCCAACTAGATTTCAATAGGTGAGTCCCAATAAACGTGTTTCAGAGATGACGAATTCTCCAATAATTCCAAATGATTGCATGCAATATGTCACATTTTGCTAGTGAACATCTTCATAAGCTTCTTGTTGTGAAAAAAATCCTCCACCAGAACAATATAGGTCACCCAAAGTGCTCAGAATAAGGATGCGCTTACCAGACAAAAATTACCACTTTAATTAAAAAGATGGTCACTAGGACTTATGCAGGATTGTGCCTGCATACACATCAGCGATCAAACACAGAATATTCAGATACCTCCTCCCAGGTTAGCAAAGATGGGATATGTGAACAAAAACAGAGTCCCATAGCATAATACTGTTTAATGATAAAGGAATATAAAGCAAATGGTGCCAAATGGCCTCTTAAAAAGTGCCTGCCCGGCACTGGGACTGTGAGCTTGTCTGCTGTATACTGCTCCGCTGGTGCCTCCGTAGCAGCGTGCATATGTATCAACAGATAGTTCAAACCGCTGCCGACGTACGTTTGCTAACCTGGGAGGAGGTATCTGAATATTCCGTGTTTGATCGCTGATGTGTATGCAGGCACAATCCTGCATAAGTCCTAGTGACCATCTTTTTAATTAAAGTGGTCATTTTTGTCTGGTAAGCGCATCCTTATTCTGAGCACTTTGGGTGACCTATGTTCTGGTGGAGGATTTTTTTCACAACAAGAAGCTTATGAAGATGTTCACTAGCAATATGTGACGTATTGCATGCAATTATTGGAGAATTCGTCATCTCTGAAACACGTTTATTGGGACTCACCTATTGAAATCTAGTTGGACTCAACAATAGTGATGTCTAATTGAAATACAAATTATCAACAATTTTTTTGCAATTAGTATTTATTTTTCCATTAGTGTGGTGATTCACATCCAGTGACGTCCAATCTTCACAAGTTTTGTATTTAATTAGCAATTACACTATTAGAAGTGTGTCGTTTAGGAAGCGCACTCTATTACTTACTATGTAAATTTTTTCACCTATCATTTAATGGTAATATTTGTTTCAGATTTTAGAATCCTTCGGGATTTTCATTTTCGGATTTCGGAAAATTTGTTAAACTGGTTTTCGTTGAAATATTTCCGAATTTCGTCGCAAAACGAATTTGGAACGCAACGAATTGCACATGTCTATTAGATTAGGTTTAGCGTTAGGTTTTGGCTGAACTTCCATTTTAAGTCTTTATGTCCTGGTGCCTGATGTGGAATTATAAACTTGTTTTCTGCAGGATCAGCAATAGGGGGGAATTCTACAATGGGGACACATATATCTTCATGCCTGGAGTTTCCTTTTATCTCTGGGACAGGGGCTGGATAGAAACCACCATCTGCACCAAAGCAATAAAAACCTGGCAGATGTTGTAACCCTTCTATTTACAAGTAGAAGAATATTTTTCAGCACTCTTCAATCCCCTACTCATAATAAAAATCCATCCGATTATGTGCTAAAATTACAAGCGGACAAATGCATATGGACCTTAAACAATAGTGTTGATTATCTCCATTTTCATTGTGATAGTTCAGATTGCTGCTGATGGCAGCTGTTCAGTATTTGAATAATGAATGAGATTCCCTGTTGCCATGTAGGCAGTAGCAGAAGTGCAGCTGTGCCAAGTTGTATTGGGGGGGGGGGGGTGCATTTTGGAGATGTGCCCTCTTGTAATCCACCTGGTATCGAAGGCTACTCCCATGCAGTCCACACAATGGGTTCCATTTGAGGATTAGGTTGTTCTGTTGCTGTTCTGTAACAAAACCTATAGCTCTGCCTATATGGTTTCTATCTGGAAAGATGGTTATACAAGCAAGTGCCATTTATCAAATGGTAAACCTCTTTGGTGCAGTGAACTTTACCCCGGCCATTGGCATATGGAGATTATCCATAACCGCTAGCTATTGAATTCCCACTAGATCCAAAAACTCAGTTTGAGTCAAGCCTTCAGCTGAGCGTGGAGGGGTCTTGTAGTGTGTACCTTTAAAATTTAGGGGACACCTTGGCAAAGGTTATTGGACTGCTCAAAGCAAAGCTTGTACCAGAAATTACAAGATAAAGATAAATCCCATAAAAAGCAGCTTTTCTGTTTAAATCGTTTGTTTTCAACCTACAGGGTAAATGTTTTAAACAAGAAAAATTTGCTGCACTCAAATGGCATTATATATAGAAAGTCACAAAGGACCATCTATCACAAGAAGGCAAGTTATTAATCTGTTAACAGCATTCAGAAACCAAAGAAGCTTTTGCTGCATAGTTCAGTTGAGTTTTTTATTTTTTTTATCCTGATGCTTCTCTGGTCAGCATCATTGCCCAACACCCCCCTAAACCCTTCTGTGAGCCCAGTACTAGACGTGTCCCAGACTGTAACTATACAGTGAAAGGAGAAGCAGCACAATGATCAGCTCATGTGACTCGTTTCTTTCTTTCGGAATTATTCTTATCAGCACATGAACAGGTTGGCTCCTTGTGCTACAAAAGGCTGATACCAGGTCAAATTCAGGTACTTGACCTGCTTGTGTTAAAAAAATAAAAATGTAATACTGTATTTTGGGTTCAGAGCTGCATTAACTTCATCTGCCTAGAGTTCAGTTTTAACAGATTTTTTTTTCCTTTAGTTCTGAAGAGGAGCAGATCAACAATGTTATGGACAAACTTTTTGTGTCATTTGGAATAGAAATCCTGAAGGTGGTTCCTGGTCGGGTTTCCACAGAGGTAGATGCCAGGTAAGGTTTTCAAACTCCTCTAAAAGGTTGTCGCTTCTGTATAATGCACTGGATATATAACATGCATTCTGTATTGGTGTGGAAAAAATAGGAGCTTTATGCAATTTGTAAAGAAAAGCTGCTTTTTTTCTTCTTCATTTTGTGCAGTACTTGGAAACACAGAATAGTGTCTGCTTTTTTTTTTTTTTCCCCCTACGTGATCTTTTATTTTATTCCCACTTGATCTGAAACTTTTTTTTTTTGAATTTGTCTTGTATTCTTTCTCAGATAGGCGTGTCGGGCTATAAGACCATCTCTTGCCTGAGCTCAGTTATAAGACATGAAAAACGTTCAATAACGTTGCTGTCAGGATTACATTAGTGTGACTAAAGACAACGTTTTATTTAGTTTTGGATAGAGTGGGGAAAAATTAAACACCTGTCAGTTTTCGTTGCTGTCTGTGCCCTCGTTGGGGAAATGCCCCCTTTATAGCGGTCCTGTTAACCGTTGACAGTGTTAATTTTTTAGCAAATTTCGATTTTCGTTTTGGTTTTAGGACTAAAATGGTGGTTTAGGCTAGTTCACACCAGATGCAGTTCCGTGCGCTTTTTTCTGCACTAAAAATGCATGCACATAGTCTTCCATGTAGTCTAATAGCTCTAGTTCACACCAGTGCAGTCAGTTTCCGGTGCAGACTTTGAGCATCCCCTGCAATAAAAATCACTTTTGGTAAGATACTCCCAAAGGATGCAGACTCAATTTCCTCATTGGAGTTCTGCAAGTGCAACAGCTGATTGATAATTATAAAACCACTGCTATACAGATTCTCTTTGCACATGGACACAAACTGCTATTTCTACAGAACAAAAAGTAGGTAGATCTAGAGCAATTTTTTATTTTAATTTTCTTCACAAGTTAGACCCCATACACACTATTGGCTTTTCTGCAGATTTTTGTCTTCAGATTGACCAAAACCATATGAGGTCAAACCTTAAGAGTTTCAAATTGTATGCAATCAGGCAGGCCCTTGCACTACATGGTTTTGGTAAATCTGCAAAAAATATAACACTGTATGGGGCCCTACTTTCTTGCAGACGGTGAATTAAAGGGTATGTAAAGGTAATTTTTTTTTTTTTTTTTTTTTTTTTATACTGCAAACATGTTCTACTTGCCTCCACTGTGCAGCTTGTTGCAGAGTGGCCCCGAACCTGGTCTTCTGGGGTCCCTCGGCGGCTGTCTCGGCTCCCCCCACAAGAACTCATCACCTTCATGCGAGTGAGCTCGCATTGGTAATGAGTTCTTGCGGGCGCACTCCAGTGATGCGGCCAGCATCACTCGGCCTGGCGCGCCGTGCCATTGGATGCATTAAGGTGAAGAAACTTGCCTTTACAACCCCTTTAAAAAGCTGCCTCTTCTCCGATTCCCAGCTGCTGCATGTATTTTACTATTTTAAAATTAACAGGTGCACTAGATGGGCAACAATGAGACGACCTCCAAAACAGGAATGGTTTTTCAGGTGGATTTGTCTGACATTTTTTTTTTCCCTACTCATCTTTTTTGACTTTTTCACTAGTTTTGCATTTGACTAGGGTCAGTGTCACTACTGGTAGCACGAGGCAATACTTGGACCCTATAAAGTTTGCACAGGCAGTGCAACTCCTCCAGAATGGCACATCAATACATGTCATTGCCAGAAGGTTTGCCGTGCCTCCCCAGCACAGTCTCAAGAGCATGGAGGATATTCCAGGAGAAAGGCAGTTACTCTAGGAGAGCTGGACAGAGCCGTAGAAGATCCTTAACCCATCAGCAGGACCTGCTCCTTTGTGCAAGGAGGAACAGGATGAGCACTGCCAGAGCCCTACAAAATGACCTCCAGCAGGCCACTGGTTTGAATGTCTGACCAAACAATCAGAAACAGACTTCATGGGAGTGGCCTGAGGGCCCGACGTCCTCTAGTGTGCTCACTGCCGGACACTGGAGCTTGATTGGAATTTCCATTGAACACCAGAATTGGCAGGTTTGCCACTGGTGCCCCATGCTTTTCAGATGAGAGCAGGTTCACCCTGAGCATATGTGACAGACTTGAAAGGGTCTGGAGAAGCCGCAGAGAACTTTATGCTGCCTGTAACATCGTTCAGCATGACCGGTTTGGTGGTGGGTCAGTGATGGTCTGGGGAGGCATATCAATGGAGGGACGCACAGACCTCTACAGGCTAGACCAGGGGTGTCCAAACTTTTTTCAAAGAGGGCCAGATTTGATGAAGTGAACATGCTCGAGGGCCGACCATTTTGCCTGACATTCTTTGAACCATTAAAAGTGTGTTCGTCCGAGCACTAATACACTACCCAACAAGAATTATCTTGCCTTTGTGGCTGTGTGTGGTAAAGAGGTGAGCTCTGTGTGTTTCACTTTAAAGAAGGAAGTTTCAGGAAAAATTTTTATTTTTTTTTTAAGTAAAGGTCTGTGAAGCAGATCCCCAGACCATCCCCAGTCCATCACGGACTGGGGATCTGTGAGGGGCTGGGGATCTGTGAGGGGCTGGGGAATGCCCCAGTCCATCACTGATCCCCCCCCCATCGCAGAGCCCACTTCATAGACCCCACTACATCTCAGACCCCCCCCCATTACAGACTCCCTCCATATTAGAGTCAGACTGTCACTTTTATCAATGCAGCATTCCCCTTCCCCACACTGCCCTACCTTAATCACACAAACCAGGAAGCACACATGGCATGGCAGGTCCAGACAAAGGGCGGGACTTTTCAAGTTAAAGGCGGGTGATTGGTTGCTGGGACCGCCCCACTGTCTAGCAACCAATCACCTGCTTTGTAACTTGAAAGATCCCGCCCTTTGTCCGGACCTGCAGCACTTCCAGGCTTGTGTGGGGAGGGGGAGGAAGGGGGAGTGATGCGAGAGTCGGCAGAGGGGAGAGAACGCTGACAATTTAGCAAAGCTGCGGGCCACTACTGGGTCCGGATTCGGCCCGAGATCCACTATTTAGTGATGCCACATATATATCTTTTGTGGTCCCGGTGCTGGGAGATCGTTGGGGGCCACAAAAGATATATATGCCCAGATAACCAAGCGGGCCGTTCAAAACCGGCCCGCGGGCCGGACTTTGGACATGCCTGGGCTAGACAATGGCACCCTGACTGCCATTAGGTATCGGGATGAAATCCTTGGACCCATTGTCAGACCCTACGCTGGTGCAGTGGGTCCTGGGTTCCTCCTGGTGCACGACAATGCCCGGCCTCATGTGGCGAGAGCATGCATCCAGTTCCTGGAGGATGAAGAAATTGATACCATTGAATGGCCCCCACGCTCACCTGACCTAAATCCAAAAGAACACATCTGGGGCATTATGTTTCGGTTAATCCGGTGCCGCCAGGTTGCACCTCAGCCTGTTCAGGAGCTCAGTGATGCTCTGGTCCAGATCTGGGAGGAAATACCCCAGGACACCATCCGTCTCATTAGGAGCATGCCCTGATGTCAGGCATGCATACAAGCACTTTGGGGGGCATACAAACTACTGAGGACCATTGAGTTGTTACAATGAAATTTCAGCAAAATGGACTAGCTTGCTGCATAATTTTTTCACTTATTTTCGGGGTGTCTTTGAATTCAGCCCCTCTGTAGGTGGATAGTTTTCATTTCCATCAAATGAAGTGCCATCCTTTCATTCCGAACACGTTACCCAGTCCATATCAGTATAGATAACTCACATATTTACACACACATACATTTTATATATATATATATATATATATATATATATATATATATATATATATATATATATATATATATATTATATTTTTGTTTTCCTTTTTACAGGTGTGCTACTCGATAAGTGACCAGGATCACTTTAAGATATTCTGGTTCTTTCAAATATCTATTCCTGACTGGTTGTCTTAAAGCTAAAGCCACAGTAGATAACACTGATTTACTTTAAGAGGTTCAGGCACCTATAAAATAGAATGTAATTGAGTTCTTGTCCTAGGGTGGCGATATGCATTGCAAAAAAAGAACGGAGCATCTCTTGCAGCAGCAGTTAAGGTGCGACATTAACCATAATTAGCATTTCCACAAATGCTCTTTGCTGCATGCACACATTTTCTAACAATCGCAAAAAAAACGTATTTTTGTTGCGTTGGGGGGGTTAAGATAACAGCAAGCCTATTTGGTGGTGTGAGTTGTTCAAGGACATGCTTCTCTTCCCTTTTTAAAGAGGTCTGCCCATCTATGGCCAGGCTGAGCTACAGCCCTCAAGTATAAATATATGGTATTTCTCCTAACTATACCAAGCAACCTTTATATTACCAGCTTAGGTCTATAAAGATAACTTGTATTTTATGTCTGAGATTTACCCAAATTCCTATAACTTGTTCTCTGTATATAACTGATAAAATGGTTTCTTTAACAAGTAATAGCTTCCACCTCCCTAGTTAAGGCTGTAGCAGCTTCTACCCCATCATGTGACTCGCTGTTAGAAAGGCAGGTGATCTTTAAGGGATGCTGGAGCAAGTGACCGGCTACTATAAAGCTGTAACATGAAAAATAAACATACAAAGCCAGTGTGAAACTCGGCGCTAGAACCCAAGGACTGCAAGGTTGTGTATGACGCCCATGAATAGTGGTAAATATGTAAAGTCAATCTTTAGAAGGAAAATGAATAAAAGATGAAAGTCACTCTTGGTGAAGTCTAAGGGGTAGTAAACCTTATCAGAAAGTTTCTATATTTTTGGCTGCTGGTGATGGTGAGGCCATTTCGGGCGCGGGCTGGGGACCTGGCGATGGAAAACAGAGGGTAGGGAAAAAGAACCGCCAAACTTCTAGTGCAGCATTGTTTTAATGACTGGTTACAAAACAATATAAAATGTGCTCAGTGGGTGAGGACTTGCCTGGTGCAGTGGTGGAAGAAGCTGCCGTTGGATCCTATAAATCGCCTCGAGGGGACTCGGGAAGATGCGGGTTCGGAGTGGAGGTGTTCCGGAGCTGTCAGCCTGGGTGCTGCCTACCACAGTGTTTGGTACTGATTGACCATGCACTGTGGTAGGCTGCACCCAGGCTGACGGCTCCAGAATGCCTTCATGCTGAGACCGAGCGGGCATCTTCCCTCAATGCATCAGTTGACACCCCAGCACTCATGGCAAACATCATAGGATCCACCGGTGGCTTGTTCGACCACTGCACCTGGCAAGCCCTCAGCCACTGAGCACTATGAGTGCATTTTATGATCATTTTGTAACTATTAAAATGCTGCACTAGGAGTGGTTTGCTGGTTTTTTCCCCCTACTATAAAGCTGGAAACTGTAGGGTCTTCATCCCACAAATTTATATGCTGGCATCTCTGGGTACCTTTCTTTAGAGGAAGTAAACCCTCTCTGCAAAAAAATACTCCCTGCAAGACAGGCATGCTAGCTCATTATGAAGTACTTACCTGAGAGCGAAGCCCCCGCAGCGGCCCTCGTTCACCTCCTCCGACACCGCCATCTCTTCCGAGTATCGCAGCTCCGTCGCTGTGACTGGCCGGAGCCACAAAGACGTCACTCCCGCGCCACCACTAACCCCATGATTCCCGTTAGAAGCGGCACGCTCAGTGCGCCTGATGTCTACGAAGCATGCACCGTAGACATCGGTGCCGCTATTTCTGCAAATATCTCCTAAACATTTTAGGTTTGGGAGATATTTCTTGCACCTACAGGTAAGCCTTAATCTAGGCTTAACCTGTAGGTTAAAGTGGTTGTAATGGGTTTACAACCACTTTAACTCCTTATGTCAGTCTGAATTTATAAGGTGGTTGCAGGTGTCTAAAGCCATCATACCTTAAAGCTGAGCTTTAGGCAAACTGCTAATTACAATAACACACAAATAGAGGCAGTTTTACCTGTAAAAGGATTTGAATTTGTCCATCCAGTCCTGATTTTTTCTCTGAAACACAGCACAGCCCTGTTTGGCAGACCAGGATGCCTGGATTTTCCACTGCTGCAGTTAAAGCATACTAAACTCCAGAATATACTCGCCTCAAGCTTCCAGCAATGCAGCGGTTACATCCCTTACTGACTGCTGTCATCTTGCTGGTTGACGGTTTTCAGCCTTTTGAGTGGCCTATGGGGAATGTCCTGTGCAATTGCATGGGAGTCCGTCATTCCGGCACATTCTGAATGTGCTGTGAATACGTGCTTGGCTGTGCATGTGCAGCTACAAGCAGACAGGTAGGTGTGTATGGCATATAGAGAAAAAAATGGTTGGAGATCAATACTCACTATTTAACACCATACTGGGTGTGCAATATACCTGTATGGTGTCCCAAAATTTGCAGACTCACCAATGGTAGGTGCGTTCTCTGTGCCTACGAAATACCCAGGAAAAAGTTACAGCGGAAGGATTCCTACTGAAGAGACACAGGCGTACAATGCTGCTTAATATAATTGGATAACAGCAATACATGCTATTCCATATTGGGAAAACTGAATATCTATGCCTTTTGGATTGAATACTAACTGTGGACTCTAATCACCTTTACACACTGACCGCTTTGTCCTGCTACAAAATCAACTACAGCTGTTGCAGTGGGACTAGCTACCTGACTTGATCACCTCTAACAGAGGTTTCCAATCAAACCTATTTTGATAGGATGGATTTTTGTTTTATGTATGGTTTATAATATTGAGATCAGGAGTCTGGTCCATTGCTATTACCTACGTAAACATTAGCCCTGTTACAAGTGTGTGTATGCATGGTCAGAGCGTGATGCAGCTACTCTTAACCGCTTGTCTGCGGCATTGCTGGGCATATTGGCATACAGGTACGCCCCCTTTAATATGCACAGCCGTGAGTCGTGACCCGGTCGGGTACTCCGTGACCGAGCCCGTGAGACCGCCAGACTCTATCACCGCCGATGTCCTGCGATCTGGTCACAGAGCTGAAGAACGGGGAGAGGTAAGTGTTAACAAACATCTCCCCGTGCTTCCTAGTGAGCCTGTCTTGTACATTCACATCAGTCCCTACCCTCAAGGAGCTTAGAATCTAAGGTCCCTAACTCTTTCATATACTAGGGCAAATTTAGACAATAGCCAATTAACCTACCAGCATGTCTTTGGAGTGTGGGAGGTACCCGGAGGAAGCCCGCACAGGGAGACCATGCAAACGACAAAAGTGTTGTGGTTGGGATTTGAACCAGCGACCCTTTTTACTGCTAGGTGAGTGCTACCCACTACACCACTGTGCTGCCCACGACAATCAGTGACGTCACACGCCAAGCCGCGCCCCCCTACAGTAAGAATCACATTAGGTCACACTTAACCCCTGTAGCGCCACCTACAGGTTAACCCCTAAACTGGCAGTGTCATTTTCACAGTAATCTGCATTTTTATAGCACTGATCGCTGTAAAAATGACAATGGTCCCAAAATAGTGTCCAATGTGTCCGCCATGTCAGTCACGATAAAAATCGCTGATTGCCGCCATTACTAGCAAAAAAAATTAATAAAAATGCCATAAAACGATCCCCTATTTTGTAGACACTATAACTTTTGCGCAAACCGATCAAATGCTTATTGCGATTTTTTTTTTTTCAAAAAATATGTAGAATACGTATCGGCCTAAACTGAGGAAAAGTTTTTATATAATTTTGGGGGATATTTATAGCAAAAAGTAAAAAATATAGCATTTTTCAAAATTGTCGCTCTATTTTTGTTTATAGTGCAAAAAATAAAAACCGCAGAGGTGATCAAATACCAACAAAAAGCTCTATTTGTGGGGGGAAAAAAGGTCGTCAATTTTGTTTGGGAGCCACGTCACATGACCGCAATTGTCAGTTAAAGCGACGCAGTGCCCAATCGCAAAAGGGGCCTGGTCCTTTAGCAACAAAATGGTCCGGGGCTGAAGTGGTTAACAGACAACGAACGTCTAATTTTAACATTATCCTGGTGTTGGTGGTGGGTACCTGGTCTTGGCCGCCTTTTTTGTATTAAATAATTTTTCCAATAAAATGTATCCCATATTAAGCAGCATGGTCCGCCTGTGTCTCTTCAGTGGGAATCCTTCCCCTGTAACTTTTTTCCTAGTTGTGTATGGCAGCAGAGGCATAGTGTCTGCATAAAGAGCTGCATGCTCTCATCTATCTTCAGGTTAGATGTAGTTCCTCTTTAACACTTAACGTTCTTGTTACTCTCCCAGCCTGTTACTGGACAGTGAAAGTAGGAGCAGCAGATTGATGAGTAGCTCCCTCAATCAGCATGTCCTCTGTTGGCACATGAGCATTGCAACACAACTGGCTACTTGTGCTGATTGTCCCTCTGCAGGGGATTGTAAGAGGCTGACACAATTCATTTTCAGATACTTGGGCCCCATGCACACAGGGCGTTTTTACAGCCGCGTTTTTTACAGCTTAAAAACGCCTGTCCATGTTTTGTAAACATTTTTTGACCTTTTTTAAAAAAAAAAAAAAAATCTGAGCTCAAATGCAAATCGCTGCGTTTTTGCGCGTTTTCGTGGCGTTTTTGCAGCTCAAACCTGGAGCTCCAGAACGCACTGGAATTGTTTTTTTTTTGCAGCTGAAAAACGCCTATGCCACTTGGAGCTCATAAAAGCTCTGTGTGCATGACACAATAGAATAACATGGATGGGCGTTTTGCAGCTGTAAAAAGTCTAACGCTGCTGTTGCCAGCTGCAAAAACGCCCTGTGTGCATGGGGCCTTAGAAATAAAAAAAAAGCATGTATTAATAAATACAGAGCTGCATTACGGTCTACCATATCTGCCTGGAGTTCAGCTATAAATCGAATTGGCCGGCATGGACTGCTGATCAGTTACAATGACGCTCAAAGGCATAATTGCATTTACTTGGTCTGTCATTGATGTCTGCTGCCTTAATAGGGATATCTGAGCGTGCTTGATTAACGTGATTGTATGGATGATGAGATGCTGGATGGAGAATTAATTTTCAGCTATGAGTGACGCTTAATCTTTCACCATTGGAGCTTGGTTAACTTAAGCCAAATGAACATTCTGGATAGGATGAAACACTTGTGATGTCTTGTGTGAGGATTATGGACAAATAGTAGGTTTGGACTTCTATCAAGAGGATCTACTTTTAAGAATCACTGCATGTGCAATGGCATCAGTTTCCCAATGACTGACACACACTGTACTAAATATGCAGAATTGGCATGATGTGATGTAGCAAGCTTTTGGTGATCCTGCCCTAGGTTTGATACTTTCAGTTCATTTTAGCCATTTTAATTGTCTGAGTATAATGCATCTTTTTCATTTTTTTTTTTTCTGTAGATTGTCCTTTGACAAAGATGGTATGATTGAACGTGCCAAGCGCATCATTGCACTTTACAAAGAAGCTGGTATCGACAAGGAAAGAATCTTGATCAAGTTGTCCTCAACCTGGGAGGGAATACAAGCTGGCAAGTAAGATTCTCCCTTTTTTGGTGGTTTCATCTCTTGTACTGGAATTGATGGCTACTTATCCGCTCAGTGGACTTGGGTGCCTGAGCACTTAACAGTTCGGATAATTGCACTTGTATCTATAGGCTGGTTGTAGGCCTGACTTTATTGGCACTCCAAGGTGTGTAAATGGTCTTATTTTTATTAGTGGTAATAAACCCAATAGCAAACCAATTCTTAGATGTGATGGCTGCATTGGTTTTTCTTTAGTCTTTCCATTATTTTCACCTGATCTAGCCAGTAAGTCGGTTTTTCAACAGAATAAGCTGACCTGTAGATATAGCAGTTACAGGAATTAAACAAACCATTTACCACTGATGGGGGTGATCAGCTTTTATTTATGGAAAATCTTTATCCCAAAGTACAAAAAGCTGTTGCTGTAACTGATTATAAAATATTAGTTGGAGTTTAGCTTCAATTTGTTAATATATTTAATTCTGTTGGTATATCTAACACTCAACGCCTAACCCCCCCCCCCCCCCCCCCCGATAATGCTGCTGCCAAAAGGTGCCCCCTGTGCTCCTTCATCCAGAGTGCGTCCACTCTAATACAGAAGCTGTTACTAGCCAGATAACACGGTGAATACAGGAGGAGGGGAGCAAATAAAACAAATTCAGTCATCACATGACAATTGGTAAGCTGCAATATATTACATTTTTTGGGTTTAATACTGCTTTATTGGTATAATACATTGTTGTTAATCTAGAAGACCAATCGTAGACAGGATCAACTGTAGCAGGAAAATGTGGATTTTTTTTTTTATACTCTGTTTTAAAGATTATAAGGTTGTGTAAAGATCTCTGGACTGGGGTGAAGTGTAATTCCCTTGTTTTCCAGACGTTCATGTGTAGCAGGTCTGCGATGTGTTGCCGATGTGCAGACAGGATTGGCAATGGTTCCCCATAGAATGCTTGTCTTACTAACAAAGTAATAAAATTAGTAAAATGTTTTATAATTACTGTATATACTCGAGTATAAGCCGACCCAAACATAAGCCGAGGCACTTAAATTTACCACCAAAAACTGTGAAAACGTATTGACTCGAGTATAAGCCTAGGGTGCCCATGCCTCATTGTGCCCAATCTCCCTACCTGATATCAAGCGCTGTGTGACTAGACTGACGTTTAACATGGGAGTCTATACAAGGGGTGACCGACTTTGAAAAATCGGTGCTCCCTTGACGTAGGTCCCCTAGACAACAAACTTTGCACACTTGTAGATAAGTGGGGCTACGTGTGTGGCAAGTTTGGGGTCCAGGAGACCTAGGGCCGGCCGGTACCGGGTCCCTGAAATCAACGAAGAAATTACTGTTTAACATGGGAGTCTATGGAAGGGGTGCCCGAATTTGAAAAAACGGTGCTCCCCGGCTGTGGGTCCCCCGGACAACAAACTTTGCACACTTAGAGTAATAGTAGGGCTACATGTGTGCCAAGTGTGGGGTCCAGGGGACCTATGGCTGGCCGGGATCAGATGCACAAAATTAAATATGTACACAGACTAGAGTATAAGCCGAGCGGGGCATTTTCAGCACAAATGTGCTGAAAAACTCGGCTTATACTCGAGTATATACGGTAGTAACTTCCCCAAAGCTTACAGGCAGTGCTGAGTTTGTTTTTTTTTATTTGAAAGCCCAGCATGTTTTATAAAGGATTTTGTATAAAATATAGGACATCAGTTTAAGTTTTATTAAAAAATTGACATACAACCATTATGCTTTCCCCTTAAAACATTTAGAAAGTGTGAAATATTGGTCAAATCATTTTAAACCATAGCTGCTTTGTGACATTTTAACATTGTGCATTTCTTGATGGAGTTTACACTTTATAACCTATTTTCTGCCTTAAAACTAGTTCCTTTTGCACTCCTGTGACCCGTTTTCAGCGGAGAGCGGTCTGAAGTCCGGTCTCCGCTGACATCACTGCAATCAGTCGAGGCAGCGCGTCATCCTGACTTCCCAAGTCGGGATCTGCCGGCTGCCTTGATTGATGGCAGTCTCGGCGAGCTACTGAGACGGCCATTCCGCCCCTTCGCAACTCAGCACTCCAGTGAGCGTGGAGGATCAGAGGAAAGACGCTGACAGGGATCTGTGAAAACCGAGCCATATGCAATGTTTGGTGGCTCGGTTCTTGGTGCAGAGACGGCGGAGGACAGATGCAGCATTGGTCTGAATCTGCATCCACATGGGCAAGTATGAATCAAAAATAAAAACCCATACTTTTAATGTAAATGGCCAAAAATATTTAATTTTGAGTGCAGCGGAAAGGGATAAAACCTGTTTTTACTACTGTGACCATGTTGGGAGATTTCGAATGACATGTACACCCATTGGCGATTTCTCTCATTTCCTTTTCAGGTGACAGTGTTGCCAAGAGGAAATCTCTCTATAATGAGGCCTCCAACAACCATAAAACCCAGACTAACCCTTCCCAGCTCCAAACCCAAGCTAGGAAAAAACGTTCTAGATGAAGTGACACTTTAAATGGCAACTTCACTTTTCGGACTAAATACAGTACACAAATTTGAATATAAAACTTTTGATCTTATTACAGAAAATGTATTAAAATAGACATGTTAAAAAAAATCACAGTACAGAAAATGCCTAGAGGGTATATAGATAACACCATCAAAACCACCAAGACCTGTACCTGGTAGGTGTAAGGCGTCCAAGTAACTTGCCATGCCTTGTTCCTCACCGCGTCTTTGTGGAGGTGGCTACATTGGTAGAGGCAGGGCTTTACTTCCTCATGTTAAAGCCTCCAGGAAGCACAACCATGAGCAGCACAGTGGTGATGTCACCGAATCGGACTCCAAAACCCCTGAGACTAGCATTCAGACGGCAGTGCCAGAGATCCCACACTGCATGGCAACACAGGTGCGTTGAGATGTCTGAAATGCAAAGCAAAAGTGTGAAGACGGCCTTAGTACTATCCTTTTTAACCCGCCCCCCAAATCCTTCACTGTAACCACATACCTATATTCATACCTTCTACAGAGATGTTCACTGTGTGGCCCTGGCCTGCACAACGCGGCCTTTGCAGAAAAAAAATCCTGGCTGCATCCTGGGCCTTCTGAGCTTGCACTCTGTTCATTCCATTCATTGCTGTGCTAATCCAAATGTCTGGGTGGTAGAAATGAATAAAGTGAGCAGAGGGCAGGATGCACAAAGTCTGTGCAGTGTTGGGACACACAGTAAAGATCTGAGGTGCTCACGAAGTAGGTATGTGGCCACAGAGGTGGATGCAGAGACTTTTTGCATAATGTCTTTAATGATCAGGTAGCAAAAGTCTTCCCATAAGTAAGGTTTGAAATTCAGGAAACAATACTTAAGTCTTATCAGGTAGTATGCGCAGAAAGGTGCCAAGTGTATTATAGAGGACAGTATTGTATTTCTGTAGAAAGCTGAATTTTTCAGCTCCCCGTCATGTCTGTGTGAAGGGAATTGAAGGCTTTTTTATCCCCATTTTTCTGTGCACATAATTTGCTGTTTTTCTACTTTAACACTGAAAATGTAGCACCACACATTAATGATACCGTGCTATGAGCTTCATAACTGATGTATGCGAATCGTGGCAATGTTAGAAGTGTAGGCAATGCCAATGTTTTTTTTATTTATCAGCTAAGAGTTGTTCCTTTTTTAATGAAATTAGTAACCTGGATTCTTTTTTTTGTAAATTATTCCTATAGGGTGCTTGAAGAAAAATATGGAATACACTGCAACATGACGCTGCTGTTCTCTTTTGCTCAGGCTGTGGCTTGTGCCGAGGCTGGTGTTACACTCATATCTCCATTTGTGGGCAGAATATTGGACTGGCATGTAGCCAACTCCGGCAAGAGTTTTGAACCAAATGAAGACCCAGGTACATTAATCGTAACCTTAAGATGAGTACAATTTTGTGACAAAATAATGCTACATTCCCCAACCTCTAAAATGCTCCAGGTTTATTGCAATGTGCTTTTAAGGGTTTAGCAGTTCGCTGTTGGACCCCTTTTACACTGAGGCGCTTTTGCGCTAAAAATGGCCCCTGAAAACTGCTTTCCATTCATTTCAATGGATGCTTTCACACTGGGGCGATGCAACGGCGGTGTAAAATAATGCATAGCTTGGCTCAGGATTGAGCAGGTGGGCCCCCATAGCAAGCTGCTTGTTATGGAGGAGCTGGTGGGAGATTCCAGAAGGGAGGGTCAGCACTGCTGTGTGCAATACCCAGAAGTATAACGTGTTATTTTAGAAAAATTTAAACCTTTTACAATCACTTTAAAGGATAAGTGCACTGTGTTTAATACCCTTTATATTTTTGCTCCCTTTCCCTGACCTAAATTACTGCACCCTCCTCCACACCAGATGTGTTCTTGCCTCAATCCTGCAGCCTCTGCTTATTACATCTGGTAAATTATTTTATGCACTGACTGCATCTGTGCAGTAGCACCCCATAGACTTCTATGATGTGCATGGAGACAGTCCCATAGGTGTCTATGCACATGCATGGCTAGGGCATGAAAGGTGTTGTGGATGAGTGCATAACAGATTTTACATTCAGAATAAAAGCAAGATTTTGCACTTACACATTTGATAAGTAGCGCTTGAAGTGGCCATTGCTATGGACTGACTGAAGGACTTGTCAGTTTATCTCTAGTTACTGTTTACAGTGGACTTTTTGCTTTTTTGCAGATTTACCTCCAGCACTTGGCCCTACTATACAGACTGTTTTTAAAGGCAAACGTTCATTATATTGCGTCTTACCATTTTTTAAATGTGACGGCTGCATTAGTTTTCTTTAGGCTTTCTTTCCTTTCACTTGGTGATCCTGTCAGTAAAGGCCCGTACACACTGTCGGACTTTCTGCCAACAAACTTCAAAATGAGCACGTTTTCCAAAAAATCCGACAGTGTACGCTCCATTGGACAAACTTTTTCGGTTTTCATCAGACAAGTTTGCTCTGCAAACGGACAAACAAGTCCGATGGTGCAAAGTCTGACAGTGTACAGAAATCCATCGACTTTTGTCCGAAGTACAAATACGCATGCCCAGAACCAATGTTAAAATCAACCAACAATAGCAGAAGTTTGCCAAAGGGTGGCGGTAAAGAGCAGAAAAACCACGTGATGTTGGGAAAGTTTGCAGAAAAGTCCTGCCGTGTGTATGCTATGGGTGTTCCCGGCCAACTCCCTTCAGACAAAATCCACGGAAAAGTTTGTTTGAAGTCCGACCGTCTGTACGAGGCTTAAGTCTGTTTTTTCAACAGAACAAGCTGTTCTGCAGATGTATCAGTTACAGGGTTGAGATAAACTATTTACTACTGACTGGTGCTTACAGTGATCAGATTCTATTCATAGAAACCTTTATCCCTAAAGGAAAAATGTTTGCTGTAACTGCCTATGAAGTGTTGGCTGGTTCTGTTCTATTTAAATCTCTAGTCCATCTAAAGCCTCGTACACACAATAGGATTTTCCGACGAATTGTGTGACAGATTGTTGGCCTAAAATCCGACCGTTTGTACGCTTCATCAGACCATTGTTCAACTTTGCATCGACAAATGTTGGATTGCAGGCTAATTTTCCGCGGACAATAATCTGTTGTCAGATTTTCCTATCATGTGTACACAAGTCTCACACAAGTCCAAAGTACAAACACGCATGCTCGGAATTAATGGTCACTAAACATGACATTGGCAGAAGGTGCCCAAAGGGTGGCGCTCAAGAGCTGAAATTTCACATAGTACATCACTACGTTCATGTTTGCCGACAATTGTGTACCGTTTGTATGCAAGACAAGTTCATGGCCAACGCCCTTCGGACAAAAGTCTGATGCTTTGTCTGTGGAAAATCTGATCGGGTGTATGAGCCTTTACACCCCCCCCCCTCCTCCCAGACCGAGAATGCTGCTGTCCAAAGCTGCAACTGTGCTCTTTCATCCAGAAATGGAGGTACCCGAATACAGGTGTTACTGGCCAGATCAACGGGTGAAAACGAATGCAGCCACCACATCTAATGATTGGTAAGCTGCAATATATGTTTTTGGTTTAATATCACATTCAGGTGACCTTATTGGTACTATATGCCCAATAAAGGTCATAGTATTTGGCATTTTGAAAGTCAGACTGGGGACTGGTGGGGGAATGTTCAGTTTAAGGCTCCATGTACACAGAAGCTGATAAACTGCAGTTTATTGGCGTTTTTTTAAAAAGCCCATTAACTGTACTCTGTTCATGTACACAACGTTTTTTAGCTTTAATGAGCAGTGGAGTTAATGGGCTTTTTTCTGAACGCAAAAAATTTGCATTCAAAGTGCCGTTTTTCGGCAGAAAAAAAAACGCAAAATGCCGAAAAATGCTCAAACGTTTTTTTAGCGTTTTTTGGTCCATTGAAGAAAAATTTTTTTTTTAAAAAAGCTACACTGAAAAACGCTAATAAAAGCTAGTAAAAAAACGCTGATAAAACAACAGTTTTTGAGCTTCTGTGTACATGGCAACTAATGCAGTTGGCTAGCTTTATCATGTACAACCTACATGTGTGTGTAAAGAATACCTGTTTTCATGTAATGTTTGCTAAAGTGTGCATAAGGATCATTACAGGGACCTGGTTATGCGTTCATCCACTTTGGTGCCATCCATTTGCAGTGGCAGCACTAAGGGAGCCCACCTGAGGCATGTTATGTAACACTATCGTGATGAGAGATGCACCAAAATTTTCGGCTGCCAAAAATTCATATTTATTTTAATTCATCAAAATAAAAAGTCGAATATAATAAAAAAATTTAGCACTCCTTTTCGGCCAAGTTGCATCCTGCATTTTCTGTTTCGCCACCAAAATTGAGAGTTTGAAAAAATGCTGCATGTCTGTCTTTTTTTTTTTTCTGGTGAGTCAGCACGCCATTTATTTGAATAGGCAGCTCTAATGTAACACATGCTCACTAAAATGGAAAAGTATTATAAGGCTCAAAGCTATTTTATTAGTAAAATGAATAATATAAGCTACATCTTTCATTTTTTTTGCAGGTGTGAAGAGTGTTGCCAAGATATACAACTATTACAAGAAGTTTGGGTACAAAACCATTGTGATGGGCGCTTCATTCCGCAACACTGGGGAGATTAAAGCACTTACTGGATGTGATTATCTCACCATCTCCCCGAAACTGCTGGGAGAGCTCAGCAAAGACGTCTCCAAGCTCACACCAACACTCACTGTTAAAGAAGGTACAATAGCAGTCTTAGACCTGTGTGCTTCCTCCATGCTAAAATCACTTCAAGCATATCCACACCAAAAAACCTTTAAACATGTTTACGCACGTGTGGTGGCTGCATTAGTTTTAATTTTTCAGTCTAAGAACATTTTCAGCAAGTACAGGAAATACATGTTCATGTTGCCAGAAATGCAGTGTCGTTGACACTTCTGTGAGCTTAACAAAAAACACATCCTTTTATCTTTTGTAAACTACTAGTCCCATCAATCCACAATGTGACAGATGAACAAAGGCTTGAAGTTCAGCCTGTGTGACAGTCATCGATACACTAAAGAAATGAGTGCAGCGCCACGGGGACAGAAATGGACTTTCTGAAATGCTTGTCAGTCATGCCGATTCTGTTTTAGTAATCTTGGACCTGTTATGACTATTGTGCTGTAGACTTCCAGTTAAGTCTGGGGCACAGCAGGCTCCACGGTGAGTGCAAGAGGGTTCCTGTTATTGCTGGTACCACCTGCTGATAGGGACAGCTGCAGTCCAATATGAAGCCCAGGAGCTGAATTGATTGGTTCCTGAGTTCCTGCACTCTGCTAAATGGCACTTGGTTGGAGTGTTGGTAGCAGGCACTTTAAACAAAGCAGTGTTTACAGAGGTAATGTGGCATCAGATGTTGCAGTAGTCGAGGTCAGTACAGAGGCTTGGGTAGAGCTAATGAGCCTCTATCCTGTCTTCCCTGCAGAAGTAGATCACTGCTATTGTGTGCTATTGCTGCCTACTTGCGCTTAGAGGTGATCTGTTGCTGCAGAGCTGCCTATAGGGCAGCTGGATCATGTCTTCACTGACTAGATCCAGCCCTCCCATATGAGGAACTGGCAAATGTAAAACTTACTTTTTTTGTTTTTAAATCAATTCTCAAATAGTCCCCAGGTCCTAGCAAATGCTTCAGATGCTTTGAACGGCATTGGCTTTTAATGCGCAAGCATCAAACCCTTGTATAAATGAGCCGAAGTCATTTGAATTTTAATCGCAAATCTGTGAATGTCGCTGTACTTAAGTATATTTAAAATGCAAGCATGTAAACAAAAAATTGGTGGTTTTCTTTTTAGGTGTAACCACGTCTTTTAAGCGACTGCAGAGTTTTGGACAAACACATGTCATTCAAGCTGCACTAGTGCAGTCCATGAATTTGCATCTCCAGCAATAGTGACAAACTTCTTAGTATTTCACTGCCATGTGCATTAACTTTCACCTTTTTGAATGTGGGGTTCCCTTCACCAGATGTGCCCTCTCCTAAAATATAGGACCACTAATTGTGGGCTACATGCGCCTCTGTCCCTTGCAGGGGGATTTTCTTTAATTTCCAACCAAGCTTGAGTATGCAGGTTAAAGCTGGGTTCCTCTTCTCTTTTTTTTTTTTTTTTTTTTTTTTTTTTTTTTTTATGCCCCACTCATCCAGGGCACCAAAAAAACACTATACATAGTGCTTTATCTTTTTTAAATTTAGCCAGTTTATTTAATACTGTTTAAAACCACTCACATGTTTCTGGTGCTTCACGTGCACAAGCCAATATCGGCATAAAATATACAGATCTCCAGCCAGACTTCTGTACAATCCACAGCATGTATATTACCACATAAACCTTGTATGTCCTAGTCTCCCAGTGCATTGTGACCTCAATAAGCCCCTCCCCTACATGTAACACCACAGGGTCACGTGATTTTCTCAGATGGATCTTCCTGAGAAAGCCACGTGACCCTGTGGCATAACGCGTAGGCGAGGGGCTTGCTGTCACAACGCACTGGGAGACAATATGAGATTTGTGGGTTGTAGAGTATATTTTATGTCGTTGGCTGGTGCACCTCAAGCACCAGAAAGGTGTGGTTTTAAACAGTGTATTGAATAGTGCTTTATACCTAGAAGTTTATGCACATGGCGGTAAAATATTAAGTTTGGCACTATTGCTGGAGATGTAGATTCTTGATTTACACTAGTGGACTTTGGTTTGAGCATTTTGCAAGACAAGTAAAATTTATAAAATGTATAAATACATTTTTGACTTGCTACAAGTAGCGTCATGTCACAATGAAGTATAAAACAGAAGAGGGGTGCCTCTAAGTGTAAAAATATGGTTAAATTTAATGAAGATACAACATTTAGCAACATATTGCTACACTTAGAAGAGCCTCTCCTCTTTTAGGCTGGGTTCACACTAGTCCGATGCGAAATCCAGCTCCGGTTTCTCTCCAAAGCTGAGAGGTTTCTCTCCATTGTAGCTGCGGATCAGCTGACCTGGGAGAGGGGGAGGTGTAGTGAGGTGGGGGAGAGAATTTGTGTTCAGAACATATCTGCGAATCAGATGCCGTCCCATCGAAAATTACGTGCCTAGAAAACGCACACTTTTTTGGACAATGTGGAATGCAATGCACATATGTGAACCAGATTCATTCAAACTAATAGATTTTAAAATGTTCTGCGAATTGGATCCGAGTAAGTCGCATCCAATTCACATAGGTGTGAACCAAGCCTTATACTCTGTAGCTCCTGCTGGATTTTGCTTCTAATCCCCTTGTGGAGGCTTGGATGGACATTTTATGTAGGGTTGTCCCGATACCACTTTTTTTTAAGACAGAGTACAAGTACCGATACTTTTTAGTACTCGCCGATACCGATTACAGATACTTTTTTTTAAAATGTCATGTGACAGTGGCACATGTGTCAGTATCTTTTTTCCATTATTTTTTTATTTTTTTACAGGGTGGGGGGGAGGTGGATTGTTAGTGTTTTTTGTTTTTGTTTTTTTACTTTTTTTTTTTTTTTAGCCCTGTTTGGGGGCTTTGGTGAGATATCGGGTCTTAACAGACCTCTGACATCTCCCCTTTGAGACAAAGGGGACTAAGGACACAGATTCCCCAGTCCCTTTCTCTGCAGCCTCAACAAAAATGAATAGACAGAAGCTCCTCTCCATTAGTAAACTGAAGCATCGTAAATACAGGTTACGATGTTTCAGTTATGTGAATGGACAGTCAGTGATCACTGACTCCATTCGGAAAAGGTAGGAGCCGGGTTTAGCGGCTCCTACCTCCGCTCTCCATCCTGACAGATCGAGGACAGAGGGAGTAGAGGAGGACATTGAGGGGGAGAGCAGCATGGAGGGGGACAAGGACCCGGAGGGGGAGAGCAGCACGGAGGAGCATACAGGGACAGTCAGCGGTGATCAGTGCGGCTTTGGTGGGGATTAAAAGCTCCGATCACCGCTGTATAACTTTCACTAAAGCAGATGAAACGGGGGCAGGTATCGGGTGAAGCATCGGTATCGAGACAACCCTAATTTTATGGTTCCACAATCCATCACATTACTATAATCTTTATGTGGACTTTACACTGAAGGACCTATGAATAAATGGTTGTGGGGCGAATGAGCGTTTCCATTATTTCTTATGGGGAAATTTTGCTTTGATTTACAAGTGCTTTGGATTACAAGCTTCTTTCTGGAACAGATTATTATGCTTGCAATCCAAGGTTTTACTGTATGTGAAATAGCATTATTTTTTTACACTGTTATTTCACATATTTATTATTTGTACATGTATGTGATTATATGCACATTGTTGGTGTTGTGACGTGTTCATATATAGAAATTTTTGTGACGGTCGAATCGCTATCACACAAGTGGATACATTGTTTATTTCAGATATACATAGTTAAGTGTGTGGAGTGCGGCACCATTTAGTTGTGAAAAAGTCA